>CM070508.1:8978963-9703930 GCA_036346375.1 Guadua angustifolia
TACTCCCTCCGTCTCAAAATATAAGGCGCGCACGCATTTCAAGATTCAAACTTTGAAATCTTTGACCAATGATTTGTCTAACTATACAAAGATTTTGTGATATAAAAGTGGTACCATTGAATTCATATTTGAAAGTACTTTGTAATGATAGTGATTTTGTTTGTATAAATGATATTGGATAAGAGAAATCAAAGGTCAAAGTATAGTTTAGGAGACTGTGCCAAGTCAAACCACGCCTTATATTTTAGGACGGAGGGAGTAGTTCAAAAGAGGAGTAAATTTTAATACAAAGCATCACTGATATCGATGTCGTCCATCCTGACCACTGACCAAGTGACCAATGACTGACCATCACCGTGGCTCCAAGTCAGAAATGGAAACATCATTGATCGACGGCAGCCGAGCAACTCGCGTTGCAGCCCCGAGATTCGCGCTCCTCTCCGGCGCATCCGCCTCCGCCTGGTTGCCAACGGCACGACTCGGAACTATAGAAATAGATGAAGCGTTCTCACCTCTCTCGAGGCCACATACCTTTGTTCATATAGCTGACAAAACGCAGCTCAGGTTTACATGGTAAGTTCAGGATTACATGGTAGGCAGAGATACATTCCTTCCTTGTAGGGATGGCAACGGGTCCGGGTACCTCCGGGTCCAACCTCCGTGGACCCGGACCCGAGACCCGAAGTTTGGACCCGGATCCGGACCCGAAGTCAGTCACGGGTCCAAACTCGGACCCGGACCCGGACCCGACGGGTACCCGGACCCGAATGGGTACCCAGACCCATTTCGAATTATTGCATGCTATCGCGTGGCCCATCTGCAGTTCCGCACGCGAATGGACCTGCCTCCGTGTATGCTTATGGGGTGAATCCGTGAATGAGTGTGGGGCTCTCGATCTTAGCAGGCGCAGCACTTCAGTTCAGGCTTCTCAGTATGTGGTGAATGCCTGGCAGTGTGGGTTGGCGGAAGGACAATATGTGTGTGTGTCCTTTGACTAGAACCGTAGAACGAGCTGGAGCCTGGAAATAAACAACTGGTCCTTTGACTAGAAAGTGAGCCTCCAGCGCTACGTCAGAAAAAAGGGGCGCCAAAACGAAGCCAATTTTTGAACTGACACGAAACGAAACGGGAGACTTGCCCCCCAACTGTAGTAATGGGTCCGGGTCTGGATACCCACGGGTCCAAAATGAGACCCGGACCCGGACCCGGACCCGGACCCGGACCCAGACCCGGACCCGAAATAATATACCCATGGGTCCAAATTTGGACCCGGACCCGGACCCATGGGTATTTTTGCCATCCCTACTTCCTTGAGACAGCCTAATCTCATCCTTCTACATTTAGATATATGCTGAATATATACATGCCAAATATATCTAACATCCCCCCTCAATCATAACTTACATAAGTTAAGATTGTTCTTAAACATTTCTAGTTTGCGATTACATAAAGTCTTTGTGAAACCATCAGCGACTTGATCATTAGTTGAGATAAATCTTACCTCTAGGAGTCGTTGTGCCACTCTTTCTCGCACAAAGTGATAGTCAACCTCTATGTGCTTTGTTCTTGCATGAAACACTGGATTTGCAGATAGATAGGTTGCCCCAATGTTATCACACCAAATTTGAGCTCTTTGGTGGATCGAATCTTCATTTCTTGTAGCGAGTTTGAATCAAATTATTTACGCCGTTGCATTGGCTAGAGACTTGTACTCGACTTCGTGCTTGATCGAGATCTGATGGCTTGCTTTCGTGCACTCCATGATACTAGATTACATCCAAGGAAAATAGCAAAACCACTTGTCGAGTGACGATCATCAACACTTCACGCCCATCGGCATCGTAAAAAGCACTAACTAGTGTTGAAGACTCTTTCTTAATTTTCGGACCCGATTACCAAGAGTATGTTGCGGTATCTAAGAATTCTTTTGATCGCTTTGTCCGATGATCTGTTCTTGGTGATGAAGAAACCGACAAACTTTGTTTCTTGGAAAGAAATGTCCGGCCGGTAAGAGTTAGATATCTTGAAGTGCTCCTACCACACTTCTATACCGTGTTGAGTCTTACGGTCCAAGGGTCATTGTAATGACAATTTTTCTCAGTACATAGTGGAGTCACTTTGGTTTACAATATGACATGTTTACCTTCTTGAGCAAGTCGATGTGTATTTGTTTTGGGACAACAGAATGCCATCTTCTGTTTTGATACCTCAATTCCAAGAAAGTAGTGCAAATCACCAAGATCTTTTAAGGCAAAATCATTGCAAGATCTTTAAGTAAAAGCTATTCTGACTTTTTGTGAGGAACTAGCCACTATAATATCATCCACATACACTAACAAGAATATTATAACGACTCCTTATTATAAAAGAACAAAGAAGTATCTGCTTTAGAGGAAATAAAACCAAGTTCTTTGTAATTTGTGACTTAACCTTGCAAACCATGCCCTTGGCGCTTGTTTTAGACCATAGAGAGCTTTGTCTAACTTGAGCACGTGATGTGGCATCGATTTGTCTTCATATCACAGGGGTTGTTTCATATAGACTTCCTCCTCAAGAACACCATGAAGAAACGCGTTCTGTGCATCTAATTGCCTGAGGCACCATCCTCTGCTAACTGCAATAGACAAGACCACACGAATAGTTGCAGCTTTAACTACGGGACTAAATGTGTCCTCGTAGTCAATTCCATACCTTTGCTTGAACCCTTTTGCGACTAGACGAGCCTTGTACCTGTCTAGAGATCCATCAGCCTTTCTTTTGATCTTGTAAACCCATTTGCAGTCAATTGTATTTCTACCTTCTCTAGCTGGTACAAGATGCCAAGTTTTGTTTTTGATCAATGCAGAGTACTCACAGTCCATGGCTTCCCTCCATTTATCATCTGCTAGAGCCTCATCAATATTTTACGGTTCTCTGAAGCGATCGAGAAGTTATACCTGATGTGGCCATCAGTGTAGACTTTGGGCTTGGTGATTCCGCTTTGCAACCGAGTGTGCGGCCGAAGCATTCTAGAAGTCCCAGAGGATCCAGCTGCAGCTGCAGCATCGGCAATGTTCTGTTGCATTGGTCCCTCTGTGTCGCCTTGATTGGTTGAGGATGTCGTTTCACTTGCGCCAGGGGAGTCAGGAGCCGGTGTTGACAATCGCGATGGTGATTCGGCGTCTGGTTCTTCTGTCGTTGCAGGAATATCCTCCTCGTGTCCAGCGTCATCAGGAGCCATGTTTTCAGAAGAATGCTGCTCAAAATTCTCATAAAAAACAACCATATTTTCATTAGAGGGGTTAGTATGCACATTAGTTAACTGATCACTTGATGTTACACCCCCTTGATCAGAACTGGGAAGTAAATGTGGAAAAAGGAGAATTTACGGCGAAGAAGAGCAAACATTGGCATGAAGTTTAGTGAAGGGAAAAATATTTTCATCAAAAATGACATCTCGGGAGAGATAGACTCGACCCGTGGAGACATGCAAGCACTTATATCCTTTGTGCATTGGGCTGTAGCCAAGAAAGACACATTGTTGCGACCGAAATTCTAGTTTTCTAGAATTGTATGGTCGTAAATTAGGCCAACACGCATACCCGAAAACACGAAGCATGGAATAGCTTGGTGGGGTGTTAAACAGCCTTTCGAATGGTGTAGAAAATTGAAGGAGTTTGGTAGGAGTGTGATTAATCAGATGAGTGGCTGTGACAAAAGCCTCATCCCAAAATTTGAGTGGCATGGCAGCACGAGCAAGAAGGGACAAACCAACTTCCACAATGTGGCGATGTTTCCGTTCAGCAGAACCATTTTGTTGGTGAGCATGAGGACATGAGACATGGTGTGTAATGCCTATTTTGGAGAAATAGGAATTTAGTTTTTCATACTCACCTCCCCAATCACTTTGTATGGCAATGATTTTTCGATTGAGGAGTCGTTCTACGAGAGCTTGAAACTCTTGAAATTTTTGCAAGACATCAGACTTATGCTTAATCAAATATATCCAAGTGAACTTGCTGTAATCATCAATGAAACTCACATAATATTTCTTCCTGCCCACAGAATCAGGAGCAGGACCCCACACATCAGAAAAAACAAGTTCTAAAGGAGTAGCAGAAACACTCGATGACATAGGATAAGGGAGTTGATGACTCTTTGCCTGTTGACAGGCATCACACAACGACTCATTATTGAACTCATCGGAATACAAAAGTTTATTTCTGGAGATAACCTGCCGGACAATAGCAGGAGACGGATGACCTAGCCTATCATGCCACCTGGCCAAGGACGGTTTTGTAGTACTGAAAGCCTGCTTCTCTGTGCTGGAAGTGGATGAGATCGGTAGGATGTAGAGGCCATGCTCACGCCTGCCTCGAAGCAAAACTCGCCGTGTGATTAGATCCTTAACCAAAAAGAATTTTGGATGAATCTCAAAGAATGCATGATTATCAGCAGAGAAACGACAGACTGAAATTAGATTCTTTCTAGCATCAGGTGAATATAGGATATTTTTAAGATGAAACGTGTGATGGGGAGTATGAATCTGACTGTGACCAGTATAACTAATGCGCATACCTGAGCCATTGGCTGTTTGGATTTGATCTCCACCATGATACTTCTCCCGCACGCTTAGCTTGTCAAGTTCACCAGTAACATGATCCGTTGCGCCTGTGTCAACGTACCAATTGGTATCAATCCCGTAGGACTGATGCACAGAACTAGCCGAGTTTGCTGCCTTCTCTTGTGGAACAAAGTTGCCTGCTTTCTCTTGTGGAACAAAGTTGCCTGCTTTCTCTTGTGGAACAAAGTCGGGATCAAAACGATGCCAGCAGACACCGACCGTGTGTCCCACCTTGCCGTAGAGCTGGCACGTTGGCCGCTCACCGCCTCGTCCTCCTGACGATGCTTGGCCACCACCAGTGCGGCCACGACCCGAATAGCCACCACCAGGATAGCCACGGCCGCGCCCGCGACCGCGCTGAGTACCACCGCGGCCAAAAGAAACTGAGTTTGCTGAGACTTGGTAGGAGCCTTGCCGGAGATCATGTCTCCCTTCGAACCCCAGAAGTTGCCCGTAGAGCTCAGCTACGGTGACCGGTTCGATCTTGCAGCGGCAAGCGGAATACCAGCTCAAACTCAGCATCGAGCCCAGCGATTATATATGCCACGATGTCTTCTTCATCAAGCGGTTTTCCTCCACTTGCCATCTCATCACCTAAAGCTTTCATCTTGGTAATATATTCATTAACAGACATATTACCTTTCTTTGTAGTCGACAGCGCAATCCGGGTGTTGATGGATCGAGCTCGAGTCTTCGAGGAGAAGATATCTTCGAGAGTTTTCGAGTTGTGCCGATGTTTCAACAGACACCACATGTCAAGATATCTCGTGAGGGCGTCATCGATATCCCAGACTTGTTGGTCTTGACCATCCACCGAGCATAGGCTGGGTTTGGTTCCTTGACGATTTCTTCGCCGTTCTTCACGACAATCTCCTTTGGCGGGGCAGCGGTGGTACCATCGAGATACCCAACCATCTGAGCACCCCTTATGGCCGGAAGAACTTGAGTCTTCCAGAGAAGATAATTGTTCTTGCCTAGCTTCTCTGTCACCGGCACACCAAATGGCGATCCGCCGGCCGGAGCTGAAGAGGATGATGCACTCATGGTTTTATCAGATGTATTTGTGAGGAGAAGGCTCTTATTGAGTTGCATGCACCAACCAGTTCACCCAAAAGCTTAAGCTGATGAGGAAAGGTGGGCAATTCACTTATACTTCAACACTCCCCCTCACGTGCAGGCTCCTCAGGCCTAGGACGTGAAATAGAAGTGGACTGCAATTATTATTTTTTAATTGCGTCAACCGGGTCTTGAACTCTAGACCTCTTGGCTCTGATACCATATAGAAATAGATGAAGCGTTCTCACCTCTCTCGAGGCCGCATACCTTTGTTCATATAGCTGACAAAACGCAGCTCAGGTTTACATGGTAAGTTCAGGATTACATGGTAGGCAGAGATACATTCCTTCCTTGAGACAGCCTAATCTCATCCTTCTACATTTAGATATATGCTGAATATATACATGCCAAATATATCTAACAGGAAGGACGAAGGCCGGCACCGTGGGCGGCGGCAGCGTGATCGACTGGCTGTTCAGCATGACGACGACCGCCGCCATGCCGGGCCGGAGGTGCGCGTCTTCCTGGACGCAAAGCAGACCTACGTGGATGCATCTCAGCATCTCCTGCGGCCGGCACCCGTCGGCCGCGCAGCCGTCGAGCAACTGCGTCACGCTTCCACGGCTCCAGTGCTTCCAAACCTGCCCACGCGCGCATGAGCAGAATTAGCAATTTTTATTTGCATGCATACTTAAGCTACCTGTACGTTAGATAGATGTTGAGCTCACAGAGGTCAGCAGATCTTCAGAAGGTCCCGAATCTTGGTTGTAAGCGTTGCGCCGGCCGGTGACGATCTCCAGCACAAGCACGCCGTAGCTGAAGACGTCCGATTTGGCCGAGAAGATGCCGCGCAGGGCGTATTCTGGCGCCATGTATCCGCTGCATTTCCAAGACCCGACATGTTAGGTGTGCATGGCAGGTTGGCAAGCATGATTCTGGTACTAATTTTGCTGTTGGAACTTGGTTGCAGCCTGCAGGCAGCAAACTTACTAAGTTCCGGCTATCCGGCTCGTGCTTCCTACGCTTGCGTCCATGTTAAACAACTTTGCCAGGCCGAAGTCTGAGATCTTGGGGCTCATGTCTGCGTCCAACAAGATGTTGCTCGCTTTGAGATCCCGATGGATGATCTTCAACCTTGAATCTTCATGAAGATAAAGAAGGCCCCGGGCGATCCCTTCGATGATCCTGTATCTGCGCCCCCAGCTTAGCTCTTGCTGCCTTGCAGGATCTGAAAAGATCAATTTTGCTTAGCAAACCAAATAGCTGGATCTGCAATGACGGTAGGATTATGATCGTATGAATGAAGTACCGAAAAGGAATTTGTCAAGGCTTTTGTTGCTGAGGAACTCGTAAATAAGGAGTTTCTCATCTTGATCGATGCAGCAGCCCAACAACCGCACCAGATTCTTGTGCTGGAGCTTTGCAACCAAGACGACCTCGTTCTTCATCTCCCCTTGTCGTTGCTGTGAAGTTTTTGACAATCTCTTCACTGCAATCACCTGCCCATTCTGTAGTGTGCCCTGAAGAACAATAGCATTGTTACAATGGATTCAGACATACAGTTATACGCTCACGCAAAGTCATTAATTAAGGGAATTTTTTTTAAAATAATATTATTTTAATTCAAAATGGCGACATTAATACGTATTTAAAAATTGCAGAAATAATATCCGATTAGCCAAACCGTTTGGCGATAATAGGTCGTCGCCAAGCGGTTTGGCGATAATAGGTAGTCGCCAAACCGTTTGGCGACTATACTAATCCCGCGTGTCGGCCCGGTGATGACCGGTTATCGCCAGTCGGCGATGAGTCGCCACACCTCGGCGACTACTTAGTAGTAGTAAACCGTTTAGCGACTACTAGTAGTCGCTGAGCAGTGTGGCGACTACTAGTAGTCGCCGAGCGGTGTGGCGACTACTCGTGACTAATACTCGCGCCTCGCTCGTCGATCGAGCGCTCGGGAGGAGAGAGACAGAAAGAAAGCGGCGCACAAGAAAAATAGAGGAGAGGGAGAGGAGAGAGAGAGAGAGAGAGGGAAGGGGAGAGAGAGCGCGCGGTTGAGAGAGGGAGAGAGCGCGGTAGAGAGAGAGGGAGGGAGAGAGAGGGAGAGCGCTCGGGAGGGAGAGGTGGAGAGAGAGGAGGGAGGAAGAAGAAGAAGAAAGAAGAGGGAGAAGAAGGAAGAAGAAAGAAGAGAAAAAAGAAGGTAAATTCGGCAATTTGTAATTTTTTTTAATTTGATAGTGGCTATTATAAATCATTAGATGTGTAGTTAATATTTTTGTGAATTAGCTATTAGTTAGCGATTTAGATTTAGAAATTCAATGTTAGCGAGAATATTAGCGATTTAGATATTCAATGTTAGCGAGGATTTTAGCGATTTAGATATTCAATGTTAGAAATATTCTCGATCGTGATATTACTCGTTAATTAGTTAATATTCTTGTTAATTAGTGATAAAATTTTGTCCTTTGTAGTTAGATATTCTTGTTAATTAGCGTTGTTTAGTTTAGGTTAGCGATATGAAATGTTAGGAGTGTTATAAAAATTAATTTTGTTTAGTTAGTGATATTAAATGTTAGTGGTGATCTAGAAACTAATTTTGTTTATGTAAATCATGATAATGTCGGATCAAAGATGAAATTTAGGGTATATTATGGCGGCGGTGAAATAAAAATTGGGCAAAATGGTGTTGATTTGAGCGGTTTTGCGGTCACAATAGCGGAACACTTATGTCCTAATATAGTTAGCATCCGTGATATAAAGCTTTGGTTGACCAAATATTTTTCCTGGATGCAAGTGTTTACTCTGTTACCATTCAAGTCGTATTCACGCGTAGTAAGGGTGACCCGCTCTGTGGGAGTTGAAGAAAATAGATCGGACGTACTTGTGGCGAAAATGGTTAAGGTGGTGCAAGGGATCTAGCCTTGAATGTGTAATCTTTGGTGCGGCGTGCCCTAGAGAAGAGGTGATTATTAGCGGCGTGGGCGGCGACACGTCGGCTCTGTTAGTCAAGTTCGGTAGTGGTGCCTACCGAGGTAGCAGCGAGGATGATACTGAGGATGCAAAGACACGCGGAAGGTCGGGCGGATGAAGGAGGAAATCGAGCAAATTGTTGATCAATTGGGTTGGTGGACCATATGGCGAGGCAAGATGAAACTGAAATGTTGGAGTGTGATGATGACATCGGCGAAGATGAGGAAGAGGAGGAGATGATGAAATGCATAGTAATCTTGGGACAGCGGATGTACCCATCACGGACGAGTGGAGCAGGAAAAACAAAGCTAGTATGGAAGTTTTGTGGGGGCATGAGTCGCGTTGGGAGTATGGTAGCAATGCCGTTAATTTGAATCAAGTTTTCGCAAACAATTACGAGTTGAAGTTGGCGGTGAAATTTGTGGGCACTATCGCGCAGAGAGAGTTCGAGTTGTTTTGTCGATCGAGATAGATACACAAAGAAGTGCGTAACCGAAGGATGTGAATTCAGTACATGCTTACAAGCGAAGTCGAGACATTTTGGATTGCATCACGAGTAGATGGGCACACATGCGAGACTAGAAAATGTTACGGTGAAACACCGCAGCTTGAATCTTGGTAATGTCGCTAGCGTGATGTTCAATGAGATCATCGAGAAGCGGGACATTGAGTGTTCTTATATTGAAAGCAATCTTGAGAACATTTAAGTACGGATAAGTTACTCGATGGCTGGCGTGCGAAGCAAAAGGCATTAGAGAAGAGGTTTGGCACATATGAGGCTTCAGTTGTAACCTACCTCGTGTGCTTGATGTCTTGAAGGAAACCAACCCGAGACACGTACACGCTTTTGAAGAAAGTGAAGCGGATGGTAACGGGTCTCGATATTTCGTCGAGCTTTCTTTTCTTTGGTCCTTGCATTGCGTCATTCAGTCTTGCCGTCCATTGCTATCGTCGATGGTACATTCTTGGTAGGAAATACAAGGGCGATTCTAACGGAATTGCAATTGATGGGAACAACCACATACTTCCATTGGCCTTTGCATTTGTTGAGGGTGAGAACAGGATAGATGGTGTGGTTTTCGGACATTTGAAGTTCGGGGTAGTTCGTGATCGCCCAGCGTGTGCATCATCCATGACCGCCATAAAGGTATCATTTAAGTCAATTAAGACTCTCTGAGGAGGACCTTGATGAGCCTTTTCCATGGCGTGACATGCGAGCAGTGGTGCATGAGACATTTGGGAGCAAATTTTTTCAGCGGTTCAAGAGTAAGAAGGCGATGAACCTATTTAAGAGGTTATGCAAGCGTAACCGAGCACGTAAGTTCAACGCGATATTGGCGAGTTGGACAAGCACACTACCGCGCCAGATTGAAGAAGTCAAGAAGCAACCAAAGAACGCCGAACGATTGCCCACCCAAAAGGCTATCACCCCTTGGGCGCTCGATCCTCCAAATTTGAGAGACGATCGTCAAGAAACATTAAGTGTTTCTCGCCTTTGGATAGGCGGCGCCGTTGGAGAAGTGGGCATTGCTCCATGACACCGGGCGCGAGTTAGTATACTAAATTAACATAGCCGTGACGATTGAACAATTGGAGTTATCGTGGTAATCGATATGTTTGAACAGTTCGGTGTCATGACAACGAATATAGCCGAGGTTTACAATTGGGTCATCGAGGCTGCGTCGCTACCACTTGTGGCCATCTGGAAGGCATCTTTGCCGCGGCATCGTTGGGTACTTCGAGAAAAGGCATGCGGAGGTCATCTCGCATGCCACGACATTACAAACGCCCGTCTTGTCGCGGATGATGGCCTACATGGAGGAACGCACGGTAAAGCTCACCGCATATGGTGCGTAGCCGAGTCACCGAGTACCGCTCAAGTGACTCTCCGGTGTAAAGGGGATTGGGAACCGACCGGGCGGTTATTACACACGAGGTTAACTTAGGCCAAGGGCCTTTGGATGGTGTGAATGCACCCGCAACAAGCCAAGACTTCTTCATATTCCCCGCCGCATGTGATCGCGGCTTGTGGGCAAATTGGGATGAACACGGCGCATCGTGTCCACTTTCTACTTGAAGGGTCATCTTTGTCAATACCGGTCGGTGAGTTCCGTGGTTTTCGAGCACAAGGTGATTTCACCGCCATTAACACAGATGTGCGCATATGTCTACGGATGCAAATTTGCGGAGATGTGCACCAGAGGCGGTGGCGATCCACGATCTAAGCGCGTCGCAATGACATGGATGAATCTGAAGTGGGTGGCCTGTTAGGAGGTGTTCTCGGTCACGGTGAGTACGGGCACAAAACAGCATAATGCCATTAGTGTTATGTATTGAATTATGTAATGTGTATTCAATTGTGTAATATGTACCATCTTATCCTATGTTAGGTATTTGCGAGTATGTTGGACCTTCCATCATGTTTATGTAGTGAATTATGTAATTTGTATTGAATTACATGCGTGTATCGTTTTATCTATGATTGTACCTTTCGTCATGTTTTTCTATTGAATTGCGTAATATGTTTGTCGTTTGTTTATTTATGTCCAACTCTTGATCTTTTGATTTACATACTAATCGTCTTTGCTTTTCTGTTTACTTGCAGGATGGAGCACCCGAGCCCGAGTCACTCCTTGACTCTTCGTTGGACCGACGGCACTGCCGTGCGTTAAATCCACACCACACGGGCCTTGAGCACGTGCCTCTCTGCTGGTCCGTGTGCGGCCGAGACCTTAGCGGCTCCACCCACCCTTTCACGCCCGTGAGTTGCACTACATTTACTGAGTTTCATTGCTCGCTGGTTGCATTTCTTCTAACAATTGAATTTACATGTCGATAGGTTGGCGCGTCTTTGGGTTGCTTCCTCGCTTCGCATGATCGAGGCCTCACCGAGGACGTGGTGCCGAGGCCGAGGATCTGCGGAGGGCGGCAACGGTCCAGAGCGGTCACGGCGTTTTCGTTCGGCCGAGCCCTCTTGTCTTGTCTGGTGGACCGTTGGCGCCGGAGACGCACACTTTCCACCCGCCGTTCGGGAGGTGGCGGTCACCTGCAGGGCGTCGCCATGCTTACTGGGTTGCCGATCGCCGGGCACCGACGGACCCTCGGTGGCTCTGCGGAGTGGCGGTGACTGCGAGAGAGGTTCACGGAGTGGCTCACACTAACCCGGCGATACCCTCGCTAGGAAGAAGCACGGGCCGTTGAGGAGGTGGTGGGCGATTCGAGGTGAGTGCTTGCGTGTATATGTTATTCTAATTTTTGTAACATTATTAACATATTACTATATGTTAATTGTCACAGTGTCAAAGACATGGCGGCGACCCCACGCCGTGCAGTGGACCGACACTTGGAGGCCTACACGCTTTGGTTGTTTGGCATGGTCATGTTCACGACCACGCCGCGGAGACAGCGTCGACGCCGCGGTGGATAACCTACGCCGCGGGCTATCGCGACGCCGCCGACCTGACCCGAGTCCCGCCGGTGTCACAGGGTTGGCGGTTCTTCTTTGCACGCACCACGCCCTTTGCGGCGCGTGCGTGAAGTCGAACAAAGCTCCAACTTTGACCGGGATGCCTCTACTCCTCCGGCTTTGGTCGTTCGGCGCTTCCCTGGGTCGACCCTTGGTCTTCCGTGAGTGTACACGCCGAGATGTACCGAAGGCGACGACATCGACCGGCCAACCATGGGCTCGCTTTGGACTCGGCGACGGGTAATTACTTTCTTGACTTGCGTTTATCAAATTTTATTTGCAGTCGCATGTGCTTCAACATATTTTTTTCCTCTTGCAGCCACGGTGGGAGTGCGAGTGCGTTCGGCGTACCACTGCGTTCCGGAGGCGTTCGACCACCGCACGCGAGCGGTGATGCAGGACCCTTATAGCGGCGCCATGTCCAGACGAGCCGCCCGGTGGGCTCCTGGGCTCTCGGTGCTTTGCTATAGGGACCACGGTTACTGGCTCACGACGAGGAAGATCGTCTTCGACGTCTACGTGGAGGACTACGCGTCGCACCGAGTCCTCAGACAGTTCGACCTCTGACGGTACGGTCCTGTTCCTTGGGGGATCGTGTCTGCGGCAAGACACACGTGAGTTAGCCGACCTAAAATATGTGAAATAGTTTAAGTCAGATGTCTAATAATTTGGATTTCTTTTGTGGTCCACACCCATGGCCCTCCAAGAAACTGGTCACCTTACTCTGAAAGATGGAGCCGTGGTCGGCGCGATGGGCGGGCGCAGGAGCACGTCGTCGATGAGGCCACACCTTCGACGACTCGTCCCCCAAAGATACTGCTGCCGGTACGCGTGCCGGACGCGTGCGCCTCCTACTAGTGGCGGATGCTCGGCCAGCGTCGCTCTAGCGTGGTGACTTGTACCCGAGCCGGCGGGGAGCGGCCATGCACGCCATGGTAAGTATTAATTTTGTAAATTACATTGTGTATTCTTGGCGCTATGTCCATATGCATATCACTTTCTCGTGTGGGCGGTGGACCACGCTAGGGAGCTGCACACGCACGGGTCGATGTCTTGTCCAGCTACGGGGCGGAGTTGCCATCTCATTTGGACGAGATGGCGAGGCCTGAGGACGCATGGTGGCGGCTTTGGCGAGATCGTGGAGCTGGGTTCTTGTCGGCGCGTCGGCGCTACCTACGGTGCCACCTCGAGACACGCTGGCGTGCCTACACACCCACAAACCCGGCTCCTCGTTACACAATGGGCGAGTGTAGCTTCCACACCCTTTGCCTCCGGGCCCGAGCGTGGTGGAGGGTCCGGTGGCGAGCACCACGCACTCACACCATGGTCCCCACGCCGGGTAAGTCGAGCTACTTACGTTGAGTTTTGCATCACGTAACTACAATTAAAAGGTATTATCGAACGCGAGCTACGTTGAGGTGGAGGCCGATTCTCTCGATCCACGCACTCCTCGGGCCACGTCGGCGAGAGTTCTTCGCGGACGATTCTTGCATGGTGCAGATTAATCTTGCCTCTGCACCGCCGCGGCGACGCCTTCACTGCAGACCCACGATTGGCACGCCCCTGCAGACCGACCTACACGGCACGCGGCCGAGTTCGGTACCTTCGCACACGTTGCCTCCCGCGACCGTCGGCCGGTGCGGCGTTCTGACCCGCCGGACTACGGCGGCGGTGCCATCACGAGAGCGGCGGGGCCATCGCGAGCGCTTCACCCTCGCCCTCTTGACGATGCACCTCGGCAAAGACGTAGGCGAAGAGGGTCGTCGTGGGAGGGTGGGGCCGACTAGGAACTCGTTGATAGGTCTTTGTCCTACTTTTGTTCTAGCTTTGTACTATTCTACATTGTTTAGAGTGTTGTTCTCGCTTTGTTACTTTGTTCGTCTTGTTTTACAATGTTAATAGTGATGTTCACGCTTTTTACCTTTCCGATATCAATGCGACATGACAACGCTGAGCGTTGCGACTTTCTCGGACCGATTCAAAACACGCCGCACCCCACTTTTTCAGATCGATTCGACAACCACAACTTTCTCGGGCGAGGCCACAACGACGCATTCAGGTTTCTCGGACACGAAATCTATCCCGAGTGGCGCGTGCGTGTAAAGGAAAGACGTGCCCGTCATAGGTGGATCGGTGGGGGCACGGGGCGTCCTCGTGCGGGGACGTGGCTATAAGAGGACTCTCAGGGAGAGCCTAAAGCACCTCGGTTTCTCGTTGAACATTCTTCCCGGAACCCGCAATCCTTCCACAAATCCAAGAGCTTTCATACCACCTCCGCTACCACATATCCTCGTCTTCATCCGTTCCTTGCCCCCAAAGACTATATGCGAAACGGCGAGCTCAGAATCGGAGGGCTCGTGCACTTGCCAATGCAAGGCAGGTCGAATGTCCCAACCGCCACGCAAGCTAATGTGTTGTACGCTAACACTCGCGAAAATAATGGGCGAGTGTTCTACAAGTGCCCTTTTTTCTCTGTAAGTGAAAAGCTTGTTTGATTCTTTCTTGTGCACACTATTTGTTCTATTCGAGTTGTGTAGTTGTTCTGCGATATCTCATTTCTTCCCATACTCAATGCTTATTTACGTCATCACGTGAGACCTGCAGGTGCCAATATTTCGATGGGCGGACACCATGGACACCTCGAGGGAGTGTCCTACAACCATTGTACCACGAGAGGATGCAAGCAACCTTCTATGGAGGAGAGGATGGACCCTATGCTTGAGCAGAGGTGAACATCTTGATGTTCAAGATGGAGCGCATTTTAGATCATATGAAATGGTTAGAAAGATTGTATATGTGGCTATCGTTCTTGTATTGTACTCTATTCTTGCGAAGTAGTTAATTTAGGTGCAAAGGGGCGAGTTGGTCACGCATGTCTTTCAAGTGGTTTCAGATATCATATCTTCATGTATCTGTATGTTACATGTTAGCGGTGCTTTAATTATAATATTTTACGTGTCATATGGTTGTCCAAACCGGGTTCCAAAGCTAGTCACACCAACATCTGTATTTACACGAGTAATTCTAAAGGCATTGAATAGGGTTAGTTAGTTCACCGCTTTCGGCGAGAGACGACAACACGGTGCACCCGCTTTTGGTCAAACGACAACACTATGGACCCGCGCCGCCGGGCAGAGACGACAACACGCAGCGCACCCCTTTTGGTGAAACGACAACACTCCAGACCCACTGCTCTGCCGAGACGACAACACGTTGCACCCGCTTTTGGTGAGACGACAACACGCTGCACCCGCTTTTGGTGAAACGACAACACTCCGGACCCGCTGCTCTGGTTGAGACGACAACACGTTGCACCCGCTTTTCATCTTGAGAGAGCGACAACACGCGCACCCGCTTTTGGTCAAACGACAACCTGCCGCACCACGCCGCCGGGCGACGACAACACGTTGCACCCGCTTTTGGTGAGGCGACAACCGCAGCAACCCGCCGGGCGAGAGCGACAACCACGGTGCACCCGCCACCGATCAAGCGACAACACTATGGACCACGCCGCTCGGAGACGACAACCGCGCACCCGCTTTTGATGAAACGACAACCTCTGCACCCGCCGCTCTGGTGAGACGACAACACGCTGCACCCCGCCAGATCGAGACGACAACCGCTGCGCAGCTTTTCAGGTCGAAGCGACAACACTCCGGACCCATGCTCTGGTGAGACGACAACACGTTGCACCCGCCACGATCGGTGAGGCGACAACACGCCGCACCTCGCTTTTCGGTGAAGCGACAACACACTGCACCACGCCGCCGGGCAGAGACGACAACACGTTGCACCCCGCCAGATGAGACGACAACACGCCGCACCCCGCCAGATCAAACGACAACACGCGGCTTTGATGATGGGTGACACGTCGTGCGAGTAACCCTCACCACCACTATAAAACATGGCGAAGGGTAGACATCCAACACAGCCAAACCAAAGAATCAACGTCAACCGAATCTACACAAATTAGGACACAATGTCGTTCTCTCGTCGCCTCTTGAAGCGAAGTCATCCCGCCCGAATATCCGGATGCCGATGGCGTCGCGCCGACGCTTCTGCGGAGTTGCCCGACCAAAATGCATCAAGCAACCTCACCGGCGAAGATTGAGCAATCTACCCATGGAGCGACGGCCACCACGCTCTCACTTCGTTCGCACCTACAAGGTAAACCTCACCGTGTCCACACAATACAGTAACACTACTATCTCATGCTTCGTTCTTTCTTTTCTCGGGACAAGGACCGGTGTTGCTTCTTCCAATGGATCGACGGGTCGAACGACGCGACTACTTAATTTCTCTACAAGCGCCACGACGCCAAACCCGCTTCGCGAGAACTTCACCCGGTGGGAGAGGCCGCCAGATATGTACCTTTTCTAGATCGACCAGAGCTTAGGGCGGTGTGCAAGGGCCAACCGACGGTGAGTTTCATGCGACATACTCATGTTAAACTCACAAAGTAGTAGTGCTAAACCAGCCATCGCACACAGGAGTTCAAAAGGACATTCAAGTCAACGGAGGAACCTCCTCCGGGGCCACCAAAGCCCCGACGTTATGCGTACATGGCCTTGAGGCGATGGTTGATACCGCCACGGTGATCTAGCGAGGCCGGCGATTCTACTGGTGCCCCTTGGCCGAGGATGAACGGTGCTGGTACTTCAACTGGGTGGACCCGGAGACGTACCACCCACATCTCAGGCAACCGCATGGGATAACTGGGGGGAGCAACCCTCTCCGTGGTGCCACTACCGCCTGAAAAGCTGCACCGAGTACGTCTACGGTGTTATGCAACCACCAAAGCGGGCATCTTGCATTGATCGCAGGCACTTCGGTTGTCAAGCATAAGCCCAACACACACCTCCTGCACCATATAGTGGAGTGCGAGCCGAAACAGAGCAGGCGTCTCCGCATGTCTCCGCCAACGGCCAACACAGCAGAGGCGCAAGAGGGTTCCTCCTCTCGAAGAAGAAGGGACAAGGGGAAGCAGCCGGTCGAGGTCCGCACCACGCAACAAATCCTCGACGCGTTGCGCGGACCACCCGGGAACCCGGGTGGTATTAACATAGGGGACGCCGGGAATCGGGATGACATGCCCATATGGGAGGGCAGAAATCCACATAAAGAACAACCAAAATTTAAGTCTTATACACCCGAGACGTACGGCATAGGCCACCCAATGGGCGACAGCTGGGAGCACTGCGGAACCCCATGGAGTTCTTTCATAGTAGGGATTGAGCGGTGTCCGATGACTGGTCGCAATACTAGAACGGTCGTAATATCGAAAATGTATGACATCATTCTCGTTTGTACCCAGATAGGCGAACGATCATTTGTTCCACCACGACGAACAATGCTTTCCTTATTAACCTCGTCCTTTGTTGTAATGCCCATGTAATGTAATATAATCTAATCTACTGCTTATTTTATCATCAGAACTTTTGGTGTATGTGCCCTTATATATGTTCAACAAATAATTTAAGTGTTCATAACATGAGTTGTTGTCGACCATAAAATTTTGAAAATTCATGTCTGTCATGTTCATAACAATAAAATGAAATTTTCAAATGTTCACAACAATCAAATTTTATTGTTTGAATTTAAAAACATTATTCAGATCTTCAAATTATTTGAAATTTTTATGGTAATATCACTGATTTATCAGGAACCTCCATAAAAATTTCAAAATTTTCCGACGTCGTGGTTGTCCAATTTAATTTTTATCGTGCTCGATTCTACCCATGAGTGCCTTTTCCGATTTTCGCAACAAATGGCCGCCCAACGTCCGGCTATCTCGCCCATACGTAAGTGGTAGCCCGCATTGCGTGGGCCGCCTTTGAATTTTTCCGTAATTTTTGGACCGTGTGCGCTTCGTCATGAGGCAACGAATACCCTTAGTGCCCACGATTTCCGTGGTTTAAGAGTCCGTAAGTGCCTTTTCCGACTTTCGCAACAAAATGCCGGAGGAACGTCTTGCTATCTCGCCCATATGTAAGTGGTAGCCCACTTCTGCGTGAGCGGCCTTCATTTATTCCGTCTTTTTAGACCGTGTTCGGCCTATCATGAGGCTATGAAAATACGAAAGTGACATGCGTATTACTAACGAACTAAAATAATTCTTCCCGTCTATTACATGACAAGAGTTTTTTTAGTTTTTTCCTGTTTAATATAACAATTATTGCATAAATAGTTCACAACAAAATTTACTTAAAAATTAAAAAATGTACAGTATTATCGCCGAGCCGGTTGGCGACTACTAGTAGTCGCCAACCGGCTTGGCGACTACTAAGTAGTCGCCGAGCGGTGTGGCGACCACTACCTCACTTGGCGACAACCGGTCATCCGGGATATCCACCGGTGACACGGGATTACGGTATAGTCGCCAAACGGTTTGGCGACTACCCTATTATCGCCAAACCGTTTGGCGATTTATATTATCGCCAAACGGTTTGGCGGCATCGGATATTATTTCTGCAATTTTTAAAATACGTGTATTTATGTCGCAATTTCAATTAAAATAATATTATTAAAAAAAAATTAGGCATGCATGTGGAGTGCTCAAATTAATTTTCAGGTTCCGGGATTAAGTTACTTTGTAGACAGGCCCAAATCCACCTTGGCCGAGCTTATTTTCTTCTGAAAAGTTGTTAGTGGCAGCTCGTAGAGTGCTCAAATCGTACAAAAGGAACTCTGGACTTCTCATTTCTTCTTCCTCTCCATGTTCTGTTCATAAGAGAACACCAGAGAGATGGATAGATTTAGACTGAAAGTTGTACAACTAGCCTACTATGTACCTTTTAGATATACTACTATTATTAAGTTTCAGCACTTACCGAAGCTGGCAATCTGCACATGCAAGTGTGGTTTTCTGTTCCTCTTGCACAGATAAAAGGCAATGAGCAGCAGCACGAACAGCGCGACAGCAACAGGAAGTGTGACAAGAAGAACTGTCTTGACTGTGCCATTACCTCCTGCACCGACGGCGACGTTTGGCGTCGTCAGAAATTCAGAATGCAAGCTTTTTCAGCACCTTACCAAGTTCAGTCACTGTCTAAACTTTGAATACTGCACTATTTTCTAAAGGAAATCACGGCTCTTTGAATGCATAGCTCTAGCTTGTTTAGACTTTAGAGACAGCAGTCGATTGTGGGGCACAATCAATTCCGGTGCCTTGCAATTGTCCGCTCAAAATGCAAGATTTGAGAAAGAAAAGCACGGTACGGTACGTACGTGACGCAAAATGCACATGCTGAAGGGTGACAAATAAACCGAATTTTTTTAAGGTGAAACTTTATAATTTGAAATTTTTTGGTTGAAAATTTTTTCAATTTGAATTTTTAATCAAAATTTTTTGAACCAAAAGTTTTTTGAATCAAAATTTTTTGAACCAAAAGCTTTTGAGTTGAAGGTTTTATGAGTTGAAACTTTTCGATTTAAAAATTTTAAATTGAAACCTTTTGATTTGAAACTTCCTGAGATGAAACTTTCTGATTTGAAATTTTTTAATTTTAAACTTTTTGATTTGAAACTTTCTGAGTTGAAATTTTCCGATTTGATTTTTTATTTAAAAATTTTCGCGTTGAAACTCTCTGAGTTAAAATTTTCTAAGTTGAAAATTTCTAATTTGAAATTTTTTAATTTAATTTTTTAAGGTTTTAAATTGAAACTCTTCAAACTGAAAGTTTTCAGAGTTGAAATTTTTTTATTTGAAATTTTTGAGTTGAAATTTGTTGATTTGAAATTTTTTCGAATTGAAGTTTTCTAATTTAAAATTTTTCTACGGATTTAATTAAGGGAATTGCTAAATTACACTTGAGTGTTTTTTTTGTTTGAGGACACTCAATTTTTTTATCTATTAGATATTAGTGTTTTTTTTGTTTGTGGGAACTTAATTTTTTTGTCTATTAGATATTGTTTTGTGATCCACGTCATGTTTTATCATTTTGACTTTGTCAATATTTGACTTTGTGATCTACGTTTTTGTTTGGTGTGTTCTTTATAGTTTGTTTCGTTCCTCTATTTTTTACAAATTATCATGTTACTTTTTACATAATTTAATTTGTGTAAAACTAGTGTATAATTGATATAAAATACCATGTAGAGAAAAATAATATTTTTTACAAATTATCACTTTATTTCTACATAATTTAATTTGTGTAAAACTAGTATATAATTGATGTAAAGGAATTACTAAGTGTGACTCAAGTGTTTTTTTTTGTTTGTTTGTGAGTACTCTTTTTTTTGTTATGTATATGGAGTACTTAAATGTGAGAATAAGAGGCAAATTAATTCTATCAATTGGATCGAGATCTGAAGGCTCAAAATATAAGTGTTTTTCTTCATGTTTCGAAAACTTCGGAGTCAAAAAGTTTTAACTCGCGCATACACGCATGCATGCATGCAGCGCAGTAGTAGGGAATCAAAAACTTCGGGAGAGTTGAAACTTGAAACGCATGCGCGCACTGCGCTGCGGCTGCGCTGCTCGCACAAAAAACACGCCACATGGCGGGCACAGATGCAAAGCGCAAAACTAGTTACGTAGGAGGTAGGACGGTAGGAGCGACCGTAAACTAGTGATCCCCCTTACCGGTGATGGCGTTGACTGGCACGCCTGTTGGCGCCGGTGCCGGCGACATCGCCGCCTCGGCGGCCTGGGCGTTGAAGAAAGGGGATACCTCGAACCGGATGGAGCAGCTCTGGTAGAATACCCGGCCGCCCTTCTTCCCGTCGCAGCAGTTCTGGATGTTCGAGACGGCCGTCTTGAGGCAAATGTTGCAGTCGTCGTCGGCAAGGTCCCGCGTGCACTGGGCCATGCCGTAGATTTTCTCGAAGGGCGTGAAGTCGGCCTCCCCGGCGGCGAACATCCGCGGGGACGCGTACGCCGCCCTGCTGGTGAGGTTGTTCATCAGCGCGCCCAGTTGCGACCTGAACCGCTCCGGCTGCGTCGCGTTCTGCTTGTTCGTCAGGCAGACTGCCATCGACGTGTCGGAGGTGCCGAAGAAGCTCGAGTTGCTGTGCCGCAGAAGGCAGGAGTCGTAGATGAGCGTGGACGTTTTCTGACCGGGGCACTTGTTGGCCATATCCTGCACCGAGGCGTCGAGGCATGTGCGGCAGTGGGACTGGTCGACGTCGGCGCGGCACTGCGCGAGACCGTACGCCTCGTCGGGCGCTGCGCCGGTGGCGTTCTTGGCGAATCCGGTCGCGGCGGCCGCGGCGGCGGGGAGGGAGGAGAGGAGGGCGTCGAGGTTGGCCTGGAAGGCGCCGCCGCGGGTGTAATTTGTGTCGCTCGGGCAGGCGGTGTACACAGGGTCGTCGGCGTTGGCTGTGGCGTTGAGGAGGAGGAGGAGGAGGAGGAGAGGGAGGAGGCTCTGAATGGCGCGTGGGGAAGGCCCCATTGTTGCTGCGCTCCAGGTTCCGTGCGTGCTGCTTATTTCTGATTTCTGTGCTGTTTTGGGAAGAAGGCAACGTTGCTTGATTTGTCGCGTGATTGCGTGAACACGTACGTATATGCTGGCGGAAACGGGGGCTGCACTGCGTCGTACGTGGACCATGGCCAGTTCGTGACGCCGGAGATTGACTCTCTCAGCGCCAAGATGGTAGACAAATGTCTTCCTCGCCATCTTGTGTTTTCTTTGGAGACACAGCTGTTTACCATCTGAACGAGAGAGATAGAGCGAGAGTTGTATGTTGCTCGCACCACAAGTGTACTGTAGAACGAACATCAAAGATTCTTGGCCGTCTGATAACATGATCAACAGTTTGGGTTGATTTGAACACTGAACACTGTCCTATGCAAAGTGCGTGAGATAAACACAAGGGCAAATTCGGTGCCTCCTTCGGCTGCTCGCGTGCATCCATACGGTGGAACCTGTCGTAATACAAATTACAAATATTTTAATTACGTAGTTCACAATATAATCAAGTATTTGAATTGGTGTATATATGATATATAAATATAAAGATGTAAATATAAAAAACATTTTTTAAAATGGACAAAGATAACTGAAACATGAATTATATCTGTACATTTGCAGACAACATGGTGAAATTAAAGGATCTTCTTCGTTCTAAATGCTGAAAATTGTAAGTGGTCCTTGAAATTAAAAAATTAAATAATTTCCTAAAAGTTTTCTTATTAACCGAGCTAAAAAGAATAGATCTCTAGAGTAGTGCTCATGTGCTTTTCCTCTGATATAAGTTAAAATTTTCAAAAGAAAAGCGTAGATCTCCAATATCCATCAGATGGCCTAGTTATAATTATAAGTGCCAATGCGATCGAGCTTCTGCTCGAGTGGCTAACAGCGCGTGGTCGCTCTTAGGCCGCCTGGGTTTGAGACTTGGTCTCGCATGGGTGCGCGCAGGGTCGGGGGCAGCGCGTGGTGTGTGCGTGTGTTTGCGTCTGTCGTCCGACTGTTGTTTCTCCTTCTATACTGAATGCCAAAGCTCTTGACCAAAATTCATATATATATATATATATATATATATATTCCCCTGAACTGTTTGTGGAACTGCTTGTGGAACGCCTCCACACGAAGGATAGGCTCCAGCGGCGACATAATTACAATTGAAATGACATCTTGTGTGACTGTGTCATCAGGCTATTGAGGAGACTTCTAACTTCTAAAGTTCTAAGCATATGCTTTTCACTTGTGAATTTAGTCAAGAATATTTGTCAATGCTTGCCGGCCATTCAATGGAATTCGCATCAAGATGTTCATCAATTGCTGCAGAGGCAAAAAAATCAATTTGTGCAACCTTTCTTTATGTAGGTATTCATCGTTGCTGCATGGCATATATGGAAACAAATAAATGGAAAAGTTTTTCAAAACAAGCGACCTTTGGTGAATTCATGGAAATTTCTGTTTAAAAATGATCTCTCTCCAAGTGTGTAGAGTGAATGAACAAGACTTATTTTTTATTGGCTAGATTCTCTAAGTTGATTTCCCCGTTCAGTGAAGGTTTGTAAATATTCTCTAGACTGCTTCTAATTATTTCTATAATTAATTTATTCATACTGTAGGAGTCTCCCTACAGTTGTTGAGTAAAAAAAATTAGGACGAGATATATATTTACCGACATCTACCGTGCGCCAAGAGAACTTATAATATTTTTAGGAGCTATTTTTTTTTGGTGGATGCTGATAGCTTTATTACTCAAAATTCGGAACTAGCATTACAGTGCTGCATCAAATATTAATCTTCACCCATGTATGAGAAGGAGCTTACCATCTGACATATATACTCCCATGGATTTCTGGGGCATACATCCAATCTCACCATGAGTCCACCTATTGCGCGAAGACCAGATGTTCCACGAAATGGTGACAATGCATGGAAGAAATGTTGGAAAGCAATCAAGACTTGCTAAAAGGCCCAAAACTATTGATTTACCGTGTGGTACAAAGCAACTAAAGATCATTTTATAATCGGCAATCGGATCAAATTAGTTAGGCTTTCCATTTTTAGTGTTGCCTTGTTTACTAAGTTGATTAGGTGATCCGTCCACTATAAAAGAGTATGTATCCTATGAGTTCGAGAATACGACACAAGAGAAAATTACCTTAAAACTTTTGTGTTCTTCGTGTTCATGTGACTATGTTCATGATCTAAGGCTAATCCCAACAATTGGTATCAAAGCGAGGTTCTAAGTTTGGTGTTGTGCTTGCCCTAAGGAGGCCATCACTACTGTGCTCGGGGCAGACTATCGTTGTTGAGCGACCTGGTATTGAGTGGGATCCGAAAGTGCATCAAATTTGGATATTGCGGTGTATGCTGCTTCACGGCATATGACAAACGAAGATAGTGCCATCTGGTGCTATGTTGAGGATCAGCGACACCAGCGACATGGCATCACCAAGGGTGGCAACGAGAGGATGTGGCAACGTTGATGTGCACAAGGATTGGATGGCCTTGGCGGTTATCTATGGAGGCATCCCGGAGGAAATGATCTTCCTACTAGTCGAAAAGGAGATGGTCAAAGATGCGTAGGAGGTGTTGAAGATGATGCATCTTGACGTAGATTGTGTAGGGGAGAAAAAATCGCTCCTTGTCGAAGCTCAAAGTGATGATGAACCGGTGATGCTTTGATGCTATATCAAGTATGAGAGTTGAGTTCGGGACATTAAGAAGATATGGTGGCAAAAGAGTGGAGAAGGCGTGTCTCTCCAATACCCGCTATTGGCGAGTGTCGTCGACAATCGGTGTGTCAAGATGGCATTGACGACTATCTACGTGTCTCGTCGAGAAGGCGACCGAGCTACATGTTCTCATGTCAGTTATGTCTACAAGATAAGGTCTGTGATCACATGAGTTCTTGTGCGAGTTGTGTCTACAAGATAAATATGTGTGAGTTTCTTCAAAGAGGTCGTGTGCAACGGAAGAGATCGATTATGCTGCGTGAGAAGATCAAAAGTAAATTGCTAAGTGTGCATGAGAATTCTTGTAGGTGTGTCCAAGTTCTCTTATGGGTAAGCTCTGATCCGAGTTTGTGTCACCGGTGAAAAGACAATTGGAGCTGAGATAAAGATCGTAATCACTAGTGAGGTGTGTTACCGATGTTACCGATGAAAAAGATGTGAAAGACATTCACAAGTTATTTCATCGGTGGTATAGCCAGCAAGAAGAAGGCAGAACTTCTTGGAGATATCTTTGCTATCCTATGTTAAATATAAGTTGGGTAAGTCATAGTTGAGACCGATTGCCTCAACGAGTTAGAGTCGACAAGTCTTAATTAGGAGGGAGATTGTTGTGGTAAGTAATCAAAACTTGCAAAAGCTATTGACTTGTGTCCTGCAAGGTAAGTAAATATCATGATGCAATCGACAATCTGATCAAATTAGTTGGTTTATTTCCTTGGTTAGGCTTTTCATGTTTAGTGTTAGCTTTGGTTATCAAGTTGATTAGGTGGTTCGCCCACTATAAAAGGGCATGTGTATTCCATGAATTTGAGAATATAACACAAGAGAAATTGCCCCAAAACTTTCGTGTTTTTCTTTGTGTTTCTGTGGCTGGGTTCGTGATCTAGGGCTAATCCCAACAAGAAGCTCGGTTAATTTTTAGAATTTCTAACTTACAAGCTGGATTTGAGATGTCATCCCAACTAACGAGAGAGAGAGAGAGAGAGAGACCAATTAAAATGGACGGGGGTCGACAAGCTACTTGGGCGGATCATTATTGAACCACCTGACATTGTTCAAAAAAGTAGTCTTGGATTTCGAGTATATAGAGGTAAAATATAATGATGAAGATTTATGTCTTATTCTTTTATGCTCAATGCCTAATTTGTACTCTGTGTTCAAAGATGCTATTCTATATAGACGAGATACTCTTACACTTATAAAGTCTACGCAGCATTGCATGCAAAGGAAAGAGATGACCATCATTGATAATTACTCGAGAAGAGTTTGGCCATATTTTGTAAAGCACAAATCATATGTATTCAAGAAACTCAAGTAGTCGAAGATTACGACTGTAAAACAAACTGGCAAGTATGTAAAGAAGCTACGTATTGATAAAGGCATGGAGTTTTGTTCTGGAAAATTTGAAGCTTTGTGCAGATCAAAGGGTATTGTAAAATATTACACTATCCCTAGTACTCTTCAACAAAATGGTGTGGTCGAACACATAAACAAAATCATCATGGAGAAGGTACGTTGCATGTTATCTAACTCTGGCTTATCTAGGAGTTATTGGTTTGAAGTCGTTTCACTACTTGTTGCTTGATAAATTGGTCACCAAACATGGCAATTGATAAGAAAACTTCAATTGAAGTATGGTCTGATTCTCTAGAAGAATACTTAAATGTGAGAAGTTTTGGCTGTTTATGTATGCTAATAATGGTAAATTGTAGCCTTGAGCTGTTAAGTGCATTTTCCTTGGTTACAAACATGGTGTGAAATGATATAAAATTGTGAAATCCTGAAACTAAAAGGTGGTTATTAGCATAAGTGTTACTACTAATGAGTCTATTATGTTGCATGATAAACCTTCTATTGATGTTCTCATTGAGAAGCTACAAAGATCAAGCGTGTAGGTAGAGCACGTTATTGATTCAGTATCTACCCTAGAAGCTAAAAGGAAAACATACATGATGTTCTTGTTGTTGCGTAGCTGCCACAATGTTCCATTATAGCTGACTGACAAATCTAAGAGAAAAATTCAAGGTCCTAAGAGATTGATTGAAGAAGGCAATATTGTAGTTGAATGTGGCAAAAGAGATTGAAGATGCTGCAAAAGCTTCAACTTATTCAGAGGCTATTTTTTTGTGATAAAAAAGATGCATTGCCGCCATGCACAATGAGATATAATTTTTTAAGAAGAACGGCACTTGGGAGCTTGTCAAGTCGCCAATTGAGAAGAAGGCTATTCACTGCAAATAGATCTTCAAGAAGAAGGAAGTTGTTTCATCAACCGGAGATGTTAGATACAAGGCAAGGCTTGTTGCTAAATGATACAACCAAATTTCAAGTATTGGTTTTTACAAATGTCTTATGTCTTTTCTTCAGTTGTGAAGCATAGTCTATTCGAGCTTTACTTGGTATTGCGGCTATGAATGATTATGATATTAAGCAATTGGATGTGAAACCTATATTCTTACATAGGGTATTGAAGGAAGACATTTATATAGAGTAGTCGAAAGGTTTTATTGTTTCGGGAAATGAGGACTTTTCTTGCAAGTTGAAGAAATTTCTTTACGATTTGAAACAATCACTGGGGCAGTGGTACAAAAGATTTAAACCCTTCATGATCTCAAGATTTCAAAATATCTAATTATGATAGTTGTGTTTATTTGAAGACCATTAATGCACTACAACAAAAAAAACTCATGTAGAGACACTTTCCTATAGACATTTTTATTTACCTATAAATTGCCATAATCGTTGGAAATATGCCCTAGAGGCAATCATAGAGATGATTATATTTCCATAAATGTTCATAAACTGTGATATTGTTCTTTGAATAACATCATGGATATTGATTAACAAGTATGTGACTTATTAGTGAAACTCTATATTCATCTTTATTATGTTCATTTTAAAAGGGGTTCCTATTCGATAATCATATGAGGACACATATGAGTAGACTAGCATGTGTACTGGTAGATGGCTACATTTCACAGGTCATAGATATAGAGATATCAAATCAATAATATGGATACATGTTAGAGAACATGGTGTTGGACATCGACCCACTATGAGACACTACGAGAACTTTGTATTCTTTCATGTCATCAATTGGTCTCATATACGATGTGTATGCTATATCCTTAGACTCGATGCATGTTCTCAAGATGCGTAATGGCTTACTTAGGGGTCGTCAAACGCTACTCCGTAACTGAGTAATTATAAAGATGGTTTTTAGGTTTGTCATGAAACATGCTGCGAGGCGTGATCGATCAAGATAGGATTTGCCCCTCCATACAACGGGAGTGATATCTTTAGGCCTGTCAAGTGGTCGGATTCCGAAAAATGTATGGCCATGCTATTCGACTAAAGAGTTACTCGAGTCATTGAGTTAAAGAGTTAACTCGATGTATTCGGGGAATCCGAGTCACGACATCGAGAAAGAGTGTTCGAGCCATCCAAATAAGGATAACAATAACTCACCTTGGGTTTGACCGATATCGTGAGGTAAGAGGAAATGCATATAGGACATTGTTGAGGTTCGTCCGATCTTTACATGTGCTCCAGAGTCGGTAAGTCCTACTAGGGGCCGCTATCGACCATTGGTCAAATGCTCGATGATCGAGTAGAAGTACTCGATAGTCGAGTAGGTGTACCCGATGGTTGAGTAGGAGTACTCAATGATCGATAGGGGTACTCCAGCCATGTCTGAGTGCACGTGAACTTATAGAGTCGCACACTTAAGGGACTGTAACCAATTCAGATAGGGATCTGAGTTGTAATGGGCTTAGAATTCCTGATAGGCTTTAAGGATTGAAACCCGTTATGGGAAGTCTATATAAAGGGAGGATGTGCTGGCTTTAAAATAAGAAGGAAAAAAGTGACACAATAGAAATTCGGAATTTTCGAAACCCTAGCCGCCACCCTTTCTGCATCCAGAACCGTGCAGCCAGCACTAGCACTCCGGCAAGTGGTGTTCCTACCCCGTACGTGTGGATACACTACCTTGAAAAAGGAAATCAGTGGCGGTTCGAATCGCCATCGATGGCGGTTTGAACCACCACGATTTAGTGCCACCGATAATCGAGGATTATCGGTGGCGGTTCTAGAACCGCCACAGATAACATTATTTGTGACGGTTTTTGGCCAGAACCGTCACTGATATCAGGGATATCAATGACGGTTCTAACCAAAAACCGTCACTGATAGTACTAGTATCAGTGGCGGTTTTTGGATAGAACCATCACTAATAGTCCGACACAGGAAAATAAAAAACTGGCATTTGTGGCTAGCCTCAGACAGTGCTAGCCATGCCCTCTCGCATGAGAATAAGCTGACAATACAATATGAACAAATGAAGGATTGAATGATATACAAGGAATTATGGAAGCTTATATTGCAAGCGGAATTTAACAAGGTAGAATCTAACAATGTTGGCAACGGGCAATTCGGGGAGCATGACAAAGTAACTTAGTAACTAATATTCGAAATTTCAGGACTAACCATCTCATCTTGTCATTGTAACCACCTCTCGAGACCTTTAAACATATACAATTAAGTGTTTGAGTTTCAATTCAAAATCGGCCTAATACCGACAATTTCATAATGCATGAAATTACAATAGACGATATGAATATTTTACAATGAGTGAGCAATGAAAGCGGTTTAGTATGCGAAACACGCATATGAAACAAAAAGGACCATAGTAATCTGCAGACAAACCGGAATCCAAAGAGAAGTACGATATATTGAATAGAATAATCCGGCAATGTGAGCATCATAAGCTGCAAAAAGCATAAATAATTTGTCAGTGTATATTTAGACTTAAAGTTGGTGGGAGTAATCCCCAAATGGATTGTTATATTAGGAAAAATATGCAATTATTTGCAAATTAGTGCTGACCATAAGCATTCAAGTAGTCTACTAACAAATCGATTTAAGAGACTTGTTAAAACAGTACCGCTTGGGGTATGTAGGAGCCTTTTGAATCCATTGCTGCCAAGTAGAGCCGTAGAGTTAATCAATTACAACGTGGTATGGAGGATTATGTATATAAATTTGAATAATTAAGTACATTGTTACAATATGTCATGTGGAATAAGACCAGGAAAATACAATTTAGAAAATGAAATTATTGAAAAGAAAAAAAGCAAACCTGTATTATAGAAGGAGTGACATTCTCAACAGAATATGATGTATTGTACCAGGGCTCAATAGAATTAGTAGATCCTTCAAATTTTTTAGACTCCCAGATTATTCTATAGAGACACAGAGAAGTATTGCGTCAAACAAAGAAGAAAGGCATAATATTTAGCTTCATATGCTCATTTATGCAAAGCTGCAGATCATATGGTGCTATAACTTATCAGCAAAATAACAAGTCTTAAGATATGAAGGTAAGGCCAACTACCACAAGATTTAAACGGCCAAAAAAACCCTACATTTCAGGGAAAGATTATTTATGCCCAACAATGATGATTGCCAGCATCAGTTAGCAATTTACTAATGTCAGCCATCTGCATACTTTGTACTTCTTCAGAAAAGAACCAATATATGTATGTTAACTTTGACTAGTACTTCAGAAAAGAACCAATCTATGTATATTTATGTGTTGAGATATGAAGAGACAATGATAGATATATAGGGCAAACAAAGCTGCCATCTGAACCATAAACCATCAAATAATTTTCTCAAAAAGTATGTGCAATACATAAACCATGTGCCTGACAATTACCTCATTAAAGATCCGCTCATTGATTCCTTCTTCTTTTAATAGGAGAAGGTATTTGAAGACCAATCCGACAATGTCCTCCATGTGTTCTGAAATCATTGCATGTGCACATAAGAGGCTTAAATAACATCAAAATGTGCTTGAAAATGAAATGGTCGTGTCAATTCTAAAAGAACAAAATCAAAATGGAAACTGACCATGACCAGCATTAGTGAGCCTCATGCTTACCGAGAAAAAGGAGTATTGAGTATTGTCGCTGCCCTCCCCAGCCATCAAGTTCATGGCCACCCCTTGTAAATAAAAGAGAATACATATTAATAAGGTCAGAATTGAAGGATGATATTAATATGGTCCAGGAAATATGAGAAGAATCATCATACCATGCCATCGACGTCTAGTATAGTGGTTGTAGAAACAATATGCCTTTTTTCACTTGGTTAGTTTATCAAAGTAACCAAGTAATTTTTTCACTTGGTTAGTTTATCAAACTATTACATACACATGAAATAACTTCATATGAAAAAATAACCATGTAAGGCAAACACATGAAATATTTAGAAGTGCCACTCTCATGTGTGTACATGTGTTCTGAAGAAGACAAGCGTACATGCTACAAGATGCACAACCACGACAAGAGAAGTGGCATTGACGAAAGAAGGGTTCCCATTTCAAAGGAACAAAGAGTTATTTACACTTTGTAATGAAAAAAATTGAAGTAACAAAAGCCTAAACTAGTTTCCTAAACTAGAAGCCTCTGGTCTTGGAGGTTGGAGACACGTGATGTGAGATATGAGTATGGAGGAGTGGATCGTTGTTGTCTTCGTCATAAAACTCGCCTTTTTTGTTGAGTACTTCCTTCATGATGAAGTAGGCGAGCTGGCCATGAATGGCTTGGATTTCAGAACAAAGCAGTCCTACCGTAGACAACTTGAGGTGTTGTAAGTATGAAAAACAAAATTAAGAGAGTATATAGAAATTGAGTGGCGCAAATCGATGTGTCATATCAGCATGACTGACCTCCACGTCATTGTCTTTTATTGTGCAACCTAAGATTTCGTGCATGTACTGGCACACGAAGTACCCACATAAATTTGTTCCTTGCGGCTGCTTGTGACACTGCAAAAATTGAATGAACTAAGTTGTCGTCGAAGGTGCTATTTACTATGAAATACGATATAAGAATATTCCTTGCGTAGCGTACCGGAAAGTTAGTACGGATTGTAAGGGATTTTTTGTATGGGTGGTGTCTCGTGCTCTTCTCACAATATCTTTTGAACGCCTCATTTATTAAATGTGTCATCACTTCATAGTCTGCTTTAGGTTTATCCAGTGGATCCATGATCAGCATCTTGCTCTTCTCTGGATGAATTACTACGAGAATCCAGTGGAATCTGGATGTCATAGCCATTAGTCCTTACATCAGAGTAAATAACGAAATCAACGAGTAATTTAACTAGCTAGTGAGGAACTTACTTAAAATTGTATGGTACAAGTATAAACTCCTTGTCTTGTAGTTTAAGCAAAGCTTTATATACGTACTCCTCGACCTCCTTTGGTACTCTCATGATTTCGGTTTGGCAAACCGTTCCCGGGTCGAGGAATCCCACTGGCCCCTTGGTTCTTCATAGTTCAATCATCTCGTATCTATATAACGAAATAGTTAGACATGACATTTATCGGTATTACGTGAATGTAGACCAAGATTGATATATTAGACACTTATAGTGTCCAGCATCTCAAAAAACATATTTCGAGGGCGTCGTGATAGAACAAGTTGTGCAAGTTATCGAATTCTATTAAGAAGTAGCCATAGCCCTCGTGGTGAAAATGTTCCTCACGGAAAGTTGCAGTGATCACCTTCGGGAGTACGTATTGGTTGGATCGATCCATGTACCATGCATGTAATCGCTGCATCATGGGTGTTAGACTGTTTAACTTCGAATCAATGACTAAGGGCTTCCCTACCTCGAATTTCAATCTTGGTTGATTATCTTGGGAATCAGACTTCGCCTTGCCCTTACTTTTTTCTCGCACGACATCATACTTGGTCCTGGCTTCGCCTGATCTGGCTGATACAGCTTGTCTAATGTGCCATTTTTTGGGATCAAGGGTTGTAGGTTTGTCGTTTGAAGTAGCATGTGTTATAGGTTTCTGCGTTGTAGTACTAACAGTGGTCATCTTTATGGGGTCCTCAATGGATTTCTTTTGTACCTCATCTTGCTTCTTCACCGTTTCACTCTCATGTCTTTGGTGACGGATCGCGGGATTACACCGCAGAGAGGCTAGGCTAGCTCGCATGGTCCAAGACGATGTCACGCTTGCTCCTTTGGATGAATGAGTGGGCAGCCTTTGCCTAGAGTTGTTATCTCATCATTGACGGGTTTTTCTAGCCCAATCTCGACAAATTGTTCAAGTACCGTGTCCACCGACCTTTGCATAACTGGCGCTATCGGGTATTGTGCAGACACCCCTTCTTCGCGGATAAACTACCCTGTGAGCGACAGTAGAAATATGTTCATCACGCGCACGTTGAGTGACAGGTGTGGGGTCCTGTATGTCGCCCACAGGATAATGGTTGTTGTCGCTTGGCAATGGCGTGGGCGCGCAACTCTGCGCGACGACAGTAGGGTCGGAGAGAACGTTGTGGGCTGCGATCGCTCAAGGCTTGTTGTACTTTTTGTTCAACTTTTTCTTCAATGGTGCCTTGTAATTCTCGCGAAGCCTTTCCTTCATCCTTTCCATTTCTGCTTTCGGCCGCTCTTCTTTAGCTCTCTTCCGAGCTCCTATAAGAGTCTTCGTGCTCGAGGAATCCCATCTTCCATGGAACCTTGACCCGACGCCTCGTGTCCCACTGAGTGCTCTTTGTTTCGAGGGCATTGTTAGCTCGTCTTTCTCCTGTCTGGGTGGAAAGATCCTTGATGGATCGGGCATAAAAGCGCTGAACTCTTTGCGTCATTGCTTCATCTTATTTGCTCTTGAATGATAAACTCGATGAGACAAGAGATCGCCCTCGCTAGCACGTAGTGCTTCACTCGTCCGTAGTCCGACCAAGGGACTTGTGCGATCTGTTGGATCGCTTGTAATTCCCCGCCTCTCCCATTGAGCAATTTTACCTGTACCCACTCGTGCCAAGTCCGTGGGGTGAGTATTCCTTCTTGCGATGCTAATGTGGTCCTCATCGGACTTCCTTCTTTGCTTGATTGCTTCATCGCCACGAACTCATCCCAAAGATGGTCAGTAATCTTGGGTAGTCTCCGATGGTGACGGTTTTGCTTCACATAATTTACGTTCACCTCGCCTTGAAGTTTCTCCACGCCGCATCCATGGTCATCAATGCATCGCGACGCTTACGAAGTTCTTCGACTCCTTCGGGGAATTCGAAGGTTCCTTTGAGCTCTATCCATAGATCCTCTTTGGTGGCTCGGGGCACTTTATGCCAATCCGAATAGGTGATTGGCACTTTCTCCCTTACGATGTACCCGCATGTTGATCTGTATTTTGCTGCTGCTTTTCTCGGTGCAACAGGGGCCCCAGTATCTGAGACCTCTGAGATGGTGTACCGGCCTTCAGGCTTCTTAGTTTTCCCTCATCCTCGACGTCTTGCAACAGGAGCATCATTTGCAACAGCGATGGAGGCCTCGGCAACTTCGGTGGTTGGGTGGAGGGTAAGGTACCTGCTCGAGCTCTCCTCCATTATAGGCTTGGTTTCGGGCTCCATTAGAACTACTCAATAGAAAGGGAGATATTTCAGAGAGGGAAAGAAAATCAATCAATTTGACAATCTATAAGCGTGTCTTGAAAGCATATATGAGCAGGATAGACTAACAATTGCTTACTGGACAAAAGCCCTACTATTTTAGCTTCACTCAATCATGGACTGCCTTAATAGTTTTGCCGAAGTCATTAAATCTTAAACATGGTGGAGGTGGAGGTGTGAATGCGTGATGAACCTTGCCGGGTAATTCAGGATGAATATGGAAATATTGTTCTCAATCGAGATAATGAGCCTGTGATCCACACTGATGGGATGAATTCTGGAATGAATTATGTCAAGACGTGTTCAGGAAGAAATTTATAATTTTTGCTTACCTTTCTTGGTGAGTTTCTCTTTGCTAATACCTCTTCTCTTTATTTTATAGGAATAAGATAGAAGACGTACTAACTGAGGACTATATTAGATCCTTAAAGTGCCTGTCCATAGCTCATTTCGAGTCACAAATGGAGGTTTGGAAATTATGTCCTCAAACTCCCCAATGGAGGAAAACTATTATTGAAGGACACAAATGGATTGTTGGGCCATCTAATCAAGTTTGTTCCAATGGATCTAATAGAATTGCAAGAAGCTGGTAGGACCTCGATTACTGAGGTCAGTACTACAACATCTTTCGCTAGCAATTAAGGAAAACAAATTCTACACTAATGTGTACATCAAGAATAGGCACCTAAGCAGAAATCGAATTTTTGCACTAATGTAGCCACTTATCCAACAACGGTAGAAGAGTAGTAATTTCAGTCAATACATACTCGTCACACCAAACTGAAAACTTCTAAAGCTTAGTAACAAGTTATAAAGGCATAGTTTTAAAGTTTTATGAAAAATGGCTTACAAAGCACTAATGTTATTGGTGTTATCCTACCATGAACCATCGATCAAAAGAAATCATGCAACCATATGTTATTGGTGTTAATCATTTATATGTTGTTCTCAGATGTCGGGTTGCCTTTGAAGGCCGTCCTCGCCATAAGGGCAAGATATAGACTAGTTTGTGACAACCTTACCTCAAATTAATACATGGCAGTCTAGAAAATCAATCAATTTGACAATCTATAACTGTGCCGAAAGCATATATGATAACTGCAAGAGTAATAGCTCACTGAACCCTAAATCGTCATAGAACAGCCAATTATTCCAGCATGTAATAATTTAACTTTGTTGTCACAAACTATCTATCTCAACCCTAAATCATCATAGAACAGCCAATCCCACATGCTAGGTCCCCACACCAACAAAATGACTGGCCCCTTTGCAGTATTACATGCAAGGTCCCCAAGCCGCAGATGGACCAATTCCTAGATCATCATCGAGCAGCACCAATTCCTCAGCCAGCAAGAACAAAGTGCATAACCGAAGATACTCAAGTCTACAATTCTTCTAAGCATTTAAGTCTACAATTCAAGGCCTAACCACAAAAGAAAATGTTTTGATCATACATAAACCCTAGATCATCATCGAGCAGCACCAATTCCTCAGCCAGCAAGAACAAAGCGCAGAACCGAAGATACTCACAGTCGTGGTGGAGGACGAGCTCGCCGCAGAGGTACAGACGTTGGAGTGGCGGCGGCGTTGGACGAGCTCGGCGTTGGAGTGGCAGCGGCATGAGAGTCCTCCTCCCCCACGGGGCGGCGGCTGGAGGGGGCGGCGCCGATGGGGTGGCGTCGGTGGTGAGGGCGTTGGAGGGGGCGGCGGCGATGGGGGCGGCGTCGGTGGGGAGGGCATTGGAGAGGGCGGTGATGGTGGGGAGGGCGCGTTAGGGCATGAAAATGGCGGAGCGAGCGGGAATGCAAAAGATGATCGAAGAATCGGGGGCTGTAAGGGTTATATAGGGGGGTTATCAGAGACGGTTTTTAATTAAAACCGTCGCACATAATATTATCTGTGCCGGTTTGTAATTAGAATCGTCACTGAAACTACGTTATCAGTGATGGTTTTTATTAATAACCGCCACAAATATTTATTTATCAGTGACGGTTTTTATTAATAACCGCCACTGATGCGGTTTTCAGAATCCAATTCAACACATTGTTAATTACAGATGTATGGAACTCATATTTTCTGAAGCATCAATAAATATAATCATGGCATTCGAAGTTTTCTCATCAAAATCATGCATATTTATTTCCTATTAAATCCACATAAATGTACATTTCTTACATCACATTTCCATAAATGGCGACATGTTGCCATTACTCCTAGCTAATTATTTTCTTTCACAATTTGGCCTTCGTTGTGATGATCGCGATGATAGGCAACTTCTTGAGTGGTTTCTTCCTCGGCCCTGATGCTGTTGTCTACGAAAGGAGGCAACTCATCAAACTGGTTGTACTCTTCCTCATCCACGACATTCTCAACTCCAACAATCCTTCTTTTTCCTTGCAGAACTACATGGCGCTTCTTATCTGCCGGGTCGATTATGTAGAATACTTGTGCTACTTGATTCGCAAGTACGAATGGTTCGCTCTCTGATCCGACATGTTCGATGTCCACGATGAGTAAAGCCGCACTTGTCCACCTTGACACCCTTCGGGAGTTGTACCCAATGACATCAAAACACCGGGATCTTGAAAATGCAATATTTCAGCTCCCAAATCTCCTCTATGAACCTGTAGTAGATGCTCTTCGTACTACCTGTGTTGTCGTAGGCATCTATATGGACACCACTATTTTGGTAAGTGCTCTTGCTATCCTGAGCTCTTGTGTAAAATGTATATCCATTGATGTCATATCCTTGCCATGTCGTGATTGTACCTGAAGGCCCTTTTGCCAACCACCTCAATGTAACACTCGTTTCTTCACCAAACATGTGCTCCCTGAACCAATGACTGAACAAACGATTGTGCTCTTTTGTTATCCAAAGCTCTGACTTTCCTCGGTTTTCCCTCCTTAGCTTACCCTTGTGTATGTCCATATACGGGTACACATCAACCGATCAAGGTAATATCTTGTGAAATGGGTTTGTTCGAACAAAATATTATCATAAGAATTTGTAGATTTCTTTCCTATTACACCTTTCCCACCTAGCCTACCCTCATGGCGAGATACAGGCACTCCTACCGGTTCAACCTCCTCCATGTAATCGACCACAGAACTCAATAACCTCCTCAGTTGCATAACCTTCTACAATGGAGCCTTCCGTACGAGATCGATTACGTACATATTTCTTGAAACACCCATATACCTTTCAAATGGGTACATCGATGCAGAATACTTGGTCAAGAAATATTTATCTCATTGACAAGGTGAACAATGAGATGAACCATGATATCAAAAAATGATGGGGGAAAATACATCTCCAGCTGGCACAGAGTCTTTACCACATCAGCCTGAAGTCATAAAGTCCAATGGGATCGATGAACTTCTGTGAAATCGTGTTGAAGAAGGAACACAACCTCGTGATTGCCTCTCAGACCTTGTTAGGCAAAATACCTCTAATTGCAACAGGGAGCATTTGTATCATCATCACATGACAATCATGAGACTTCATGCCAATTAACTTCAAATCTTTCATCGATACCAGTTTCTTGATGTTTGCGGAGTAACCGAACGGAACTTTCACACCATGCAAGCACTTGCAGAGTTCTGTTTTCTCTTTCTTGCTCAAATTGTAGCAAGCTGGGGGAAGGTAAAGCCGGCCTTTCCCAGTGTCTTGAGGATGTAACTCGGCTCTGATTTTCATGTCTTCCAGATCCCTTCGTGCCTTCAGTCCATCCTTTGTTTTGCTAGGAATATTCAAGAAAAGACCAACCACGCTGTCACATACATTCTTCTCTACATGCATGATGTCGATGCAGTGTCGAACTTCCAAGTCCTTCCAGTAGGGCAAGTCCTAAAAGATGGATCTCTTCTTCCACGTGGTCTTCTCAGTATGGGAACGCGATGTATTACCAGTACTCCCCTTTCCAAGTACAACATTAAGATCCCTAACCATATCATACACCTCTTCCCCATGAAGACGCCTTGGAGCTAAACCGTCCTCCTTTGTCCCGTCGAATTGTTTCTTCATATTGCGGTACGGATGATTCCTGCGAAGGAACCTCCGGTGACGCATGTACACTGTTTTCCTCGAGTTGTTGAGCCACACACTAGCGGTTTCATCCATGCAGTGGGGGCATGCTTTGGCTCCTTTTATAGTATGGCCGGACAGGTTACCAAGCGCAGGAAAATCATTGATGGTGCAGAACAACAATGCGCGTAAAGTGAAGTACTCTCGTTTGTACTCGTCCCATGCCTATACACCTTCGTTCCATAGTATCACAAGATCTTCCACCAATGGTTGTAGGTATACATCAATATCGTTGCCAGGTTGTCTCGGCCCTTGGATAAGCAGCGACATCATAATGTACTTTCGCTTCATACACAACTGTGGTGGAAGGTTGTATATACACGAGTCACGGGCCAAGTGCTATGAATGCTACTCATGTTACCGAAAGGATTCATTCCATCCGTACTCAGCCCAAACCTTACATTCCTCAGTTCATTTCCGAAGTTCTCCCTGAAGAGTCTATCGATGGTTCTCCATTGGCGAGAATCGGTAGGTATCTCGCTTTTCCATCCTCTTATGGTCTTCTGAGTGCCATCGCATCAATTTAGCGTGCTTTTTGTTTCCAAATAAACACTTCAAACGAGGTATTACTGGCAAATACCACACCACTTTTGCAGGAGCTCCTTTCTTCACCTCGATAACTTCGCTGTCATCGCCCTTACGCTTGTATCGCGATGCTTTGCACACCGGACATACATAATGTCTGCATAGTCTTTGCGATAGAGTATACAATCGTTTGGACAAGCATGTATTCTTTCTACTTCCAATCCCAAGGGACATACAACCTTCTTAGCTAGATACGTGGTTTTAGGCAACACGTTTCCCTCAGGCAATATATCCGCTAAGAGATGTAACAACGCCGTGAAACTCTTGTCGGACCAACCATTGCCTGCCTTTAATTTCAGCAGCGAGAGCACCGTGTGCAACTTTGTGTATTCCTCCTTACAACCCGGGAACAAAGGTTTCTCCGAATCCTCCATCAAACCCTTGAGTTGATTAAACTCTCTCTGACTAGTGTAGTTCTCTTCTGCATCGCGCAACATTTGAGCCAGATTATTGTCGCCATCGATGACCAACCTATCCTCATCGGATCCATAACTGATGCCAGTTGCCACATTGCCGGCTCCGTTGTTGTTGACGTTATCACGTTGAAGTATGATCTCCTTTTCACCGTGCCTTGTCCAACTTGTATAGCCAGGTACAAAACCCCTCCGGATCAAGTGCAAATGGATATGGTTTTTGTTCGAAAACATCTTCTCATTCTTGCAATCAATGCATGGACAGTGCATGTACTCCGTCTTCTTTTGCAAGTCGTTCTCCTCAATCGCCCTTAGAAAAAGCAGATACACCGTCGATATATTCTTGGTCGCAACGGTTCGCATCGTACATCTATCTCCGGTCCATCTACGTTCATTAATTTAAGCAATTATTAATATCCAAAAATCTTAATTAAATAAATTGTTATTCTAATATTCAACAATATCCACTAACGGGACAACATTAATACTAAGTAAATGTTGCAAACTTAATTAATTAATTTTAATATATACTCATACGTAACCAAAAATTATGTATATCCTCCTAAGATCAACATAATAAATTCCTCACTCAAAATTTCATGATCACCCAACTACCATATTAACTAAAATTTATTTATCATTCACATCCAACAATCTTACTTACATAAATTGGGTTTATATGCTTCATAAAAATTCACTAACAATACCCACTAATGAAGCAAGATGTATATGCACGCTAACTAAAAAAATTAATGGTAACTAAGAAAAATATTAACTACGTAATTTTTATACATATCCTTCTAAGAGCAACATAATAAATTCCTCATCTCAAAATGCAAGGCAATTAACTTCATGATCACCCATCTATCATATTAACTATAATTTATTTTTCATTAATATCCAATAATCGTAAATACATAAATTTGATATATGCTTGACAAAAAATTCATCATCTAAATAAGGTAGACAACTTAATTTAATACAGCAAGGTAATAAATTCATTATCTACAAATTGCTAGGTAAATAAAAAACAAACTAAATGTTGACCTTGCATCTAAACCTTAATTAAGCTAGGAATAAACCTTTAATGGCAATTTTATAGTACAAATGAAGAGAGAAGACATATTTTACACACCTTGGAACAATTTTAAGAAGTAGAAGCACAAGATCTTGGCCAAACAAAATCTAAAATCAAAAGGCTAACTTTTCTTCTCGGGCAACAGCGGAGGAAGATGACCAGCGACAGGGGCAACAGCAGGTATTTATAGAAAACATTATTTGTAGCGGTTTTAAATTAAAATCACCACAGATAATTATATTAGTGGCGGTTCTAAAACCAAACCGCCATAGATAATTTATTATCTGTGACGGTTCCATCTACCAACCACCACAAATAGTCCCAGCGTTATCAGTGGCGGTTTCAAATAAAAACCGTCACAGATAATGTATTATCTGTGGTGGTTTTTGGATGAAACCGCCACAAATGGTCCTCCCGCCAATTTCCATATAGAACCACCACTGATACATTTATTTGTGACGGTTCCAAAAGAACCGCCACAAATAGAGCGTCACCTTTGTGCTGTTTTGTAGTAGTGATACCTTGGAGGCGTTGCTGTGAAGCTTCAACGCTAGGACGATCCGCAACCCGCGACGGTCACAATGAGCTATTGGAGGAGGTGCGAGGCTAGTACGGCTACATCTGCACCGCCGCGCTACATTGGTTATGTGGTAGAAAATTTTGATTTGTTTCTAGAATAACCTACCCATAACCCTACAATAATTTATCGTGAAGACATTTTTTGTGGCATTTTAGAAGGTGCATTAAATGTAGAGACACTATTTTGAAATATTTTAGATAAAGAACATGAAATGTAGATCGTAGAGGCATTTTTGGGATATTTTAAATTGTCGAAACAAAAATCATATAGAAACATTTTTTGAAACACTTCCTATATTGACCTTATGTTGTAGAGACAGTATTTGATGCATTTTTTGTTCTCTAGTGATATTTCTTTAAGATGTTTATGATATGTCATGTACTGCTCATAAGAAATACAATATGAGTATAAGCTGGTTGTGAGGTGAGAATTAGATGGTTAGTTGAGCTAATTGCTTTTCCACAATATCTTAAGTTTGAGGATTGGTTCCGATATATTTTTGGAATATTTTTTCATTCTCTAGAGGGTGCTAAAGACACAATGTAGTGCCTTTACAAATTGTCTTATGTAACATCAAAAAAATTTGAGTTTTAGAATGTTTGAATTTGAAAATGAACCAGTTGTATTTTCCTTGAATTAATTAAAGCTTAATTAGAATTTTCTATTAATGAAAGGATTTAATTTGACTAAACTATTCATCAAACAAAAGATTTTTATGATTTTTTTGAGATTTTCCATTAATGAAAGGATTTAATTTCCATTAATGCAGTTGGGTTCATTGTGCTTCAAGAATTTTTTTTAGTATTTTTTTGAGATTTTTATGAATTTATTTGCTATTTATTCGAATTTATTTACTTTTCTTTGAATTTTTGAAATTTCATTAATTTGGAAAATGGTTTTATTTCTCCCTTTTGATTTTGGGCCAAATCCTCTAAGCCGCTCCGTCCAGCCTGTTTCGTCTGCGCGCCCGCTCGGCCCATCTTGCCGGTTGTAGCCCAACCCGTGCCTCAACCCAACCTGCCCGCGCGCTCGCGCCGCCACCCAAAACCCTAACCCTAACCACGTAGCCACCACATCCCGCGTCGCCCTCGATGTCTGTGCCACTCACGCCTCCCTAAGCCTATTTAAGGCGCTGCCACCCCCTGTCTGAGGTTCGTCTCGTTGCGTCACACTTGTCACCCTTTTCTTGCCACCCTCGACCCCTCTGTCGCCGAGAATGAAGTCATCGGAGTTTGCCACCGCAACCAAGGTGTTCCGCCGTGTCGACCTCCGCTGCTGTCGTTTGTGCTACCTAGCAACCAACGACATCCTCCAGTGGATGTGTAGCCGCTGCCCAAGCAGCGTCGACACCATCCAACCGTCGTAGCCGGCCATCCCAGCTTCCTCGCCCACAGGCCACCACCTTCTCTTCCCCTGCCGACCACCGCCGTCCTACAGGTGCACTGTTATAGAAAGATTATAGCATCACACGCATTAGTAATCATCCTTGGTGCAATCTATCACAAATATGTGTAGACAGCAATGATTGCACTGCAGGCTGAGGCTGCAGTGATCAGTTGTAAGCTTGTAGCATAGCAATAGGACAAAGATCGTGTCTATGGAGGTTTACTCTAATCATCAGCGTAGAACGTGGGCGCAAAGGCAGACTCTTCCGATTAGTCTGCCTTATGAAAAGCTTTGGTTGGCATTTGCTCGAACAATCGGCGGGCACGGCGATTGAGGTCGTTTTGAACTAGGCAGCCGGCGGTCAGTGAGGGGCAATGCAATTCACGGGTCCTTTTCTGTAAAAGCGCAGCACCAGTTCCATTGTGGCCCAATCTTGACCGTGAAAGTGCAATCCAACGGTGAAGGATGCACCAAACTGGGCCGCAGATTTTATTCGCGGTCCGATTCGGGGGCTACTTGTACGATCTATAATCCGAAGGGAGTTTCTTCCGAGAAAATACCGTCCCCACTTCCTCCCCTTCCAAATCTGAACCGTGCACACCTAATCGGACGGTCAGAGGGTATCCAATCGTGATCACGTTTCTTTTTATTCCTGTCCATGTGCGAAAACTGTTTAAAAGGAGGGTCTCTCGCAAAATAAACTCCGCCTTCCCCCTTCGAGCGGGAAGGACTTGGTCTCCCCGCTCCACGTATAGCGGTAGGCACTGGATCAGACTATTTTAGGTTGGTACGAGATATGTTCGGTTTAGTTCAATCCACGATTAGACATAGAACTGTTCTAAACGGGCCGAGTTGGCACGGTTGTTCGAGCTATGCCGTGCCTGCCAATCGGGCACGATGGGCGATCCGGTCCGACACCATAGTCCGGACTATGCTCGGGCCGACACAGCTCGAAACAGCCCGTGCATGCCTGCGTTGTATGTGTGGGTGAGCAAATCAAGAAGTAAAGAAAAAAAACTCTGGATGGACTAGAGAAAAGGAAGAGAATACATGCATGCATTGTATGTATGGGTGAGCAAATCAATGAGTAAATGCATGGCCACATGCATGTGACTGGAAGGAGCAACCGAATCGAGAACATTGAGAAGAACAAACACAATAGAATTTTGTTTCGAGTGGAGAAAAAGGAAGTTCTGGACAGATAAAAAAAGAAATCAATATGTGGTCATTTTCTCTCGTAGCAATAGTATAAATGGGCCGGACCTAGACCGGCACGGCACGAGCAGGTACGAAGCGTATATAGAACGTGCCTCGACGAGCCGGGCCAACCCAACCCAGCACGGTTAGCACGATGGGTTGTCGCGACTCGACATGGTTTAGACCCGAAGTACAATAAACCTGTGCCGGGCCAGCCCGACCCCGCACGATGTCCACCTCTATCCACGCACGGGCTTCAGCGGCGGCCATGGCGCCAGCAGTGCAGACGACCCAGACTGCCCGAACACCTCAGCCGCCGCCGCCGCCCTGTGCCGTGCATCAGGCAAGAATTAAAGAGAAGTCACTACCGGCAGGTATTTACATTCCGATGCTTAGATCACAATCTCAATGCAAGCATGGGCAAGAATAAGTAGCTCTTAATTGGTCTTGGTTTCAGCAGATCAGCTGGAATTACACTGCCGTTGTGTCGAATCTCACTTTCGCTGTTGGAATTGTTGGAGAACTCAGCAGCATGCTTTTGGTTAAAATTGCCAATGTCTTCTATGCGAAATCCTGCAGACTGCTCGAGAGCCCCAATGCCAGCACTCAGCAACCCGAGAAGGTCGCGTGGTGTTCGCATATGTGCAGATGAAGAACCTTGTTCAATGTTCAGCGCAATTGGACACATGATGCTAACAAAAGAATGGACACTTGCCAACAAACTTATCAATACCCACAGCTTCTGGAATCTCCTTGGAACAATGGTACATATGTATGGACATTGCAGCACACATACACATCCAGCGTTAACCAGTTTTGGTTTCTTAACGATGGCCAAACACATGCAACACCCAACACGCATTCAATAATGGTCAACGACGCAATCTATTTTTGTTCAAGAGCTAACCACAACTCAGTGGCAGATGTGTAACTCATATACACATCATATAACTGATCTGCTAAGATGGTCAGAATGCAGCCCAATGCGGTGTTATTCGCATTCTCATACTGCACATTCTCCTCATTCGTAAGCAGGTATTGAGAGAAAATCACCCACCACATACCCAAAGACATGAGCCAAAACTTGGCTCTAGTCTGCCACCTACGGAAGTTCTGATCATTGAACCTCTCAGGTTTCATGGCATCACTTGCACTAGCTATTGCTGAATCACAATCACACAAATAATACCAATAAGGTTTCTAGATTGTTAGAGATCTGAAATTAAAATAATACCTAGATCTCTAACAATCAGTCTATGACAAATCTGTCTAGACTATCACGGCAAAATTCTCCCTCTCAAAAAGAAAAACTTCCAAGGAAAACAAAGCGTATTGTTGAGCGAAGCTACCAGCTCTTCCAAGCTGCCATCATACGATGCCGGGTTCTGTATGGACACACACCGAAGCTTCGGTTATTTTTCTCTCTTGAGCAAAAAAACGGAAACCGAAGAGGCGAAGACAAACCAAGAAGCCGTTACCTTCCCGCCATTCCCTCCCCGCCCTCCCTTTAACGGCCACCCCCAAAAATTCCTCCGCGCACCCCAACGCCTACCTGGAAATCTCCCACAATTCAACGACCCAATACAAATCCCTCCCTCACCTCCCGCTGCCCAAGGCTCCGCGTCCCCGACGAGATCCCCCCGCGCTGTCCCACTCACCGCCGGCGCCGGCCATGGGCAACTGCTGCCCGGGGTCAGCGGAGCCCGAGCCGCCGTGCTCCGGCTCCTCCCGCCCCGTGGGCAGCGCCACCGTGCCTCCCCCGGCCTCGCTCGCCGCGCCGGCTCCCGCCAAGCCCCCCGCCGCCATCGGCCCGGTGCTCGGCCGGCCGATGGAGGACGTCAAGAGCATCTACACCGTCGGCAAGGAGCTCGGCCGCGGGCAGTTCGGCGTCACGTCACTGTGCACGCACAAGGCCACGGGGCAGCGGTTCGCGTGCAAGACCATCAGCAAGCGGAAGCTGTCCACCAAGGAGGACGTCGAGGATGTCCGCCGTGAGGTGCAGATCATGTACCACCTCGCCGGCCAGCCCGGTGTGGTGGAGGTCAAGGGCGCCTACGAGGACAAGCAATCGGTGCACCTCGTCATGGAGCTCTGCGTCGGCGGCAATCTCTTCGACCGGATCATCGCCAAGGGACATTACACCGAGCGCGCCGCCGCCGCGCTCCTCCGCACCATCGTCGAGATCGTCCACACCTGCCACTCCATGGGCGTCATCCACCGCGACCTCAAGCCCGAGAACTTCCTCCTCCTCAGCAAGGACGAGCACGCGCCGCTCAAGGCCACCGACTTCGGCCTCTCCGTCTTCTTCAAAGAAGGTGGGGTTCAATGGAAATTGGACATTTGGCACTGCAATCCCTTGTTCTTCTTGTCAGACTAGAACGAGTCAACAATGGCGTTGCTTCAAGACTTGTACGGTCTTTGCAGGGGAGGTGTTCAGGGACATCGTCGGCAGCGCGTACTACATCGCGCCGGAGGTGCTGAAGCGGAGCTACGGGCCCGAGGCCGACATCTGGAGCATCGGCGTGATGCTCTACATCCTGCTCTGCGGAATTCCCCCCTTCTGGGCAGGCAAGTTAACTCCTTTACTTGCTCTAAGCACATAATCCATGATTTTACTTGCATTGTTGCCTGAAGAGCAATGACGAGAATGATTTACTGGCACAGAATCGGAACACGGTATCTTCAATTCCATCCTTAGAGGGCAGGTCGACTTCACTAGCGACCCGTGGCCGCGCATTTCGCACGGCGCAAAGGACCTCGTCAGGAAGATGCTCAATTCTGACCCCAAGCAGAGGATTTCTGCATATGACGTCCTCAGTAAGTGTTTCACTTCTGCTACACATATGAAATTTCAGCTTACGCTGCAGTTGCATTGATATATTTTAGCACGAATGAAACGGTTTCCATTTTCTGTTCAGATCATCCATGGATCAAAGAAGACGGCGAGGCGCCTGATACGCCGCTGGACAACGCAGTTCTCGGTAGGCTCAAGCAGTTCAGAGCTATGAACCAGTTCAAGAAGGCGGCGCTAAGGGTGCGTAATGTTCAGTCAGCCTGAAATCAAGAGTAGGAAAAAATCAATGATGAATTCATTTTTTTTTCTTGAATCCTTGGCAGGTTATTGCCGGATGCCTGTCGGAGGAGGAGATCAGGGGGCTCAAGGAGATGTTCAAGAGCATGGACTCTGACAACAGTGGCACAATAACCGTCGACGAGTTAAGGAAAGGGTTGGCCAAGAAGGGAACTAAGCTCAGTGAAGCTGAAGTCCAGCAGTTAATGGAAGCTGTAAGATCACGCTTCCAAAAAAGCCACCAAGATCATTCCGAATCATTCTAGCCATGCAATTTACATTCAGTATCTTCCGTCTTACAAAATATGTGTGCTTTTAAACACAGGCCGATGCAGACGGGAACGGAACGATTGATTACGAGGAGTTCATCACCGCGACCATGCACATGAACAGGATGGACAGGGAAGAGCACCTCTACACTGCGTTCCAGTACTTTGACAAGGACAATAGCGGGTACAATTCTGGTTTCTGATGCAATGCCGTTGCAGTCAGTAGCAGCATGTCGTGCTGATATTTATTCAGAATTCAGCACTCACATGTTCATGGTGCAACCTCGCCACAGGTACATCACAATAGAAGAGCTTGAGCAGGCCCTGAGGGAGAAAGGATTGCTGGACGGCCGAGAGATCAAGGACATCATATCAGAAGTCGACGCTGACAACGTAAGTCGCAACACTTCTGCTGCTCATCCTGTGCATGACATTGTTGGATCGATTGACAGTGCCTGATCGGCTGAAAAAATCGTCTTGTAGGACGGGAGGATCAACTACACCGAGTTCGTGGCGATGATGAGGAAAGGGGACCCGGAGGCGAACCCCAAGAAGCGGCGCGACGTCGTGCTGTAGAGGCGGGGAGCAACGGCGGCGAGCGCCCATGGCATGGAGGGATCAGGGCACTCATGAACGGATTGCACGGTTCAGAGGAGGATCCTTCAGGGTGAGCGGGTGAACGGCAAGCAGAGTATATGTACGCCATAGTCGCATGCATGCGCATTTTGTACGCGCTACGCGACGTAGCGACGTGAGAAGTGAGCCCTGTGAAAGGACGAATGTGGGATGGGAGTCGTTCTTGTGTTGCACAGCTGTATAATTAGTAGAACTGTTCGTATTGTTACTACTGATTATCATGACTTATTAGATGCATATACTAGTTGCCGTACCATAGAATCGATCCTCACTTAAAATTTGCTACTCCATATCTAACACGTGGATGACCTCGTTTATAAGTAAGACATGGAGCGGTAAATTCTCAAATGCACATTTTCACAGTGGCAAACCCCTTATAATTCCTTTTTTTGGGGACATAGAATCCAACTCCTGAGTTTGATCAACCTTCGAAACACTTTGGCCAGCACCTTGCACAGATCTTGCCGATACTTGGTGGCAAGGGCACAGCCAACGGGTGGGCTCTGTTGGGCTTGAGCCCACTCTTCGACCGTTGGATCCTATGTACTTTTTTTAGCACAAGCGCTTAGTTTTTAGCATAGTAACAGTGAATGTACACGCGGTCGGATGCGGTTGGAGGAAGAAGTTTTGATGGGTGGCAACTAATTATTGGGTTATGTGTCTTAGTGTACCGCTGCTTGTTGAAGGCCTAACTTAGCAATTGATAACTTCGCTTGCTGCCTGCAAAACTGGACTCGAATCCTAAACGCACACAAAGACCATAGAGTTGGGGGGTGCTTGACACATGTCATGGGGAGTTAGCGATTGTGGGGGCACAACTAGGGCATTGAGTGGGTGCCGGGGAGCTGAGTGGTTCATGGTATTCAGTGCGGTACAACAAAAATAAGATTTACGATACAATTTTTTGGGTACAAACCATGAATAAAACTGAAATAAATCAAAATAAAAGGAAAACATGCATAATTAGATAAAGTAATGGTCAATGTGTATAAAGTGTAGTTTCACATGAAAATAATATCACTAATTTTTCAAAGTAATGATAAAAGGTGTATAATAATTTTTACTAACGTATAATTAGATAAAGTAATGGTGAAAGGTATGTATTAGAAACCATATTGATGTCTAAAACAACAAGTAAACAGAACAATTATGTTAGTTTGGTAAATATGGTATTCACCGATACCAAACCAAAATTCTATTTGGTATATTTGGTACCATATTTCAATTACTGTATTTAAAAATCATATTGACCATACCATAGTTATCAAATATACCGTATGCATAGCCCTAACAATAGTGGCGCGGCAAGGAAGGTGATGCAGTGTGAGCTAGCGAGTACCTAACTAGCTGAATGGACTAACCACAATAGCAAATAGGTAATTTGAGCCCATATTCTGATATATGATTTTTTTTTATCAAGTGTAATTGTATCAATGGGCTACATAAATACAATAGCCGATTTGTTTGATTGATTGTTGTTAACTTCATATATTTCTAAAAGATTGACGAGCGAACGTTGCACAATTATTTATCAAATAATGAATAACTTGTAATAATCCTTGAATAGATAAAAACATAACACAAACTGTTTAATATGTTTGTCTCAATTTAGCCTAGCCCACATTCTAATTTTATTCTGGCTTCACCCCTGCTTAGTTGGTGGGATACATAAATCTTGCAGATACTTTGATGTTTTACAGGTATGTTCTGTTCGCCGTAACGTTAATTCTGCAGCCTTCTAAAAACACAACGTAAATTTCATGGCTTATTTGTGTGCAGAAGAACCCTCCACGAGTAGAAAATGGAGCAACCTAAGGTTTAACCAGCACTAGACTTTCTTAATAACTGTCTACTTCATGATTGTACAGCTGCTTCTGGGTGGTGTACATGGGTCATTGGAAGAGAATTAAAATTGGAAGCATGGCCCATTAAAAATGAAAAAGAGAATTAAAATTGGAAGCATGGCCCATGAAAAATGAACCCATTTATTAAAAATATAGTAAATAGGTAGGATTCGGACATTCCTTGCCACATTTATACAAGTTTAGAGATATAAATATGCAATTATCAAGTTTAGGGACCCAAAATGACACACCCATACAAACTAACGGGCATAATGGGGGACCCACTTTACCAAAAAAAAGGATGTTGGTCATGTACATGACAACGAGCAAGACACAATTATATAGTTCGAGCCCGTGAGGGTGGAAAGTCTATTCGGTCGGCGGGATCTCTCTGAGGTGGAGGAGGTCACTATTCTTGTGTACAGAGAGTGATTACACTCGGGCTTGAGAGTTCGTTGAGTCTATTGGCCTATTGCTTGTGAGTTGATGTCGTGTCCCTGCCGACCGCTTGAGGACTTTATACCCTCTCGACCGTTACGAAACGGTCAGGAGAGATTCTCGGAGTAGTGCATGGTGTGCATTGAAGACGTGCTGCAATCGTCCCGGATCTGACGCCCACGTCCGCCTTAACTCCGAGCTTCTCGGTCTTGGTAACCGTCGAGTAGGCGCACACCTCCAAGCCAAGGTCTAGGTCGTGCGGGAACTGGGCCCCCACTCCCAAGCTCGAGGTCGTGCGGGGATTGGCGACACCTAGGTCGTAGTCGAAGTCTCATGCTGCTCAGCCCCCGAGCTGGGGACTCCATTGACTGCGCGTTGACCTGTCAGAGATTCCTCAGTCCCCGACAGCTAGCCCCCGAGGCTCAAGGTCGTAGCAGGTACTTGGGCCGACCTCGAGCCTTCCTTGCATGGACAGAGGGGACGGTCTTCTGAAAATTTCGAACCCAAAGTCGAGGTCGGACGGAGACCTACGGACGGGTTTTAATGCCGTCACACCGCGCCTATCTACAAGAACCCCACGATCGAGAATAGAATTGCTCGAACGCCTTTGATCCCGTTCAAATTTCTTAACTATAATCGCTTAATCGCTCGACGGCGCACCTTTTGAGATACCTTACCCTCCGGTCTACAGCGCATCGGGCTTATAAAACCCGAGCCTATTGCAACCTTGAAGAATTCTCGACCTTCACACTAACCCTCTTGCAGCCTTTTTCTCCTAACTCCTCACCTGAGCCCTTCTTCTTCTACCGACCAAACACCCCCTCAACCGCCATGGCCAAACTTGGAAAGAGTTCCTTGTCGGCGGCGAGGATGAAAGAGCTCGAGAGCTTAGGATCTTGGACCCAATGATGTGGTGGTCGCTAAGCGAGAGACCGAGCCAGAGTCATGGGACGATTTAACTTCGTCAAGACGGAGCATTACATGCTCTTTGGCTTACGGACGCCGGAGAGCGACTTCCTTGCAGCGGTTCTCGCCCAATGCGAGATCAAGCTTATCAACCTGGTGCCCAATTCCATCCTTCTTCTTTCTATCTTCTCCCATTTGTGCGAGGGGTTCCTCGGGATTCTTCCCACCCCCTCGCTCTTCTTTTGCTTCTTCTCCATATTCCGCACCGGGAAGGACCCCGTAGTCGGATGCTTTTACTTCGGCCGCAGGGCTCCTCGTCCTTCCCCAAACTAGACCTCGGGTACTCCTCGGTCCATGGACCGAGCGGTGGTTCTATCTCAAGAGGCGAAGACGCGGTCATGGCGTTACGGAACCCCATCACCGGGAAGAAGCAGACCCCGAAGGCGAACGACCTGGAGATCGACCAGGAGGCCATCGCCGCCATCCACATCTGCACCTCGCGAGGCCTCACCGGGCAGGCCATCGCCAACGACTTCCTAAGGAGCCGGGTGTTCCCTCTGCGGAAGAGGTTGCACCCGTTCTTCGAGATCCAAGGCCGCGACGACCTTACCCGCGAAGGAACGTCTAGTAAGAATCTTCGCTCTAAAGCTCTCTCGAGTTTGGTCCTTGGGCTTCCTTGACGAACTTGTCTCTTTAGCAGCGCCGAAGGAGTCCTGGATCGCCGCCCGGATGAACGAGATGTTCGAGAAGGCGACGCACGACTATACCCTCGATGACCCCGTTCCGAGGAACGTGCTGCGTTGGAGAGCCGAGGTAAGCTGCTCTGAGCCAGATTGCCTAATTTACATACGCTTTGGGCCTTTCTTGATTCTTCGATGCGCTCATAGGACAAGCAAGAGTTGCTTGAGACGGCAAAAAAGATTCTACCGCTGCCCGGGGCGAACAAGGGCAAGAAGACGAGTAAGAGGCCGGCTCCGGACGGAGCGGGTGGCAAGGGCCCGAAAAGGCGGCACGTCGAATGGGGCGACCGCACGATGGTGAGTTCCCTTGGTCGAGCCCCCAAGTACTTTTTGCTCGTGCTCGCTCGCTTCGATATGCATTTCTCCTCAGAGCAAGAAGAACGCCACCGCCGCCAGATTCTCGACGGAGGACTGAGCCTCCGCAGCTCGAGGTCCCAAGCTCGAGGCTCCCAAGGAAGGGACGCCTCTTCACCCTCAGGTCGCCAAGACCCTCGCCAGTCCCCTGCGAGGTGAAGACTGCCCCAAACTCAGCCCTTGCCCATCCTGACCATGGCTATTGTCCAGGGCGAGACCAAGTCCGAGGAGGAGGAGGAGACCTCCTACACCAAAGAGTATTGCCAAGAACAAAAGAATTTATACACAAATTATATTACAATCACACTAATAAGAGTATACGTAACACTAAATGGAATCAACGACTAGAGTGGCACAATGACGTTCCACAAGATTAAATGGGTGAGGAGCTAATGACGGAGAATACAATGCATGTATGTCCATCAGGCACGACTATTTTCCATGCCTTGAGCCACGCAGCTCATGCAAAGCGGCTTGGCCTGCTAGGCATTTCGCCGAGCATTTGATGGGCGGCACGATGCCAATGCTGAATCGTGCCACTTTATAAATTGTTTCAAGCTTGTTGTGGGGATCGAAATTTTTTTTAGCAAATTTGTATAGCTCATATAGGGATTTTACTGCTAACGCAAATCACGGATACGATAGAAATCCATCACGACACTACCAACTAGATCCACGTAATATGCGGAAGTAGTTTACCAAAACGCTGCAGCTCGCTGACTCACTGCTGCTGGCCTCCCGCAGTTTGTGTCAGGACCCAACTCACTTGCGAGTCAGATTCTGAAGATTTCACACACTCTGCAGAAGTTCAGCAAGAACGACAAGCAAAAGTAAAGAGGATATCTATCGCGAGAGAGGAACCCTAAGCTTAAGCTACACAAAGAACTTTGGCAGAAGCATCCTTTCCCCATCTCATTTCTTCCAGTTATACGCATCCAGCGTTTACAGCATGTAAAACAGTAAAAGTCCAAAAAGACCGTAGTACATCAGAAAGCAAAAACCTTATGAAAACGACCATCTACAGTTGTCGATAGCTAGAGCTTCTGTCCACCGTTGGATGACACAGTAAAACTCATTAGTAAGCCTCCTCCGTCGATTGCCACTTAAGCAAAAATCAGCAAACCGGTATGCCTCGCTGCCGCCTTCTCTGTTCATCATCTTCCCAAGCACTCGAGTCTGGCAGTTTGCAGCCTGGAAATAAACGAGAAAAAAATCGCTCCAACAGTTCCTTATTCTTACTCCTAAAACCATGTTTTAGAAATAAACGAGAAAAAAATCGCTCCAACAGTTGCCCTACCTGACTCCCTTTTTCTCCGCACGCCCAAAATCGCCGACCGAAGTGGCCAGATATTCGCCGCTCCCCGCTTTCCCAATCCACTCCCGCGTCGATGTTTTTCCTTCTCCTGCGTAGAGAAATTCATTCGCGCCATCCCAGCCGAGCTCCACCCTTACCAACCTCCGCGCTCCAGCCATGCGGCGGCTACCCTTGCGACTCCTGCGCTCAGCCGCCGCCTCACCCCGAAGCCCCGCTCCCTCGCGTGACGGCTTGCCCGCCCCTCCCTCGCCGCACAGCGCGGCGGAGGCGGCGCCGGCTGAACTCGCCTGGTGGGCTCCGCGGAGGGGGTACTCGCGGTTCGCGAGCGGCTTCACCCTCTGCAGCCGCAGCCGCAGCCGCTGGGTTCTATCCTCGATGTCGAGCGCGCCAAGGGCCTCTCCCCCGAACACCTCGTCGCCGCCTGGGATGACGTCAGTGCCCTCCCCTTTCCTCGTTTCCTTTCGTTTCGTCTCGTCTCGCACTATTTGTTCCGTTTTGTACTAGCATTGAGGAGATCTCGTGTGTGATGGCTGCCGTAGATAAGCTTCTAAATTCGATGCTTTGTTGTGCATGCTTGATAATATTTCAAGCACTATTCAGAACAAACTGCCTGTTAAGAATTCCTGCTAATGAAAGAAAGAACATATCGGCAAAAAATTTCTACAAGTAGTTTCATTTTCGGTCGATATATTTGTCAAATATAATAATATATGCATGGTAATGGTAATGTGGTGAATGATCATTGGATGTAATTGTATTGAGCTCAGCTTGCATGCTATGGATCATGAAGGCTCAATGATGAGAATGGAGGTAGGTTGGGCCATCCAAATCAATTTCGGTATACTTTCGCATTTCTGCCTCTTCAGCCATGCAATTTTCCCCTTTTGTATATCACGTATAGAACCCTATCTACGGTGGCCAAGATCAAGCGAGAAGTTTCTTGAATTCCATACTACGGTGGCCAAGATCAATGGTTTGATTATCACAATAAAGAATTCAACACTACAGCACAGCAGTACCTAGAAGAGACGTAGAAATCTTTGACCGGTGGCGGAAGAACAAATCAGCACAGCCGAACACTCAAGAAAAAGCTAGCCACGACGGGAAAGGGCCCACGGTAACAGATTGTTTTAGGAAAAAGAAGAGAGCTGTTGGAGGATGGCGGTTTTTTTTTTGGGAAAATGATTTTTGGGAAGGCCCCAATTAAATGTATTGGGAGTTAAAGATATTGGACACTGTTGGAGATGCTCTCACAGGTTGGTAAATGATCGGTAACGGAAAACGATTGGTAAATAATCGTTTCGTTTCTATTTTTATATATTTTTATTGGTAATAGAAACGAAATCGAAAACCTTGTAAACGGATACGAAAATAGATAGTGACAAAAATAGATACGAAACGGAATAAAACGGATACAGAAACAAAAATGAAAATTTCTATAAGAATATAGTACATAGTCATAATATACATAACCGTGAAAATAATGTAACTCATTTCACCTCCAAGACATATACAAGAATAATGTTTATGTTTACTGGTATCACTAAGAAGTTTTTTTTCAAGTTTGTCAACTGAAGATTCACTATTTATCTCTTAGATTAGACTATCATATCCTTCTTCATATCATTATCATCGACATCCTCTTACTCCTCCAACTATAAAAATGTAACGCCCTAAAATTTATATATTATTGTTCAATATTCATTTATGATTTTTTATAATTATCTTGGATTTTCGGAGTTTATAAATGCTATTTTGTTATTTTTATATTTATAAAATTAATTTGTTTGTGAAAATAAAAGCAAAATTATGCTAGAAATAATATTTTCTATGTTTAAAATGTTCCAAAGTATTTTTAGAATTTTTTAGAATTTTTAACACTATTTGATATTTTCTATAAAACTATTTATATTTATAAAATTATTTTAATTTGAAAATAAATATAAATTCTTCATTATCCTTTTGAGCAAGTGGGTAAGTTTTCGATGGAATTTTCAGTTTTATTTATATGAAATTTCCTTTTCGTTAGAAATAACTTTCTCGTTTCCATTTATGTTTTCAATAAAATAAATTATTTCTATATCAACATTTTCCGTTTTCGTCTACGAAGAAAGACTTCATTTTCTGTTTTTCAAAATTTTGTTTCCGTTTTCATTGTAGTGACAGGCGAGCCCCCCAACTAGATCCACGTAATATGCGGAAGTAGTTTACCAAAACGCTGCAGCTCGCTGACTCACTGCTGCTGTGCTCCTGCTGCTGGCCTCCCGCAGTTTGCAGCCTGGCCGCGGTGCCTCGCAGTCACAGGTTGGTAAATGATCGGTAACGGAAAACGGTTGGTAAATAATCGTGTCGTTTCTGTTTCTATATTTTTTTATTACTAACGGAAACAAAATCAAAAACCTCATAAACGGATACGAAAATAGATGCGAAATAGAATAAAACAGATACGAAAACAAGTGAAAAATTCTATAAGAATATAGTACATAGTCATAATATACATAACCGTAAAAACAATGTAGCTCATTCCACCTCCAAGGCATATACAAGAACAATGTTTATGTCACGGTACCATTAGGAAGTTTTTTCTCAAGTTTGTTAACTGAAGGATCGCTATTTATCTTTTAGATCAGACCATCGTATCCTTCTCTATATCATTATTATCGACATCTCCTTGCTCCTCCAATTATAAAGGTGTAACGCCTAAAATTTATATATTATTATTCAATATTCATTTATGATTTTTAATAATTATCCTAGATTTTTGGAGTTTATAAATGCCATTTTGTTATTTTCATATTTATAAAATTAATTTATTCGTTAAAAATAAAACCAAAATTATGCTAAAATAATTTTTATATGTTTAAAATGTTCTAAAGTATTTTGAGATTTTTTCGAATTTGTTAGCACTATTTGATATTTTCTATAAAACCATTTATATTTATAAAATTATTTTAATTTGAAAATAAATATAAATTCTTCATTCTCCTTTTGAGCAAGTGGGTAAGTTTTCGATGGAATTTTCAGTTTTATTTATCACGAATTTCTTTTTCCGTTAGAAATGACTTTCTCGTTTCCATTTGTATTTTCGATAAAGAAATTTTGTTTCTATATCAACATTTTCCGTTTTCTTTACGAAGAAAAACTTCATTTTCTGTTTTTCAAAATTTTGTGTCTGTTTTCATTGTAGTGAGAGCATCTCCAGCAAGGGCCCCTAAAACAGGGTCCCTATTTTAGATTTAAGGACTCCCACTATTTTTTGGGGCCCTATTTTCAGAGCACAAGTCCAGCAACATCCCCTAAATATCAGCCCCTATTTTACTTTTTCTCCTATTTTAACATATCCGCTATGTATAATCTTCATTTGACACCACTAAAATTCAATCAAAAATATTTGTAATACATAAAACATAAGCATATTAACATTTACAATTTAAAAACATGATATTTAAAATTTTCAAAACATGATATTTAAAATTTAAATTTAAAATTTTCAGAATTTTTAGCAGCAGATGCAGATGTAACAGTTGCAACTCATCTAGCAAAAACACGCTCACCGCAGTGAACTAATGCAAGCCATTCTTCACTTAACTCCCTATTTTAAGGTTTAGGGGCTAGTTTAGGGCTCCTAGGAATTGAGCTGAGGAGGCAAATTTAGGGCGCCCCAACCCATAGTGTCCATAAGGCCCGTCGCGGCCGCCCCTGGCCCGACCACCACGCTGCACCAGGCGCCCAGCCGCACAGGCCATCTCGTCGCCACGTTCCGCTCGAGCGCCCGCTCCGCCGCTCGCCATGCGCTGCTGTGCCCAGCCCACTCCATCGCTGCCGACCCATCACACCATTATCGTTCGGCCGCCGCCGCACTCGAGCGAGATAGTGGATTGCGTGGTGCGGGAGACTAGGTGGATGAGCACGCACGCGACGTCAAGGCTCACTCTATGGGCCTAGAAGGCTGCGACCCATCATCTTTAAACGACCCACCAACTTCAGAAACCTCGCATGGCTCCCTGACTTCGTCTTCTCAGGCGACGGGCTGGCGGACAGGGGAGGGGATCTAGAATTCCCTTCAGCTGTAGACTTGTAGTCTAACTACAACTTAATCAATTTGATTACAACCACAACATCTGAAATAGAAGGCCTAGATGTGTCAATATAAACCATAGCAACGGCACTTACTCTCGGATTTAGAAATGAACGGCTAGGATTGTGCAGTTACAATAGCAACCGCAAGACAGACCCATCGGTGGGGCAGGTCGTTCAGCGGCCAGGCCAACCAATGTTTGTTGGAGACGAGCAAGGGAGGTGTGGTGGCGCATAGGGTTGAAAAAAAGCTATTAGGTTTGAATCAAAATTGTTTTGATTAATAGGTTTAAAATTGAAATGAGTTTATCTCGAGTGAAAAAGGTTAATGAGGGTAGTCTCGAGAGTGGGTTGTTAGCTCGAATTTGAAATAACTATTTAAATGGTAAATAAAATAAGGGTTTGTTAGTTTTTATTTGGATTTTCTAAAAGTTGATTCTGAATTGCGGTTTTAGAGAAGCTGATTCTGGATTCTTGGATGGTATTTGGTGGGTAATTACTTGAAATTTTCAGTGGCAATCTCATATTTATATTCTTCAAAATCCACAGAAACACATATGAAGTGGATTATGGATTTTACTGTATATGGGTAAGCTAAATTAAGAGAATCGATTTCTAGAATCAGACTGTTTGTTTTTTATTTAGCTTTTAGGGCTAGAATCTACAGCAAAAACTAACATGCCCTAAATTTATATTGAACTACATTATTGTTGCAACCGAGAGCATAGAGTGGGAGATGGGGCATCGCTCGATCGCATCCATTGTTAGAGCTCATCAGTCATCACAACGTGTAACACACAAAGTACACATCCAAGAACACGCTTATCTCTGGTTATGTCAGGGCGGTAACTTAGCAAGGAGAATCAACTAGATCGATTTGCTCCAAGAACGGAAGACGATGAGCAATCTAGAGCTGAAGATGAGAGAGGCGGCACCCGAGCTATCGAAAACCTACGAAAGACAAGGATGACCTCGACGCGTCTGCATCATTTTGTTGTCCTGAGAAAAAGGACTGCTTAATCTGGAACACATTGATGCTTGTGGTAGGCGAGAAATTTGGCTGTGTGACACTGAATTCGTTGGTAATTCATAGATTGACACTCCAATTCGTGCAGTTCATAAAATTGACACGAATCGGCGAATTTTTTGCCCCAGCGACACTCTCGGTATTTTTGCAGCTTTTCCTTTTTTTTGTTACTATTTTCGCACTGTTTGGCAGGTGACTTTCCCGTTTTGCCCCTGCTAGTGCACGCTGTTAACGGTCGTTTTCTTTGCCCGTGCCCGGCATCTTCTTCCTTGGGCAAGAGCCGCTCCTCTCTCCCGTGAGACTCCTCCCGTTCTTTTTGCGTGTGCCCGTTTGATGCCGCTAGGGTTGGGGGAGACGGGTTGGGGTGCTGCCACCGGCCCTCCCTCCGGCGCCGCCCCACATCCACCACCGGTCGAAGGCACCACGAGGTCCTCTAGCCCGAGCCTTCAAGATGGCTGGTTCGCCCTCACCCGACAGTAGCCCCCTCTCGTAAGTCGAAAATCGCCTCTCCTGTTCCCTCTCCCCGCCCTACCTCCCCCACGTATCTTTGCTTGATTTAGGACTGTGTAGCGATCTCCTATGCGGCAGGACTGTGCAGCGATCTCCTAACTACTATCTACCATTTTTGGTAGGGCCGGAATTCGGCCTCCTGATGACAATGCTAACACCAGTCAGGCTCATAGCAATGTTACAAACACGGCTGCTAGTAGTCAGGTTGAAGTGCCTAGAGGGTTTAATTGGGATAATTTGCAACTCAAAGAAAATCTGGATGACGTGTTTGGGTATGGGGGACCATTGATCAGTGAGGACCGACTATTTGAACTGATGGGTCTGAGGGAGGAGGCAAATGAGAGCGGGAATAATGGGGGTGTTGCTGATTGCCATGAGAGTAGGAATGATGGGGCTGGTGCTGATTGCCATGATGGGAATGATATGGAGGAGCTAGACAGTGATGGTTTTGAATCTGATGAAGATGTGATTGATGTAGTTCCTGGTGAGGACGCTGTAAAATATGATCAGGAGAACCCACCTATGGCAGTTGGCAGTTTATATCCTACCATAAAAGAGTTCAGAATGGCACTAAGGCAACATGCAATTATGGGCCAATTCAAGGTGGCTACGGAAAAGTCTGAATCTAATCGCTATAAAGGCTTTTGCAAAGCTTGTAGATGTCCATGGGCTATAGTTGCAAGGCTCACTCGAGACGGGAAATCTGTAAGGGTGTGTGATGTATAATTTTTTTCATACAATTCCTTTGCTATTAGAGCTTACTGATAAATGTGTATGTTGTTTATGCGGTAACTAAAAATAAATTTCAGCACTTGTGTGCGTCAACAGGCAGAATTAAGTCAAGCATGGCCTCATACAATTGTGTTGCAGAGAAGGTGGCTCCTTTTCTTAAGCAACATCCTAACATGGGTACAAAGGAATTACAAGAGAATATAGAGCAGAATTATAATGTTACATTAAGCTATTGGACAGTGTGGAAGGGTAGGTAGATGGCAATAGACAAGATTTTCGACAAATGGGAGGAAAGTTTTGAAATGTTGGTGAGATTTAAAGTTGAGGTGGAGAAGAGGAGCCCTGGAAGTGTTGTAGAAGTTGATGTGCAGGTAGATGGAGAAGGAGTTTATTTCCATATATTCTTTTGTTGTTTGAAGCCTTGTATAGATGGTTTCATCAATGGATGTCGACCATACTTGAACATAGACAGCATAGCTCTAAATGGTAGGTGGAATGGCCACCTAGCTTCTGCCACAGGAATAGATGGTCACAACTGGATGTTTTCTATGGCTTTTGTGTTCTTTCAGGCTGAAACAACTGATAACTAAACTTGGTTTCTTGAGCAGCTCAAGAAATGCATTTACATTCCATACTTTGGCAAGATGACCTTTACAAGGATCTAGTGAGACCTGGTTCTTAGATCTTTCAAGAGGGCAAGCTTCACAGTTGAACTTGTGATGCTTTTCTGGGAAGTGATTAATAGAGATGCATTCATCAAGGGAAGCTGTAATAACCAGACCTTCTGGTGTATATGCAAATTCACCTCTGGTTGCTCTTGCACAAGCACATGGAAGTGGTGCTGACAAGCAGTTGCCAGAACAATCAGCGCAACAGTCTTCATCGACAAGGTTCTGAGGATTCAAGCACTAACACCATACATTACACAACCAGATGCATTACACACCAAGCAACAATTGAATTTTGCATAATAGATTCTAAGGATTCAAGCACTGACACCATACCATACAACAGAGGACTTTGAGCATGTCACTAACAAAAGGCAATTGATAAAAAGATGAATATCATACATTACACAACCAGATGCAGGCCACATTGCACATTCATTGCACATCAAGAAGGGGTTATGCCAAAAAAACCAGGGACATCAATATAATAAAGCACAACCACGTCGAGACAAACTAGACATTCATTCAAACTAGACAAACACAGACATTTCTTCAAAGTAGACAAATACAGCAGTACAACCTCGAGAGAAGTATATCTCCTACTTCACAAGCATGGCAACTACTACTAGAACAACAAGGCATACATTCAGACTGACAAACAACATCAATTGCGCTAGCTTATATTTCAATTCCAAAATAGTGTCAGCCTTGACACCATAGAGCACCTCCTTCACAGATGACAGATATGCGCCTGAACCTCCTCCTTCACGCCATGCACCTACCAATTCTTCGTACTACTCTTGCCACATGAAAAAATTGCACTCCATCGACTCCAGCTGAATTCGCTGGCACTTGAAGAACCGCTTTCCGAAGTTGGACGACGTCTTTGCAGTGAGCTCAATTACCTGCTCCGAGTTGCAGCTGGGGCAACGCACCAATGGCAGCCCGCTGCGCTGCGACATCGGCTGCACACGGGAACTAGGCGATGAGCTTTCATGTGACATTCTCACTGAGGGGCTGCACAAGGAAGAACAATTGAACTTCCCATGAAAATATTAGCAATATTACCAATTCCATAAAAAAAACAACTCGAAAACAACTAGAGGCGAGGCCAACATACCCGAAAATGATGACCCACACCTCCTCGTCGACCTGACGTGGAAGAACCTACCACGGCGCGGGAGGAGACGAACCCACGGCGGATCGGGAGGAGGCCTAACCCGGGGAGCCACGGGAGGACGCCGAGTCTGGCGTGGTGCGGGAGGACGCCCAGCCAAGGCGGTGCCGCTCGGGAGGAGGTGCCAAGTGACGAAGGGCGAACACGCGGGAGGAGGTGCCGAGCCGGGGCGGTGCCAAGCGACGGAGGGCGGACAGGCGGCGGTGGCGGCGCTCCAAACCCTAGCTACCGATGAGAGTGAGGAGAGAGCGTCAGGGTGTGACAATGTCACTAGGAATGGAGGCATGGGAGGAGACGGGCATTTAACAGGGGGAAGGAGCAGGGGTAAAACGGGCGTAAACACTGCGAAAATCATTTTGAATAACCTGAAATTGTGAAAAATACCGGGAGTGTCGCTGTGGCAAAGAATTCGTCGATTTGTGTCAATTTCATGAACCACACAAATTGGAGTGTCAATCTATAAATTGCCAACGAATTCGGTGTCACACAGCCAAATTTCCCGTGGTAGGCATGCTGTCCAAACGGCATCCACAAGATAATGACAATATGAACACATGCCTCAAAAAAATCCAAACATATTGTACTCACTCTATCCAAATTTATAAGGTGTATTTATTGAATGGTTTTGTCTATAAATATAGAGCATATCATATTTCAATAAAAATTATTATGATGTTCCCTTTATCCCCCTAATAAATATCTAGATTTACTTAATATTCTCTATATGCATGCATTGATATGGTGCTTAAAGATATTAATTAGGGGGTAATCTATTTATTCTCAATATATCCTTGGTCTATGTGATTAGTTTAAAATACGCCATATAAATTTTGATAGAGAAAGTAGTTTTTAATGCACAGTTGCATAAGTAGATTAATCCAGACAGTGATATGTCGACATGGAATCTCGATCGTCCTGTTTTAACGCCCATTTACATCTATTTTTTGTCCTTAATTACACCAATTTTTGACCGATTATCAACAATTCGGATGGATTTTGACTAGTTTTTAGTTTCCCTCTAAATTCCGAGAGACGCCAGTTTGTTGGTTTCCAATGAACTAGTCTATGGGTTCAGTGTTATTTCGCACCTAACAAATCATCCGTCGATCCTTCAACATCGCCGGTTTCATTCAACCTTCATCTTCAACATCGTTCAGCTCGGATCTTTGTTTAGTTTCATCAAGCTTCATCTTGGTCATAGATAGAACACCTAACCTAAGTTCATATCCATAAACAGTGACAAGCACTATAAAGACCGGCTAAGGCCGTAGCTCCAGTGGGTTTCGCTCCCTCGGTAAAGGGATAGAAGCCTATTCCATTTTTTTAGTCCTGGATGCACGAGTAACCAATTGAGCGGTTCCTAGTTCGAAAAAGGGGAATGCTCGGCTTCTGACCTTGGTTGGATCTTGGAAGTACATCATCCAAATTTAGTAAGGCATGATTAAGTTATTAGGATAAGAATAAAAATAGATAATATCGGTTAAAAAAGGGGAAAATTAAGTTAAAGATAGGATTATGACCAATGTTGATTCAAAGATGTAATTTTATCTGTACAAAGGCCAATACGAATCACGGCTGGCAACTATTGGAGAAGGATACGATCGGTCGATGCAATATAAAAGAGGATCGAGAGCAAGTAGAAAGGCATCAACCAATTCATCAAACAACTCGCATCTACTTTTATTTACTTTTTCCTATCAATTAAGAGTAGCTTTGTAATTTAGAATCTCCTTTGTAATCCAATTTTAATCAATAAAATTACGCATCGTCAATTGTTCATCTTCTCCGGTTATGCTAGGTTTTATTTTCTCCGATCTTGTTGTGCATCGTTTTTTCAGGAAAAATCTACCTTTATTAACCATTTAAGCAGCCCTAATCGATTGTTTAGACTTATTGTCACCTTTGATTTAATTGGCTTCTGAAAGTTATTTAGATCTTTACCGATTATCACTTTGGATCGGGTTTGAGCATGTTGTTCTTTAATTTATCTTACCGATTGTAGAATCAAATTAGCTGACACACCACGAACTAACTTAAATCTGACGTTTGTGTATGTTTGAGCCGATCAATCCGTCGTCATATTTTTCGGCGTAACAACACCCTTGTTAAAAAAATGTTAGCCAACATACACCAAAGACCTCTATTTTCAGCGAAACATTTTCATTACTCTTTATTCGTGGGTATGATTCAACTATCTATGTACAAGAAAGCTACAATAAATTACGAAAATTTGGACGTTGGAAAACCGTTAACCAGCTGTGGTCTCTGTTTTTGCCCGGCATACGGTTTTCTAGCCTCTTGCAAGCACGGCTGAGTCTAAGGTCCTGACCGGGTTCCATATAGATGGATCATCAATTTGAACTAAAATCTTGGTTATTCTACGTGGATAGATCGGAATTCTGCCTAACGAAACAAAGCCTACCTAAATATCTAATAATGAGAATTTTAAGATATATTCTACTGGGAGTAAGAGGTGGTAGTAGAAATAAAATCCAACCGTTAATTTCATTGGGCGGTATAGACTTTTTACTCTAAAATATTCTTCGTGGGTATTATGGAATTTTAGATTAAACCTTAACTAACCCAACAACCAGCTTTCCACACGGCTGCCTACTGCACAATGCCTCTCGTACGTTGCCGTTGCCGCTCGCACACCCTACACCAGCCACAATATCACACCCTGCTGTCCATGCGAACACTAAGCTCAATTTCTGTTTGATTCAAGCGAACGTTAAGTTGTGTTGCATAAGCATAACCTACTGGCAAAATTCAACTTGTCGTACGACCTAGTTAAAATATGGAACTTAGATTCTTCACAATCCTATAATCCTTGATGCTGTGGAGCTTCGATCTATTGCCTTTGATAGCCTTGTCATCGCCCTATAGTCGACGATGACGCTTGCAGACGGCACCGTGGACAGTGTGGTTGGGCAAGTGCACAAAAATTTCGCCACAGGTTAGGGCTGCGGAGGGTGTATGAGGAATTACATTTACTAATATGTTCGTACTTACCATTTGGCACAATCTTGTGTAGTTACAATTTTACCCTTGAAAGGTTGCTATTTCCACGTACTTAGTGGGGTAGTATAGCCAAGTTCTAACTAATTTGGTCCGGTGGATCGAACACAATAAATAGTCCGTATTAGTCTAACTAATTTGGTCCGTTGGATCGAACACAATAAACAGTCCGTATTAGTTACTGTATACTGTAGAATAATTCCTGTCCACAAATGTCCCTTGCACAGTTGCATGACACGACGAACACGCGAAAGCTACGCACGTGGTCTGTAGAGGCGCCAGGGACACGGACGAACGTGCCGCGCCAGGAGGGGACAGAGACAGATTAACCTTTTGCGCGAAGCGCACTTAGTCGCGTTGGATCGAGCCACACCGAACGGGGGCAGGCAACCGAACGAGAGAGTCTCGGCGAGAACCGGCCGGACGCGCGCGCAGCGGCAGCGGATCGGAGGCGGAGCTGCGACCGCGGCGCCCGCGTTGCATGTGCACGCGCGATGCGTAGTACGTTTTTCTTCGCTGAAAGCTTCGTCGTGACGCGTACGTGCGCGGGTGGTGGTGGTACACCTCGTACGACCGCGGATGCCGACATGCGCTACAGCGGCGTGGCTTAATTTTGTCGCAGACTGATGCACGTACGCTGTGGTCTTGCTAGATGCAGCGCGTTTGGCTGGATCCGCGAGCGTCAAATTTGAGAGAGGCCACGACGACGACGACTACGGGGTAAGGGTTGATTGCAAGTCTGCGGAACTAATTGCGCTGTGCGGAGCAACGACAATCTTATGAAAAAGATAAATTTGGTTGAATAGTGATTTTTCACTTTCTAGTGTTTTATCAATTTTATATCTTTCAAATGCTATTGAGTTTGGTCTTCAAATTTTACAAGGTTGTAGAAGATCGCATCCCCTACGTATGGTAATTTTTTGAGAAGTTTTTAAATATTCTACTACAGGGTCGATAAATAGAACTAAATTCTTGTTCATGAAAACCACATGTACAAGTTTTCAAAAATTCTCAAAAAATTACGTAAGAGAGGTGAGATTCTACAACCCTAAAAAATTTCAAGACCAAAAGTAATATCAGCTGAAAGATATAAAAAAGACAAATTCGACTGACAGTTCACTTTGTATATGTAATAGCAAGTAACATGTTATTTTCGGATAGTAAAAGCAACATATCTTGTATAAACCATTTTCACTATGTAAAATTTATAAAAATTATATGTATAGGTTTTAAAAATTATCAAAAATTATCATAAATAGAAGAGGTGAGATTCTACAACATTGTAAAATTTGAAAACCAAAATCAATTTCAATTAAAAGATATAAAAAAGACAAATTTGGTTGAATAGTGATTTTCACTATTTAGCATTTTTGCAATTTTATATCTTTCAAATATTATTGATTTTGGTATTTAAATTTTACAAGGTCGTAGAAACTCACCTCCCATATGTATGGTAATTTTTTAAGAATTTGCAAACATTTTATCATAGGGCCAATAAACAGAACTAAATTTTTGTTCATGAAAAGCATATGTACATATTTTCAAATATCCTGGAAAAATTACTATACATAGGGGAGATGTGATTCTACAACCATGTAAAATTTGAAGACCAAAATCAATCTCAATTAAAATATATAAAAAAGATAAATTCAGTTAAATAGGGATTGTTTCACTATTTAACGCGTTGTCAATTTCATATCTTCCAAATACGATTAAGTTTAGTCTTCAAATTTACAGGGCTATAGAAATTCACATCCCCTACATATAGTAATTTTTTTAGAATTGTTGAAAACTTCTACATGTGGTTTTCATAGATTTTACATAATAAGAGTGGTTTGCATAGGATATTGTAACATTTTATGTAATAGCAAGTAATATATTATTTTCTGGATAGTAAAGGCAGCATATCTAGTGTTTTATAAAATCTATGAAAAACACATGTACAAGTTTTTAAAAAATTGTCAAAAAATTATCAAATGTAGGGGAGGTGAAATTATATAACTCAGTAAAATTTGAAGATCAAAATCAATTACATTTGAAAGTTATGGCTAAAGCAAAGAAAAAACATTTATGTACAAACTATAAAATGCATTTACTTAGTGATTGCTTGGTTGGCCATGTAAGTGATTGGTTTAGTAGACACATGAGCGTTCACACATAACCGAATGGTTGGGACACGTTTCTCCGGGGTTATGACCAGCGCGTAATTGCGCTCATACGTAGAACAGCGCATATATATACACGAAAATGGTTCCATACTCCTGGGTATACGTACTCCCCACTCTAAGTATACTGTTTAAATGATGTTGTTATACCTCTTTATCATTTTGAGCATACTCAAATACTGATTATAACCAAGTGAGTACTACGAAAAATTTCATCATGCTTCACTTTTTATAGTATAATTTGTGTATACATGCAATCTATGAATTACTTGTCACAACGTAACTAATCATTGAACACTACTCCCTTCGTATAAAAATATAAAACCTATAGTTTAAGCGGTCTTATTTAAAAATATAAAACTTGTATATAGATTTAATGAGGTTTTTCCAACCATATTCCTATTTAGCATCTCTCAATCATATGTATTTATTAATTATCGTCCACACAAAGTATTATCTTTCATCTTACAAAACAATTAAGTGAGGTATATATATCGTTTTGTCTTGTAACTATCTCAAGCTCACCTTAACATTAATAATGGTGCAAAGTTAAAATACACCTTATATTTTTGAACGAAGGAGCACCATTTTAGTTTGAGCGGTGCTTCAATGCTTTTCTTTCTGATATAAGTTGTATAAATCTTAATTAAAGTAAGCGAAAAGATAAGTAATCACTATTATCTTTTTATTCATGTTTTAATATTTGTATAACTGTAAAAAAAAGCATGAAATCATCTCTCTGTTAGCTTAGCTACTGTCTGTTCGTGTTCCTTAAATACAACACAACATATTCCAAGCAGGACTGTTCAAACTTTGGTTAAACGGTCAGGAGAAACCTCCTGCGTTGTTTACACGTAACACGATCTAAAAATTGATATGCAAAGTCACGAAACCGCTTGCAATGATTAGCTTCAACGGGGTTCACACGGGTTGAAGAACCTGCTTTGTATAGCCCAACCCCTACTCCAAGGATAATTTATTGCACTGCTGGTGCGCATATAAGGGCAGTCCCAACCTCCATCTTAGCTGGTGTCTATAGAATTAATTACGCTGCCAACTAAGCAAAAATCTGATGTGGCATAAGAATTAAGGAAGGGAGAGAAGGAAAAACCAAGAAACCGTGTCTCATGCAAGAAACTGGGTCGGCGCGGGTACCAAGACGCAAGAAACGAGCAAATTCGGGGTTGGACATTTCTGCGCGCTAACCAAGGTGTGTTTGTGGTGCATGCATTGGTTTATTGCACTCTCTCTCTCCTCTAGTATTGCTCTCTCTCTCTCTAGACACTGCTTCATGGAAACCATGGGTTGGGAAACTATGCATTGGTTTATTGTTCTCTCTCTCCTCTAGACACTACTCATGAAAACCATAGGTTGGGACTGCCCTAAGAATGTGAGCCAACTATTATTTTTGTAGTTCGTATTGGAATTCAACTTTAAAATATAAGGGCATGTACAAAGCCATTTAATATGGTGTCTCTTAATGATGAGGTGGATATGTTTCGCTGATGTGGCAGGGGGAAAAGTGCAAAAATGTTAGAGTCGACTCTTGGTGAAGAGACGACTCTTCACAAGCTCCTAGGCAGAATTAGAGAGGAGCAGTATTAAATAGCATGTTGACTCTTGTGCATGTCCTTTGTATATGCTTATCTTTTTTGTTTAGAAGAATATGCTAAAAGACACTCTTGACTCTCCATTGTACATGCCCTAAGTACAAATGATATGTATTACTCAATCCGTGAATAATGGGAATGGGAGCACAATTCCCATTCTAATCTTATATTCCCACTAGTTTGATATCGAATTGGTACAAAGACGGTGGTAGTTGGTTGTTTTATTCTCATTCCGTCTTTCTGAACCAAACATGAGGAACTGAAATTCACATCATCCTCTAAATTAAAGTTCGCAAGTTTCCTGAAAGGAGAGGCTAGCCACGTGTCAAGCCGGCGATTTTACAAAAAAGTCCGTCTATTTCTCCAAATTACATATAGGTCCCTGCGAATTTACAAAATAGTCCTTTGTGATTTTTTGTGAGATGAAGAAAAATTTTCCCGGATTGCGTTTGGCTCTTTGGTTTGTTACTTTAAAAGATCTTAAAAGAAGCCTTTTCTAATTTTTTCGCCGTGTCCAAAATATAACAAATAGGTCCCCGCCCTAAATGCTTTCCTCTAAATCGCGAGAGAGTCCTTTTCTAATTTTTCGGGATAGCGGTCGGGTCCAAAAATATAACAAATAGGTCCCCGCCCTTTACATGCAGGTCCTTTCTTCATTTTACCCGGAAAAAATATTTTTAAAGTTCGCAAGTTTCCTGAAAGGAGAGGCTAGCCATCGTGTCAAGCCGGCGATTTTACGAAAAAGTCCGTCCGTTTCTCCGAATTACATATAGGTCCCTGCGAATTTACAAAATAGTCCTTTGTGATTTTTTGTGGGATGAAGAAAAATTTTCCCGGATTGCGTTTGGCTCTTTGGTTTGTTACTTTACGAAAAGATGCGCCCGTTAAATGCGAATCGCGAGAGAGCCCTTTTCTAATTTTTCGGGATAGAGATCGGGTCCAAAAATATAACAAATAGGTCCCCGCTCTTTACATGCAGGTCCTTTCTCCATTTTACCCGGAAAAAATATTTTCGTGCTCCGTTTTTCCTCGTTTTTCCCGGAAAAAATGTTTTTGTGCTCTGTTTTTTCTCCGGAAAAAAACGCAAATTCGTTTTTCCCTGGAAAAAATGTTTCCGTGGTCCGCTCTCCCTCGTTTTTCCCGGAAAAAATGTTTTCATGGTCCGTTTTCATGATCCATTTTTCCAAAAAAAATTGTTTCGTGGTCCGCTTATTCTCCGAAAAAACAGAAATTTGTTTTCCGTTCACGCGTGCGGCGTGCGCCGCGCTTATTGTCCTAGTATATCTCTATTGGTACCCCATAAAAATAGATAAAATGTAGCCACATGTCACTCCAGTCGAGGGTTCTTTCTTGCGAGGACATTCCACTGGTAACATTGGACACAAATAAAAATATGCAAAAATTCTTTACTTACCATTAAAAATTAATAAGATTCATAATATGTCATCGAAAAACTCTTCCTCTATTCATTGTCACTTGATCTTAACTTTTGTCCCTTATTTATCACTCCTATCACTCTACCACAAATTGGCTATTAACTTGTGTGTGAAAAGACAGTTTTGCACATCTTTTTCCTCCTCCACGCTCCTCTCTGTCATCCTTTCATCCGAAGTCATGTGTATCCAATGATGGATAGAAACCTCTCGAGCTATGGGAGTCAGAGGGAGTTGACACAAAACTCGTCCTCCAGCGTGTCACAAGCAAGGTCGAAGCATGACTCCAATTGATCTCAAGATAGCTACCCAATCAGGAAGGTCGCTGTAGAGCCACCAATGTCGTCATCGTGGAGCCTCACCGCCATGTCCTAATGTTGCTGGTGAGGCTCATGGTAGTGATGCTAGGGGTTGGATTTGGTTGGGTCGAACGGGTATGGATTAGCATCACGGGACATGTCCATATGTGGAAGTGGCTCGTTGTCGCTAACGACATTGCAACAGGTCCAGGTAGTGTTGCTATTTCTAGGGTTGTTGCCTCTACTAATATAGGTATTGTATGTAGTGACCTCGGAGACGGCGTCCACGCCGCCGTTGTAGTCACAGAGAGAAAAGAGAATGAGGGAAGAAGGGTAAGATGGGTATTTTGATAATAATTTGACAATGTTTCAGGGGTTAATGGTGGCTGCAGGGCCTAACAGGGCTAATGGCAATAGTAAATAAGAGATAAAAGATAAGATTGAGTGGCAATATATGAAGAGTGAAGAAGTTTTTGGATGGTATATCACAGAACTGCCAACTTTCAATGACAAGTTAGGAGATTTCTCTAAAGATATCTGCCAAACACTCCATCCTAACATAGTAAGTAAATTAGGTACAAATTGTCAATGAGATCAATTTTGTCCATGGTTGTGTATTTGTGGATGAAGTGTATTCCAATACTCTCTCTCATCATAAATATTTGTCGTTCTATACATTAATTCACGGTCTCTAAAATATAGCTTTAACCACTAATTTCTATTTTAATATATTTATAGAGCCCAATAAAATTATAATATTATAAAAATCTTTTCACGACAAATCTACATATATGATTTTTCATATATCTAATTTAAGTATTTAAAAATATATTAACAGTCAAAATTTTAAAATTTTAATAGTAATGTATCTAAAACGATAACTATTTATGAGCAGAGTGAGCAACAATTTTTTTTCCTAGGACTCCCTAGGTAATATCTTATATATGAAAGCGGGAAGATTTGAGGCTCAACCAGGGTAGCCACGTGTCGTCGTTTTTTTTGCGAAAAGGCCCTCCATAAATTTTTTAATTACGTTTAGATCCTCCAGCCGATTATTTTGAGAAAAAAGCCTCCGTAGTCTGTATATTCGCGGGTGGATCCTCCGATAGGTAGTTTTGCAAAAACAAAAAAATTACATCCAGATCCTTCTATCGGTAGTTTTGCATGAAGGATACTATGGTTTCGTATATTCGTGAACGGATCCTCTATCTTTCTTTTTCTAAGAAAAACTAACGAACCAGATTTTACACGGAACGACAGATCCTTTCTAGTGAGAAATGACTAATAAAACCCATGTCTTTGAAATCCAACTTATGCCGACGACAAATAGGCCACTGACCTACCAGTGCCCGACGGTGGGGCCCACATCCAACATGACGCTACCAGGAGAAGTAATTTCCGGCGTTTTAAATCTCGAAACAAATTCCCGACCTAATTATTTTTTGGGGCCGCTAACCGCGTCCTCTCCGCCCTTCCCTCCCTTTTGCGGGCCCAATACAAGGGTGGCCCCAATGTCAGTGCGTGAAAACAGGCGTACGGACTCGAGGGTAAGAGATGGCGGGCGGTGAGGAAAGGATGGGGTGCCAATTAGTTTTACTTTGGCGTCAGCGCGGGCCCCACTGCTGACAGGCAGAAACCCTATACGAGAGAGCCACGTCACGGGGATTACTGCGCATTGATTGCAAGGGATCTCTAAAGTAGTATATGCTATTGTTCCCGTGGTATTAACCCTGCTGTATTACCCGCCTCGCGTATCAGATTCCCCTAACCTTCTTACCTTGCACATCTCAAAGTGCTAGGTTCACCCCATGGATCGCACTCACTTTTTAAATGAAACTGGTTACACGCCCCCTCCAAATAAAAAAGTGGCAACTTGGTTTCTAATCCTAATATTTGTGCTTGATTGTGTTAGTCTTCCTTGGTAGAACTTCCGTATATTCGTCATTCTCTCATTAATCAATATAAAAAAAAATCTAGATTGCTTTAATTATTTGGTAGGGTCTAGTAGATTATAATGGTGGACATTTATCTAGCAAAGTAGAGTTTGAATAAAATAGTGTAGACTAGCTAGGGTAATAATTTGAGCTAGACTAAGAAAATAAACTCTTGTACACTTTGTACAACAAACACCAATTAAACAGTATGCTGTAAGAAAAGAAAGCTTTCTAAAGGGCGCTTACCGTTAAGTATAGTGAGGTTATATTATGAATTTCTTTATATTTAATTTGCTTTTAATCTAAAAAGAAGATATTGCTTTCACGAATCAATCCAAAGGCCAAACGTGATAACCCTTGTACCAATAAAGAATTGATCGCTCCTATATTACTAGAATAGTGACCATGTATGCATGTGTGTAAGGACATGATATGCCAATGCACTTTCTCTGTCAATCTGTTATGTTACCAACCGCTAATTGCATTTACTCCTTTTATTTTATTTTTTTGAGTGTAACGAAGACACACATGTACATGTAACGCCGCGCGCACACATCATATGCACATAGATAAGAGTGTGCATCTTAACATACGTCTAGAAATATGTTAGCCGGAGATAAATTTGCAACTTTAATATTCCAACTGAAGTATACCAACAAATGTGTAAATTAAGTGGACATTAGCATTTGAATCAAGGCGGGTGGAGTCGTACACCCACACAGCTTTGTCTCCTGTTTACTCTTTCTTAATATCTTAAAGTAGTCGGCTATCCTTAAATACTACAAATTCTTACAAAAATCAAGGATAAGTATTGGAGTGAATGCTTATGTTACTGTCAGCATGCATCAAAAGTGTCGCTAATCACAAAACAAATAAGCAAAAGATAATAACTATAATTGGCTATTCTGATATTAAGAATGTCGATTATGAGACATATGAAGTTTCCATTCATTGGTTCGGCAGAAAATTATGCAACAATTTCTAATTGTTGATTTGTGGCATAGCAAGGGTATGTTTAGAAGAGCTGTAACTTTTCTAACTTTTGGCTTATATCTAAAACCGCTTAAAAGCTGAGTTGTTTGGGGAGCTTACTGACTTTTCAGAAGTTAAAGCTGACTTTAAGCCCCTAAGCAAGGCCTGAGATAAGCCATGCAAAGTTATGGTCTATTCCGCTTATTACTATTTATTATAAATTAATATAGTCGATAAATATCTATCAGTTAACTAGTAAACAAATATCATACCATACGTGTTTACAAACTGTAATGCTTCCTTGTGCGTAATGTTGACAATGCTAGGTAGACCTAGCAAATTACCTCACCTCTCTCCTCTGCATCCGATATCCTAGGCACCTCTAATTCCCCCTGTACAACTATCCCTTTGTCGATACATCATAAGGGGGAGTAATTTAAGATATGTTTGGTTGCTTGTACTAAGTAGTACATGTATTAGATGGTTAAAAAAAAGTTATCCATGTGTTTAGTTGTTTGAATGGAAGCATCTTATGCTAGATGATTTAATACAAATTTAAAAAATATTTTCTATAGATGCTGAACCATTCCATTCACTCAAAATAATAGAACCAAATAATACAGAATCATTCTATCACATTCAATCTCATCCCACCAACCAAACACACCCTTAACTCTCTCGTCCAGCATAGTACCGCTGCTTCCATTAATCATTGTCCTTTCATGGCTACTAAAACTGGAAACCATTCGCCCTCTTGTACTCTCCATTCCATACTCGCCGAGAGCAATTAATCCCATCCCTGTAGCTGATAATTAGCTCGATCCCTCGATCCATCGGCCGTCCATGGACAAGGAGCAGTTCGGTTCCAAGAGCAATGCTCACCGGAGCGCGATGGCGCCCAGCTCGGGCAGGCACAAGGGGAGGGGGAAGGGTGGCAGAGGCTGCAAGAAGCCGATCAAGGTGGTGCACATCTCCAACCCCATGCGAGTTACGACCAGCGCAGCGGGCTTCCGCGCGCTCGTGCAGGAGCTCACCGGCCGGCACGCCGACCCGTCCAAGTACAGCGGCGGCGCTGTCGACATCGACGAGAGCAGGGAGTGCAGCCCGGCTGAGCCGCAGGGCGCCCTGCCAAGCCCCGGCAGCACCGTCGAGTCGTCGGACGCCGCCGGCCCCGCCGGCCACGTCCCGGCGGCGGCCTACGACGACGACGATGAGGACAGCTTCGCTCCACAGCTGATCGACAACAGGTACTCCGTCTTCTCGCCGCCGACGTTCCTCTACGGCTCGCACAATGAAGTGTGATCCCAACAGTTTGCTAAGCTGTGCGGTGGATACATGTATTATTGCTTGCACGAGATTTGTATCGTATGTACATGTGTTCAATCGTAGGTAAGTAATCAAAATTAAATTGTGTATGTGTTGGCGTTAAAAGATGTGATGACTGTCAGCTTCAACACACATGAGAACGTCGGCACCACTACAGAATAGGCAATCTTTACCAGTATATCACTGTCGGTTGGGTCAGAGCCGTCAGTGATAACATATCACTGTCAGTTTGAAAGTTCGGTCGTGCGGGAAGCATATCACTGCCGGTTCCAGAAAACAACCGGCAATGATAACACACATATCATTACCGGTTTATACCCAAAACCGGTAGTGAAGTATCGACGCCGATTCTATTAAAAACTGGCAGTGCTATCGAAATTTTGACTGTCGGCTTTATTCTACAACCGGTAGTGATAAGTATTTTCCCGCGTAATCGAATTTTCCTACGTAATCTGATCTTATCACTGCTGGTTCTGCGCAGAGTCGACAGAGATAAGCTCTTTATATAGCTGTCCTGACCGACACCTTCCCCGACTGAGCAAAACAGAACTCCTCTCTGTTCTGCTTTGCTTGGTAATGTGAAGTATACACACCACAGGTATTTGCAAGACAGGCCTGCGAGGCCAAACTAAACAAGACCGGCCGCCGGCCGCAAGAAAATGGCTACCAGTAGCGCAAAACGCGTGCGAAATAAGGAAGCCTTGAAGATAGCAACCGATCCGGATTTGGTAGGATACAATCGTAATCTAAATCGTTGCCAAACGGATAGGAATAGGAGATATAATCCCCACTTTGTATCCGACCGGAACTCTCTTTTTTAACCGCCCTTCTTTGCTATATAAAGGGAGGGACGGGGGAACATCAACATACAATCTCATCAGCAAAGTAGCTAGCCGCATATAATTTCAGAGCACAGGACTAGGGTATTATCTCCTCCGCGAGAACCCTAACCTTTATAATTCTCGTGTCGTGTGCTACCATCGAGTTTGGATCCGACGCCTAGCCCCGTTTTCATTATTGCCGACAACAAATATCGACAGTTAGCGCGCCAGGTAAGGGGTGCGTTAAGATCAATCCCATCAAGCTCGATGACAATCCCTAGCGAAGTCATGGCCACCTTCGCTCCCGCCCAGGCGTTCCGTTTCGGAAGCATAGACTTCACCGCCGACGATCTTGGCAAGCTCATCCTTTCGGATTCGGATCAGATCCAATCTGGAAGTAATTCCGTCGCTCTCCTAGCCGGGCAGTCACTCGGATAAGGGACAGGCGTGGCCATCTGTCCCCAAACAGTAAGCCAGGAGTCTGTTCTCCGGTCTAGGCGAGGATCGGTTAAGGACGAGTCCCGAGTGGTGAGGAGCGCCAGAAAACCACTCGGAACTAGGGATGTAATCGGATCGGATACGGTCGGATATTGTTTATCCCGTATTCGTATCCATATTTTTTATCGAATACGAAGTCGGATACGAATGGTGTCGGATGTGAATACGAATGCGAATAATACCGGATACTATCACTTATGAATATACGGCGAATACGCATCGGATTCAATACGGTGCGTAATATTTTTAATAGGATAATACATGAAAATATAGATCATTTATTGCATATGTAACATACTGAATGGTAGATTACTTATGAGTTATGAATAATTATTGACAAAATGTGAAGAAAATAGTACAAGAATTTACTATAGTTGCATTGTACATAATTAAGAATTAATAATGAACGCACTAGAGATTATATAAAAGTTAAATGTAGAGTCATAATAGAATTATCAAAGACAATGGCACTAACAAATTAGAAGTCACAAACTAGTAAGGTAAACATGATAGAATCATATAAAACCATCGAGTCGAAGCAGACGAGCTGTGATCTTGATCGGACCGTGAGGTGGTGCAGACTCTGACCTATGGGGTTACGGGCTATGGCCAGCCACGGTGCGCTGGACCGTCGGTGCCGCCTCGATGCCTCCTTAACTCAAGCCACTCAGCTCAGCTAGGTTTTGTTTGGATTGAGGATTTTAGAGGAGAGAGACTATCAAACTAGTAGAGAATAGAGATAGAGAAAGAGAGCACGAATGATGGATTGGGGATTTTATATTTTTGGTTTTGGGTCTACTGCGTGGCAGTGTCGCATTGCCTTCAGTTTTGGCCTAGCGCCAGTGGACAAGCCGGGAAGTACGAAGCATGCGGTAAATTTTTGGTTTGGCACCACATTGGCGCCTGGTGCACTTGGCGCTGGCACTTTGGCGATGGGCATGTGGCACTTGGTAGAATGGTAGTTGGTACTTGGCACTTAGCGCTTGGCATCGGTAATCGTAGAGTACCAAGAGTGGTATTGGTACACTGGTACTAGTGCCTCCAGACTCTGGGTGACTGATGGACTGTGCTCTTTGATTGGAGAGTTACAGATGTACGCCTTGAAGAAGTCTTTAAAGTTTTCTGATAATATCCATATTTTATATCCGGATATTATCCGATTATAAACTCGGATATTCTCGTGTCCGCTCGGATAATTACTATCCGTATCCTTATCCGAGATAACTATCCTTATCCGTATCCGTATCCGGAAAATTCTTCGAATATCCGAAAAACTATTCAAATCGCTATCCGAATTGATTCGGTCGGTCGGTCGGTCGGAAAATATCCGTTCCAGTTGCACCCCTACTCGGAACCAAAGGGAAGTCCAATCTGTCTTATTGTTCTTCTGACTCAGAAAGCAAGGCAGGAGGTTCTCAAGGCTTTCGCAGCATCTTCGTGATCGAAGACCTACAGACTGAGTCCCAGCAACAGAAAGACGCCGCGAACGCCGCAGAGGTAGAACGCCTTCGTCTTGAGGCACAAGAAACCCGCGCGAAGTCTCTCCAAGCCAGGGCCGCAATGTTAACGAAGACATCCTGCAGATGAAGATGGGGAACCAATCGGTTTTCCATACTCCTCAGTAGAATGTCATCACATCAAAGACACTTCTCGACACATTGGGACCAATGCTCAGTTTCGACAGCCCAGCAGCTCTGATCGTGGCCCAAGTCAAAGCCATGGTGACGGCAGCGGCGATCCAGCAGCATCAGGAAGAACCAGGGGAGAAAGAGCACTCTCGTATCCGTGTAGTCACTCAGGCTGCCAGTAGCAATACAGCTCGCAATCGGGCCATGCGTGGCCGACTTGAACTTCGACGAGGCGAGGACGCCCGGCAAAGCATCAGTCGTGATCTTTGCGTAGACCTGAATGCCAGGCGAGGGGATCGAGAAGATGAAGAGTGCCGCCGGCGCAAAGATGACTACGAACGTTTCGGCATCCACCATGACGACCGGGACGACCGCAGAAGCTGACACCGCCGAGACAAGGGCGATAGCGAGGATCATCAGATCACCTTCTCGACGCTCCCCGCGTCGTCGCAGCGATGGGCCTATTGAAGGGATCTGGGCCTTCACTCCCCGGTTTCGCCAAGTGGTTTGGCCTGAAGGTTTCAACCCCAAAGGCATCACCAAATTCAATGGAGAAAGTGATCCAGAAGCTTGGCTGCAAGTTTATTTGTAATCATGGCAGCCGGGGGCGATCATAATGTAATGGCCAATTATCTGCCGGTCACACTTACCCCTTCGGCTCAAGCCTGGCTCACAGGACTTCCAGTAAATTCTATAGATTCCTGGGCAGATCTTTGTGGACAGTTCATAACCAACTTCCAGGGCACTTATGAAAGACCTAGGACTTAGTGGGACCTATACCAGCTTCATCAGAAAAGGAGCGAAACTCTCCGGGAATTTATCCGGCGCTTTATGCAAAGGAAGAGTACGATCCAGGACATCTCAGAGGCCGCGGTCATCGCAGCGTTCCAGAAAGGCGTTAATGACCCTGACTTGATTAAGAAGATGTCCCGGAAGCCGCCGACTACGATAAGAGAAATGTTTGAATTGGCAGACCGCTACGCAATAACCTCAGATGCTTTGGCCGAGCGTCAAGACGATCGCCCACGACATAAGGACAAGAAGGATCATGTCGAGTCCTCCAGGCAGTGGGATAAGAAGCCGAAGCCCGAAGAACTGGTGGCGGTGGTCGAGCGAGGCCGACATTGCGCTCCACGGACAGATGATTACGACACAGTAATGGATGCAACCTGCCCTTTCCATCCCAAGGGGAAACATGCTGTGAAGGATTGCTTCACTCTGAGAAAATTTGCCAAGGAGTCCAACAAGCGGCCGGTCAAGGGTGAAGCAAAGAAAAAGCAAGATCCCCCTGAAGATGATGAGGGCGATTACCAGAAAACGGAACGTGAGCTCAACTATATATTCAAGGGCTCGGTTGCTTATGAGTTCAAGCGAAACCAAAAACTTACCGCTTGGGACATCAATGCGGTTATGCCGGCAACTCCCCAATACCTCAGATGATCCGAAGTCCCGATCGCCTTTGACCACTCGGATCATCCAGATCACATCCCATATCCAGGTAGATATCTTCTTGTTTTGGACCCTGTGATCCGCAGTGTAAAACTCAAGAGGGTGCTGGTTGACGGAGGGAGTGGACTCAACGTCCTCTTCTCCAAAACCTTCGACGACATGAAGATTCCCCGCTCGGAGCTAAAGCGGGGCTCATCACCGTTTCATGGGGTAATCCCCGGGACCTCTTCGGTTCCACTTGGGCAGATCACTTTGCCAGTCATATTCGGGACCAGAGAAAATTACTGGACGGAATATCTCAACTTTGAGGTGGCTGATTTCAAGACGGCATACCATGCCATCTTGGGAAGGCCAGGCCTAGCCAGGTTCATGGCCATGCCCCATTACACTTACCTCGTCCTGAAGATGCTCGGGCCGAAGGGAATTATTTTCGTCCGCGACGACGTCAAGCAGTCTTTCGCATGTGACAGAGAGAGCTGCGAGATGGCCGAAATGCAAGAAGTGGCAGCCAACGGGGAGAAGATCCGACAGGCGGCCGCACATCAGCAAGATGAAGGAGAAGTTCCAGCCAAGAAGCAAGCCAAGACAAGCATGAAGCCTGACGAGGGGACTAAGAAGGTAATCCTCGACCCATCCGACTCGGCTCAGACGGCCTTGATCGGGACAGTACTCAGCCCAAAATAGGAAGACGCGCTCGTCACCTTTATTCGGGCTAACCGAGATATTTTTGCATGGAAACCTTCTGACATGCCCGGTGTCCCTAGGGAGGTGATTGAGCACTTTCTCAATGTTGACGACAAGGTGAAGCTCATCAAGCAGCGGCTCCGACGATTCACTCAGGATCGCCGAGAGGCCATCAGGGAAGAAATCACTAAGCTTTTAGCCGCAGGCTTTATAAAAGAAGTGTATCATCCCAACTGGTTAGCGAACCCAGTTCTTGTTCGCAAAAATAATAAAAGCTGGCGCATGTGTGTTGATTATACCGATCTTAACAAAGCATGCCCAAAAAATCCATTTGGGCTGCCCCGCATCGACCAGGTGGTAGATTCAACTGCAGGCTGCGAGCTCTTAAGTTTTCTGGATGCCTACTCGGGGTATCACCAGATCAGGCTGAAAGAAGAAGACTGTATCAAGACTTTGTTCATCACTCCGTTTGGAGCATTTTGCTATGTCACAATGCCGTTCGGTTTGAAAAATACTGATGCAACCTATCAGTGCGCAATACAACGGTGTTTTCACACTCAAATCGGACGCAACGTGGAAGCATATGTTGATGATGTCGTCATCAAATCTCGTGCAAAGGAGGACCTCATATCTGACTTGGCTGAGACATTTGAAAGCCTAAGGGCATACAAGATGAAGCTCAACCCCGAAAAGTGTGTCTTTGGAGTCCCCTCAGGAAAACTACTCGGATTTATTGTCTCGCAGCGGGGCATCGAAGCAAACCCGGAGAAAATCAATGCTATCCTAAAGATGAAACCTCCGACTTGCCAAAAAGATGTCCAGAAGCTCACGGACTGCATGGTGGCACTCGGCAAGTTTATTTCCCGCCTGGGCTCGCGGGGGATGCCTTTTTTCAAACTTCTGAAGAAGCATGGCAATTTTCAATGGACAGCCGAGGCACAGCAAGCCTTCGAAGACCTCAAGGCATTCTTGTCCTCACCACCAGTACTGGTCTCATCAATGCCCGAAGAACCCCTTCTGCTTTACATTGCTACAACGACTCATGTAGTCAGCACTACAATCGTCGTAGAGTAGGAGGAAGCAGGCCAGCAGGGCACCTCTAGAAGGTCCAGCGGCAAGTTTACTTCATTAGCGAGGTGTTAGGAGAGTCCAAGGCACGGTATCCGCAGGTACAGAAACTGTTGTATGCCGTATTGCTTACCTCTCGCAAACTTAAACATTACTTCCAAGAACATTCAATTTTGGTGGTTACCGCTTTTCCGATTGGGGATATACTCCACAATCGGGAGGCCACCGGGAGAATTGCAAAATGGGCGGTCGAGCTCGGAGCTTTTGAAATTTCTTTCAGACCGCGAACAACAGTAAAGTCTCAAGTACTCGCCGACTTCACCGCCGAGTGGGTGGAATTACAAACCCCCACGACTTCTGAAGAGCTTGAATATTGGACAATGTATTTTGATGGTTCCCTCATGCTCAGCGGCGCGGGGGCTGGCGTGGTGCTCATCTCTCCGACAGTGAGCTCAAGTATGTCCTTCACCCATTTCCGGCATCAAACAAATACACGAGTACGAGGCACTCATCCACGGACTCCGTATCACGATATCCCTCAGTGTTCGACGGCTGACAATCCGCGAAGACTCCATGTTGGTAATCAACCAAGTGCAGAAAGACTAGTCATGCGTCGGGGACAACATAGCTGCATATTGCCAGGAAGTGCGGAAGCTCAAAGACAAGTTCGACGGGCTAGAACTCATCCACGTACTCCGCCGTGACAACGAAGCAGCGAACGAGCTCGCAAAACTAGGCTCCAGTCGGGCAACAGTACCGGCTAGAGTATTTGTCGAAGAGCTCCACAAACCTTCAATAAGCCGACAGCAGGAGTCAGACAAATTAGAGGAAAGACCGGCCGAGGAGAAAGTTTTAGTCATCAACCCCGACTGGACAGCTCCATTCCTAAACTATTTGTTAAAAGATGAGCTCCTCGAAGACCGCGTAGAGGCAGAGCGCGTCGCACGCCGATGCAAAAGCTACGTGGTAGTCGGTGAAGAACTCTTCCGAAAGAGTGCTTCCGGAATCCTGTGGTGCTGCATATCGGAGCAAGAAGGGAAGAACCTCCTCAGAGAAATCTACTCGGGAATTTGCGGGCATCACGCAGCATCAGGTGTCCTGGTGGGCAAAGCTTATCGTCAAGGTTTCTTCTGGCCGACTACCGTATCCGACGCAGAGGATATTGTTCGTACCTGTGAAGGTTGTCAGTTCTTTGCTCGTTAAATTTATGTGCTAGCGCAGGAGTTGCAAACCATCCCGATCACCTAGCCATTTGCAGTCTGGGGGCTCGACATGGTCGGTCCTTTGAAGAAAGCTCAAGGTGGTTTCACCCATCTATTCATCGCCATTGATAAATTTACCAAGTGGATTGAGGCAAAACCCGTCACCACGATCACAGTGGCCAAGGCCAAGGAGTTCTTTCAGGAAATCGTAGTAAGATTCAGTGTACCAAATAGGATCATCACGGATAATGGAACTCAATTTCGCGGGGAAACATTTCAAGACTAGTGCGATGAACTCGACATAAAGATTTGTTTTGCTTCCGTGGCTCACCCAAGGAGCAATGTCTAAGTGGAGCGGGCGAACGGCATGGTGCTACAAGGGCTAAAAGCAAGGATTTTTGATCATCTCAAGCCTTATGCTACGCAATGGGTAAAAGAGTTGTCTTCTGTGCTCGGGGCTGAGAACTACTCCCAGCAAAGCTACCGAGCAGTCACCTTTTTTCCTAGTATACGGCTCAGAAGCGGTCTTACCTACCGAGTTGATGTTTGGATCCCCGCGGGTTCGGAGCTATAAGGAGGCCGAATCAGAGGAGAACCGGATAGAAGACATCGACTGACTGGAGGAAGCCAGGGAAATTGCAGCGATCCAGTCGGCCAAGTACCTCCAAGGCCTGTGTCGTTTCCATGATCGGAACGTTTGGGGCCGTGCTTTCTCCAAAGGAGATCTGGTCCTGATGAAGAATCAAAAAAGCGAGCACAAGCTCTCCCCAAGCTGGAAAGGCCCCTACATCATTGATGAGGTGACACGCCTGGGGGTTTACAGACTCAAGCGGGAAGATGGCGTGGTCATCGGTAACTCGTGGAACATAGAGCAGCTACGTCATTTTTACTCTTAAAATATTGTACATTAGTTATGATGTTCATGAATAAAATTTTCTTCTTGACTTGCTACTCAATTGATGCTCAATTAAGCAGTAAGTCGGGGGGCTACATCTAATAGTGTTACGCATGTGCAACCCTTCTTATGAGTCATTTTTTATCTTCTTTCCCTGTTGATTGCGAATGATCTCAAGTGCGTTAAAATCCAAATCATGAAACTCTGACCACGCAAACGACGAACTCTAGTATCTCAAAAGCATGTGCCTGGGAAAAATGGCCATGAGCCGACTCCCGATACCCGGGAGCTAGAGCAGTCGGACAGAGTTCCTAAACGAAAGCAGAAAAGAAACCACTCGAGCAAACTTTAAAATCAATAAGGAAAGCAAACGTTAAGATTTCATTAAGCGTACTCAGGTTTGGATACATCAATACATTACAAAGAAGTGAGCAAGAATCTAAAAACTAAGCACGGCGCACACGGCCTACTGCCTCGAGAAGAGCGTCCCTCGCCCTGACAAGCTTCGGGACGACTTCGATCAGCGCGTCGATGGCGATGACGTCACGGGCTACAACCTCTTCCTCTGCAAGCTCATAGTTGGCCCAGAGTTCAACAAGGAAGGCTTCCCCCTCATTAGGCACTGGTGGAACCTCATCTTCGAAGTCAAAGACAGGCTCCCCCACCGGGGGGGAGATGGTGGAGCCTCATCGCCAGACGAAGAAGATTGGGATGAAGAAGCCATTGAAGAATGGAATTGGGATTGAGATGGGTTAATTCAATTTCATAAAAGTGAAGAAGGCCACGAAGAAAAGCGCAGGCGAGGAGGCCAAACCCACGCTGGAAAAATACTCAAAAACAACCACTTCTTCAGTACGAGGCGTGGGGCAAGATTCACCCGCTGCAGTTGGGCGGAAAGCATCACCAATGGGGGGAAAACACCGTTAGAGACCAATTCCTCCAATCGCTTCTCCGTCGTCACAGAAGTGGCCCAGTCCTTGGCCGAGGCTGATGAAGGAGTGTCTTTGGAGGAAGGAGAAGACATTTTTGGGCGAAGGAACTGGCAGCTGCGCCGGATTGGGATTGCAAGAGATGCTAACCCTAGCGGCGGAGATCGCAGGAAAAGCGCCAAGAATGAGAAGACGAAGGGGCAAATGAGAGCAGTGCGCAGAAAACCGTCTCGTTCGCACCGGGTCTTATATTTATAGGGAGCGATGCTAATTTCCGCCTTAAGCGGGAAAACGCTTCACTTTCCAAATATCCTGAGGTTGCCCTAGGGCACGCCATAAGATGGGCCGGTGGCCATGTGCAGTGATCACTATACACAGGCACAATTGGGCCAAATCTAGTTTGGGATATGGTATGCCCCATGATAGGCCAAGGGCCAATGACCGCACCAAACGGAATTTGGGTACCTTCCAAACTAAAATATCCTCTTATGATATGCCTCATGATAGGTCGTATGTTGGTTGCTGTTCAAAACGGAATCAGATATTATAAGTCGATTCAAAACAGATATTCCAGGGGTATGCCCCACGATGGGCTATTAACTATACACTGCAAAAAGCTGGTACGGATATCGCTGGGATAATTCATGGTACGCCTCATGATAGACCAAAAGCTGTGTGCCATGACACACAGGCACCACTCGGCTAAAAGCCAACCTAAATGGAGATATACTCCAAGCCAAGTTGTGTGCTGGTTCAATAAATTGGGCCAGGAACCACTCGGAATGTTTACACGTGGAGCTCTATCAAGTCCTTCACAACCTCCTTGCCTATAATGAAGCACTCGGCTAGGTGGAAAACCAGTCGGGAAATCCTAATAATAAGAAGGCAATCCGATCGCAAAGCACTTTGGGCTATCAGGAGAGTATACACACCACGGTATTCAGAAGACAGTTCGCGAGGCCCAACTAAACAAGATCGGGCGGGCCACCAGTAGGAAACAGAACTACTGGTAGCGCCAAAACGTGCGAAATAAGGAAGCCTTAAAGATAGCAACTGATCCGGATTTGGTAGGATACAATCGTAATCTAAACCATTGCCAAACGGATAGGAATAGGAGATATAATCCCTACTTTTTATCCGACTGGGACTCTCTTTTGTAACCGCCCTTCTCTGCTATATAAAGGGAGGGACGGGGGAACATCAACATACAATCTCATCAGCAAAGTAGCTAGCCACATATAATTTTAGAGCACAGGACTAGGGTATTATCTCCTCCGCGAGAGCCCGAACCTGTATAATTCTTGTGTCTTGTGCTATCATCGAGTTTGGATCCGATACCTAGCCCCGTTTTCATTATTGCCGACAACAAACGTCGACGGTAGTTATTATCTTGACGAGTTGCTGCTGAAAAATTATATTAAAATTTGTCTCGTATTTCTCTTAGAGGCGACACCTTCCCCAACCGAGAAGAACAGAGAGGATTCTGTTTTGCTCGGTAGTTATTATCTTGACGGGTTGCTACTGAAAAAAATATTAAAATTTGTCTCGTATTTTTCTTGAGGCTATTATTCTTCTCGGCATCGAAGCGTAATGCAGAGGAGCTCTATTTTGCTCGGTAGTTATTATTTTGGCGAGATGCTGCTGAAAAATTGTATTAAAACTTGTCTCGTATTTCTCTTCGAGGTTAGTGACTTGATCTATGTTATATTTGTAGTTAAATTTTACTTTATAGATTGCTTTAAATGTTGATAATTGCTGATTGTATAGTGTGAACATTTTAGGTCGGTAGTGCTCAAATTAAAATCTAGCTAAATTATTGAATAAATTATAATTCTTATCCATTTTAGTAGATGGATTTTTCAATAATGAAAATTTCAAGATACATAATTATTTAGAAATATATCCTTATATTCAAGTACATGCTTATTTGATGCATATTAATTTAATTTAATAGCACTACATAACAAAATGAAATGAATAAATCTTCTAAATAATTAAAAATGCTAGATGGATATTTAAATAGTGAAAAAGTTTGATGTATTTTAATATAGTCAAAATTGCTAGATGTATTTTTAAATCTAATCATTTACAATTATATTGTTATTTGCGCTATATATTTATAATATGTTTATTGATTTAATTAATTAGCACTGCATGACTAATGTAAAGAATAAATTATTTTGTTATCGTTTATTGATATACTAAAATTTAGTTCGATATAATTAATTGTAGATGGACCGAAGGTGGATGTATGACATGGACCATCACGGCCCAGATTTCTTTAATTGTGTGACTTATTTTCTGAATGCGGCTGCGGCACACAAGTCAAAGAATCTGGCAGACTATATGTGTTGTCCATACGATGATTGCAAAAATGAGAAGCTGTTTTCTAGCATAGAGTCGATACGTGCACACTTACTTTGAAGGGGTTTCAAGGCTGGCTATACCTGTCAGACCGAGCACGGTGAAGATGAGATTGTACATGAAGGGTAACACATTGATGAAGATGACAGAGACAATGATATGACGGTGGTCTAAGATACGTTCGTTGATAGCCACGAAGATGATCTAAGATCAAATGTTGCGTTATGGGGAGGGGGACTTTATGAGTGAAAGAGTGTTTCAAAAGTTTCAGTGTATGGTAAAGAACTCTACAACGCCATTGTACCCAGGCTGCAAGGAGGTGCACAAAAAGCTGCATACTGTGCTTTCACTACTGCAGTTGAAGGCAAGTAATGGTTGGTCCGATAAGAGCTTAATTTACTGAGCTGTTATATCTCTTGGGGGACTTGCTTCCAGAAGGTAACGTGTTGCTTGTAACTATGTACCAGGCCAAGCAGGTTGTTTGCCCGTTAGGACTGGAAGTACAAAGAATACACGCATATCCAAATGATTGCATATTGTATCGCAATGAGTTTGCAGACTTGGATGCCTGTGCTGTTTGCAAAGCAAAGTGGTATAAGGGCAATGATGATGATATCGAGAACAATGATGTCAGGGTGAAGCATAAGAAGAAGAGGTCTCCCCGTAAGGTGGTGTGGTATTTCCCTATAATCACTCGTCTGAAGTGATTGTTTGTGAACAAAAGGCATGCCCAATTGCTACGATGGCACGCCGAAGAGTGTAAGAAGGATGGAATGCTCAGACAGTCTGTTGATTCTTTGCAATGGAGGAACATCAACATAAAATATAAGAAACATTTTACATATAATGTAAGGAATAAAAGGGTCGGGTTGAGTACGAATGTGATGAATCCTTTCGGCACATGAGTAGTCATCATAGCACTTAGCCAGTGACTTTATGTATCTACAACCTTCCTCCTTGACTTTGTATGAAGCGAAAGTACATTATGATGTCACTACTGATCCAAGGTCCCAGACAACCTGGCAATGATATCGATGTGTACCTCAAACCATTGGTTGAAAATCTTCTAATATTGTGGAACGATGGTGTACGGGTATGGGATGAGTATAAAAGAGAGAACTTTATCCTACGGGCATTGTTGTTCGTAACCATCAATGATTACCCTGCTCTTGGCAACTTGTCGGGCTAGATGACAAAAGGCTTCAACGGATGCGTCCAGTGCTTGGATGATACAGCTAGCCGGTGGCTGAAGAACTCTTGAAAAATGGCTTACATGCGGCATCATAGGTTCCTCCGCAAGGATCACCCATACCGCAATAATAAGAGAGCTTTCGATGGGAAAAGGAGATTGTCTTAGCTCTAAAGAATCACACTGGGAAGCAGATATTTGCAGCCATAAAAGATCTTACAATTAGTCATGGAAAGGGAGCCGGCAGTACATCTATCCCGAGTTACCGGGATAAGACTCCTTTGTGGAAAAAGAAATCAATATTTTGAGTCTTACCTTATTAGCAGCACTCGGAAGTTCGATACGCAATCGACGTCATGCACATAGAGAAGAATGTGTGTGATAACTTGCTTGGTATCTTATTGGACATACCTGGCAAAACGAAAGGTACATTCCAAGCACGATGGACCTCGAAGATATGAAACTCAGGAAGAAGCTGCATCACGAAGAAATGGATACAGGCAAAAGGTACCTTCCCGCAGTCTGCTACACTCTAAGCAAGAAAGAAAAAAATTAGTGTGTGCGAATGCTTACACGGAGTCAAAGTTCCGTCTGGTTACTCTGCTAACATAAAGAGACTAGTCTCAATGAAAGACTTAAAATTAATTAGTATGAAGTCTCACGATTGCCATGTGATGATGACATAGATGCTTCCAACTGCAATTAGGGGTGTTCTGCCAGAGAAAGTCCAAGACCTAATTATCAAGTTGTATTCATTCTTCAACGCGATTTCATAGAAGGCCATCGATCCGTTAAAACTAGATAAGCTACAGGAAGACGTGGTCCACACTCTGTGCAGGCTTGAGATTTGTTTCCCTCCATCTTTTTTTGATATTATGGTCCATCTCATTGTTTATATTGTGAAAGAGATACGGATTCTTGGTCTCGTATTTCTACATCGGATGTACCCTTTCGAGAGGTTCATGGGAGTTATAAAGAAATATGTTCGTAACCGACATTGACCGGAAGGCTACATTGCCGATGGCTGGGGAACCGAGGAGGTCATTGAGTTCTGCATCGATTATATGGATCTCAAACCAATTGGTGTGCCTGTATCTCAGCATGAGGGGAGGCTACAGGGGAAAGGGACACTAGGCGAGAAATTACTACGTACTAGCAATCTATCTTCGTTTACACAAGCACATTTCGTAGTTTTGGGACAATCAGTTGTGATGGCCCCGTATGTCAATATGCACAAGAACATGCTATCCATAACAAACCTAGGAAGGTCAGAGGTTTGGCTCACGAGAGAGCACAGAGATAACTTCGGTGATTGGTTGCGTAGACACATGATGCATACGAAGACAAACTGCACTCAGTCAAAAGTGTTGGCTCAGAGACCATCAACTACAATTTGGACATTCCAAGGATACGACATAAATAGTTTTACATTTTATACAAGAGCACGAGATAAAAAGAGTACCACCAAAACAGCGGTATCCGTATAGATGCCTATGACAGCAATGAAAATAGACAAACCTACTACAGATTCATAGAAGAGATTTGAGAGCTTAACTATGAACCTTTGAAGGTCCCTCTCTTTCGGAGCCAATGGGTCAGACTTCTAGGGGACGTGAATATCGACAAGTACGGTATCACTACCGTGGACCTCAAACTCGTCGGATATAGAGAAGAACCGTTCGTACTTGCTAATTCTGTTACACAAATCTTCTTTGTAACTGATCCGGCTAACAAGGAGTACCACATGGTTATTCAAGGAAAAAGAAGGATTGTCGGAGTTGAGAATGTTATTGACGAGGAAGAGTACAATCAATTCGATGAGCTTCCCCTTTTCGGAGAGGACGTTGACCTAAGTATCATGGAAGAAAGTGACGAAGCTACGTACATACGCCGCGATCATAACAAATGTCGAATCGTAGCTTAGTTATAGTAATGAAATGTATGCTTTTTTTGTACGAACGACAGGTTTATTTTCTCATATGTAACAATTAATGTAATATATGGAAGAATGGAAATTGAGGTTATGCTCCAAACTGGTTCGCTCTGTTCTTTGGCAGCTCGAAGAAAAGTGTGGTCGAAGATTTGAGTGCAAATCTTTAACTGCATTTGGATTTTTGTGAATTTGACTGCATTTGGATTTGTGTAAATTTGACTGCATTTGTGTTCATTTATCAAGCATTATTTGATTTTTGAAATATTAAAACTATTAAAACAGTTAGCACTCTAGATTTTTATAATTTTAGAACTTGATAAAAATTTGGGAAAATATTTAAATAAAACATTAGATATCCTGCAATATGCCTCCAAAATTTTTAAAAAATTTGGATCGAATTGAAAGTTTCACTTAATGAAACTTAATTGGCCGAAGACTAGCTTATCACTACCGGTTGCTAGTATCAATCAGCAGTGATAAGCACTATCACTGCTAGTTGGATATCCACCCGGCAGTGATATCATAGTATTACTGCCGGTTTGTAGTGTGAGCCGGCAGTGATAACTTATGTTACTGTCGAGTCTATTTTTGGACCAGCAGTGATATGATATCACTACCGGTTGTTTTGGCGAGCTGGCAGTGATTGTCCACGCTTATAAATTCAAAGCCCGCACCTCCTCCCCTCAGTTACACTAACCTAGCCACAGACCGTCATCTCCGTCTTCGTCCCCTTGGACCGTCGCCACCTTCGACCGCGTCGCCTCCCCTCGGAGTTCGCCGCCACCTCCGACCACATCGCCACCTCCATCTTTGTCTCCTCGCCTCCGACCGCCACCACCTCTGACTGCGTCGCCACGCCTCAGCTCCCTGCCACTTCGGCCATCCTCGCCATCGCCCCGCCACCTCCCCGCCGCCTCGGCTCCTCGCCACCTCGGCCCTCCTTGCCGCCTCGACCATCCCCGCCACCACTGTTGCTGAAGGAAGAAGGCCCTCTGAGTTTCACGAAGAAAGAACATGGCTTGTCTCGCTATGCTTTGCATTTATTATATGTTCGGGTGTGTTGAATAATTTGCGAGAAATAATTTGTCTCTGTGTTCATTTAAATGAAACTGTTGTGTAGTTATTTGATTGTGTAGACTATGCCAAGATTTTCATGCTAAATGAAGAAGTCTTAATGCAGTGATAGTATGTTGTATCATCAATGTTGCGCTATAAAATTGCTTAATCTAGATTATATAGTCTAATTAGCAGTTTCCAGTATATATCATGCTTTTAAAGAGCAATGGTTGCCTAAGGTACAAGCGGTCTCATGGGTCAGCTGTTCCATACCTTTTGCTGGAGAATTTCGTGGATATGAACAGTGTATTAATATACTTGCGAGTAACACTTCTAGAATATTTTGATCAGATGTCACTTAAGGAACAAATTGAGCATGTGTAGAAGCATGATAATGTATTGATATGGATTTCCATCTTCAAAAGTATATGTTGGGTTTATCCTATTCCATGACATAGGTTTTGATGCATAAAATGAGAATCGCATTATTATCCTGAAGCTCAACATTTTATAAGAATCTTACCAAATTTGGTATTTATATCCGATGGCCCAAATATTTTTCTTTAGATGGAGGCCAAGGCATTCGGTAAGTGGATTAAATCCACTACCTTTTCAATATCTCTTGATTAGGAGCTAAATATAAGAAAAGTATCAGGCAAGCACTAATATACTATAACAGTAAGATTTCCCTAGTTGTAACAACACCTTAATGTAGATGTGCACGGAGGAAAAATATTCTGTGAAGTTCTCAACAATCTTACACTAATTTCATGCATATCAAGTCCCAAGATGCTCGTCCAGTACAATGATATTGTCTTGTATGGCAACACAAAATGGTAGATATTGATGAACTGATACTATGTCATACAAATGGACAATGTGGTTTATTGGTTAAATATATTGGATATCCTAGAACTGTGATAAACCATGATGCTAGTTTGATTGATTATGTCTAGCATTTGTTATATGTTCGGGTGTGTTGCTGTTGTCCGATCTAGCTAGAATTGATCACTAAATTGTATCAACTCTTGTAATTGTAATCTCCTGTGTATGTGTATATATCCTGTGTATGTGTATGTGTACATGTTCTTGAAATATGTATACGTGTCTTTCAAATATTTGTATGTGTCCTTGAATACTATGTATTCAGATGATTACGTCTTTAGTCGCATGACATTTTGGATACCTGCAATAGACGGTTCAATGTTATTTATGTACTATATGTGGAAATTTTGAGATGTTAACACTTAAATCGTAATGACCAGATTATCGGATAACTCAAATCTCAAAAATAAAAAAGAGAAGATATAAGAAATATCCTCGTTTCATCTATCTTCATTCGTTACGTCTATCTTCATTTCCTCGTTACGTGTCCTTCAAATATGACATTGTTAATGTGAAATTTTCGATAAACTTGCTAGGAATGGCCTTTGATTAGGGAAAAGTGCTGGAGAGAGTTAGGCCCTCAAATATGGACGAAGGAAAAACGGGTAGCCCGAACCATAGCCTAACGTACTACCTGAATTTACAGGATATTAACATAGAGCAACCTGATGCCACTGCCATGGACCAACCTGACGCCACTAACATAGGCGAGGTAAAGTATTAGTAGATTGTGATTCCCAAAATATTGTAGGGTTAGACGACTAATAAGAAAATCAAATTGTAGGCTCAGATGTCTAATGAACAGAGACGGTGTGAAGGTCCTGGTTCGAGCAAGATGCCTAAGGAACTTTACAATATAGTAGAGCTCTCGGTAGTTGGGGAACCTGCTATACCTGAGTCATCGTTGGGGTCGTACAGGACATCATATAAGCTATAGATTATGGACCGGCCGTCGAGGTGACCAGTGGGTGGTTCCCAATGACTTGAAGGACATGCTGTGGGATAAGCTAAAAGAAGTGTTCCAGTTCCCCCAAGGGACCAAGTTGGCTGCAAAGAAACGTGCCCTATGCATCATGTGCACAGCGTGGAAGAATTGGAAGACAACTGTCGGTGTACTTTGCACCGGGGTACCCTTTCCGCCGTGAAAAGTAATAGGCCCAAGAAGTGGCCTGGCCCAAGTTAAAGCCCACGCGCCTCGGGCGAGCGGGCCTGGCGACCATGCCTCGCCACGGGCGGCGCGCCAGCGTGGCACCTTAGCGGCAGCCGGGCGAAGATGCCTGCCCATTGGGCGAAGCTGCCCACGGGCCTCGGCGAGTAGTCTGGCGACCACGCCGCCGCCGGGTGAGTGGTTCGCGTGGCACCTGGCGGCGGTCGGCGAGCTCGCCTACCCGCCGGGTGAGCCGCCCACGCAGCCTCAGCGATCGGTCTGGCGACCACGCCCTGCTCGCCGGGCGAGCATGCTCTGCCCGCCGGGCAAGGAGCCCACGTGGCGGCCTGCCGAGCGGGCGGGTGTGTGGGCCCCCCTTGTCAGGCCACGGATGCAACCAAAGGAATGAGGGGAAGGCTTCGCCTCGAAGTTTCCCTCTCCTGGCACCTCGTGTCAGGGTCATTAATTGTGAAGGGTCCAGCGTTAAATACGACGGCGGCTCATCCTCTCGACATCTCTCACCAACCCGTCAGAAAGCGTCTGTCCCAAGGCCGGGCGAGGCCTCTCACCGACATTAAATGATGTTCGAAGGACAAGGCCACGGAGGCGTGCTTAATAAATGAGTCGTGGGTAGACGTGGAAGCTGGAATGATGGGTGTAATTAATGTGTGTATATAAATATGGCGCCACCTTCTTTCCTGCTCAGGGTGGCTCGTCTATATAAGGGCCCCCTGGTGCATGAAGGAAGGGCCCGGTTGGCTAGAACAAGAAGCATAGAAAAGCAGACACTGAGAAACACCTTTGTAAACATTTTCCCCATTTCCTCAACAAAGAACTCGCAGGACGTAGGGCTATTACCCACACCGGAGGCCTAAACCTGGGTAGATCAGTGTGTCCACCAGCTTGCTGTCGCCCGGAACTCATCGCTGAGAGACATTAGGGTTTCCAGCCACGAAGATGCCCTCTACAGAACCATAATTTTTGTCTAGGGAGTAGACACTCTGTTAGCGAAATCTTGTCAGCGAAATACGCCAACAGGGGCGCGCCAGGTAGGGGGCTAGTGGTCGGCTCATCCAGCCATCTCTCCGACGAGTTTCGGTTCTCCATCCGAAAGGACTTCGCACCTGGTGATGGCGGGTTCATACTCGCAACAACAAGATGTGGTGGAGGCTAGTGGCTCCCGGAGCACGTCTCGGTGTTCTCACCGGACGAGGGACCGCCTCTCACCGCCACAGCAGGAGGACCGCACTGTAGCGTACATTCATGGTGGCTCATCCACCTATCCCTCCAACGCTTCCTACAAGCGGTTGAGGAGGGAGGTGTCCACTGCGTCGCCTGTCGGGCGTGTCGGATGTCAAGTGGTCTGAGGAGCCGATCACCTTGATCGGCCGACCACCACAAGCACCGCCGGCGTGGTCACCTTCCAATTGTGGCTTCTCCTACGATCCGGAACGTGAAGCTCGGCCGAGTACTGATGGACGGAGGGAGTTCTATCAACCTCCTGTCCTTTGAAGCTTCAGGCGCTCAAGTGCCAAACCAGAGTCAGGCCTGCTCTGCCTTTCTATGGCGTAGCCCCGGAGGCTAGCATGGTCTCCCTGGGCCAGGTGCGCCTTCCCATCATCTTTGGAGAGGAAAGCAATTTTCGTACGGAGTTGGTCGACTTCGAGGTCGCTGATTTCGACCTCCCGTACAATGCCATACTTGGCCGACCAGCTTTGGCCAAGTTTATGGCGGCAACCCACTACGGCTATACGGTGGTGAAGATGCCAGGACCCAGTGGTCCCATAACCATCCGGGTGGACAGGTCAGAGGCTTTGCGTTGCCCAAAGCGCGCACTAGACCTGGCCGGAGCCACCTATGGGAAGCCGGCTGATGCCGCCTTCCCAGGAACCCCTCAGGCGCAAACTCGCGCCTCGCCTGGCTCGCCCGGCGAGGTAAAAGTGGTCTCCCTGAGTGCGGATAGACCCGGGAAGTCCATCTTCATTGGCGCTAGCCTCAGCGCCAAATAGGAAGACGTTCTCGTCACCTTTCTCTAGTCTAATTCCGACGTGTTCGCCTGGCAACCGTCCGATATGACTGGGGTCCCCAGGGAGGTGATCGAGCACCGACTGGCTACGCTCCCCGGGGCGCGCCCGGTTTGCCAAAAAATCCGGCGCCAGGCACCCGAGCGTCAGGATGCCATTCGGGAGGAGGTAGAAAAGCTGCTGCGCGCAGGGATCATACGGGAAGTCTCTCATCCCGAGTGGCTTGCCAACCCGGTGCTTGTCAAGAAGTCCAATGAGATGTGGCGAATGTGCGTCGATTTTACCGACCTTAACAAAGCCTGCCCGAAGGACCCTTACCCTTTACCGCGCATCGACCTTATTGTTGATTCTACGGCGGGATGTGAGCTGTTATGCTTTCTGGATGCGTACTCTGGGTACCATCAGATTAGCATGGTAGCAGAAGATGAAGATAAAACTGCTTTTGTAACACCCATGGGCGTTTATTGTTATGTCAGAATGGTCTTTGGGTTAAAAAATGCTAGTTCTACTTACCAACGCGCCATGCATATCACTTTCCGTCCACAGATAGGGCGCAACCTTGAGGTGTATGTCGACGACCTGGTCGTGAAAGTGAAGAAGAGCGAAGACCTGATTGATGACCTGGAGGAAACTTTCGCCAACCTCCGGAAGAATTGTTTGAAGCTCAACCCCGAGAAGTGCGTATTTGGCGTACCCTCCGGGAAACTGTTAGGGTTCCTTGTGTCCAGGCGGGGCATAGAGGTCAATCTTGACAAGATAGCGGCTATCGAACATATGAAGCCACTTGTTCGACTCAAGCAAGTGCAATGCCTGGCCGGTCGCCTGGCCTCCCTCGGGCGGTTTATCGCTCGATTGGGAGAGAGAAGTCTGCCCCTTTTCAAGCTGCTGAAGAAGACGAACCATTTCGAGTGGACTGAGGAAGCTCAACAAGTGTTTGAAGACTTGAAGCAATACCTCTCCTCCCCACCAGTGCTCGTCGCCCCTCAGCCTAGTGAGCCGTTGCTCTTGTACATTGTTGCTACCCCGGCAGTGGTGAGTGCAGTACTGGTGGCGGAGAGGGAAGGCATTCAGAAACCAGTCTATTACATTAGCAAGGTGTTACATCAAGCGAAGACTAGGTACCCGCAAGCACAGAAAATGTTGTATGCCGTCCTGGTGGCATCCAGGAAGCTGCGGCACTATTTTTAAGGATGAGAAATTACAATGGTCACTGCCTACCCTCTACGAGAAATTCTCCACAATCGAGAGGCAAAGGGTCGTATCGCCAAGTGGTCGGTGGAGTTGGGAGAATTCTGTTTCAAATTTGTACCCCGCACCGCCATTAAGAGTCGGTGGCGAGTTCGTTGTCGAGTGGACTCTGCCGCTTCGAGTCAAGAAGCGCCCGCGCCTTCCCCTTGGACCTTGTTCTTTGATGGTTCTTTCAGACTCGAAGGCGCGGGGGGTGGAGTGGTCCTAGCCTCTCCGACTGGTGACATCCTTCAATACGTGGTCATCCTCGACTTCAAGACCACCAATAATGTTGCCGAATATGAGGGCCTACTGGCAGGGCTGCGTGTTGCCTCAGTGTTAGGCGTCCGGCGCCTTCAGGTTAAAGGCGACTCTTTGCTAGTCATCAACCAAGTGCGGAAGGAATTTCAATGCTCTGATCCTACCATAGCCGCCTACTTGGCGAAGGTTAGGAAAATGGAGTGCCACTTTGAAGGATTGAGATATATCCATATACCCCGACGCGATAACCATCTGGCGGACGAGCTTTCACAGCTCACATCTTCGAGAGTCTCTGCTCCGGTCGGGGTCTTTGAAGAAAGACTCTCCCGACCGTCCGTCGTTACCCCCACTCCTTGTGGGGAGGACGGCTCTTCCGTCATTACCCCCGCTCCACGCGGGGAGGACAACCCAACCGTTATTGCCCCGATCTCTGCGGGAAAGCGGCGGTCTTTGCCGATGCAAAGACGGGGAAAAGCTTTCAATAATCGAGTACCGGCGATCACCGCGTAATCGCCACTCTTGGCCGGGAAGGCCAATGGATGGATCCCATCCTAGCCTTCTTGCGAGACCGAGAAGTCCCCGACGATGACGCTTCTGCTAAAAGGATAGCACGAACGGCCAGGTGCTACACCCTAGTGGATGAGGACCTATTCCGCCGAAGCAGAAACGGAATCCTCCTGAAATGCGTCACTCGGGAAGAGGGGAGCGCCCTGCTCTCTGATATTCATGGAGGCATGTGCGGGAGCCATATGTCTGGCCGAACGCTTGTCGGCAAAGCGTTTCGCCAAGGGTTTTATTGGCCTACTGCCCTCCAGGATACTTGCGAGCTGGTAAAGAGGTGTGAAGCATGCCAATTCTTCGCCAGGCAAATCCACCGGCCAGCCCAAGCTCTACAAACCATTCCGCTCTCTTGACCGTTCGCGGTCTGGGGGCTGGACATCCTTGGCCCGTTCCCGCAGGCCACGGGGGGCTTCACCCACTTATTCATCGCCATCGACAAATTCACCAAGTGGGTCGAAGACGAAGCAGTCCGTGCTATCACGGCTTCCGCTGCCATTAAGTTCATCCACGGGATTTTCATCCGCTTCGGAGTTGCTAATCGTATCATCACCGACAACGGCACTCAATTCACCAGCGCGGCTTTCAAGGAATTCTGTGAAGAGATGGGCACCAAGGTGTGCTTCGCTTCGGTGGCCCATCCCAAAAGCAATGGCCAAGTTGAGCGTGCCAACGCGCTGGTGTTGAGAGGTTTAAAGACCAGAGCATTTGATCGACTCCGTAAGCAGGGGCGCGGTGGACGGAAGAGCTCCCGGTTGTGTTGTGGTCGCTTCGAACCACACCCAGCCGGGTGACAGGTGAGACGCTCTTCTTCTTGATCTACGGTGCCGAAGCTGTCCTTCCATCTGAGCTATCATTTAGCCCGCCACGTGTTTCGGCGTTCAGCGAGGAAGACCAAGAGGATCACCACGATGATGACGTCAACCTTCTGGAGGAGGTGCGTGACCGGGCGGCCTTGCGCGCCGCCCGATACCAGCAAAGCCTCAGACGGTACCATGCCGCTCGAGTCTCCGAGAGAACACTAGCAGTCGGCGACCTGGTTTTGCGTAGAATTCAGACGCATGCCGGGCACCACAAACTGTCTCCCAATGGGAGGGCTCCTTTAAGGTGGTCTCAGTGTCTCAGCCCGGGGCGGTCCGGTTGGCTCTAAGGATGATCAAGAACTGGCCAACTCCTTCAATGTGGAATTGTTGCGAAAGTTTTATCCCTAAAAGACTGTAAGTTCCCAGTGGTTCGCTTTGGCCGGTGGCGTGGGTGAAATCCCCCCGGCTGGTCGGCGGCTGTTGGTTGTTAGTAAAGTTGTTTACTTAAAGAGCTTTCGCTTTATTTCCTTTATTTGTCCTCTGGCGGGAAAGCTTGCGCGGAAATGTCATGTGTCCTGATGGCTTGGCTACCCTTTGCTGATTCGTAGTGACGCCCGGCCTTCGTGTCGAGCCCGGACGGGCGACCAGGAGTACGAACCTGGCACGGCGGCTCACATGCGGCCCGCACACCTCGGTTCAGCTCAACGGAGCACCGATGGCTGTCTCCGCGAGCACCGCATAAGCCCAATATCCCTCCTGCGAACTTGTTCCCATATCGCGCAGAGCCGTGGGCTAATTCCGAATCACAGGAGCCTAAGTTTTCGCGCAGGAAACCATGATATACTTGCGCTGGGCCTTACGCCCCTAATATGTTTTCTACAAGTTTTGTGCAATACCTACTTGTGCTTTCAATGGCTACGTGCGATCGCAGATGAAATGCTAAGTGCGCCAGTAGCTCAGGCCGTTGAAATAACCACATGGCAGCTGGGTGGGCAGACAGGCGACCACGCCCTGCCCGCTCGCCGCCAGGTGTTGGCCTTTGTGACCGGTCGGGGAGCTGGTCGCCCAGTAGCCTGTGATCAGATAACTAATAAATGCTGAGACAATTGACCCTACCCGAAGGAATCAAGGCGGCGTGACGCGGTCAAGCATGAAAACTTGCTAAGGAAGTCTGGAATGGTGTTCAAGCCTAAGCGCCGCGTGCGCGCCGAACTGCCTCAATAAGAGCATCTCTTGCCTCGGCGAGATTCGGGACAGCATCAATTAGAGCATCGACAACGGCGGCGTCGCGGGTGGTGGCATCTTGCTCGGCCCATTCGGCCATGGCGAGTTCAAGTTCGGCCCAAAGCCCTGCGAGGAAGACCTGCTCACCTGTAGGCGTCGGTGATCCACCTCCCCCGGGGCCGAATGCCAGCTCTTCCGCGGGGAAGAGCAGCGGTGGAGCTTCGTCATCGGAAAAAGAGGAGCGAGAAGAGGCCATCAAGGATTTGAAGGAAAAGGAGGTTAAATGTTGCGGATGGTAGAAGGTTTACGAGATAAGCAGTCCTTGCGGTTCCAGCGTCCGTACCATTCTTATATATTCAAGGTGCGGAAGCCGAGCAGTGCTCGAATAAATGAGGGCGTGGGAAGCCGAGGCGCCCCCGCGTCTGCTGGGAGAGTGCGCCATTGCAGCGGAAATGAAGTCTCTCAAGCAAAGAAGGCGAAAGGGCGAAGAGCAAAATCTGAAGGAAGCAGAAGGCGTGAACAGTTGCGTGGGGATGTATGCATATATAGGCCTCCCGCGAGGATGGTTCGCGTCCAGGTGAAAGGCACGACGTTTTGGGTCCCGAGAAAAATCAGCGGTCGTGGGGAGGACCGAAGCGGTTGCGTGCGCAGAAGTGGTGGACCCATCCAGGAGCATAGTGGCATTAATTAAGGTCTAAAAAGCAGCTAGCGCGCGCTCCAGGACGGCCCCAGGGGCTACTGTCGGTGTACTTTGCATCGGGGTACCCTTTCCGCCGTGAAAAGTAATAGGCCCAAGAAGTGGCCTGACCCAAGTTAAAGCCCACGCGGCCCCCTAGCGAGCAGTCTGGCGACCACGCCCTACTCGCCGGGCGAAGCGGCGCGATGGCACTGGCGAAGCGGCGAAACATGCCTCGCCTCACGGGCGAAGCCGCCACGTGGCCTCGGCGAAAGCGATCTGGCGACCACGCCACCTTTCGCCGTGCCGAGCGGCGCGTGGCACCTTTAGCGGCAATGGGCGAGCATGCTGCTCGCCACGGGCGAAGCCGCCCACACGCCCCTAGCGATCAAGCTGGCGACCACATCTCGCCACGGGCGGCACACAGCTGGCCAAGCGCTGGCGGGCGAGGAGTTTACGTGGCGGCTCGCCGAAGCGGGCGGTGTGTGGGCCCCCTTGTCGAACCACGGATGCAACCAAAGGAATGAGGGAAGGCTTCGCCTCGGTTTCTCTTCGCACCTCGTGTCAGGGTCATTAACTGTGAAGGGTCCAGCGTTCGACATGACGGCGGCTCATCCCTCTGACGTCTCTCACCAACCCGTCGTAGAAGCGTCCTGTCCCGGGCGGACCGGGCGAGGCCTCTCACCGACATTAAATGATGTTCGAAGGATAAGGCCACAGAGGCGTGCTTAATAAATGAGTCGTGGGTAGACGTGGAAGCTGGAATGATGGGTGTAATTAATGTGTGTAGATAAATATAGCGCCACCTTCTCTCCTGCTCAGGGTGGCTCGTCTATATAAGGGCCCCCTGGTGCATGGAGGGGGCCGGTTGGCTAGAACAAGAAGCATAGAAAAGCAGACACTGAGAAACACCTTTGTAAACATTTTTCCCATTTCCTCAACAAAGAACTCGCAGGACGTAGGGCTATTACCCACATCGGGGGCCTGAACCTGGGTAGATCAGTGTGTCCACCAACTTGCTGTTGCTCGGAACTCATCGCTGAGAGACATTAGGGTTTCCAGCCACGAAGATGCCCTCTACCGAACCAGAATTTCCGTCTAGGGAGTAGACACTCTGTTAGCGGAATCTTGTCATGCGAAATACGCCGACAACAACACTGAATAAGAACTACATGAAGAAGAATGAAACGCCAAATTTTGACACGTACCCAAAGATAAGGGAGTTTTGGGAGGACTTTATGGCGTACAAGAATTCTGAAGAAGCCCAGATAGTGAGTCAAAAGAACAAGGCTAACGCGGATAAGAATATTTACCCTCACACACTAGGCACAGTTGGGTACGAGAAGAAAGTACCAGCATGGGATAAGTGCGAAGAAGAGCTAACCTGCAGGAGTGCCATTCCTGCGATGGCCGAGTTGAGTGAATGATCGAAGCACTGGTTGCTTGGGAGGGGGGCTTCTATCTCGGATGATGGCGGCTTAAGCTTCAGAAGCGATAGAGCCCAAGAAGTGTCGCACAAAATAACAAATACTCACGTGTAATCTTCCCAAGGCTTTTTTAGGCCACGAAGGGAGAATGATGAGCTAACTATTGCCCTGGGTATCAAGGAGCACCCTGGTCGTACCCAAGAAGTTGGTTTGGTGCTATGGAAAGAAGGCTTCCCAGCTGACGCATTGTTGTACAAGCGTCTGAAGAGAATAAGAGAAGATCAACTGGACCGTCAAATAAAAGATGATGTGGCAAGAGCATTAGCGGAACAGAGAGCGGAGCTGGATAAGGTTGTGGAGTAAGCAGTACAGAAAGCTCTCAGCTCACGACCGCCACCCGATGACAGCCCTCGGATCTTCAGTCACGGTGCTCATAAGAGTAGCTATGCGTCCACAGGGATTCCCTAAGAATATGGACTCCATTTTCCAGTGGATGACATCACAGAACTGACACCGTGCAAGCTGCATTTGTCCACACATGGCATTACCATCAAGGTGGCTGATGGCAGGGCTTGGCCATACGGCTCCATGCGGCTCCTCGCAGGTTCTGCACTGCCGCCTGATACCGCCAGGATTCACCAGGGTTGATGTGGACAGTGTAGTTCGTCAATACCGCAAAATGGAGGTAGAGATCCCTGACGAGGACGGAAAAAACAAATTTGGAGAAAACATGCATGGCTTCCTCGTGTGGTGCAAGAGCTTGATTAAGTTTGGCTCAGACAATGAGGATGACAAAGACGATGATGATGATCAGCCGCACTCTCCACACAGAGACCTCTCGCCCTTGTCGACACCACACAGGAAAAGTCCAACTCCTCTGGCGGCACCACCCAGGAAAAGTCCAACTCTTTCGCCGGCACCACCCAAGAAAAGTCCAACTTCTCCACCGGCATCTAAAAAGAATCGAACATCAGCACCATCTCGGAAGCCAACACCGTCGCATAGCAAATATCGATCATCTGTGAAGCCAACACAGTCTCAGAAGAAATTACCAACCGAAATGACTGAAGAACGGAAAAAGGAAATAAGCACCTGCATAACATCTCACTTCAAAAAGGTGCCATCACCTGGGAAAACTAAAGTTGATGCTAATGCGCAGAAGTTTTTCTTGAGTATGGAAAAAGTCAAAAAGGCGGGGCAGTTTCTAAACCTTGCGAAATGTCAAATTACGAGCGCATCTCCAGAAAGCAATACTTGAAGGCGGTTAGTGCCGACGCGTTGAGATCGGAAGCTCAAGGAGATGCTGCTCAATGAGATTGTGCTCACGAGCAAGGTCTAAGGTGGAAGTTCTTTCTGGGGAAACCGTTGGTTGAACTAGCTCATTTAGACCACCTATTGGGGAACGAGTGTTCAATCATGGTGACCAAAAAACTACTCAAATCAACACCATTCTGCCCAGTTTTTATTTCACTATCGCCATAATATACCCTAAATTTCACTGGATCCGACATTACTGCGATGACATAGACAACATAAGTTTTTAGATCACCACTAACATGTAATATCACTAACCTAAATTAAACAGCGCTAATTAATTATCCCGCTACCAATACAATATTACAGTACACATCTAATTTCGCGAACCTAAAAGATAACCACTAATTAACAAGAATATTCAACGCAACCTACCAAAATCCACAAAAATTCAGGTAAACTAAGTGTAGGTATAGTGCTTCCTAAATTAAGGTAAACTAAGCGTAGGTATAGTGCATACAAATTAACAAAAAAAATTAAGTCACAATTTTACCTTCGTTTTTCTTCTTTCTTCCTCTTTTCTTCTTCCTCTCACCCTCCTCTCTCTCCCCCTCTCCCTCCGCTCTCTCTCCCTCCTCTCTCTCTCTCCCCCTCCTTTCTCTCTCCCGAGCTCTCCCTTCCCCTCCTCTCTCTCCCCCCCTCCTCTCTTTCCCTCTCCCCTCCTCTCCTTCTCTTTCTCCTCTCTTCCACTTGCTCTGCGTCGACGACTGCTTTCTTTCCCGTGCGTTCGTTGGAAACCGACTGCAGTCTCTAATGTCTAGCCTGGAATTTTCGCCACATGGTGTGGCAACATCAGCTATTTTCGCCACACTATTTGGCGATAATAGGTTGTCTTCACACCATATGGCGAAAATACCTGTTTTCGCCGCATAGTTTGGCTAAAAAAATTTTGGTCGCTACATGGCTTGGCTAAAAATGGTTAGTCGGCCCGGAGCAGTTCTAATGATGGGATTAAGGTATTATCGTCGAATGGATTGGCGAAAACAGCATCTTCAACCGACCCCACGGCGACAACTGTTATTTCGCCACACCATTCGGTGAATGAGCATTATTTTTGTAATTTTTTAATCCCGTGTATTATTGTCGCAATTATTTAAAAAAATTTCTAAATTGCCATACCTTGGATCAACATAGCAACTACAAACTAGTGAGCTGATGTTGCTTACCGAAGCCTAGCCCGATGCCACTTATGGGCCAGCACATAACAAAGCTCTACACGATCATCTGATAGGCGAGAGAGAGGAGCACGCACTCAACCTGACCCGAAGTCTTCACTCTGCTGCAGGGTTAATAAAATTGAATTACTAATTTTTGAACGATTTTTTATTTTTGAAAATGGGTAAAAATTGAGAAAAAATAGTAGAAACCAAAGAAGTTCGTGCGATTTTATTGATTTTTTATTAGCTTTCTTCGATTTACAATCAATTTTTTTTATTTTCAAGCAAATTTTTATTTTCAAGTGATTTTTTTAATTTTCTAGCAATTTTCACTAATTTTTATTTTCAGCACACCAAAGGAAATTTTTTAAAAAAACCAAATTAATCTTTAAAATACATCATAGAAATTTAAATAATTTTGAAATCATTTATTGCTTCTAAAAATCCAAAATAGCAATTAATGAAAAGGAACAAAGATATTATAAGATTTTTATAAAAATTTGGAAGATTTATTATTTTATGAAATTTTAATGTATCCACAAATAGTACCAAAGGATCATATACTAAAATTTTTAGAAATATTAGACTTCATTTATTGCCCATATAAAATCAAAAACAGAAGAGTATATACAATGATAGTAGCACTTTTAGAATTTTTTAAAAAGTACATATTTTTTATCATCATCTAAAAATTTTACAACATCATTATAATTATGTTAGAGCATCACAAAAAAAAATTTAAGAAATATTAGACTTCATTTTGTGCCTCTAGAAAATCAAAAACTAAAGAGCATATATTCTAAGGTACCACTGCCAGAATTTTGTAAAAATACACAAATCTAATAATCATCTGAAAATTTTATAGCATCATTAGCATTGCCTCAGGACCTCATACAAAAAAATTTAACATATTTTGCTAAATTATTTTAAATTTATATTAAATTCTACTGTTTACCGAAAATCACTATTTTCAGTCGGACATCGTCGATTCTGCGAAACCGCCCTCCAGTCCAGTGCGCCCTCTGTCCGGCCGGTACGGCCCCCCACGTAAAGTGCGTACGTCACACGGGGACAAAAAGACGAACAAAAGATGAATTCTCGGCCCAACTGATAGCCCTTGACGCGCGCTCTGGCGAGACGGGCCGGCCAAGCCTGAGGCCGCGCGAGCCGCTGAAAACAACGCGCTGGGCCGTGGTGTTCACAGACGCGAGTTGAATTGCACGGACACGTAGCGGACGTAGGCAACGCGCGGGGAAACGCAGCCGCGGCGCACGTGCATACACAGGCCTGATCACCCGCCGCTTGCTCGTATCCGGCACGTGCATACACAGGCGGACAGGCCTCGCGCACCCTGCAGGGCGTTGCCGCGTGAGAGCGGGCCGCGCACCTGCCGTTCCGTGTCCGTGGTTTTCTGGCTTCTCGGCGCGGTTGCTGCCGCGCGCCTGCTGTGGTCCGTGGCAATGCCTGCGCGCGCCGCGCCGCGACCTTTTTGATGCGGGCCAGGCGCGAGCATGCCGTACCAGGTACGTGGACTCGACTGAGGTAATGTTTGGGGCGCCTTCAGCTTCTCTATTTTAAATGGTTGATTTTTTTCTTGGCTAAAAGCTAAATACCAGCATTTTTTTACTAAGAGAAGGTAAAAACCGAAAGCTTTTCATACCTTTGATAGGTTAGATTCTAACTTTGACATTATAATTGAAGAAAATTACCCCCCTTATGAAGTATAAAATCCTAAACCCACCTCTTTTACCGTCATTCCCAATCTACGTCCCTTACACCTAAAAGTCATATTAAAAGCCAAATTGACAAACACCAAATCCATTCAACCTAGTTGTTCAGCCGTGCAGCCCAGCCGAAAACTACTTTTTATAAAAGTTACAGCCATACCAAATAGAGCATAAAATAAAGCTGGTCTTGATTTGGTCCTCTCGTCGTAGTTTTTCTCTGAATTTGATTCCTTTTTCTTTGTTTTTTTTTTCAATTTCGTCCCTCTGGACTACAATTGTGGTGGTTGACAACACAGTACGGCAGCTCGAGTAGACCTGTCGTGGCAAGTGACTTGCTATGTTCCTAGACTACGACAGGACTTCTTACTGCGTTGTCAAATCATGGTAGGTCACCTGCTATGCTATCCGACTGCAGTAGCTCGTCGTGTCGCTTTACTTGACCGCGATAGCTCTTTTCCTTCTACGTGTATGATTGCTACCGTAGTGACACCAATCTACTGCGATATCATACTACCATAGGAGACACTTAGCACATACCGATGCTCTCATGGTCAAGAAGAGGCCAAAAGAGCAAATACCTGCCATTGGGGCCAATTCCACGATAAAATGGCGATGGCGCTCATAAATGCCAAGGCTTCAACTGAAACACTACGGTTCACATGAGGAGAGATCAGGTGTGGATCCGGTATAGGGACATAGGTTTACAACTGTAAACCTAAACAAATTTATTTAAAAAAATTAATTATATAATAGGTATATTAGCTATATATATTAACAATTGAACCAAATCAGCATATGTGTTCATGCATCAACTAATTTCAGCATATTTTCATTCTCCCACACCTTCCTCTTTAACTGGACGCCCTAGCCCATTAGCGAAAAGCCTATACCTCTCATTCCTCAACCGAGCAAAGCACATTGCATAGCATACCCAACACTTAACAAAATTCCCCATTTGTTTGTCTTTCATGATCTCTACCCTCTTTCACTCTCTCTTCCTTGCTCGACCTTGGGACAATGATTGACGGTGCATTTTGACAAGCAGGCAGCAACAGAGGTCAGGGAGCTGAGGCGACAATCAGACTACTAGCCAAGCAGTTGCTGCAGCATTGTGAACTGCACCACTGTAGCAACTAGTCAGACACCATCGACTAGAATTTAGAGGTATTTCACATATTGTCTTGTTGAATATTGAAAACTTGAAATATTGACAAAAGGTGAATAACTGGGATTAATTAGTTGATTGTGTGATTGTAGAGCTTACAAAAATGAGAAGGTAGTCTATATATTTGAAAGCTTCATGGAATCGATATGAAAAGACACATAAGACAACTACAACATCCACATCCAAAACAATATTTGTAGAAAGCAAATTTGTTTTTAGCAATTAATTTTGTGAAAAACAAGCTAAGTATAATGGATGATCGATTTTTTTTCTACAAATTAGTGATGAAGGCATATTGTCTCACTTCCAAGTTATGGAGTTTCATATGTTAATTTGTAATTTTTTTAATTATTGTGTAATTTTTCTAATTTATTATCACATGTTTACTATTATATGAAGATTTTGTATTTTATTTTTTCTTAAATTTTTATATTGAACAATATTTTATTAACTCCACACGCCAATCTGAACATTACTAAATTAGTGGATCTGTCAGTGCCAGAGGTCCCGAGGGTACTCATATCTGGAAACTAATTTTTCCTCACAACGAAATGAAACCTTCTGTGTGTCCTTGGATCCTCTTTGCCGTGGCTCGGATCTGCCTTGTGCCGTTTGAAACAAGCAATATGAGTACTTGTTTTGATTTCTGAAGCTGGCTAATTTCGCTCAACGCTTTATCAAAACTCGGCCGGCCGGTGATCGGTCTCACGAGTCACGGGTGCTAGTGTCGTGTCATCGTGGGACTTCCCTCCTTCCGTGGAGAGAGACCGATGAGATCACCCCAACGAGATTGTTTTTGGATGCAAACGGTGTAGTCGTACTACAAGTTTTCACGTTGCCGCATCGATTCGATCGTGATGGGCGACGGGCCTTCGGTCGTAGCGCTACGTCCTGCTGCCGATTGGACAACTCGACCGTACACGCAGATTTCAACGCCCCCCAGATGCATCACGCATTCACGCTTGTCTCCAGATGCAGGGGAGATTGGCGTCACTGACACTCTTTAAAATTTGTGATTTATTTTATGACACCTTGATCCACTGTTATACACTTAGATGGACCCGCGTGTTATAGACACATCACTAAAAACCAACGAATTGAGTGTCACTGGACTAATTTTTCCCAGATACAGGGCGTCGTCCAAAGTAGGCACACGCTCTTCTTTTCGATCTGTAGCTGCTCGCACTAACTGGTTCAAAGACCTTAAGGCATGTTAATAAGAGAGCTAACTATAGATTTTATCTTATTATTATATTATATACAATTAATTTAATAGTTTACTTATATAATAGTTAGCTATACATACATATAAAGTCATTAATACTTGGTCTACATTCATCCTCTCATTCTCTCACCAAGTTTCTTGGAGCCCATGTTGCTGCCGGCTGTAGATTTACAGCTCGTTTATCTCCTCTCTCCTCCAACTCACTATAAATCTGATGTGGTAATCCTTACAACCTGTTTATCTCATCTTATTATACTTGCTTTAAAAAAAAAACAGTATTTTCTTTCTAAGTGTGCATGATCGACATAGAGCGACATATGCTCTTCGTCCTACGCTCCGTCTGTTTCGTAACGAACAAAAGGGGGGCGACCAGTCGCATACGTTTCGCCTTTGAGACAACGTAAACAACAAACCTGCCAGCCCGGCAGCCACTGCACTTTCTTTTGTTCCTTGTGCGCTTTTGTTTAGTCTCCTAGTTAAGTAACGTTATTCCAAACAATCCAAAGAGCTCAGCAGATCTATCAGTCACCAGCCACTCCCTCCCTTCGGTGGCTTCGAAGTTCCAAGGGCGTTAGGTCTGTATAATTGTATTCCCTCGCCTCCTACTACTATATAATCTATGTTCGGCCTTTCGGTTCAAACAAGATGTGCGTATCTATCATTCTACCTCATTGCTCATCTCGCTTGATTGGGAAATGGGAATCAACATTATGGATCAAGACACACGATGAGGTCAAAATTTCCAACTAGATGGTGATAAGCACCTTCAATTTTGTCTCTCTCGTCAGTTATGATAAAACGCTTTCGGATCATGATAAACAAGATGATAGGCATAGGCGGAGCTAGAAGCGGGGCTGGGTGAGGCTGGAGCCCACCCCATCAGTCCAGCAAAAAAAACTTTTGAGATGCATTGTTTGTCTAGATCCGAGAGATTTATTTGCAAACTTTGATCATGGCAAACTTATACGACTTTCAGAAATATATTTTGATGATTTTTCGGCATATGACCGTGTTGTTTTGGAAGAACAATTTCACTTATTTGTTGATGACATGAGAAGAGAATCAAGAGATGAATTTCAAAGTAATGATGATCTTGCTAGCTTCGTTGTAAAGATGGTTTAAGCAAAGAAGCACCTGGTTTATCCATTAGTCTGTAGACTGATTGAATTGACACTAATTTTACCTATGGAGATAGCTATAATTGAAAGGATTTTCTCGGCAACGAAGATTATTAAGACCGATTTGCGCAATAAGGTAAGTGATGACTGATTGAATGATCTTATGGTATGCTACATTGAGCAAGACGTGTTTGCAAAGATAGACATGGAAGATATCTTACAACGTTTTCAGAACATAAAAACTCGTAAATATCAACTGTCGACCCTTTTGAAGTAATGAATGGGACGTTTTTCTCCTTTCATAGTTACATACTTATATTGCATACAATTTAAATTTCAATTATTTTACAATATGTCGATAGTCATAGTAGTTGATTTTGAATGTCTTTTTTTAAGCTCCCTCTTTAAAACTTTTTGACTCTGCCACTGATGATAGGGCATGTCCACACATCAAGTCGCTAGTTGGAACTTAGGAATCGCCCATGGATTTTGCAGGAAACTAACAATTTTTTATTTAGAACTAGCAACATAGGCCCGCATAGTGCGCGGACATCGTTATAGATTGTGTTTAAATGATTTGATGATAGCATATGTGATTGTGTTTTTTTTTTCTGAATACGAAAGACACATGTGTAGGAAAGGACTATACATGCATAGAAAAGCATATGGTTGCAAATTTTAGAACATTATCAATTTGATTCAATTTTCATGTTTGTAAAACATGGTTTTAATTGTATTGTGACAGAGGATATACATATTTCTCATATAGATTATATATTTGGAGAAAGGAGTTGTCGATATTTTCTTTGCGCTGAACACATCCTTTCATCTTTACAAAAGAAGTTATCGACCCTTATTAAACATTAATTTGATTTGCCAAATATGTATGATCTTTTTTATGAATTTTAAATAATCAAGTGTAGTCATTTTCGTATAATTCCTTTCCAAACAATTTGCACTTTTTAAGAGTAACACTTGGAGGCCCGAAATATTCACATAGTACATTTATTACAGGACCGTCACTACTATATAAATATACATCACAATCAATTTTTTTTATGTAGTCACATTCGTATACTTTCTTTCCAAACCTTCTAGGGCGTGCCCCAAGGTCGCACCGCCACCGCAGGAGAGATCCCTGAAGTCATGCCGTGCTCATGCGCGCACCATGCATACTGACCAGGAGTTTACCGGATTCGCCGCCGGGGAGTTTTCCTTCTCTACGGCCGCCGTCCTCATCTCGTCCATTCCAGCCGCTATGATCATCCCTATCCTTATGCACTACCCAAAAAAGAGTTTTCCATCCCGGGAAACATGCCGTGCTCGCCACATCATCTCCGTTGCACTACCGGAGCGTCCGCCATCGCTGTGCCCTAACTTGCATTATCAAGCCCGTCCCAGTCACCGCCTCTATAGGTTGGTCATGTGAAGTCGCATAAAGGATAGAGAGAAGATTTATTTTCTTTTACATGTCTTCTCTTAGCAACTCTAAAAGACTTCTCATGATTTTTTAGTATATACTAGATTGAGTTGCGCGCGATACCGCACCGCGAGGAAAAAATCTGGCACGAGTTTTTTGCAAATCGAATTTGCGGACTCATGGGTCTCTTTTTTCAAAATAACCGGCAAAAGGATCTATTTACGATTTCAAAATTTTTTAATAAAAAAATCAATGAAAGGAGCTAAACGCAATTTCTAATTCAGCTATAAACCCTCAACGAATATGTGTTCTTTAAAAAAACCATTTTTTAAGAAAACCGTGTGCAAAAAAATCGGCGAAAGGATCTAAAAAAACATTTTTTTAGAAAACCGTATGCAAAAAAGTCGATGAAAGGATCTAAACGCGATTTCCAATTCAACTATAAACCGCGTGTAGAGACCTAAACAGAATTTCGAAATTTCTGGGGCCTATCTTACTTAAAAAACGGTCGAAAGGATCTAAACATAATTTTTAATTTTTCCGAAAGAACCTAAACACGATTACCAAACTTTCCAGGAGCCTCTCCCAGGGGCGCACTACAAGGATGCAGGTTTTCCCCGAGTGTTTCCCACACTCGGAATAGGGGACAAAACACTCGGGATACCCTATCCCGAGTGGGCACACTCGGCGTAGTGCACTCGGTGTTATTTTATCGGGAAAAGTTGGCTATGCCAAGTGTACTCTCGGGGAAAAAAAACGATACCTGAGTGCACTCTCGGCATAGCGCTAGGATTGAGGACCACCACCGTAGCGGCCAGAGAAGCGACACGTTAACATCAATGCCGAGTGCACTCTCGGGATAGGGTGTGCCATCTATGCCGAGTGCACTCTCGTGATAGCGCGTGCCATCTATTCCGAGTGCACTCTCGGCATAGCGCGTGCCATCTATTCCGAGTGCACTCTCGGCATAGCCATTGCCATCTATTCCGAGTGCACTCTCGGGATAGGTACCAGATCCGGGCCACAAAACAGCCAGCTCAATTCACATCCACAATACACATCCAATTCACATCCAGCCACACATCCAGCCACAATACATCCAATTCACAATACATCCACAATTCACATCCAGCCACAATTCAATTCACATTATCAAGCCACAATATAACATTATCAATTAACATTTCAATAATACAGAACCACAATATCAATTCACATTATACGTTGAACCAATATAACGAAAACAACGCCATAACCTATCCACAAAACATAACTCCATCACACATTCACATACAATGCACATATCTGGGAATTGTTGCCCTTAATCCGTTTATATGAACTTTAGTGACCATATCGATCTGGGAATTGTTGCCCTTTGAGCTTAGCTCTCACCACCCTTTTTATGTTTTTCATAGGAATTCCTTGAGACCTATAAAGGAAGCAGCAGACGAATGAGCATGGCAAATAGGATGCGATGAAGCAATTGTTTCGACTTCAAGGGAATAAATAAAATTCACACCAGGCTGCAAAATGACTACTCACCCAATTTGAATTTGGCGAACTGCGCACAGGTGTTTGAGAAACAGGTGATCTTCTAGGAGAAATTATTGTCGGTAAAGTCCCAGGAGATTGAGCATGGTTTGAAACAGGTGAACGTAAGTTTTTTACCTGAAATGAGAAAGTTTTTGGCTATTGGTCAAATAATAATTAAAGAAAAAACACTGAAAATAAAGTGAGAAAAATGGTCACTTGATCACTTCATTGATGTTCAGGATACCCAGGAAATTACAGTCAAACGAGCAGGAAAGCTATTGATATTATCCAAAAGTGAAGTAGTTATAAATAATGAAGTGAAAGGTTCGATCTTCTGACTTCATTATGTCATCTATTGATGCTCTCAACATAAGGCTTCGTGTGGAAGGATTTAAATTTGTGGATAAGCCCATAGGTTGGCAGTATGAAGCTTCTGGCAGCCTAAGCCCATGAGCCTAGGCCTTCCCAAATAGGTCACATCTATACTTCATTACAGTACTCTGTACCTTGATCATGAAGGTTCCAGAGTCCTTACAAAACAAATCTTTCTATGACAATGCGCAACCAATGCAACATGATCGACCAACGACTGCAAAGAAGTCAGTCTTTAACCAGACAACTAGAATAGCATTTACGAATTTCTAATAGTGAATTTCACCAGAACAAGAAAGCATCAATCTTTCATCCAAGAATCTATCTATTAAAATAAAAAAAGTCTAGCAGGTTCAGTATGGTTGGATATCTGCATGCACATTCTGCTAGCAGTAGAAGTGTGGTTACTTAACACACCACTTGGAAACTGCAAATTATTATTATTATTATTATTATTATTATTATTATTATTATTACTGGCAAGATGCTTCTAAGAATATATGACATGAAACACACCACTTGGAAACTTGCAGTCTTTTGAGTCATGTCCAAAGCTCCTGTAATGATAGTAGTTTCATCATGAGTCAGCTCTCCACCTTTGCCAGCCTAAGAACAAAGTGAGAAAAACAGGAGTTCAATGCTAGTCCATATCTCTGTATAAAGAGAGCATCAATGGTTATTGAAGGCATTGTAGTTCAGAATGATCATTAAATATCACAACCACAAGAAGATGGAGGGCATACAGGAATGCACAATCACAACAGATTGGACATTTGTCCATACAAAGGAAAAGGTTATAAATTGCCTCATATTAGGTGAGACAATATGACATAAAAAGTCATGTAGAATCTAAAAAAAACAAACTATGGCCTGCTTCAAGTAATAAAAGCAAATGCATACACAAACTAATACTTGTAAGACTGCAATAAAGAAATTGACCCCCACCATGAATGCAACATGTGAATGTCTACAGCTCACAATGGTTAAATTGAATACGGCATCTATTTATCAGAAATGCATAAGAGCAGATGAAAACAACACCAACCTCATTGCTGTGCATATCAACTAATGTCTTGAGCTCAGCTCTCCTCATAAGTGCAACATGGCCCTTTCCTAAAAGCCAATCCAACAACTGAAAAAAAAACCATGAATCAAACAAGACACTGCATTAGTGAAAAAAGGGTATATTTATGCATCTTCCAACCCTGGCTAAACTTTTACTACAAGCTAGGAAATGGCTGGGCTATAAATATCAAAGTACACGATTAGAACAGAGATCATGACTCCATAGTCCTAAAACATGCATATTACATAATAAGCAGTTTGTTGTCCTTTAGCTAAAGTGGCTGCTTTTTCTTTCTGTAAAAAATCAAAATAGGATTTTGCAGAATTGCCGATTCAGATAACAAAGACTTGTCACTTCAAGTAACTGGAGTTGCTTTGTCCAAAATGAGTCAGCAACACTCAGAGCTACGCATACAACACGACAATATGGTTCTTGCTTCACGGCTCTGATTACTTTGTTCTGGCTCATTGGGCAAAGATTGTGTTTAATATGTGCAGCAATTAGTCGCTGCAAAGCAATTTATAAACAGCCTATCTTGGCACATAATTTGGATGACTAGATGAGCAATGGGACAAGCCCCCTTGTTTGGCAAATTAATTAATGGGCCAGTTAGTGACTGATCTGTATCCTACTTGCGGACGCCCACCACTTGTGACGTCCCATCCCAATTTTGAGCACACCTCTACCAACCACAAGGTTCCAATTCCTCTCACATTCTTGCAAACAAGAGAACAAATTAGGCCGCCGGCGCAGGCGCACCTTACTGATCGGGTAGGCCACAGGAAAGAAGACGATGAGGAGTATCCGGACTATGGGCGCTGCCTTGGCCCCCACGCTGAGCCCGTATCGCGTGCAGATGGCTTGAGGCATGATCTGCAACCACAGGAACAGAACAACCAAATCAGCTAGCTCGATCGCTGTAGTCAGGAAGGAGCACCCCTTTACTGAATTGAACCTGAATGGAAGCAAAGCGAAGGGGATCAATGGATCACCTCACCAAACGCAAGGATGAGCGTGACGGAGATGAGTATGGCGCCAAAGGACGGCACGAGCGAGTCCAGAAATATCGGCAGCGCCTGCCCACAGCAGCAATCCAACAGCTTTCATCAACTGGGATTAACAAGCAGCAGAAGCACTGCAACACAAGAGCGGAATACTAATTGTGACGCGTTACCTCCATGGCGAGCGAGTTGCCGATGAGGAGCGTGCAGAGTAGCAGGTGCTGGTTCTTCACGACCGGCAGGATCCTGGCTGCGCGCGCGGATCAACACCACAAGAGATGAACTAATTAAGCAACTACTCACTCCATTGCTACAAAGGCTGCGAGCGGGTGAGTGAATAGGGGGTAAGAGAGAAGGAGACGAAGAGTGGCGTACCGGCGTTGAGCTTGTCCTGCGGGGTCCCGGCTGCGTGCGCGGGAGAGGACGGCGGCGCCGGCTGAGTGCGCGGGAGAGGAGGAAGGACGGGGCGGCGGTAGAGGAGGGCGCTCGGGGCGGCGGCGGCGGTAGAGGAGGGCGGCGTCCGGTCGGAGGCGGAGTTGAGCGGCGCGTGGAGGCGTTCTCTGGGGCTGGCGGCGCGGCGCGTTTCTGGCGTGGGTGAGTGCCCAAACGGGTTAAAGAGAATCACATACCCCGAGAGGGCTCTCGGAAGAGATCCTCACATACGCCGAGAGGGCTCTCGGACCCGAGACCATAACCCGAGAGGGCTCTCGGACCAGAGCCTCACATACGCCGAGAGGGCTCTCGGACTAGAGCCTGTTTCCCCTGACGCGATTCATTCGGCTGGTGGTTGCCCTAATGAGACACATATCCCGAGTGTACTCTCGGACTAGAGCACACATACGCCGAGAGCCCTCTCGGACCAGAGGTTGTTTCACCAGGAAAACTAATATTCTAATCTAGCGCGGTTAGCTCTTGAGTTTTTTTTTCCCTATCACGAATCCACTTAATCAAGCAAAACAAATTTATCTTTGGCTAAATTTGTTGCCGAATTTAAAATTTTGGTTGGCGCTTGAGCTAGCATAGTTGGATCTGAGAATGGGCCGAGTGCACTCTCGGGCTAGATGCACCCTATGCCGAGTGCCCTCTCGAGCCGCAGTGGAACCTACAATAAAAATTCCAATGTCGGCATTATTCACAGTGAAGAAAGCGTTACTTAACAGATGGTACCTTTTTTCCTCATTACAGCAATTTTTCAATGGTGGAAGCAAGCTATAACTCTCCGGCGATCCCTTTGCGGAACATGTCAGCAGAGACTCAACCACCGTATCTTTGCCACGCAAGTGCTAGTTTCAATTCTTGATCTTCTTGGTTGTTCCATGAAATTCCTGCATTAACATGTGGGGGAGGGGATCGGAGTTCTTTGGTGAGTTTCTTTATGCAAAATGATGCAACAATCTTGATATGGAAAAGCGTAAAGTGTTTACGGATCGGGTTCTGCTCAATTAGGTAATCGATATATCGCCCAATTCGGAAAATATTGTCGTGATAGGTGCTTCATGCTTTTCTTCTGCGATCGCTAACTGTTAAAGCATGAATAAATGGTAGAGATTCCTTATCCCTTTGTTTGTAGAGTGTTTGTATTGAGAGAAAAGCATGGAAGCACTTGCAAGCCTAGTTGATTTAACTTTGAGCGCTTAACACCATTATTCAATTACGAGCGAAATTGACAGAGCGGCTCAAGATCTAGGAACCTTTTGAGCTAAATCGATTTCATAAGCATCTAGTAAAACATCCCATGTAACAACAACAAAAGATTAGTTGGAGCGAAATTCTGAGGCCTAGAGCGATAGGAAAAAATAAATGAAATGTTGAGGCTCTAGCATGTTGGTTTGCCTTTGGACACTTTGCAGGAAAAATAAATGAAATGTTCATCCCTCTTGACCTATCTTGAGTGCCCTCTCGGGCTAGGCGTTGCCCTAACAAATCTGGCGTCCACTTGAATCGATGGTGAGATGTGCTAATGGCCTTTCTTGTCTGGGCACCTATCTGAGTGCACTCTCGAGCTAGAGGTCCACCCTATGCCGAGTGCACTCTCGGGCTAGAGGCCACCCTATGCCGAGTGCACCCTCGGGCTAGAGGCCACCCTATGCCGAGTGCACTCTCGGGCTAGAGGCGTTGCCCTAGCAAATCCTGACCGTCCACTTGAATCGATGGCTGAGATGTGCTAATGGCCTTTACTGTACCGGGGCCTATGCCGAGTGCACTCTCGGGCGACGGTGGCAGCAGATTCATAGAATGCAGTTGCCCTAGCCGCTGGGCGGGAGGGTTAGATTTGAATCTGGACGAAATACTCCGAGTGCACTTTCGGTATATATGTACGCCGAGTGCCCTCTCGGTCTATTCGTAATCTTCACCGAGTGCCCACTCGGGATATAGTGTATTGCCTTTTCTGACATGGCACTGGTCATCCTCGTGGGCCATAGCGTCATATTTGAGTGCACTCTCGGAATAGATATTATATATTGCGAGAGCACACTTTCGAATAGAGTTTTTGTCCGAGAGGTGGCTAAAACGAGCACACTCGGGATAGGTTGATCTACTCAAGTGTGCACTTTCGGTTGTTATTTTCACACTACGCCCAAAGCTGGATTCTTGTAGTGGCGACACGTGGCCCCTAGGAGGCCGGCATTCCCAGGCTCCATTATATAGTAGATATAATAAAAATAGATTTTTTTGGGTTATTGTATCCATCATTAAGTTCTAGAATTTATAAATTAAGGTTATTGTATACACAATTAGTTTCTTCGTGAGTTTCCTAGCATTATTGTACGACAAATTACAAATGTCTTAGGTAGTCTTACTTATCGAGCAATTTATTACATGTGATATCTAATAGATTATATATTCTGCGTCATACTGTGTTAATATATAGAGAAAGTACATGGTGAAAGTAGACATATAGTGAAATCATGAAATTAACCAAACAAGAACATTGAATTGTACCTTGAATGGTCTATATCTAGGTGGAATCTCACCTCCTCACTTAAACAAGTTTTACATATAACTCCTAGAAAAATTACAAAATTACACATCTTAAATGGAGAAAGTGGGACATCTAAATCTAAATCATTCAAGTTCGATTCAACATCCTTATTTGCCTACTTTCATAATTTCACCGTATGTCTACTTTTACCGTATACTTCCTTTAATATATATGCTAGATGAATAGAAATAAGATAATGTAATTTTTAGATATCCAACTCTTTCTATACTACGTGAACAGTAACACAAGCAAGACATATACAAAGTTGAGTTATATATGGTGCATGTGAATATATTTATTTTATGTCTCTTCTTGTATTTCTTCTCTCGCATGACGTATGCCGTACGAAGCAGGCTTCCCTTCATGTATTTTTTTTCCATCTCGCGTGAAAGGTGTAGGCTGTTTTAATTATGTAAGCAATTATATATATCTTCTATCTCGTTTATTTTAAATATAAAGTAATAAAATCCAATAACTGCTATGGTTCTTCTTTAATTAGTATTCACTGGATTGATAGATAGATGTTTTTTTTCCTTTTTGAGAATTTCTATTTTTAATAAAATCTAATGGTTGATATAACTCAACTTTAATTAGGGTTCACTAGAATGAGGGCCGGTTGTTTCTTTTTTAAAGAATTTTTAGCATATTTATTTTTTTAGCAACTGTAAAAATATATGTCATTGACTTCTAGTATATAATAGATTCACATGATATTTAATAGCGCGTACTAAAAAGGGATCTATCTTAAGAATTTTCTTTTCAATTCTGCTTATGACATTTTGACTCTTTTCCCCTAAATACGCGAAGGTATCTCCTTTAGTTGTACTTGCTAATTAGGCTCCGTTCGCGGTAGGGTGATTATGCTAGCAAATCGGTTTGTTCCATCAAAATTCATGGATTCTTCCGATACATGGGATCCATTCTAGAATTGTCACTTTTTAGCCCATTTTTTCTTTTTTTAAAATTTTGGTTTTTTTTTCCAAATGAATAGTAAATATAGTATCCTTTTTACTATAGAAGACACCTTTTGTACTCATCTACCGCTGAAGCACCTTCCACATTCGCTGACCGTTGCAAGCACTCACCGGCCGCGGTAGCTTTCCTGCTCTTGTGCACCCCGGGCACGACAGCACTTGCTTCCATGCTCGCCCTTTTGCTACCGTTTTTACCATCTCCCCCTCTGGACGTGGAAAAGAACACGCGTCGTATGTTGCGCCTTCCGTGGTAAAGAAATATGGTTAAATCTAAAAATATGTTCGCGTAGAGGGTTAATTTTTTTATAAAAAGATAAAAGGCTACAAAAGTATCAATTTTCCATTCTAGTGGGTTGGCCCACGTGGCTCGCTGCTACAGCTACAGAGAGAGTGAGAGACTTGAAGAAGCCCTGCGGATGTACAGGATGAATGAGCAGGGGCACATCCGTGGCCATGGCCCGAATCCATCCAACGTCAAAGATGTCATTCCGCGACGCTTTTCAAACCGATAGCGTCACCATCCCGACAGGTCGAATCCGCGGGCGCCTCTCCAACCCCCGGGCGCCGTCCCCTACAAATACTCTTTTTCGTTGCGATCGAAACGGGAGAGGGGTTTTATTAGCTACTCGTGGTAGTACAAAGAAAGCTTCCGATGAAATCAGGTGGTTGCACCAAAGACGTCACGGATTCACCCGTTCTCACAGCAAAATTAATTTGCTAACTCATAAGCAACACAGTTCTGGTCTCTCCCGATTTGGTGAATACTCGAGTTTTTACATTGCCGACTCGCCTCCTGGATGAAAACACTAGTCAAATAAAATTCTGATCCATCCATAGTTCGTCTGCGGGGACGAAAAAACCATGAGCGCTCTCGAGCCCCACCACCCGCTTTTCAAATTCATTCCCCAAGTAGTCAAATCCGCCCGGGAGATTCCAACCCCATCCTCCGCTCCGGCATCCCCGCCTAGTCCGCCATCTGCTATTTCTTTGGGTTCGGCTAAGGTATCCTCCGGCGAGGATGTTGAAGATTTTCTAGTTTCGGTAGTTTCGGCCCCGATTTCGTAGGTTTCTGATGCTCCGGCGGATCTTCCAGATGCTGGGGTCGATTCGCGCAAGGGCGCTCCCCGGGATTCCCCAGAGCTGGTTCCTTTAGGGCTGCAGGTTGGGAATGATCTCATTTCCGGCTCTCCGGACCTCGCTGGCCGTCTTGCTTCGGATAGGGCACAGGGACAGGATGTGCGCCTGCTTTGCAGGCCCTAGGCGGGCAGAGTGGAGGAAATCTTGGCAAAAAAATCGGATCACAGGCGATTCCGCCGCTGCTTCAGTTCAACAACCGGCAGTTAAGCCTTCTCCCTGCCACATCGCTCAAATTACTGCTGCTGAGGGGCGCATAGCCGTAGCTAGTCTGGCTCCCCAGGACTCGCTGCTCCCCGATGAGGATTGGCATTTGGTCAAACCCAGGTACTTCTGGAGGAAGCAAAAATTGAATGCTCATAACTTTGCCCCAGCTACATCTTCGATGTCGCTTAAAGCGAGGCCATCTCCAAGTTTTGTCGAGCTTTTAAAGCGCAGAGCCTGGGGGAAATGCTTCAGATGTCTCACCTCGGATCACTTCATCGCTTCCTGCTCGGCCCCGCCGAGATGTCTGCTTTGTGGGCGGTCGGGGCATAAGGCAAGGTGGTGCAAAGCTCCAAGGTTGTCGGCTGCACTTCTGAGTCCATCGGCTTCTCCTTACAGGGTGAGAACCGTCGTCAACGCCATGTTCAGGCCAGGTGATCCTGAGGACATGTCCGACATGGTGTCCCGCCATGTTCCCCTCATTCCAAGCTCGGTTGCAAAAGAAACGGACTATTCTCGTTGCGCTGTGATGGTTCTCTGCCTGGGTGATCGGCAGACCTCCATCGGCAATTGCAGCGCATTCTGGCGAACAGGCTTAATGTTAACAGAGACAAGCTCAACGTTAGTATGACGGCTCCGAGAACCTTCTTCGTCTGGTGTGACTCTCCTGAGCTCAGGAATAGCATTCTGGCGGTGCCCAAATTCATAGAAGAAGGCATGGATCTTAAGGTCATGCCTTGGACTAGGCAGGCTCAGGCGGTTGCGGCTCAAGCAAGATATAGGATTCGCCTCTGCATTGAAGGAGTCCCGCGTCATGTCTGGTCCCCACATGCCATTGCCCCCTTGTTGATTGACGCTGGGATTGTTGATGTAGAGCTCGATCAACCGGTAAATGATGTCGAAACGGCTTGTGTATGTGTGTGGATGTGGGCAAAGGATGTGGCGGCCGTGCCAAAGGCGAGCATGCTGTTTATTAAGGAACAAGTTACATCGGAGCCTCCCTTCCTGGATTTTCCGGAGCTTGGCATCCAGGGGCCGCAAAGAGCTAGGCCGCCTCCAAGGATGCTGGTTTACAAAATTCTTCTACATCTGGATCAGGTACTTGATTTTGCGCCTCCTGAGTCTGCCACCCCACCTCTAGGCATGGCAGTAAGCCCTGGGAGCGATGTCAGTGGGGACCCTTCTGAAGTCTCTTCCAGTGAGGAGTGGCCAAAGAAGTTTGTGTTTAACTGGAAGCTTGGAGCTGCTGACGGGGACGCATCGCGCGCGGTGCACCAGGTTTTTCATTTTCCATATAGGCACAAGGAGCGTTCCTCGCCGGGCGGTGGCGGCAGGCGTCGCCGCGCCTCGGGTTGGGACGTGCCACCTCGCTCTGGTATTCACAACTATCAGGGCCAGCAAGGGGGCCGACGACAACAATCCTCCTGGCACGGAATGGGCTGGGACGGCGGTTGTTTGTGCAAGTGCTTATTATCGCTGTCGGTTCCTCCCGTTCTGATCAGTCCACAGCTGAGCTGGCACGATAGGTTAGACAGGTCAGATGGAGATCTTTCGCACCAGATCCCGACTGCAAAGGATGGCTGCGACGCTTTTTAGGAAGGCCGCGATGGAGTGTTTGCCAACATGCATGCAGGACCTCCAGTCGAGGCCAGCATTATTAAGGGCCTGTTTGGCAGGGATTCAGCTTCTCCAGATTCTGAGAATCTGGTGAAGCTGAAAATTTTAGCTTCACCAAATTCATGAAGCTGGAGCTGTGAGTACATTAAGAGTGTTTAGATGGATCATCTTGTTTACATTTTAGACTAAAAATATAAACTTAATTCACTTTATTTTAGCCTATAAGTTTCAGATTTCAGGTGAAACTGGAATCTGGAGCTCTACCAAACAGGCCCTAATTCTCAGCCGTTTCCTGCTATTCATGGGACATCAGTCCAGCACAGTGAAAGTGATCCTTTGTGTGGCGCCCAGTTCCCAGTTGCTGATGAATGGATTCTTCCATCTCGAGACAGTTCGCTCCTGGACTCTGATCTCCAATCCTGGGCGGACCCTATGACAGAGGAGGTGAGCGCAGCTTTAGTCCTGGGGCGCAGGGGCCCAGTCTCTTTACAAAGCAGCATATCTGGGACAGTCGACGGCTAAGAGCTCTCCCTCCAGGCTTTTCGTTCATCACTCACGGCGTCTCTCTAGCCGCCTCTTCTGTCAGATCCCCCTGTTGTCATCAACTCATAGGGGTCGCCTTGCGACCGTAAGGACAGGAGAAGTGCAAGACTTGCAGGTAAGAAGACTGCCAAGTTGAACTCCGCGGCGAAGGCCTAGTTGCAGATTGCAAGGAAACCGGGACTGCTACCTGCTGACGAAGATCACAATGGTAGCATGAATGCTGACCTCTTCAACAAATATCTGCGCATGTTCCAAAAGACGCTCACAAAGGAGTCCATTCAAGCTCTAGCTGATCTAGCCGGGGTGGACTGCTCCAAGAAGATCCTGAAGGCAACTGGGGTTGACGAATGGGAGGTCGCGCCGATTGATTGAGCTCGGCTGGCTCGGTCTATGTGGTCTTTTGTCCATGTCTAGTTCTGTCTGGTCTATGTGGTCTTTTGTTCATCCTCCCTTGTTCCCTAAGGATGTCTCCTTGTTCCTATCCATGTCTTCTTTCCAGTCTAGTAATCCTGTTGTCTTTTGCGATGGTGTCTGTAAGCTTGTGTCTGCTTTGTGTCTTGGCCTGCTGGTGAGGGGGCTCTTTGGTGTTGTGAGGTCTTATATAATTCTGCTGATGTCTTCTAAGGTTAAGCTGTCCTGGGAAGGATTGATGTACTCTGAATCCTCGGTATTAAATATGATGAGGAGGGTTAAGCTTCCTTATGTTGTTGTGCTTTTTGTGTCTTTCTCATTTCTTCAGGTTCCCATGGACCCAATCCAAGTGACACAGGCTTTGAGCAGTGAAGTCCACATTGCATTGTTGCAGGACAGAGGTCTCGGTGACTCCCAACAATGTCGCAGCAATCTTGCAACCTTTTAAGTTGGAATGTCCGGGGATGTAACTCCCCGGCGAAAAGAGCGGTAATTAAGCATCTGGTGTAGGACTCAAATGCAACAATTGTGTGTCTGCAAGAGACAAAATTGCAGACCATTCAGGATTCTCTAATTGCGAAAATGCTAGGTTCGATTCACTCTCGATCTTGTTTTCTCCTGCGCATGGGGCGAGGAGGATTTTGCTTGCGGCCTCTAGGATCATTTCCTCCTACAGGATGTTCGAGCAGGTCCTATTCCATTTGGCGACCATTCAAATGAAGGATAGCGGTTCTAAATGGTCTGCTTTCGGTGATATAAGGACCTCGATCCGATCAAAACAAATTTGGAGTTCCTTGAAATTCGGTCTCTGAGGACGAATCGTCTGGATGGCTTCTTCTAAGCGATTTCAATATGATATATCGGCGGTGACAAAAGGAACTCCAACCTTAATAGAAGAAGCATGGCGGCATTCAAAAGGACTCTAGATAGAGTCGGCTCAAAAATCGAGCTTCACGGAGGAGATTCACATGGTCCAATGATAGGCGAATTCCACATTAACGAGGATAGACGGAGTTCTTTCGTCGGCTCATTGGAATGCTATGTTCTGAACTGTTTTCTTGAGCATTATCCTCCTCGTGTCGAGATCACGGTCATTTGTTCTTTGCGAGAGCCGTCACCACCGCATTCTCGGGTTTTAGATTTGAATCATACGGGCGGAATGCGGGTTACTTGCGGGTAGTCCATTCGGCTTGGAACAAGCGGTGGCATCATGAGGCGCTTTCCTCGGGTTTCATGTGAAGCTTGCGAACAAAGAAAAGCACTTAGGGCATGGGCGGCGATTATGGGGATCTCCACTGCGGTTCGCCATTGTGGGGAGCTCATCTTACGCCCGATAAGGCCGAGGAAGAAAGAATGTTAGCGATGAAGAAAGATCCTTGGATCATTGCCGGATCGAGTTTGCTCGGTTTAGCGCAATTCACGAGAATCTGGCTACGGCAGCGATCTCACCTCACATTGATTAGGGAAGGAGGCGCCAATCGGGTTCTTCCACATCAAAATAAATGGCGCGGCGAAAGAATCACATCGAGTCTCAATCGACTCGAGGATTGTCGACAACCACCGGGATATGCGACGGATCTTCCAATTTTTTTTCCAATCATTTAGGTCAAAAGGTGCAAAAGGAGCACACTCTCAACCGGGAGGCCTTACATGTCCAGCCTATGAATCTCGAGTAGCTCGAGCAACTATTTCATATCGAAGAGGTCAAGCAGGTGATTTTTGCGTTTTCGCCTGAAAAGGCTCTAGGTCCGGATGGGTTTATTGGGAAGTTTTATACATCCTGTTGGGCGATCATTCAAGGCGACTTGATGGCAATCATCGTGCGATTTTTGAATGCGATCACGGCATCTTCATCTTCTGAATTCAGCTCATATCGTCCTTATCCCAAAGAAGATGATGCCAACGGATTACGGACTTGAGCCGTCGATCTTATACAGTCTGGCGAAGATTATCACAAAGATTACGCCATGATTGCACGCAGTGCTCTGACGAATCGTTTCTCCTAGTCAATCTGCTTTCATTAAGCGAAGATCTATCCAGGATAATTTTCTTTATGTTATCAACCTCTCTAAGGAATTGCACAAGAAAAGGAAGCCTTCGATCTTCCTAAAACTGGATATATCCAGGGCATTTGACTCAGTTAGTTGGGAATTCCTAATCGAGCTTTTGCAAAGATTGGGTTTCGTTCAGCGGTGGAGAGATTGGATCTCCATGCTTCTTATGTCGTCCACATCAGAGATCAATTTGAATGGTTCGCCAGGGAATAGTTTTCATCACAGAAGGGGCCTCCGCCAAGGAGACCCCCTGTCGTCGATGCTCTTCATCTTAGCTATTGATCCATTGCACCATATGGTACAGAAAGCCACGACAGATGGATTCGCGCTTCGCTTCAAGTCAATGGCCGACAAGCGTGTCTTGCTTTATCACGACAGCGTCGCCATCTTCACCAACCCGTCCCGCAGGAGTTGAGGATCATCTCTGTCATCCTCACGGTTTTTAGTCGGCGACGGTTTCTGAACAAACATCAAAAATCAGAATCTATCACAGCCGGCCATTCCGCTTTGACAGCCGAATCTGAGCCGGGTTTGGTTGGAAGGAGGCGTCTTGGTGGCTAAACCTAGAGGGTGAAAACCCTAGAGACTCCCCGCGAGGATTAGGCGTCTATGAACTAGGGATGACACCAAGATTTTACCTGAGTTCAGGCCCCCTTTTGTCTTGGGTAATAGCCTTACTTCCTGCTCGATTGGTTTATAGAGTGTGCAAAGCTAGTACAAAGCTCTCAAGTTACAAGTTCTCTCTTAGACTATGCTCTGGAGCTCTTGCTTGCTCGTTCTTCCACCTTCGACCCTTTTCCCCATGCAGAGGGCCCTTATATAGGCTAGGCAGTAGGCGAGTACCAAGGAGGTCATCATGCTTATCTTCATACATTTATTACCCCTTCCGTCTTGTCCCGTTCCTCGGCCTCATTAAATCTTGGCGCGTGGCCGCTGGTCCGCCGGATCGACCCTTCTTGGCGGGTTGGTGAGGCGTCGGAGGAATGGGCTTATGGCGAAATCCTTGCGGTTAGCGGTCGACACGTGTCACCGCCACCCGAGCGATGCGGCGAGGAAGGAGCCTTGAGGTGAAGCCACCTCGCACCACCTTTTGTCTTCTTGGCCAGGCGGCGGCGTGCTGCCCTTTGCTTTCAGGGCGCCACGCGATCGACCGCCCGGCGGCGAGGCGTGCCGCGCTGCTCGCCGGGCGCCACGCGGGCGACCACCGGAAACAAAGCGTGCCGCCCACCTTTCGCCGGGCGCCACGTGGGTAGCCGCCGAGCGGCGAGCGTGCTTCGCCCACACCGCCGGCGCCACGTGGACTTGTCGGGTTGGCCGCTTTGTCGGCGGAGAGGTACCCAGTGAAATCTGTGATAGCCGGGCCCGCCTGGAAGCGCGTGCAATGCTTCCTTTAGAACCTTCATTAAATGTTTAGCGTGCTCTGGGTGGGGCCATCACTCATGAGGATCTGACCGCCTCGGTCCCCAGTATCCATGATTTTCTCGGGACCCGAGGCGACGTACGATTTTGTCCCTTCATGAACCGTCGGTGTGGGGCGCATATATAGGTTCATCTGAATCAAGTGGTTTTACACCTTCTTCTCCTTGCGCACCCTAACTTTCGCTTCTTCAACCTTCTTGCTTTAAGTCCCTTTGGCCTTTTGCCCTTTCGCTCTCATGGCTTCTTGGGCTCGCCTTTCTTTCCTGCTTCTCGGTGGACTCCTACGGTGGGGAGACTCCACACCATCGTCTTGGGAGGGCCTCTCTATTCGGGCAGGACCCCCACACCACAAGTGCCCGTGAGCGAGATCATCATCTTCGTGTGGGGCATCATGGCGGGTCTGTGCCGCCTTTCTCCGACTTTTTCTCACAGTCCTCCACTTCTCTGAAATCCATCACCTTCATCTCACCCCCAACTCCATTCTTTTCCTCATTGTCTTCGCACACCTCTGTGAAATGTTCATGGGGTGATGCTTGAACCTTCCACTCTTTAGCTATTTCTTCCTCTGCGCGCCTCCTCCGGCAATGACTATTTGAGGCTGCCACTTCCGCCTCCGGGATGGGATGGCGGCTCGCTACATTCCTTCGGCCCGTTCAAAGCTGGAAGGCTGGCGCAATAATGGTACATCGTCAATTCTGACAATGAGTCGGTATTGGAGGTGCCCGCCGAGCAGTGGCGACCATCGAGCGGAACTTCGCCCGTCGAAGAGGCGGCGGAGCTTCAGCAATGGCGGCCGCATCAACAACTGCGGGATCTTAGGGGTTAACGGGGCGATCGTCGAGGATTTCGTATCCGAAGATTGAGCCCTCTTCGTCGCCGTATTCACCGGCGTGGCAATACCACGACGACAACGACATCACCGCACTTTCCCCGTAGTAAGTCTTCACTTTGCTACCTTTTGGCTTTTTACGTATTCGCTCCTTTTGAATCGCTTCCTACCAACCACGTTACGTGTTGCTTTTTAATCTTGGCGGCGCTGAAACTGGATGGGCCACGCATCGGCGAGTGGCTCTCAGGGCTTATCGCCGCCGATTCAGCCGCTGGACTTCCCTCATCGGCCCGACCACTCGCCGATTTGGAGCTGCGGGCGCTGAGATCGTCGAGTTCTTTGCCGCCCATGGACTCCACCGGCCTCGCCGTGGTGCCGCCAGCGTGCCCCGATGATCGGGGCGCATCTCCTCTGATGATCGGACGCGGGCAGCGGCCACTCATCCGGACACCTCAAGTCCGGTCGCGAAAAACGCCATGCGGCGAAACTCGCCGCCACCGGCCCAAAGGGCTGCGGTGACCTCACATGGGCGGCCACACCGCCGCTTCCAACCGCTAGACATCTCCACCGCCCGGCACCATCGTCGCCGGTGCCAATCTGACGGCCCGCTCAGCGGCAGCGGCGCCAGCCACCTTGGCGCCCGTTTCACCACCCACGCAAGCCGCCATGGCGCCGGTCTCATCATCTTCCCTTCTCGACTCCTCTGTGGCGCCGATCTCACCTTCTCTGGCGCCACCACCTTCGCCACGAGGACTCATGCGCCACTCGACAAAGCGGGCTTGAGGTTCCTAGGCGGCACCGGCACAAAGCGGCGCCAGGCGGCCTCGAGATCTTCAAGGGGCAGCGCCCTTGGCACTGCGGCGGCGGAGACTCCGCCAGCGCCGCCGGCAGCGCCACCGCAGATCCAGAACGCCGGACTGACAAGCGCCCGCCCGCTCGCCCCCCCACGTCGCCCGCGCTGCTGCTTCGCCATCTTGAGCTTTTCACGAGCTCGGCAATCTACCAACACACTTGGCGCTCTCTCGCCACGGCCGCCGGACCACGAACTGGGCGGCGAGGCGGCGACGCGCGGCGAGAGTGGCAGGGAGGCGGTGAGGCGACGCGATGATGGCGCAAGAAAGGGCCACCATGACCGCCACAGCGCCATCTTGGCGGCCAGGCGGAGAGGGCCGCGGCGCGCAGAGGGCCTCAATCTGGTGACCACCTCAAGCGCAACCTCACCACCATGCTCAAGGGAGCTTTCTGCGCATCGAAGATGCTGGAACCTTTGGGCGTGGTCTTTGGGACGCCCTCCGGGACACCGCCTGCGATGCGCCTACGACCAACCAACGGGCGCGGAAGCACTCGGGATTGCCGTCGCCCTAGCCGCACGCTCCACCAGGGAGGGGCAAGAGGTTGCGGCGGTGGCCGCAAGTTTCGTCTTTGGCGTCTTTGGGCAACCATGACGCCTCCACGGACCCGATGGCGGCAATGGAGACCCGGCATCGTGGGGGCGCCGCCCGGTGAGGCAGCGTCCTGGCGGCCGCCGAACACTTGGCCGGACAAGCTGCATGTGCGAGGCGGTCATGAATATCTCCACCCGGTGGCGGAGGAAGAACGTCGGCGACATCGGCGTGGGCGGCGAGTGAAGGGCCCGACCTCGCCTCGCTTCTTTTGTTTTTTATTTCTTTTGTTGACCGACTGCTTTCTGCTGTATAAACATTTTAATCAATTTTAGGCTGTAATGGATGTTTCTTGGTTTTACCTTCATGCGTGTTTCTTTGTGCTTATTTGATATTGCGTGCTGGAACCGCTAGGCGACCAACTTGAAACTCAGTTGAGGTGCCAGTTAGGCTTTTAAGTTCAGGCAATGTCCCAGAATTCCTGTAAAGGTTGTATGCAACTAACCACAAATGTAAGCACAACGCGCATAAGTCGCATAGAACTTAGGCAAAAGGCGGCTTTAGGCATAATAGCAGTGCTCGAGCACAAAATAATTTGCCGTTAGGGTTTTATGCGGAGGTTGTCCTTGGCTCAAACCTTTACGGAACTTAAATCCTTGTGATCTCTTAGAAGCTGTACCCGATGTGGCGCATAAGATGATTAGGTCGAGGTGGTCTTGGACCAGCGGCATTCAACAGTGACAACCAGTGATGCTTACGAGAGCCAACTTGAGGCGTCTGGCCGTGTTTGAATCTGTGCCAAGCTTACACTCTGGTCACTTAACCTTACTAGACGCTCACACTGAAGACTTTCCTTTTTATCACCAAGGAGTCGTCGGGTTTGCGATGTCTATGATAACCATGCATAATTTGATCAATTTCGACATACGCATAAGCAAACAAATAGAAGTGTCATTAAAACACTTATCGGCTTGTCGCTAGTGGTGCCCAACCAGGCGGATGGGCGACCAGTAAAGCATCTCGGGCGACCGGCCCCCAAGCGTGAGGTGACGGCATGAGCCTTCGGGCGACCAGCCCCCAAGCGTCTGGGCGGCCACGAAGAAGATTCAGGCGACCACGAAGGAGCTTAGAGGCGACCGACCCCGAGCTCCGGCGACCACGAAGAGGCTTGGAGATCTCATGCAATAAAGGCGGTGACTCCATGCCTTGGTGCCTGACTAATAATGAGAATGAGTAGGCATAAGCAAAATAAAACCGAGCGATATAGGGTCCCGCATGGAATGAGCTCCGGTCCTTCTTGATTCCTAAGTCCTTGCGATTTTTTTGGAGGTCGAACCATGGTCTTTGTCGTCAAAGCTACGGGCTTCGGGAGGGTACTAGACTAACGATGCTCACGGTGGCAACCGGCGGTGCTTGAGGACCAACCCGAGGCCTTGAGCGCGTTTGAGCATCGCATCTAGCCCGTCCCCGATCGCCGTCCTTGTTGGACACAAGCACCAAAGCGATTCTATAGATCACCAAGGAATTAGCGAGTCGACGGAACGGCGGCATTCATGCAAAAAACTTCGCCGCTAAGGAGCACGAAAGGGACAACAATGGTAAATTGGAAGCCTTCTAGGCAACAACTTTACTATCGCTAGAAGCCACCAACTTGACCAAGGAGAATCTTACCTCATGGTGGCCAAGGCGGCAATGAGGCACCTAACTTCTTCAAGGATAGAATTTCATAACAACTCTATGTTATAGGAATTAAATCGGTTCTTCGCCGTCTCGTTATTAACCGGACCGCCGGGCGAGATCTGGCCACCTTAAAGGGCCCTCCCATCGGGAGGCAGTTTATACAACCCGGCATGCGTCTGAATCTGCGCAAGACCAAGTCGCCTCTTGCGGTGTTCTCTCGAGACCGGGTGGCGTGGTACCGCTGAGACTTTCTTTGGTAGCGGCGGCGCGGAGAGCAGCGATCCGCACCTCCTCCAAGGTTGACATCTTCTCATGGAGATCCTCTTGGTCTTCTTCGTTGAACACCGAGGCCTTGCAGGCAAGCGGCGGCTCGGAGGAGAATAGCCTCTGCCCCATACACCAGGAAGAAAGGTGTTTCGCCCGTGGCCCGGCTGGGTGTGGTACGGAGTGACCACAGCACTGCCGGGAGCTCTTTCGTCCACCGCGCGCCCCTTTTGTGAAGTCGATCAAACGCTCTTGTATTGAGGCCCTTCAGCACTAGCGCGTTGGCGCGTTCTGCTTGCCCGTTGCTCATGGGATGGGCCACCGAGGCAAAACATACCTTGGTGCCCATTTCATCGCGAAATTCGGAAAGCCGTCTTGGTGAATCGGGTCCGTTATCGGGAATGATGCGATTGGCGACTCCAAAGCGCGAAGATCCGCGCATAAACTTGGCGGCGGCGGCCGTGATGGCACGCCCGCCCGGCCTCAACCCACTTTGTAAACTTATCGATGGCGGCGAAGAGGTGGGTGAAGCCCCCAGTGGCGCGCGAGCGGACCAGATATCCGGCCCCGGCCCGAAAGCGGCCAAGAGGCGGGATGGTTTGCGAGCTTTGGGCTGGTCGGTGGATTTGTTTGGCGAAGAAGCGGCGAGCCGCAAGTCCTCACCGACTTCGCAAGCATCACGGAGGCGATGAGCCAATAAAATCCGGCGGAATGCTTTGGAAACAAGCGTTAATGGGACATATGGCTCCTTTGCGCCTCCATGGATATCGAGAGCAGGTTGCTCCCCTCTTCCGAGTGATGCACTTGGTAGAACTCCGTTTACGCCTGGCGATATAGGTCCCCACCTACGGTATAGCACTTGCCTTCGTGCAATCTTCTCGGTGAGGCATCATCGTCAGGGATTACTTGGTCACGCAGGAAGGCTAGGATAGGATCCATCCACCGATCTTCCTGGCCAAGCGTGGCGACCACTCGGTGCTCGCCCGGGTACTCTGCTGGGCCAAGCTTTTCCCTGGCCTCGGCGGCCGCCATCTTCCTCCGGGACACAGAAATTTGGCGAACCGCTATCTTTCCCCCCGGAATTGGGGGCCATGACAAGACACGCCCTCTCCGCTTGGCCGGAGACCGCAGCAACCTTCTTTGTCGTCCCCTCCCGGCCCGGGGCTGCGGCAATGACACCATCGTCCCCACTTGAATCGGGGGCCGCGATGGACGGTCGCGATAGCCTTTCTTCGAAGACTCCGACCGGAACAGGAGCCCTTGAGGACGCAAGCTGCGAAAGCCCGTCCGCGAGGTGATTGTCGCGCCGGGGGACATGGATATATCCCAAACCTTCAAAATGACGCTCCATTTTTCGGACCTCCACCAGGTATGCCGCCATGGTGGGGTCGGAGCACTGAAACTCCTTCCGCGCTTGATTGATGACCCGGCAGGAGTCTCCTTGACTTGGAGATGTCGAATGCCCAGCAAAGCGTCGCAATCCGCCAGTGAGCCCTCGTACTCGGCTCGTTGTTTGTGGCTTTGAACTCGAGGGCGACCACATCTTGGAGGATGTCGGCGGTCGGGGAGACGGGACAACTCCGGCCCCGTGCCTCCAACTGAAGGAACCATCAAGAACAAGGTCCAGGAGAGGCGGGAGCTTCTTGGCTTCGGGTGGCGGGAGTCCATTCGGCGATGAAATCCGCCCGACCGACTTTGATGGCGGTGCGAGTCGAATTTGAGGTTGAATTCCCCAGTTCCACGCCCATTTGCAATCCGGCCCTCTGCTTCTCGGTTGTGGAGGATCTCTCACGGAGGTAGGCCGTGACCACGGTAATTTCCGTCCTTGGAAATAATGGCGCGACTTCTGGGCGCCACGGGACCGCGTCTGACATTTTACGAACTGCTTGGTGTCGGGTCTCTGCCCGTGCGGCACCTTCTTGATGTAGTACACCGCCTCTGGACACCTTCTCTCTCCATGAATCGGCCTGCGCTCACCACCTCGGGGTGGCGGCTATGTCTGAGAGCAATGGCTCACCCGGGGGAAACCAAAGACCGGGGAGAGGAGAAATCTTGCTTCAACTCTTCAAGCATATACAGGCTTCTTGATCCACTCAAAGTGGTTTGTCTTCTTGGCTTAAGCAGAGGCAAGTTTTTTCTCCCGGTAGCAATGAATCGTCCCAGGGAGGCCAGGCGACCGGCCAGGCATTGAACTTGCTTGAGTCGTGCCGGCGGCTTCATGTGCTCGATGGCTAATATCTTGTCAGGGTTGGCTTCAATGCCCCGGCTGGACACCAGGAAGCCCAATAGCTTGCCGGAGGGCACACCGAACACGCATTTCTCTGGGTTGAGCTTCAGGCAATTCTTCCGGAGGTTAGCAAAGGTTTCCTCCAGGTCTTGGATCAGTTCTTCACTCTTTTTGATCTTCACAACTAAGTCATCAACATAAACCTCAAGATTTCGCTCTATCTGGGGGCGGAAGGTAATGTGCATGTACGTTGGTAAGTGGAACCGACATTTTTAAACCAAAAGCCATTCTTACATAACGGTAGACACCGTAGAAATTACCATGATCTTTTCTTCATCTTCAAGTGCCATGCTAATCTGGTGGTATCCTGATCACGTATCCGGGAAGCCTGATTCGACCGCACCGTAGTGGAGTCGACAATGAGATCGACCATGCATAGTAAGTAAGGGTCGCCAGGCGAGCCTTGTTGAGGTCGGTGAAATCGACACACATCGCCATTTCCCATTGGACTTCTTGGCGAGCATAGGGTTGGCGAGCCACTCGGGATGAGAGACCTCTGGGACAATCCTGCGCTCAGCGGCTTCTCTACCTCCTCTCGAATGGCATCTTGGCGCTCGGCGCTGCCTCGGACCTTCTGCCGGGGCCGGGCCAGCGCCTCGAGGCGTCGCCAATTGATGCTCGATCACCTCCACAGGGACCCAGGTCATGTCGGCGGTTGCGGCGAACACGTCGGAGTTAGGCGGAGGAAGGTGGCGCGCGTCTTCTATTGGCGCGAGGTTGGCGCCAATGTTGTGATCTTTGGGAGTTCGCCCGCGCTCGAGGCGACCACCTTAACCTCACCGTGAGCGGGTGAAGCCTTGAATCGAACTGGCGGCTCCCGAGGAAGTGGCGTCTGGCGCCCGGCGGTGGCACCGGCACGGTCTGCGCGACAACAACAGCGCAAGGCCTCGGCCTTATCCACCACGATCACAATGGGGCGGCGGGCCGACATCTTCACCACCATGTCGCGTAGTGGGTGGCGCCATGAGCGGGCCAGCGCCCGTCGGCGAGTATGGCATTATAGGGAGGTCGAAGTCGGCGACCTCGAAATCCACCAACTTCGGTGCGATAGTTATCCCTCTCCCGAAGGTGGCGGGGCGCGACTTGACCGGGGCATCAAACCACCTTTGGGGCTACCCGAAAAAGGCGAGTGGCGCGAGTCTGCCGCCATGATCTGCGCCAGAGAACGAGGAGGACGGAGGTTGATAGAAATCCCTCCGTCCACCGGCCTGTGAGCGAGCCGCCGCGTTCGAGCGGTGGGCGACACTATGGCCGGAGATGCGGTAGTTGGCACCCTCGGGATGGTCGGCTGACTAAAGGTGGCGTTTGCTCGAACCACTTGACATCCGACCCGCCCGAGCTTGATGTGGTGGCACACACTTCCTCTTGACCATTTGTAAGCGGCGTTGGAGGAAAGGTGGGCGAACCACCATGGATATAAACCACCGTGATCGGCTTTCTTTGGAAGGCGGCGGAGGATCTTCATCTTGATCATCGTCGGGCGGCGTTCCTTGAGCCGCTTCTCCACCATCTTGTCCACGACCCGACAATTGTCCAGGTCATGGGTATTGGTTTTATGTATCAGGTAGTAGGGCTCGCCCTCCTTTTGGTCGCGGCGGTCATTCCCACGACCGCGGTGGTCATCGCGCCGATCGCGGCGATCGCCACGCCGGTCACGACGGTCGTCACGCCGCTCACGGCGATCATCACGCCGATCGCGACGGTTGCGCTTCCGAGGCGTGGGATCTTCTTCGTCGTCGCGCTCGGCGGCTAGGACCTGCCTGGTTTCTCCCGCCTCGCGCTTCGCGCCTTCTTGCTGCGGTCGGAACCCTTGAGGTCCGGCCTCGTCCTTACCTTAGCCACCCTTGGGGCGGTAACCCCTCGCCTCGCGGCCAGCGCACACTTATGTCGCGAGGAGAAGAGCTTCGAGGTGGAGCGATAATGCGGTGGCCATCTTCTCCTTCATCTTCGGATCGCGTCGCCCCTCTGGCGATGACGACCGATTGCTCGAAGATGTGGGGATTGTGTTGTGGCGATGGCGAAATCAGCGGATGAAGTCGCGGCGACTCCCCTTCTCTTGCTCCAGGCGTGGAGGTCGTCCTCCACGCAGGCTCAAAAAGGACTCTCGAAAGTTGGCGGCAAGAGGTCGCTAACTTACCCCACAAGTGTCTGCGATCCTCGGGGAGATTTAGCGACGAGGCGAGGCGAGAGCTGTTAAGGCTGTTGGGAGGTAGTTGGCCATGACCTTTTCAGATCCGCCACCGCCCGCACCATCGTTAATGTAGATTTGGAGAACTCCTCGGGTTGATGGTGCGTCATATTTTCTATGGTCACGGGCGGAACTGTCGCCACGCCACGTGGCCTTGCCTGGGGAGAAGGCCTGCACCGGCGCCATAGAGGGAGCCGAGCTCATCGGGAGCCTAGTCCGGAGACCGTTCATGGGAGCGCGAGGCCGGCTCCTTGGAGAGTCGGAGGTGAACCTCTTCCTTGGCAGAATGAGAGCCACGGTGGGGACTCTCATCGTCGACCACTACCGCTTACATGATGGCGTTCTTGGTCCGGGTGGCGCGGCGGCATGAAAGGTCATCACCAGCTGTATTGCGCGGCTCTCGTCAAGATGAGGCGGAGGTCCCCGAGGTTCCTCGGAACAGGACCGTCTCGCGTCGCCCTTTCCTTGACCGGCCCACTGGCTAGGGCCTTTCTCGTTAAGGCGGTGGAGGCTGAGAGCGCCTGCATCGCCTTAAGCGTCAAAATACGACAAATACTGACCGGCCGGGAGGCCTACCTTAGGCGGGCGCGTCCACTAGGCGGCGATGCTCGCGACCGCGGAGTGGCCGAAATCTCCGCGAACTCCGGAGGTGGTCGAGAAACACGAGCTGCGTGCAAGTTACGGCGGGGTAGGCGCCTCCATGGCGACTGCGGCGCCGCGGCTGTTCCCCCACTTCAAGGGAAGCGGCGGCGTCGCCTTGCGGGCGGGGTGAGCGGTCCCTCAACCGGTGCGATGACCGGGGCGCCTTGGTCGTCGCTTCGTCCGCGATATTACGATCTTTGAGAATCGCCATCTTGAGATGCAGGCTTGCTTCTAACTCACGGGCCAAAGTCCGCCGGGATTTGGTAGGGAACCAACCGCTAGCCCCCTACAGCGCCCTGTCGGCGTATTCCGCTGACAGGCCGAGTCTCTGAGCCGGGTTTGGTTCGGAAGGAGGGCGTCTTCGCGGCTGGCTAAACCTAGAGGGTGAAAACTCTAGAGACTCCCACGCGAGGGATTCCGGCGTCTATGAACTAGGGATGACACCAAGATTTTATCCAGGTTTAGGCCCCCTTTTGTCTTGGGTAATAGCCTTACTTCCTGCTCGATTGGTTTATAGAGTGTGCAAAGCTAGTACAAAGCTCTCAGGTTACAAGTTCTCTCTTAGACTATGCTACGGAGCTCTTGCTTGCTCGTTCTTCCACCTTGACCCCTTTTCCCCATGCACCCAAGGGCCCTTATATAGGCGAGGCGGTGGGGCGGTACCAGGAGGTCATCATGCTTATCTTCATACATTTATTACCCCTTCCCGTCTTTGTCCCGTTCCTCGGCCTCATGAAATGCCGGCGCATGGCCGCTGGTCCGTCCGGGATCGACCCCTTCTTGACGGGTTGGTGAGGCGTCGAGGAATGGGCTTATGGCGAAATCCTTGCGGTTGATAGTCGACACATTGTCCCGCCGCCGAAGCAGTGCGACGGAAGGAGCCTTCGGTGAAACCACCTCGCACCACCTTTGTCTTCTTGGCGGGCGGCGGCGTGCCCTCCCACTTTCGCCAGGGCGCCACGCGGATCGACCGCCGGGAAGCGGGCGTGCCGCCCACTCCGCCGGGCGCCACGTTGGTTGCCGCCCGGGCGGCGAGGCGTGCCGCCCACTTGCTTCGCCGGGCGCCCGTGGACTTGTCGGGTTGACCGCTTTTGTGCGGCGGAGAGGTACCCAGTAGAGATCTGGCCGACAATCCCATTCATTTGTGAGACCTGAAATTGACAAACATTATCTGAGGATTTTCTCCTCGATTGAAGACCTTTCCATGTAGGTACCTAGGGCTGCCTCTCTGCCATTCAAGCCAAAAAATTGATTTCAGTAGTATACTTGATGAGCGCGCATAAGATTAGCGGTGGAAAGGGAAGTTGCTTTCGGGGCAGCCCGTTTGGTTCTTGCAGATTCCGTCCTATCCGCGATCGCAGTCTACCACATGTCTGTTATCCCGCTATCCCAGTGGGCGATTAAGAGACTGGACAAGATCAGGAGGAACTTCATCTGGAGGGTGATCTTTGCTGTTGAGGGACCTTTGCTTGGTGAATTGGAAAAAGGTTTGCAGACCAAAGATTTTAGGAGGTCTTGGCATCAAAGACCTCGACAGGTTTGGACGGGCATTGTGCCTTCGTTGGTTATGGCAGCTCTGGAAAGGGCATCCAGGTCCTTGGATGCAAATGGGTAGCTTTGTGGCAGAGACGGATCGTTATTGCTTCGAGCAAGCACATCCATTCAAATAGATGACGGAAAGATGGCTAGATTCTAGAGCTCGCACTGGCTAAATGGGAAAGCTCCGAGAAATATGGCGCCAAGCTGCTATCGTCTTGTTCGAAAGAGGATGAAATCCGTCTATGAAGAGTTGTCCAATGATGTATGGACCATTCCCCTGAGGATCACCTCTGTTTCTCAGCTTCACGAGTTCTATTACCTCTGGCAGGCTATTCAACAGGTTACTCTGCACATAAGCAACCAGGACGATATAGCTTGAAATGGGTCGCGACAGGCGATACTCGCTAGGTCGGCTTACTTGGTGCGATTCGGGTCCGTGTCTAAAGACAACTTCTAGCGAATTTGGAAAGCTAGCATGGAGAGCAGTGTAGATTCTTTGCTTGGTTATTCGTTCTATGACTTACTCACGGCGGATAGGTTGGCGGCAAGAGGATGGCGGATCGGTTTTGCCCCCCTCGTGGATCGAACACAATCGGCTTTACACCTCTTCCTTTGCCCATTTGCGAATCGGTATGGATAAAGATCTTCTCACAGATGCACTAGTTTACGCCTTTCCCGTCTTGAGGCTATCGGTCTCGCAGTGGTGGCACATCATTCCTATGAAAGTGATTACTCCAGAGTGCAAGCAGGTGGATGGTATGATAATCTATACTCTATGGAACCTATGGAAGGAAAGGAACGCGAGAATCTTCAACAATGAGTATCGTTTCACAGATGTGGTCTTTGCTCGTATCATTCATGACGTAAATTCCCGAAGGATGGCGTTAGAGAACGGCGGGGAGTAGGTGACTCAAGGTAGGACTCTTTACATGTCATGTGTAAAGTCCTGCCTTCAGGAGCAGCTAGTCTCGTGTGTGGATGTATTTTTTGTTTTTTGGAATGTCTCGCCCGATGTGTTTGGAGTCTTGTTGATCCTTCAAACTCTTTTCTTTAATGCATGGCAGAACTCCTGTCCTTTATTTAAAAAAGAAGAAGAAGAAAGCACTAGTCATAAACGATTTGGCCGTTATGAAACAAGCTTCGTGTAGATTCAGGAGGAATCGGTTTCCAGAATTCACCGGTTTCTTAAATATTCGTTGATAAAATCTACAGTAGCACAGTACAACTCCTCGAATGGAGTAAAAACAACCCGTTACAATCTGAAATTTATTAAAGGGTTTTGCTACTGAAAAATCTGAAAAAGCATACGTGTTTTTTTTCTTTGCACATCGAAAGCCTTTCCATCCGAGACCGAGAGGACACGTCGCCGGAGCTTTCTTCAGCGTAGTTCTTTACAGGCCGGCACGGCGTAGGTGGCCTCTGCCCTCTGCTGCGTTCCAATCCAAATCCTCCGTGCCTTTCTTCGTACTCGGTGTACTCGCAATGATTTCATCAGACGTTTTTTTTCGTTTTCTCTTTGCCGGGAGATAAGGACATCATGGCGCCCTCCATTGTTTTCCTCCCAGGCCATGATTGTGAGGAGAAAGCTTGCGTTGCTCGCACTTCATAGATCGCGCCATCACTTTGTAGGTCTTATTCTAAAACCCTGGTTTGCTTTTGTACTCCTTTTCCGTGTTCATAAGCGGACCGTTACGTTTTCTACGGGAACTGAGTGATGTGGAATAGCATTAAAATGACATATCTGGAGACAGCCCTCGTAACACATGATATGAAATGACATCTGGATTCTCTCCATACAATCAAAAAAATCTCCAAAAGTAACAAAAAAATCAACCGGCACACAGAGGATATGGATCCAACATAGGAATGGTAATGGCCCCATTCCCTGTTCTCTGATGGGGAATTCTCCTATTAGGGAGTCGGGATGAGGAGATTTTATTCTCATAGGGATGGATATAGGAAAAATCCATTCCTAATTGGGGATGGCGGGGGTTGTGATGGGGTGGATTTCTCCTCGCGAGAACCCCGACGTGGACTTGAAATGTATATTGTCAACCAAATTTTTAAGACTCAAAGATAATGTATGTTTATTTATTCATTGTTGTTGTGTTGAACTATTTCCTATATTGTGTAAGAAAAAATATTCACGTGCTTTCAACTTGGAACTTGAAAGATTGTTTTTTAATCCATTTATTGGCTGACAATTACTTAGAATAATGTAATATATAATCGGGTACTAAACAGGGATTTTTTCCCGTCGGGGCCCTGTGCACCCGTCGAGGGTCAAGGATAGGGAAAATTGAGCTCCGCATACGGGGACGAAGAAGATTTAGTAATCAGAAATCAAAGATGACGGAGTGTTTCCCGCGGAGATTTTCTCCGTTGCCAACTTGCCATCCCTAATCCAACGTAGTTTCTTTTGACTGTACCTTCGTTACTCATAGATCGATTGTTGGATTTCTACTGCTCAGAAAATATTATAGCACACTCAAAACTTACCAAGCACAGCACTAATGTACTGTAGCTGCATGTTGTTTCCAAACCGTTGGTTGTTCTGATATAACAGTGCTGACGGCGGTTTACTGACTAAGTTACGTCACGCACTGCAGCAGAGGAACTCTATCCGAGAAAAGCCGTACTCTCCGAAAAAAAAAATCCCAATGACCAGCCAGGAGCGCTGCTACAGTTCTATTCTGTGTCTGTCTACCTGCTCCTGCAGACTTCATTTCTGTGGTTAGTTCTTCGCCACCACACCTCCAGTACCTCACGGACAGAACCCAGAGAGGGCCGGGGCCCACAACCTGGCTGGCAGGAGAGCCCCAACTTGCCTATTCCCACCGAACTAAGGTACACTTGATTTCACCTTATGAATTATGAGTTCTAATTACAAGAGAAGCTGTTTTTAATTATGAAAAAATTTAGTCGGGTTAACTGAGATTTATAGGTTTCGGACCAAGTGTTTCAACCTGATTCTGATTCTATACAGAGGGCAGGTTCTGATTGTGAGAAAAGTTGTCTAGAATTTTCCTTTTCAGCAGACAATCTGTTTTTTTAAGCAAAAGCTGATTCGAAGGGGTCTAAGAGTATGCTTGTTTTAACTTTTAATTCTGGATTCTGACTCTAAAATTAAAATAAGAAACAAATAGCCCGATTCTAGAATCCGATTCTCACAAATAACTTCACCCATATACATTAAAATTCACAATCTATTTCATATGTACTTTTAATTATAGCTTTTGGAGAATCGATTTCTCCATAACTATAATCTAAAATTAGTTTTTTTAAAAAATCTAAAGCTGAAACAAATAGATTCTAAGATCCAGCTTACTTAACTTGATCACTTGAATATGGACTATTGATAAAAAGACGGGGCAGATCTTTTCATAATACCGTTAAAAATTATTGTGCCGGTTTATACTGTAGGACCATAACATTAAATAAAGAATTTGATTCATTGATTGACTCAATCGGACCACATTGAGAATCCCTTCCCCTTCCACGCGGGCCCGTGCCTCCCACGGTAGACCCGGCCCACCGTCCTCTCCCCCGTCCCTCCCGCTCTCCCCGTCCCGCCCGCGCGAAACCCTAACCACGGGAGGCGAAAGGAAAAATCCCCAAATCCCAAGCCTCCCCTCCTCCGCGCGTCGCTTTCGCCGGACACCACCACCTGCCGCTTTCCCCTCCCGCCCCCTCCCCTTTTTGACCCCGATTCCCAATTGGGAATCCGCACCCGCGTCCGCCTAATTGGCCATAGACAGCAGCAGCCGGAGCATTCAATTCCCTCCCTGCCCCCACGACCACGCCGCCCGCACCCGCGGCTCCCGCTCGCGGCCGAGGAGGAAGACTTCGCCCTCACGGATCGCTGGTAAGCCCCAGCTCCGAGCTTTTGCCCCCGGTTTCTTGCTGAATTCGGCGCGCCTCTGGCCCTGGTGGATGAGTTGTTCAGGGAGGGGGGTGTGAGGCCGGCGTCGCAGCTCGGGGAGGCAGGTTTCGGTGTGTTGGGAGTTGGATTGCGTGTCAAGATCTGTGTTTTTGGCTTTGGGTTTGCCTGCGTGGTTGCTGCCTTCTCGGTGTTGTGCTCTACTGGTTATCGTGTGAGTTTAGTGAGCTTTTGTGTAGGTGGGATTCTGCTTTTGTGTGAACTATGAATTCTCGAAGCGGATGGGCTGTGGATTGCGTGAAGCGTGGCAGAAAGGTTTCGTTTGGGTGGTGGTGGTGAGCCTTGTTTTGCTGGAAATGCTTTCGTTTATGGGGTTTCCTTGTATTTCTCTAGTTCTTACGGTTCATGATTTCTGGGCTGTACGAAGATGTCAGGGCTTTGTTTGAATTTGTGGTTCCACAGGTTGGGTTGGATGTTTGGATTGATCCTTGTGATCACGACCGGATCCAGTTTATTTTTATAGCGATTGTGCCCCCAAATTCATCTCTTATGTTTGCCATATAACATTTTTGCGGTAATTGCTTGTTCAGAGAGCATGCCTTGGATGAGATGAGTTGTTTTGACATTTGGGGTGATCGTAATTACTTGTAGGCTTAGCATAACTTCGGCCATTCCGAGTGTTTGTTTGATATGGAGGTTTGCAGTAATTTTGTATGCAGCAGTAACTTTTATAATTGAACTGGTGTTGGCTATTGAGACTGGCATTAGGTTTTTTTTTATACCAATTATGATGATACTATGCTTTTTGTGAAGAGCATTCTTTTGAATTTTGGAGACTAGTTAACGTTTCATCGGATAACGTGCGAAAATAGATACCGTATAAAGCACACATATAGCACTGATTAACCAACCGTATGGGTTCAACATGCAACAAGATTATCATAGTATAACAAGTCATTTTATCGAGCAGTCTAACAAAGTTGCAAAAGCACATTAAATTTGAATGGTACAAATATGTCAAGCGGATAGTTTAGATGTTCAACTATAATGTGACATAAGTAGCAACAGACTGTGTTGTAAGATAAGACAAGTTTGTATGGCTTGTTTTATCAAAGTAATGCCTTTTATTTTCACATTCCCGTACCATATTTCTTGGTATAGACAATAGTATACAGAAGAACTAAAATATTTCTCAGTATGCACAAAAACCTGAGTGGCTGAAAGGAAACCGGATCCGAAAGAAAAATGAAAAACCCCTTTGGGATCGGATTCAAGTCCGGTTGAAGGAGTCATCTTCACGATTCTTCACGTGTTCGGTAGACACAAAAAAAAAACTCCTTCGCGAGCAAGCTTCAAGTCTGGATTTGCTCTTCACATGTGAAACAAGCTTCAAGTCTTTGGTTGGTACGCTTCTTCATGCGTGAGCTCTTCTAGTCACTTGGTGATGCTTCACGGGTGTGCCCTCTCGGGCGATGATTCGTGCGCCAATTTGCTCTCGGCCGATGCTTTGAGCACGGCAGGCGGAGGCCGGCCTGTAAACTGGCGAGGCTCGGAAGGCTGGTCATAGGGCCGGCCAAGGTGCAGGCCGGCAGGAGGTCGGGTTAATGAGCCGGGAGCGTGGAGGTTGCGTCGCCTTCCGGGCCGCACTGCGCAAGCGCCGGCACACGGAGGGACAAGGCGGTTGAAGGGCGGTGAGTGTGTTGATGAGGCAAGATGCTACCCACTGCGCGCCGAGGTGGACCCGAGGATGCACCGCTCAAGAAACCGGCGCCGCCGGTGCCCCAGCCGCGCCCATCTTTGCCGATCTAGGACGCCATGGCCCCCGGTCTCGCCATCGCGCCGGTGCCCAGCCTGGGCTCCGGGAGGCACCACTTCGACGGCCAAAGCCAGGTGAAGGACTTCATCCAGACCCTGCTCTTGTACGGTGGCTACAACGAGCTCACCGACATCCTCGTCAACCTCACCTCGCTGTACCAGATATCCAAATAAGTTTGTACCAGATATATCCGAAAATATTCTCGGGATATACCGATCCGACGGATAGTAATCTCCCAAATCCGAATCCGAAACAAAATATCCGAAACCAAATCCGAAAATTATCCGAAAAAAATATCCAAATCCGATCTGAAGCTATCCGGTCGGTCGGACGGACGGAAAATATCCGATCCGATTGCACCCCTAGCAGAGGAGATCCCTGTTAAGCATTTTTTTTTTCCGAAATGAAGGTAGTACCCAGCTTTATTGAAGAAGCTAGAATTAAGCAAGTTTACTATCTTCGTCTTTTGCTAGCTGTATAAGGGACAACGAATATTTCTTACATTTGCTTATAATGAAATAATGTAAAACTTGAGTGTGCTGTTTTGACTTTTTACCTTCAACTAGGTATAATCCATGAGATATATGATTCTTGCAATCCAATGTAGGTCCTCATCCTAGATTCTATCGCTTAACTTGGCTTCACTAATGTGCATGATATCTCTTTCCAGTGTTGTTGCAGCATTCTCATGATGTACCATGCTAAGAAGTTTTCTGTGCCCTTTGCCCCGCAGAGGGTTCAGAATAGTGAGCATGTAAGTAATATTGGAGCTTTCGGTGGATCCAACATAAGCAACACTGTTAATCCTACAGGAAGTGGGAAACAACGTCTACGTTGGACCTCAGATCTCCATAATCGCTTTGTGGATGCCATCGCCCAGCTTGGTGGACCTGATAGTGGGTATTCTCTGTCAAGTATTAGTCACTGTGGTTGAACTTGATGCAATGTATAAGCTCTAATATAAGATTTTTGTTCAATTTCCTGTTTGACATCTCATACACCTTGTCATCAGTACAAATTCTCAGAGAAATTCTGTAGTGATGTTATAAAACAATATATAGATAAAACAACATACATGATTCTAAGCGGTCGAAGCTTCATTTTACTTGTAATGTCTGTACTATTCGTTTTTTCTACCTAAATGCATGGCACAGCTCCTGCCCTTCCCTTCAAAAAACAATATTGCAAATTAATGGTTTCATATCAAATGCATTACACATATCATGTATGTTTAGCAAACTGGGATTTCAATTGATTCTACTATTTAAAATGTTTAGGATCAAATTACTACACATCTTTAATTTATGGGGCTCATTAACAACATGTCTATTGGTCGGATCAAAATTTAAATGCATAGGGGAGTGAATTCATCACGTTAGGTGTTTAGTGTACGCATATTTCAGTGAATTCATTTTAGCTGTAATTAAATCCAATCACATTGGGAAATGTTCATTCCTTGAAACTGTAAACCATGTCAATAGTTGGAAACAGCTTGGAGTATTGCATGTGGCCCACATGTGTCTGGCTCATAGTTACCGGATTCGCTATAAACCCCCGTGAATCATGAACTAGATTCGTCGAACCCGAAGCGGTTTAGGGTAGGGGTTCGTGTTCGCATGGAAGCTGGGAAAAAAAATTGGCGAAATGTGAACCCGAATACCGTACCGCAACTCAGACAACAGCGTTTCTGGTAACTATGGTCTGGTTCTATTACATGCTAGCTTGTCTAGTGATAAACTAGCAAGTTATTATGGGATTTGTTTATTTATTTTGGAGTACAAGTATGCTATATCTAACACGTTTTCCTGTACTGCTGTCATCATTTCTTCAGGAGCAACACCTAAAGGTGTGCTCACTGTAATGGGTGTACCTGGAATCACAATTTATCATGTGAAGAGCCATTTGCAGGTGAAAAATTACCCTTTAAGGAAGCAGGTGTTAAAAAAGTTCCATTGTAGCTAATACTTTGTTTCTTTGGTGCTTGTGTAGAAATATCGCCTTGCAAAATATATACCAGAATCTCCTGCTGAAGGTACATATCCTTCTATGCGTCATTATCTCTCTAATGCACTTCCCCCCTCCTGCCACACCTGGAAATTCAGCTGCTATTTTGATTTTGAATGTTACAATTGCCATCACTTGTAGGTTCCAAGGACGAAAAGAAGGATTCTAGTGATTCCCTCTCTAACACTGATTCTGCGCCGTAAGTGATTTTACTTAGTTGTGTATACACAATGTTTGTGCCTTGTAGTAGCTTAGGCTTTGTGTGTTAGTTGGTATCAAGTTTTTATGAATTGCATAGTTAAAGAAATATTCTGACTTATCTTTCAGTGGATTACAAATCAATGAAGCATTAAAGATGCAAATGGAGGTTCAGAAGCGGCTCCATGAACAACTTGAGGTTTGTTATTTTAAGTTGTCAATTACTGTCAATCATGCCGTTAGTTTTTGTATTGTTTAGTTTACCCACCACTCCAAAACTTTGCAGTACTTGGTGGTTGGGGATTTACTCTTACAAGTATATCTTTCACGCTACTTTTACTAATCTATTATTTATTAAGTTACACCTATAGTATTTTCTTATGCATGGACTTGGTCTCCGTTGCCTCTTATTGACAGTTATTTTATTTTGGCTGCACTGTTTGTTTGTTAATTTTCGGTTTTGAGGTTCTTTCTCTTCAAGACTAATCCTCCAAACTCTTCCAATTGGATGAAAGCTACTGTATGTTGCCTTTTCAGGTGCAAAGGCAATTGCAGCTGAGAATCGAAGCACAAGGGAAGTACTTGCAGATGATCATAGAGGAGCAGCAAAAGCTTGGTGGATCACTTAAAGCTTGTGACGAGCAGAAGCGTTCACAGTCACCACCTAGTTTAGATGACTACCCTGATAGTATGCAGCCTTCTCCCAAGAAGTCGAGGATGGACGATCTGTCACCAGATTCAGTGCGGGATGTGGCACAACCAGAATTTGAATCCCATTTGATCGGTCCGTGGGATCAAGAACTCTGCGGCAAAAACATATGCGACGCTGCATTCCGGATGGATGAGTTCAAAGCAGACCCTGGTATGAGCAAGTCGTAAAGCAAGGCCTTCCTCCATGGAAATCCTTCAGAATTGTTAACTTCCACTGGATGATCGATCTCATGTGAATATATATCACATCTTAACAACAAAATGAATGTTGTGTGGATCTTCAGATCCATACCTGATCCCTTCAGCCACGGCCAAATGTTGTTGTTGTCATTGTAGCATTCACCATACAGCTCTTGTAATTATAAGGATGTTCTGAAATCTTTAGCACGCATTTCCTTCTTTGGAAGGAACTGTCCTGACTTGAAACACGTGGCAAGAAAGGAAACACGTTTATACACGATACATTTGCTGCGGAGAGGGTACGGCCCCTGAAGCTACTTGTTGGTAATAATTTTTTGTTCAATTCAATTCTGGGATCTGCTTAATATATAGCTACCCCCTTTATAGCGTTGAGAATTGCCGAGACGTCAGCCCCTCCACCTGTCTCCTTGCCGATTTTGCAAAAAAACTCCTTACATTTCTTTGAAATTACGTATAGGTCCTTCTGAATTACAAATAGGTCTTTCGTGATTTTTTGTGAGACAAAAATATATTTTTTTCTTCACGTTTAGGTCCCTAGCGCGGTATTTTACGGAAAAACCTCCTGTTAATTACAAATCGCGGGCAAGCCTTTTTTTAATTTTTCAGGATAGCGAGCAGGTCCAAAAAAATAACAAACAGGTCCCTGGTTCTTACGTTAAGGTCCTTTCTCCGTTTTTCCCGAAAAAAATGTTTTCGCCACAAAAAAAACACGTTTTCCCCGAAAAAAATATTTTCGCTACAGAAAAACGTAGATTCGTCGAAGATTTATAGCGACTTATCGATTTGCCGATCCGTTTTTACTGGAAAAAATGTTTTCGCCACAAAAAAAAACGCGTTCTTCCCGGGAAAAAAAATCTCGCCACAAAAAAAACACGTTTTCCCTCGGAAAAAAAGTTTTCGCCACCAAAAAAACGCAGATCCGTCGAAGGTTCGCGTTTTTCCCGAAAAAAAAGTTTTCGCCACAAAAAAAACACAGATCCGTCGAAGGTTCGCGTTTTTCCCAAAAAAAAGTTTTCGCCACAAAAAAAACGCAGATTCGTCGAAGATTTATAGCACCTTATCGATTTGCCAATCCGTTTTTATCGGAAAAAATATTTTCGCCACAAAAAAAACGCGTTTTTCCCGGAAAAAATGTTTTCGCCACAAAAAAACACGCTTTTCATGGATTCGCCGATGGGTCCTATCGACTCTACAAAACGGCGCAGCGTAGCGCGCTATTATTGCTAGTACTATATATTATAGAGCTCAAGATTGCCGGTTGATTAGGCATGCCACGTGTCACTCTTCGCGGATAGATCCTTTAAAAAATCAGAAATCGCGTTTAGGTCCTTTTGACTTTTTAATAAAATAGACCCGAAAAATATGAAAATTGCGTTTAGGTCCCTCCGCGGTTTACATTTAGGTTCTACAGGTTGTTCTTAGCGGAACGGACCCTAGAAAAAATAAATTAATTTATGTTCCTCTACAGTTTAAAAAACACAGATTCGTCAAAGATTTATAGCAACCCATGGATTTGCCGACGGGTCGTAGCCGCGGTTTTCTAAAAAAATACAGATTCGTCGAAGGTTTATAGCAGCCCATAGATTCGCCGACGAGTCCTGATGACACCATTTTTTAAACAAATACAAAAACCAAAAACATGACTAGATTTTCCGAAATGCAAGCTCATGGATTCGCTGATGGGTCCTACCGACCTATTTTTTTAAAAAAATATGAAAACCGAAAACATGGCTAAATTTCTCAAATTTTTCACGCTACATCGTCGTGCGCGACGCGACGTAGCGCGTTATTCTGGTTGTAAGATGTAGCCAGCAACATGTTAAAAGTGTCAATTAGTTTTGAGTACTGAACAACTCTGCATTTAGGGTTATTGCCTTATTGGAGGACATTCCAATGTTATGGACACAGGGCACTGAACGATGTTCTGTTCAAGGAGTAAGAACATATGATATTTTTTTGATATTTTGAAAAGGTTCCCAAGTTACGTCGAATGCGAACTTTCAATGCCAATGCTGCTCAGAATCGAAGGGCTTGTGTGAGAAGAAATCTTGGGGCATAAAGAGTAACAGTTATGAATAAAAGGAAAGCAGAAGTTCTGGCTTTTTTTTGACATTTGACAACAGCTTCGAGCAAATCAGACTAAGGGTGTGTTTGGTAGAACTTCAGCTCTACCAGATCGGTATTCCTAACTCTATTAGATCCGTGGAGCTGGAACTGTGAATATATTAAAAATGTTTAGATAGATTATCTTGTTTATATTTTAGGCTAAAAATATAAACTTAATTCACTTTATCTTAGTATACAATTTTCAAATCTTACGTGAAGCTGGAATTTGAAACTCTACCAAATAGATCCTAAGTTACAAGCCTGCTAGTGGCAAGAGTGTCCGGCTTCTAAACCATTTCCAATTTCATCGCGGTGAGATGCTTTGAGGCAGTCATTGATGCTGTTACCGTGTTTTTTTTAACACTATGCTGCTATTGCCATCAATGCCATGTAATCGCAAAAAAAGAAAAGAAAATAAAAAGGTGCTACTGCCATGGCTAAAGCGACGAATTTAGCATTTGTGAGGAAAAAGACTTCCATATCGAGCACAGTTAGCAATGAGACGCACTCAACCAACACTGCACTCGAACACTTCAAGTCTACAACATTCCCATAATGCATCCAGATGTACTTATTTTTTATCATGAGTTTTTTTAGATATATAGTGTAATGGATGGTATATTGAGCTAAAAGCTAAATAGTGTGCGCTCGAACAATACACTTGTATGCTTAACTATATCTTTTTGCCTAGTTAAAATATCCGATTTTTGTCAAGTTTTACACTAGGCCAACGGCGAACAAGCCTTTGCTCGGTTGGCTAGCGGCGCTGGCTAGCGCGCTGCCTGCCCGGGTTCGAATCTCCGATTCGCCCGGGTGCGCATTCGGAGCTGGATGCTGACACGTGTGTGTATGCGTGCGTGCGTGGGCGTGTATGGGTGAGTATGTGTGCGTTTATAACCTGACTGTTGTTCTTCTTCTATATTGAATGCCAGAGCTCGTGGCCAATTTTTTTTTTAAAAAAACACTAGGCCAACGCCCCTTTCGTTGGTTTCTAACCCCGCCACTGGTTAAGAAGAACATACAAACGCAGATAATAATTGACAATTTTGCAAAAAAAGAAAAAAAAAAGAATCTGGTATGAACTACGGTCTACGAAGCAAATCGAAGCCTCTTCTTTTCTTAGATTAACTTTCGACCTTCCACTTTTGAAAAAGGTCATCGGTAAATTATGTGGGGTGAGAGAGACTTCACATTGTTCAAACTTCACTATTTGGTCAAGAAATCTTTAGTGGTAAAGACACAAGATCAGTCAGACAAATACAGCCCTACTATCCTTCCACGGCGGTTGATCTGGATCATCAATTCTGTATCGTGTCGAGGATGTACGATATGCATACGAATCCTTTATCTTTGCAGTCAGAACTTTAAGAGAAAAAGTCGAAGGAGTAGCCCCTTAGAAAGATGGAGGCATAGAATACACACTCATATGACTGGCCTTATGGTTTATGAGACATTTTTGGTTGTAATATAGAAAGTTTGTCTGCATTAGAATTGTTTCTGAACTTTTATACCCTTCTAATACATGGATTGCACGATGATGCTTTGATAGGCAAATGGATCACAAGTTCACAACCGTTTAACTGGGCCACTTAACTGGGGAATTGGTTGGACTGTCCAAGCTAAGAATTCTGTAATTACAGTTGAACTTCCACTGTCCTCAGTATTTCCATACTTTATTCCGTATTAACATTTCCTCCCTACCTTCTTTACTGCAGATACCGCTCAAACAATGATCTTTGTAGAACAATTCCGATATCTGGACCATTCCAGAACATTCCTCCGAGAAGGTAGGTGGAATGGAACTGCCTTCGGATACTGTAATCTTTTTGGATAAGTTTGAATTTTAGGTGCGGTTAAGATTCCAAGTTAGAAGTTGAACAAATGCAGCGTTTCAATGCTTTCTAGCCTTGCTTCGCCATTTTATTGCGCTCTATTTGGGTATAATGCTGTGTGGCGGTTAGTTAAACTCTGCTAATCCTTGGCTGCTTTCCTGCAGCTTTGACAATAATCCGCGCCTGAATGAAAGGCCCTGAGCTGGAAGGACAGGGACTGTATGACACCAACTGCGAGATGGCAGCATGAAACAAACGAATAGCAGCTAGCACTACTACAGACTGTCTCATCCGCGACCCCCCATCACTACCGGGTAGGTGCGAGCCGGCAGTGATAATATTATCACTGCCGGTTCCAAATTCAACCGGCAGTGATAATACTATCACTGTCGGTTCTAACTTCAATCGGCAATGATATGAATAGTATAAATTTCCCGTAGGAATGGAGGCAATATCATTGCCGGTTTTATAGAGAACCGACAGTGATAAGAAGATATCACTGCCGGTTTATATGTACAACCGGTAGTGATAACACCATTGCCGGTTAAGCCTATAAACCGATAGTGATAACACCATTTTCACCGCCGTTTTACTCTAAACCAGCGAGTGATATTATCGTTCCCCATAATTAGTTCGATCTGAGAACATAAGAAACATTGTAATTTATCTACTTTATAACATATGAAAGCATAATTAGTTAAAAACATAACATATGAAAGCAAATTTGTAATTTGCGGGATATGTATTAATTAAAATACGAACATTTACAAAACATAATTAGGTATATCGTCTATTATTACATATTTAGTCCTAATTATAATAGGCCAATGGCGCGAAGCCCTATATCCAAAAGTCGTCGTCTGCGTCGTCCTCCTCCTCCTCCTCGTCATGGGCTGCCGCTTGAAGATCGACGAGTTGCGGCGGTGCTCGTCCTCCTTCTCCTCCGAATCCGATTAGGTGGCGGAGTTGGTCTTACCCCAACGCCGTGATTTCTACTTGCCGCCGTTGCCTCCTCCTCCTCCTCCTCCTCCTCCTCCTTTGCCTCCTCTTCCTCCTCCTCCGCTTCCACCTCCTCCTTCTCCTCCTCCTCCTTCTCCTCCTTCTCTAGCGATGGAGCGGGGCTTTGCCCAACACGTGCTCGCTTCTTGGGGGGTGCCATTTTTGCAACAATAGTGGATTGTGTGGGGGTGCCATTCTTGAAACAATAGTGGCATTATATAGAGCGAATGGGAAGAACAACAATTAGCGAGAGAATGTGAAGCGCAAGCGATTGGCGCGGCAGAGAACGAGGCGGCGCGACGGTTGGGTTGGCCGTTGGCCTGGCGATTTGAAGGGTGGGGCGTATCATCTGCGGTTTATATTACCAACCGCAATGATAATCGACTATCACTGCCGGTTAATACCTATAACCGTAGTGATATATTACTACCGGTTTAATTCTGACCGGCGTGATATTTAAAGTTCTTGCCGGTTCGTATATTCAGCGGCGATGATATGTATTTTCAGCATAGCGCAATTTTTGGCGCGTAGTATGACCTTATCATTTGGGTTACTGCGCAGAACCGTGATGATAAGGTATTTTCGCGTAATATGACCTTATCACTGCCGTTCTTCGCAGAGCCGCGATGATAAGCTATTTATATAGCAATCTTCACCGACCGACGATTTCCCGTAGAAGCGAAGAGAGGAGCACTCTTTGCTCGGGTGTATTTTCTCCGGAGAGGTTTGCCAAATTTTGTGTCGATATTTTGTTCATATTTTTCATCGAATCGACATCTTCTCCGTAAGTAGAACAAAGAGGAGTGTATTATCTTGACGAGTTCTTTGTGAAAAATTGTATTAAAATTTTACGAGGTTACTAACTTGATGTATGTTATATTTGTCGTAAAATTTTACTTTACTGAGTGCTATAGATGTTGATAATTGCGATTATGCGGTGTGAACAGGTTTATGTCGGTCTTGCTCAAATTAAGATCTAGCTAAATTATTGAATAAATTATAATTCATATTGTAGTGGATGTTTGAGTAATAAAATTGCTAGATGGACAATTATGCATAAATGTAATTAATTTAATTAATGAAAATTTGTTATATGGATTTTTAATAGTACAGATTGCTAGATGATCAATTATAAATAGTGAGAATTGCTAGTTGAATATTTAAATAATGGGAAATGGTAGATGGATTTTGCAATAATGAAATTTGGAACATAAATATTAATTATTTAGAAATATATCCTTATATTCAATTATATGCTTGTTAATTTGTTGTAGATTAATTTAATTTAATAGCTAGCGCTACATAACAAAATGAAATGAAGAAATCTTCTAAATAATTAAAAAATGATAGATGGATATTTAAATAGTGAAAAAGGTTTGATGTATTATATAGGCAAAATTGCTAGATGTATTTGTAAAACTAATCATTTACAATTATATTGTTATTTGCGATAAATTCATATCCATTTTAGTGATGTAGTGGATGTTTAAGTAATAAAATTGCTAGATGGACAATTATGCATAATTGTAATTAATTTAATTAATGAAAATTTGTTATATGGATTTTTAATAGTAAAATTGCTAGATGATCAATTATAAATAGTGAGAATTGCTAGTTGAATATTTAAATAATGGGAAATGGTAGATGGATTTTGCAATAATGAAAGTTGGAACATAAATATTAATTATTTAGAAATATATCCTTATATTCAATTATATGCTTGTTAATTTGTTGTAGATTAATTTAATTTAATAGCTAGCGCTACATAACAAAATGAAATGAAGAAATCTTCTAAATAATTAAAAAATGCTAGATGGATATTTAAATAGTGAAAAAGGTTTGATGTATTATATAGGCAAAATTGCTAGATGTATTTGTAAAACTAATCATTTTCAATTATATTGTTATTTGCGATAAATTCATATCCATTTTAGTGATGTAGTGGATGTTTAAGTAATAAAATTGCTAGATGGACAATTATGCATAATTGTAATTAATTTAATTAATGAAAATTTGTTATATGGATTTTTAATAGTAAAATTGCTAGATGATCAATTATAAATAGTGAGAATTGCTAGTTGAATATTTAAATAATGGGAAATGGTAGATGGATTTTGCAATAATGAAAGTTGGAACATAAATAATTATTTAGAAATATATCCTTATATTCAATTATATGCTTGTTTGTTGTAGATTAATTTAATTTAATAGCTAGCGCTACATAACAAATTACAATTATATTGTTATTTGCAGTTATGTGCTTATAATGTGTTTATCGTTTTAATTACTTAGCAATGCATGACTCTTGTAAAGAATAAATTATTTTGATATCGTTTGTTCATATACTAAAATGTAGTTTGATATAATTAACTGTAGATGGACCGAAGGTGGATGTATGACACGGACCGTCGCGATCCAGAGTTCTTTAATGGTGTGACTTGTTTTCTGAATGCGGCTGCGGCACACAAGTCGAGAAACCAGACGGACTATATGTGTTGTCCATGCGTTGATTGCAAAAATGAGAAGATGTTTTGTAACATAGAGTCGATGCGTGAACACTTGCTTCGAAGGGGTTTCAAAGTGGCTATACTGTTGGGTGAGCACGGTGAAGATGATATTGTACATGAAGGGCAACACATTGATGAAGATGATATTGTACATGAAGGGCAACACATTAATGAAGATGGCGGAGACAACGATATGATAGCGGTGGAAGATCGTTCGTTGATACCCACGAAGATGATCTAGATCAAATGCTACGTGATGGGGAGGGGACTTCACGAGTGAAAGGGAGTTTCAAAAGTTCCAACAGTATGGTAGAGGACTCTACAACGCCATTGTACTCGGTACGCAAGGAGGAGCCTGAAACGCATACCGTGCTTTCCTCTGCAGCTTGAAGGCAAGCAATGGTTGGTCCGATAAGAGCTTTCTTGAAATTATGTCTCTTGGGGACTTGCTTCCAGAGGGTAACGTGTTGCCTTCAACTACGTGCGTGCCAAGCGGTTGTGCGCCGTTGGGACCGGAAGTACAAAGAATACACGCATGTCCAAACGATTGCATATTGTATCGCAATGAGTTTGCGAACATGGATGCTCGTGTTGTTTGCAAAGCAAAGCGGTATAAGAACAACGACGCAGCGATATCGAGAACGAAGATGTCGGGTGAGGCGTAAGAAGAAGAGGTGTCCCCATAAGGTGGTGTGGTATTTCCTATAATCCCGTCTGGGCGATTGTTTGCGAACAAAAGGCATGCCCAATTGCTACGATGGCACGCCGAAGAGCGTAAGAAGGATGGAATGCTCGAGACACCTGCTGATTACGTGCAATGGAGGAACATCGACGAAAAATATAAGAAGCGCTTTGCATATGATGTGAGAATATAAGGTTCGGGTTGAGTACGATGGGATGAATCCTTTTGGCAACATGAGTAGTCGCCACAACACTTGGCGGTGACTTTATGCATCTACAACCTTCCTCCTTGGCTTTGCATGAAGCGAAAGTACATTATGATGCCACTATTGATCCAAGGGCCGAGCAACCCGGCAATGATATCGATGTGTACCTCAAACCATTGGTTGAAGATCTTCTAATATTGTGGACCGATGGTGTATGTGTATGGGATGAGTATAAAAGAAAACTTTATCCTCACGGGCATTATTGTTTGTAACCATTAATGATTATCCTACTCTTGGCAACTGTCGGGCGCATTTACAAAAGGCTTCAACGGATGCGTCTAGTGCTGGATGATCTGACTAGCCGGTGGTGAAGAACAATGAAAAATGGCTTACATGCGACATCGTAGGTTCCTCATAAGGATCACCCATACCGCAATAATAAGAGAGCTTTTGACGGACAAAGGAGACGCCTTAGCTCAGAAGAATCACACTGGGAAGCAGATATTTGCCATCAGTAAAGGATCTTACAATTATTCACGGAAAGGGAGCCGAAATACATCTATTCCGACTTCGGGATAAGGCTCCTTTGTGGAAAAAAGAAATCGATATTTTGGATCCTACCTTATTGGCGGCACACGGAAGTTCGACCGCAATCGGCGTCATGCACATAGAGAAGAACGTGTGTGACGACTTGCTTGGTATCTTCTTGGACATACCGCAAAGCGAAAGATACACTTCAAGCAAAGATGGACCTCGAAGATATGAAATCGAGGAAGGAGCGCATCACGAAGAAATGGATACATGCAAAAAGTACCTTCCATGCGCTGCTACACTTTGAGCAAGAAAGAGAAAATTAGCGTTTGCGAATGCTTGCACGAATCAAAGTTCCGTCTGGTTACTCTGCTAACATAAAGAGACTAGTCTCAATGAAAGACTTAAAGTTAATTGGTATGAAGTCTCACGATTGCCGCGTGATGATGACACAGATGCTTCCAATTGCAATTAGGGGGTTCGCGGAGAAAGTCCGAGACCCAATTATCAAGTTGTGTTCATTCTTCAATGCGATTTCACGAAGGCCATCGATCCATTAATACTAGATAAGCTGCGGAAGGCGTGGTCCACACTCTGTGCGGGCTTGAGATGTGTTCCTCCATCTTTTTGATATTATGGTCCATCTCATTGTTCACATTGTGAAAGAATCTGATTCTTGGTCCCGTATTTCTACATCGATGTACCCTTCGAGAGATTCATGGGGTTATAAAGAAATATGTTAAGAATCAAATCGACCGGAAGGTTGCATTGCCGATGGTCGGGGAACCGAGGAGGTCATTGAGTTCTCGTCGATTATATGGATCTCAAACCGATTGGTGTGCTGTATCTCGGCATGAGGAAGGCTACAGGGAAAGGACACTAGGCGAGAAATCGATGCGTACTAGCAATCTAGCTTCATTTACACAAGCACATTTCGCAGTTTTGGGACAATCGGTTGTGGTGGCCCGTATGTCGACATGCACAAGAACGTGCTATCCAAAACAAACCTGTGGAGGTCGAGGGTTGGCTCGCGAGAGACACAGAGATAATTTCGCGATTGGTTGTGTAGACACATGATGCGTCTGAGACAGATCGCACTCGGTTGAAATTGTTGGCTCGAGGACCGTCAACTACAATTCGGACATTCAAGGATCGACATAAATGGTTTTACATTTTATACAAGAGCGCAAGATAAAAGAGCACCAATCAAAATAGCGGTATCCGTATAGATGCCTATGATAGCAATGGAAATAGGCAAACCTACTACTGATTCATAGAAGAGATTTGGGAGCTTGACTATGGACCTTTGAAGGTCCCTCTCTTTCGGTGCCAATGGGTCGACTTCGTGGCGTGAATATCGACAAATCGGCATCACTACTAGTGGACCTCAAACTCGTCGGATCTGAGAGAAGAACCATTCGTACTTGCTAATTACATTACACAAATCTTCTTTGTAATCGGCCGGCTAACAAGGAGCGCCACGTGGTTATTGAAGGAAAAAGAAGGATTGTCGGAGTTGAGAATGTTGTCGACGAGGAAGAGTACAACCAATTCGATGAGCTTCCCCCTTTTGGAGAGGACGTTGACCTAAGTACCATGGAAGACAGTGACGAAGCTACATACATACGCCGCGATCATAACGAAGGTCGAATCGTAGCTTAGTTGTAGTAATGAAATGTATGCTTTCTTTTGTATGAACGACATGTTTATTTTCTCATATGTAACCATTAATGTAATATATGCAATAGTGGAAATTGAGGTTATGCTTTCTTTTGATCAAATTGAAAGTTTCACTACAGCTGCTATCTCTTCTTCCTCTCCAACTTTTCCAATGAAAAATTTCATGTTGTATGAAGATGAGAACTACTTCAAGAATTTCAGGTTTCACGAGGAGGAAAACTACTTTCAAGATTTCAGGTAAGGAGAAATATTAGCTGTCCTATAGTAGGGGGCATATCCGGTGCAATCAGGCTTTTGGTGCAATCTCCGTGCAATCCAACTAAGAAAAGTTTCAAAAAATTCTAAAAAAAATCATGGATGTACATCTCATCTTACCCCATCTACATATAAAATTTCATGATCAAATTCGTCCTATATTAAGAGTAATAAAAAGACAAATTTTAATAGAATATGGGCAAGCTTATCATTTAGGTTGTACAATGGACCGGCTTATCATCTTTGCCGGTTGTACAATGGACCGACGGTAATATTCCACTATCACTGCCGGTTGTACAATGGACCGGCGATAATATTCCACTATCACTTGCGGTTGTACAATGGACCGCAGTACAATGGCAATGGCAGCGATATATTCCATTATCACTTGCGGTTGTACAATGGTGTGATATTCAGCCGGTTGTACAATGGCCTATAAATTGAAGCGCGTGACCAACTCTGATATTACCCTAAAATTAGCCGCCCCTCCTCTCATTTACCCTAACCTAGCCCGCGCTTCCTCTCACTTTTAGCTCCTTGCCTCCAGCCTCGCCGCGCTCGGACCACCGCCGTCGGCTCGCGTCGAGCTCCCGCCGCCGCCTCGACTTCATTGCCGTCGCATCGCTTCGCCTCGGACCGCCGCGTCGCCTCGACTTCAGGGCGGCCCGCGTCGCCTCCCCACCGTCGCCTTCACCTCCCCACCATCTCCCCGCCGTCGCCTCGACCTCCCCACCGTCTCCCCGCCGTCGCCTTGGTACTGCTCTTGCGATGTGTGAATGTGCATGTCCAGATGTGAATGTGCAGATGTGAATGTGAATGTGATTGTGAATGTGCAGATGCTAAGGGGCCAGTCAATTCATTTGGCTTGGGGACCTAGCATGTGGGTATAGTGTTCAGTGAGGATTTGGGACTGCAATAGACAATTTGTGACAACTAATCTCAGATTTTCAGTCCCCGTTTGTTGCTCTTTGTTGCTCTGTGATGAACTAGGGTAAAAGTATGACCAGAACATTTATCTCTCTGTTTTAGGCCTTGAACTGTAGACTTGAATGCTTGAAAGAATTTATTCTTTAATTGTCTACATTATACCTGTTATTTTCTGAATCATATTTTCTGTCAGCACTTGTTATGCTAGCTCCTGTGTTCTGATGCTATTAGAGGTCATCACCAAGTGACCTTGTGTCTTCTTGCGCAGACTTGATTAGTTTGAATCTGAACTGATACTTACTCATTCCTGATTAGTTTGATATTTGCTCAGTTCTGATTAATATATTTTAGTTCTTGCATAAACTGTTTAATACCGATCTGATGAATCGATAACTGAATCTCGCTTAATTCTTGTCTTGGTATGTTTAAAACTAGTATTAGAGATCACTGGAATTAGTAATCTGAAAGCGAAGCTTTCGACTATTGAGAGATTCTGACATTTCCTGTTGGACTGGAAGTCCTGTGCTTCGGTTAACAAGGAATTAATTCTGATTTGGGTATAATTCTTGACAGTAGATTCTTAATTGTGCATTTAAGGTGGTAAGAGTTCAAGGCCTAATGCATAGAATAAATTGTTAGCCGATTCGTGATTGTAGTAAAGATTCTAATCTTTACTCTAACCCTAAATCTGAGAGCACCATATTCATTTTATTGTCTTTGAGACAGTAGGTATAATTCATATTATGTATGACTTAACCATGCTTAGTGTTGTCTTGTTTATGTCATACATCTTGTTTGTGAATTATATATTCTCATATATATGCTTAAGAGGAATAATGAACAAAGTCTTGCTTTTATACTCGCACCTTCTTCAACAATAATAACTGAACACTAAGGTAAGGTTGTCACAAATTAGTCTATTACTCGTCCCTTGTGGCGAGGAGGGCCTTTGGGCAACCCGACATCTGAGAACACTCAAAATAAACAAGTTGAGCTTTATGCTTGTTGCCTTGTTCATTTTTGTGCCCTTGTGCTGTTTTGATCATTTTGCTCTATGGTTATTTATATTGCAGCCAAAAGTAAACTTCAATTTGGTGCTTTGTATATGTTCTTGAAAGATGTATACATGTGTTGTAAATATTTGTTTTGTACAGATGTATACATGTGTTGTAAATATTTGTTTTGTGCCACTAATTGTAATAGTTGTAGTTCATTTAGTTAATACTCCGTGCACGGGACTTTTGGGTGACAGTGAGCATACACTTAAGTGGAGTATGGGTGTCACCTCTAAGTCCAACGACGCGTGTGAGAATCGATTCATATTTACGGGTGCCCACGAGAGGTTTTCGGGTGACTTTCGGGTGACAAAGTGAGCATACACTTAAGTGGAGTATGGATGTCACCTCTAAGTCTTCCAAATATTTGTATGTGAGCAACGTATCTTGTGCACATAGATTGCCCTATGTATGTATGAAATTTGAGATTCATTATATCACAAGAGTTACCAAAAGAAAATTCGACAAGTTTAAGCTCTTTAAACTTGTCGAAATTTTCTTTTTGTAACTCTCGATATAATGAATTTGATCTACAATTTCATGTGTATGTATATTTTGTTGACCAAAAATATATGTGTTTCTGAGATGTATATATGTGACCTTGAAAGATGTATGTGTATAAACATATATATATATATATATATATATATATATATATATATATATATATATATATATATATATATTTGTGTGTATAAAGATGTATGTGTATAAAAAGTGACATATCACAATCCCGAAAACAACTATACAAAACAATAATGAATCATTCTTATTCACACTAAAATGATTTAAAAAAATAAGCCCTGCAAGTTCAAGAAGCATGGGTGCGGGAGGCGTCAGGTACATGGCATGAGGTGACATGCTTGCTTGACATGGAATGATTGATTGCAATCATTCCATGTCAAGCGAGCACGCCTCCTCATGGTTTCGCCTCTCGGTGTACCGGACGCTCTCCTGGCATCCATGCTTCTTGAACTTGCAGGGGCTTATTTTTTAAAAAATCATTTTAGTGTGGAATAAGAATGATTCATTATTTTTTATTAAGCAAATATATTCTTAAGAATATATGAATTTTTTCATATTATTTTTTCATTTCGAGGTCACAACATCACTTGATTTCCTCTCAACTCTAGCAAAATTACCATCGTTTGAATTCACAAGTTTGATGTCATGTAGCAACCATGAATGAATGCAATATAATTAACCCAATAACATTTCTGATTGCTAGGAATGGCCTCGAATCAAGGACAAGTGCCAGAGGGAGTTCGGCCCTCGAATATAGACGAAGTAGGAATGGATAGCCCAAGGAATACTGAACCTCTGAGGATATTGATATGGAGCAACTTTGGCGCCACAACCACGGACCAATCGACCAATGGACCAAGCTGACGCCACTGCCATGGACCAAGCTGACGCGACTAACATGGGCGAGGTAAAGTATTAGTACGTTGTGATTCCCAAAATATTGTAGGGTCATCGACTAATAACAAGATCAATTGTAGGCTCAAGCGTCTGGTGAACAAAGGCGGCAGTCGTGGCCGAGCAAGATGCCTAAGGCGTTCACAACATAGTCCAGCTCTCGGAAGTCGGGGAACTGCTATACCACGTCGTATTATACCCGTCTGAGGAGACTGCGGAGTACTTGCTAGGGATAACGTGCCCATCATCTATAGATCATGGACCGCCGCGAAGGTGATCGAGGGTGGTTCCCGATGACTGAAGGACTCGCTATGGGGCAAGCTAAAACACGTATTCCATTTCCCCAAGGGTCGAGTTGGTTGCAAAGAGCGTGCACTAAGTATCATGTGCACATGCCGGAAGAATTGGAAGACTCAATTGAATAAGAACTATGTGAAGAAGAATGTCACGCCAAAGTTTAACATGTTTCCAAAGATAAGGGAATTTTGGAAGGACTTTGTGGAGTCTGAAATTCAAGAAGCCTGCAACAGTGAGTCGGAAGAACAAGACTAACGCGGATAAGAATATGTACTCTCACACACTAGGCAATGGTGGCTCGTGAAGAAAATACTGCATGGGATAGCGCGAACAAGAGCTAACCCTCAAGGGCGTTACTCATGACGGTCGAGTTCATCGCACAATCAAAGCATCGGTTGCTTGGGAGGGGGCTTCGTCTCGAAGATGGCAGCTTGAGCTTCGGAGCGATAGAGCTCGGAGGTGTCGCAGAAAATATCGATGCTCACGTGGAGTCTTCCCAAGGGCTTTTCGGGCCACAAAGGAGAATGATGAGTATTTGTTGCCTCGGTAACAGGGAGCATCCTGGGCGCACCCGAGGAGTTGGTTTGGTGCCGTGGAAAGAAGGCTTCCCAGCTGACGCATCGTTGTACAAGCGGTCGAAAAGAATAAGAGAAGATGAACTGCAAAGTCAAATACAAGATGCTGTGGCAAGAGCGTTAGAGGAAGAGAGAGCGAAGCTGGATCAAGTTGTGGAGCAAGCAGTACAGAAAGCTCTCAGCTCACGACCGCCACTCGATGACAGCCCTCGGAACCTCAGTCACGGTGTTCTTAAGAGCAGCTGCGCGTCCACAACGATTCCGGGAGAGCATCGACTCCATTTTCCAGTGGATGACATCACAGAACCGACACCGTGCAAGCTGCATTTGTCCGCACATGGCATTACCATCAAGGTGGCTGATGGCAGGGCTTGGCCATGCCTCCTCGCGGGTTCTGCCCGCCGCCTAATCACCACTGGATTCGCCAGGTCGAAGTAAACGGTGTAGTCCGACAATATCGCAAAATGGAGGTAGAGATTCTGGCGAGGATGGAAAAACAAACTTGGAGAAAACGTGCATGGCTTCCTCGCGTGGCGCAAGAGCTTGATTATGTTCGCCTCGGACGATGAGGCCGACAACGACGATGATGATGATGAGCCTCACTCTCCACCGCGCAGACTGCCGCCTCTGAAAAGTGCAACTCCTCATGCGGCACCGCTTAGGACAAGTCCAACTCCTCCACCACCATCCGAAAAGGTCCAACTCCTCCGCGGCACCACCAGAAAAGTCCAACTCCTCCACGGCACCATCCGAAAAAGTCCAACTCCTCCTCCGGCACCAGCCAGGAAAAGTCCAACTCCTCAGCCGGCACATAAGAAGAATCGAACATCAGCACCATCTCGGAAGTCCGCATCGTCTTGTACCAAATCTCGGTCATCTGTGAAGGCAACCTGACCTCGAAGAAATTATCGGCCGATATGACTGAAGAAGAACGCAAAGAGCAAACGAAGGCCGAGGTAACATCTGTGAGATCATGTGATGAAAAATTGGTTGAATGGTGAAATTGGCATTGTAAAGTGGCGTTGGTTATAGCATGTGTGGTGCTTGTGCATGTGCTATGGTGATATGATTATTATCTTTGGTGATAGCATGATGGTTTTGCTTGATGCAATGCACTTTCGTGTGAGTGGTTGCATGGATTAACCTTGAGTCAAGTCGTGGACTTGTGCTCGGATCGTTGTTTGTTTATTCGTGTGCGGTGTTGCTCGAGGCTTAACGTGGTCGATGACGGACCGGAACTAGGTTCATGGAGGAACCGAGGTTCGGGACTAGGTTCGAGAGGAACCGAGGTCCCGGTGGTCGAGGATGTCATGCGGGGCGTTCGGGCTAGAGAACATGCACGTGAAGGCTGGTTAGTCACGTATCTTGCGGCAGGTGGGTTGCTCATGCGTGCAAAGAGATGTTTTTGGCTATGTGGGCCAAGTAGAGATAAATATGAACTCTTTCCATGTTGGAAGTAGAGTTGTATTCAATCTCTGTGTTTGTTTTTGGCCATGTTGGGCCAAGTTGAGATAGATACGAACTCTTTCCATGTTGGAAGTGGAGTTGTATTCAATCTCTTTGTGGTTGCTCTATATAAATAGAGGGAGGTGTCCTCTGTTTATTCTTGAGCAAAAAATTAGAGTTTGTACTCTTTTGTATTAGAGTACTGTTAGACAAAAGAAATAAAAGATTGCTTTTGCGGCAGCTGGTTCAGCCGTTTTTCATACGTGAGATTTTTCTGTGCGGCAGGAGACGTCTTCGTGGGTTTTATCTTTGCCGATTCTTGGTTCTACACGTGCGGCTGCATGCAGCCTTGCGGCCGGCGGCTGAAGAGCTTTTCATGGTAGCGAGAAGATCCTGCGTTGGCTTGGCGGCCAGAAGTTTTGCTCCAGCCGATTTTGTTTCTTGGCGTTTCATTACTGCCTGAGTTGCTAGCGTGTTGTTCCTTGGCTGCATGCATGCATAATTAAGTTGACTAGAAGTTGAGCTCCTCGTTTTGTTCCTCGCGGCTGATCGACAGAAGACGGATCGTTGCATGTATGCAAGTCTTTTGACTCGAAGAAGTTCTAGATGATTTGGAGAGTATCTGAGGATATTTTGCAGGTATCTTATGAACACATCTCGGCAACAAAATTCAAGATTTACAAATCGATGTGCTGGTAATTTCGTTTTCATTTTCACTCTTCGTTTACATGCCTATTTTATTTCTAGATTGATTCATATTTTCGTCATTCTTGATACAGTAAAATTGCAAAGAAAATAACTTTAGATCCGTAGATCCGATCGAGCTGATTCTTATTGCGTTAGTTTCGGATTTGAATCTAGTTTATACAGTTAAAATTTCACATCAATCCGATGGTTGGATCTTCGGGAATTACGGTTTTAGTGAACCTCTGTTAATCTGTTTTTGCTGAAACCGAGAGCAATATTTCATAATTAATTTAGGGGTTTTGTGAATCAAGAAAATTTTGATTTTAGCTTCCGCGAATCATTCACCCCCTCTGATTGCTACATTAGTACATTTCGATCCTACAACATCTCACTTCCAAAAGGTGCCATCATCCGAGAAGACTAAAGTTGATGCTAATGCGCAGAATTTTTCTTGAGTATGGCAAAATCCAAAGAGACAGGCGGGCTTCAACCTTCGAAATGTCGGACTACGGCGTATCTCCGAAAGCAAAACTTGAAGATGGCTAGTGCTTTGGCGTCGATGTCGCAAGCTCAAAAAGATGCTGCTGAACAACATCGTAATTACAAGCTAGGTCTAAGCTGGAAGTACATTTTGGGGCAACCGCTGGCTTCCCGAGAAGATTTAGAGAACCTAACAACAAAATTGCGGCGCGTCCATCAAGATTACATGAAGCGATGCCAAGAGGGTATGTGGCGGTCGAAAGAAATACAAAGATTTGGATTTTCACAATGGGGATGGCATGTTACGTTAGAGTTCTGCGAATTGTATATGTTGTACCGGCTAGATGCTCTGGACGCCAGCGTCCTTTGGTCGATCGTGGACTTTGTAAGTCTCTATTTATATTATTGTATATTCTTCTACCGTTCAACTGTATATCTAACTTCTTTTTTACATATGTAGAATGGAGATACAAATGTGTAGAAGAAATAAGGATGAAGCTTTAGGATTTCTCGATCCGAGGCTTGTCAACGAGAAACTCGTCCGTGATGACCCAAAGTTTGTTGAAGACTATTTATTTAAGACTTTCTACAAGTTGAAAAACAAAACCTCCGTACTTGTACCCTATAACTTTCAGTACGTATTACCCTACTTCTAATATTGTTTTACTATTTTTGCGTGACACGGTGTGGGACTAATAGGCTATGTTAACATATATGTCTAGTTATCACTGGGTCCTCCTCGTCATCGAGTTAGAAGCTAGCAGGGTTTTTGTCTTGGACTCGATGAGAAAAGAACTTCGTGAGTATGAACATAATTTTTGGAAGATGATGAACAGGTAAACTCGATCGTTGCGTTATTGCTCTAGTAATATTTTATTCTATTGTATTTAAGGTTAATTACTATTTAAAATCATTCACAGCGCATTCACACGGTATTGCAAGAAAGGTGGTCCGCATCTTCCCTTCAGGAAAACTTTCAAAATAATAACAGACTTTCCATGCATGAGACAGGACCAGGGAAATAGTTTATGCGCATACTACGTATGTACAAATTTACATGCAATTGTCACGAAGAGTGTCGGCTATAACGAAGCCATGGTATATAATTACACATTCATGCCTACTTTTCTTTCATTTAACATCTATCATCATTAATTAAATTTCTCTTTTCTTCAATAACAACGCTCCAAGATGAGAACCAATCAGTTACTGCCAAAAGAAATTTTAGCAATTCAAGAGCATATCGCTGGATTCATTGACGAACAGGTCATCGATCCAAAGGGCGAGTTCCACGACAACAGCCTCGATCCAAAGTGAACGAGATGTACTCACACTACATTTGTGAACAGACTATTGTAAAAACTAAATATTGTGATGCTTTAATATATTTTAATTATGATCTAACGACGCTTTATATACTATATATTTGAAGGCAACATATCATGTGCACACAGCCTTCCGTGTACACATCGTGCACACCAACTAATAAAAGTCACGAAAACTACGAAAAAATTTGTAGATGTACTTCATAGATTACTCTACCTATGTATAAAATTGCGTTCAAATTCAATATATGAGGACTTACAAAAAAGAGTTTTGTAAGTCCTCATATGTATTGAATTTGAACTCTGCAATTTTATACATAGGTAGAGTAATCTATGAAGTACATCTACAAATTTTTCGTAATCTTTGTCATCGGGTTCGTCCAGAACCAGCAGTGATATACACGATCATTGTCGGTTTTTTTAAGTATAAGCCGCGAGAGATATACATATATCACTGCCGGATTCTAGGTTGAACCGCAGAGATAGTTGAGTATCCTTGCGGATGCTAGTGTGGCCGGCAGAGATAGTCGAATATCACTTCGGTTGTATAATGAACCGCAATGATATCTATTATCACTTCTTGGTTCTGAGCCAATCATATCATCGCCGACCAATCATCACGGCGCCCATAACCGCGATAATGGCGTGACGAACCGGCGATGATGACCTATTCTGTAGTAGTGTAGAGTAAATGGGCGATGTTCAGGTAATGAAGAACCGGGTCGATTGATATATGCAGCTATTGTCAGGGCTGAGATTTTTTTGTCATCGATATAGAATGTTAATATATCTGCCTCCTAGATGCATACCGGTCATTTTCAATCTGTTGGCGTCAGTCGTTCGATTTCGAACGCATCCGACCGGCTCACAATGTTACTTTTTTTTTTGGTAAGGTAACATATAATGGTACGAAATTAGTCGTCTACGAGTTTTGTCACATAAGACTTTTACTGGTACGGAGGAAAGAGAGTGTAGATATCTTTTTTTGAAAAGATGATTATATAAAAATCACAAAACATCAATATATGAATTATTGTCTATAACAAACACTTTTGTGCTATAATTAAAAAATTATGGGACCTCATAGAAATAACATTAAAATGTTATCTATCCTTAAAGTTGACTTTATTTTTATCTATATATGATATGTATAAGTATATTGATAATAGTGGTCTCTACTCTAGGGAAAAAAACTTCAGTAAATTTTTCGTCCGGTCACAAAAGAATAACGTGGTTAGGAAAGTATCCCACCAATTCTTGTTTATGTGACCAAACTTTGGCAATCATTAGCTAGCTGCTAGCTTCAAATCAAATGTTCTTATCTTCTTCACATTCATATCCGACCAAACTTGGTTGAGTGTGCATGCCATGTGAAAGGACACTTTTTAGTACTACTATATTTCCTTGACATATCACAAAAACTATAACATGAAGTTACACACTAGACAAAATAGTTATACTGATCGGCTACAATAATACTCGTAGCAATCGCATATGTATATTTTAATTGGTTCAAGGTTAATGCGTATAGATGCCAGAAAAGCTTGCAGAAAAATGTAAAGCAAAAATGAGAGAAACCGTTTCACATTCCAGTCTTACTCCGGAAACGCAAAATGGCAAGCGTATGCCATCGCATGCGCTATCACAACCGTCCAGTCTTACCCTGAGATTTGTGCTATCTCCCCCTCCCCGCTCTCTCTCTCTCCGCCCCGGCGAGCCACGCGCTACCGTCGTGAGAGCTGCAGCTGTCCCTCTGCCTCCCATGCTGCGCTGCTAAGCTGCTGCCTCCCACCACACGAGCCGCACCGTCGAGCCTCGCTGACATCGCCGCTGCTAGAAACGTCCAGCAGTTTTCGGAGGATGGGGTTTCCGACTAGAGGTGGGACTTGGGCCGTGCCGGGCCAGTACGGTTCGAGCCCGTCGTGTTTTGGGCCTGCATGAAACGGGCCAGTACGATCCGATCATTTCTTCGTGCCGAGACGGGCCAGCACGGACGGCAAAAATCAAGGCCCGGCACGGCCCAAAGGCACGCCGGGCTGCTGTCGGGCCGGGCCGGCCCGAACATGGCACCGGAGAGAACGCAGCACACTAAATATTTTTTTATAAATTCATACGTTGTTCAAATGAAAAAGTTGTCTACATGAAAAAGATGTGTATCGAAATTCTCTACAACTTTCATGTAGAATATAAATTCATATGAGCAAAGGAAGACCCTGAAAAATGCAGATTACCGAGAGATGTGGCGTCGGTCCAAAACTATACAGCACACTAAATATTTTTTTTATAAATTCATACGTTGCTCAAATGGAAAAGTTGTTTACATGAAAAAGATGTGTCTCGAAATTATCTACAACTTTTATGTAGAATATAAATTCATATGAGCAAAGGAAGACACTGAAAAATGCAGATTACCGAGATATGTGGCGTCGGTCCGAAACTACACAGCGCACTAAATATTTTTTTATAAATTCATACGTTGCTCAAATAGAAAAATTGTCTACATGAAAAAGATGTGTCTCGAAATTCTCTACAACTTTCATGTAGAGTATAAATTCATATGAGCAAAGAAAGACCCTGAAAAATACAAATTACAGATTCGGGCCGTGCCGGGTGGCCCATCGTGCCAGGTTTTTAGGCCCGGCCCGGCACGCCATTCGGACCGTGCCAGCCCGGCCCATTTTTTTCATGCCGGGTCGTGCTTCGGCCCATTTTTTTTCGTGCCGGGTCGTACTGGCCCACTAAGGCCCAGCCCAATTCCCAGGTCTACTTCTGACGAAGGAAGACAGCAAGATTTCCACTAGTGGGGGACGGCAAGCGGGCATTGGGGCACAACAGGAGGAGACGAGCCAAGCTCAGGGAGGGTGGAGCTGTGTTCAAAATCTCACCGAGATCTCATGAAATCTAGATTTCGGTTTTTAGCGGGCGGCGAGATATAAAATTTGGCCGGATGCAATATGAACACGATTTAATGCTAGGCTCGGTTGGTAAGAGGCCCGTGCCATATGCGATCGATCGAGGGATCAAACCCTAGCTTCGCTATTTTTTCCCCATGCCGCCTACGCACCGATTCATTTTTTTACCATCCGCCGTGGTGCTGCCCCCATGCTCCTCTCCCTCACGCCTCGCCCATCCCCATTCTCTGCGCGCCATCGTCCTCCACCATTCTCCATCGCGCCCCCTCGCACAGTCGCATCGTCCTCCTCCGCCAGATCCGCGCTCCTCGGCTCCTCGATCTGCGTCGAGTGCCCGAGACAACTCCGCGCCGAGCACCTGGTGGGGGCTATGTGGGTAGAGGTTGTGAATCAGGGTGCGCCACAGTTGCGAATCAGGGGGCTTTGGGCTCCTCCGTGTCCGAGCTCCTCCGCATTCGAGCGCCCAAGCTGAGCACCACGTTGGCGTCCGAGCTCCTTCACGTCCGAGCGCCCAAGCTGACTTCGTGCTGATCAACACATCCACGTCCTCCGTCTATAGGTTTGAAACTTTTCAAGATTTCACAATTTTCCACCGAGATTTCGGTATTTCCTACCGAAATATCATAAATCTCGTTTAACAAAAGACTGGATTTGAATTTTTGTGGATTTCATCCGAAATTTTGAAATCTCATCCGAAATATGGACTAGATTTGAACCGAAACAGGATTTGAAACCTCAGGGTGGAGGGTGTACAAGGCTGAGAGAGGAACCACACAAATCTCGATGCAGATGAAGATCCGTGTAGCGGCTGTGACTCCGTATGGCTGTAGGAAATCCACACTCATCTTACCACCCTTCATAAAAAAAATATGTTATTTTGGAATACATGTGGTCAAATTTTTGAAACTTTTGTTATCAATGTTTTTTAGATGTTTATATTAATTTTTTAAAAATAATTTTACAAAAATACGCTTTGTCACCAATTTAATTAGCAATAGATCTTCTAACACCATTTCATTATTTGGTGATAGAACGTCTATTACCAATTCATTTGATGACAGAAGTGTATTTTTGTAAAACAAATTGAGGTATTGTTTTTGTAAAATTATTTAAAATGTATTGTTGAAAAAATCTATTTATACTGAATACAAAAAATTGTATGCGTAGATTTTTCTATACTTTCACTGCAATATAATTTTAGTTTTAGAATAGAAAAATGACCGGGTATACTATTTTAGTATAGCTCACAAATATTTTTTTTGAGGCACTCAAATTTATTTTTTAAAAGGAGTAGTTAACTTTGATGGCACTTTATTTAGACTGATCTTTTCTGAAACAAGGAAAGAAACCCTGGAAACTCTCAGCTAGGTTCATAATATCGTTGATTATTGCTTAAAAATCATGATTTTTCACTCACTACACCACAGCACATAATTCCCGTCAGATGTCAGTTGACAATTATTTGTAATTACCATCGCGCGGTCTGTCGGTAAAGCATGACGTCAGATGAAATGTCGGCAATTATATGTTCCGGGACTGATGGTCAGTCGGTAAATCTGAATAGAATTTGTGACATGTTGAATGTCGGTAAAACTATATTTTTACGTCCAACGATCAGTTGGCATAGGTCGTGAGTCGGCCAGCCGCGCGCGATTGACGTCTGGCGCCAATGAAATTTTTTTTTGATAGCACGCGCGCGGTGCGAAACAACAGCAAGAGGGAATTTTTTTTCACGCGCGCGATGCGAAACAACCGCAAAGGGGCAATGTCGGTAAAATTTACTTTTCAATCAGATTTTCCCTGCCTTCCCAATCCCACGAACATGCCTAGCAGATAAGGCACACCAAGAACCCCTCTGGCCTGGCGCCAACCCTCCTCCCTCCGTGGCCCTGGCCTCCGGCGCCTGTAGCGCCTCCGGCGACCTCACGGCCTTGATCCCCGTGCCCTGGCCCCGCCTCTGGCCGTGCCATGCCAGCCTGTACGGCCACGCCGTGCCTCGGTCGCCTGGCCGCTCAAGGCCGCCCTCCTAACCGTCCGCACCCACTGCGCCGGTCGTGTGCATGACAGCGGCTCCTTCCCTCCTTCCTCCATGAACCCATGAGCAAGATTTGAGGTATAAATCTTTTGGGATTTGCTTGTTTAATTGTTGTGCTCAGATCCTATGCTATGATATTCATGAGTATGAGATGATATTGGTTGGGAATGGAGAGATTAGAGTTGTTTCCCCTCGGCTTCATGAAGAGGAATTGGTAGAGCCTCAAATTTCCTTTCTTTAGACTAGAGATCAAGTCATCCATTTTGGTTAAATGATGTGAAAGTTATGCGTGTGTGAAGGAGTGTGGCCTCGATTAGGGTTTCTATAGTTGTTGTTATCTTTGGTCATTGTTTGAGTCATACTAGAGATTGATCTAGAATTTACGTGGTACCTAGAAAAGGTGAAGAACTCCGTGTAGTTCATGGTAAAGTTTGTATGTGATATAAATCGATGGTTTTCTTTCTCGTAACATGTCTTTCCATTGTCTCGGTTGTTGCATGGGAATATTGTTACCTTTTGTTTGAGATATGCAATCGAACCTTTATGTTTACTTTGCCTCATGAGTATTACATTGGTTGTGTGATTATCACTCAAGTGGCTATTAGTTATGCATACATGGGAGGTTAAGCTAGATGCCATATGGTAATTTCTATAAATTGGAACACCATGCGATGTATCTTTCGGTTATCGGCAATTCGACAAGTATTTGCATGCAAAATGATTGTGTAAGGGAATCTGTTTTTCTAGGCGTGGGTCCCTAGTTAGCAAGTTGATCACACTCTAGGAAGGAAGGGATTAGAAATGCTCAACTTCTGATTTTATTTTGTGCTGTTACATTGATGACCAATCATTTATGGGCACGTTATTACTATTGTGTTTTTACATGGTAGCTTGGACTTTGATTCTCCCCAGCATCCACGCGCGGCGCACCCTAGGTAGCATCAGGCGTGGCCGTGGTTCTTAGGCGGCGAAGCCGGTGGACACGCCCTAGGTCTGTGGCGGCCCGTCTTCCTCCAAGATCTGGTTGGCGACCGTCGTCCCCAAGACGCAGGTCATGACCCCGACCCCAACTTCCGCCGCCGCATCCTCGGAGTAATATTTGGTGGCCTCTGCTCTTGAACCGTCCTCCACTCCCCTATAGCGTTCGTCCTGGTGACCCAACAGATTGAAACATAAACTAATTTTGTTGAGCTAAATGGTAATAATAAGAAGTAGCATGGTATCTTATAATAACCGTGTGGTAAAACTTAAGCAGCTCCATTGCCATCCTCCTGCAAATTATTTATAATGACTCTTGGGCATCCATACATGAGAAATTATATTTCATTTGGCGAGTGAATAATTTCTTTTGATAAAGATGTGAGAATACACAACGAGCAAAAAAAACTGTTCATGAATTTGCATTTAAGTGGTATGCAGACAAGCTAATCAATTCCATTGCATCTGGTGAGCTTGGAGCCTCTTTAACGTCCTCAAAATGTTCGATAGATTATATTCCTAGCATGGACCCATTTTTGCATGTCGGTTCCCTTCTGAATGTCTAGATCAAACACCAAGGGCAATGTTGAAATTGAAAATAGGAAATCTCAAACAAAAAGTGCCAGATCCATGACTTTCACATGGAGTCCAATTTATGAGTATGTCAATCAACATAGATCTGCCTACATTATGGAGGATCCTAACCTAAATGTATTTCCTAAATTTATTTGTTGAATAGATGGTTTGTTTAATAAAATCTTATATTGACTAGAATGTAAGGTTTCAAATTCTTTTCCTGAATGTATGGTTTGATAAACAAAATCTCATCTGAGACTAGAATGTATGGTTTTGAATTTATTTCTTTAATGTATGATTTGTTTAATAAAATTTCATACCGACTAGAATGTAAGGTTTTGTATTTATTTCTGAATTGATGGTTTATTTAATAAAATCTCATCTTGACTCGAATGTAAGGTTTTGAATTTATTTCTTGAATGTATGGCTTGTTTAATAAAATCTCACCTCGCTAGAATGTAAAGTTTCAAAATTCTTTCCTATTTTGTTCAACAAAATTTCATCTTGACTAGACTTTATGGTTTCAAATTTATTTCTTTGAATGTATGATTTGTTTAATAAAGTCCCATCTTGATGAAATGTAAGGTTTTGGATTTATTTCTGAATGTATGGTTTGATTAATAAAATCTCATAATGGCTGGAATGTAAGGTGATTTCAGTTCTACAACAACATGTTGCAAGGATGAGCATATATCATCTCCAATATGCCGCTTCATACCCTAAAATATATAAGAAAGAAAGTTGCAAAAAAGAAATATGACACACTTATGATGGAGTTACATAACACAAGTCATGGTGGAGTTACATAACACATAACCGCTAAAAGAACACTAGAGCACGGACCACAAAGGCACCAACTACCAATGCTACGCCTCCATCTCTATCCAGCCTTTTCTTATTTATCTAAGCAGACAGTTGAACAATGAAAATAGTAGGCACATGTTTGACCAAATTAAGTCCATTAGGAATTGAGATTCAAATCAATTTCATTTCCACCTAGGATGTTTAAGCTTTCAACAGGATGTATCGCTTGAAATCTAAGACTTCCCTATGGCCGCTAGTGATAGCTTGTCTTTATGGTGGTTACGTCATTAGCTACTCTCGAACTTTTCATGGTGAGAAAGCTTATTCCTGTTATTGGGACAATTTTTTTGTAGCTTTTTTTAATATTGGTCTTTAAAAATATCAATGTGATCTTTTTAACCTTTATATTGGACATAGATATCTTCTTGAATATTGATAGTAAAGGCGCAACATGGATAAAAGGTGGATGGGTGAGCCTAGGTAAATCATATTTTGGTCCTCTATTTTCGTGTTTGCAACTATAGGTGTTCGAACTAACATGTTGCATATATTGTACATATAGGCATCTGAAGGTCTACATAGGCGGGGTCATGAAATTTATCGATTATGCGCTTAGTAATTTAGCGAAAAGAAACAAAATATTATGTCCTTGTAGAAAATGTGTTAATTCTTTGTGGAGAGAAGGAAGAGAAGTGCGTGAGCACTTGATATGTGATGGATTTGAAGAAGGGTATACAAGATGAACTTTTCATGGAGAAGCAAGCTCAAGTTTTATGAATGACCATGATAGCGATAATGAGGCTAGCAATAACTTTGATGAAGATGATGAAATTTCAAATTTACTTGAAGATTTAGCATGCGATTTCGATGGTAGAGGGGATTTTGAGGTTGATGGTTCGGAGCATGCTAATGAAGATTCAGAAGCTCTTCAGAAGTTATCACATGATAACAATCTTGAACTATATGCGAGGTGTAAGAACTTCTCTAAGCTCGCTTTCTAATTAGGCTTCTTCATCTTAAATTGCTTGGAGGATGGATGATAAAAGCTTTGACCAACTACTTGTTCTCGCTTAAAGAAGCTTTCCTGATAAAGCTGCGCTCCCTAAAAACTTCAATGAAGCTAAGAAAACAATTAAATGCCTAGGACTTGGGTATGTTAACATTCATGCATGTGAAAATGATTGCATTCTTTTCTGGAAAGAACATGGTAATGCTGATTGTTGTCCAACATGTGGGAAGTCACGATGGAAATCAGAAAAGAAAAGTTTAGATGGGAAACGTGTACACAAGGTTCCTTGTAAAGTTCTTCGCTATTTTTCGATAAAAAGACGTCTTCAAAGGCTGTTTATTTCCTCTAAAACTAGTGTCAATGGTGTGAGAACTTTTGATGCCTCTACAAGCGAATACTTCCATTTGCGTGCTGCCATATTATGCACCATAACCGATTACCCGTGTCTAGGCTATGTTGCGGTGGTGTGCTACATCGGTGAAAGAGCATGCCTTGAATGCCATTCGAGATACATGTTCTCTTCGACTAAAAATGGTAAAAAGACTCGCTATACGGGACATCGCATGTTCTTGCATGCAAACCATACATTTAGGTATGATGCTCATTCATTTGATGGTAAGATGGAGCTTAGGTCGGCACCTCCAAAGCACTCTCAAAGTAGGAGATTTTGGTGCAAATAGAAAATATTCGTACTTGTTTTGGGAAAGATATGTTCGGGAAGACCTTAGACCACAAAACATGGGTGCAAGCACATCGTTATATATTGTTCAACTACGACAACATAGAACCATACTTGAAGTAAGCTATATAATTAAATTATACAATTAGTTATTTTATAAATTTATAATAAACAACTAATTTATTATATGCAGCAAGCATGTGGACTATCTTTCCTCGACTGGTCTTCGAAATCATGATGAAATTAACCATTTGCATTACGAGACCTTCCACGAATGGTTTAGGTTAAACGTAAGTAGGTACATTACTTAGATAAATTGTGATATCACTTGGAATCCCATTTAACTTCATTCTTTAGTATTCGCGGTGACCAACGCTGGCGATGAAATAGCGGAAGAGATAAAAATTTTAGCTAGTGAACCAATCATGGTCGCGCATAAGTATGATAGCTATACTATAAATGGTTTGAATTTCCATACAGTCTTATGACTGGGTAGGCGATTCATGTAGTGGAGTGGCCTTAGTTGCCCAAACGTCAACTGTTCGAAAGGGAAACAATGTCCGAAAGGAAAACAATGATGACTTCATCATTGAAAACAAGACGTATTATGGTATTATAAAAGAAATTCTTGAAATAAACTATCAATATAAAGGAAATATAGTGTTATTCAAATGCGATTGGGTTGATAACCTTACACAAGAGGAGGTTGATAACCGCATAGAAGACAAATGGGTGAAAACAGATAAATTTGGAGTTACCACTGTTAACTTCAAGCATGTATTCAATACTGGTGAGAAGATATCAGATGAGCCATTCATTTTAGCTTCCCAAGCAACACAAGTGTACTATGTTAAAGATCCCATTGATGTTGACTGGTTTGCTGTTGTTCAATCAAAACCACGTGACTTTTATGACATGCATGAGGCAGATGATGAAAATTTAGAGCATCAAAATGAAGTCGTGTTTAGCTTGCGATGTCCATTCCATTGAAATAGAGAATGTTTCCATTGGAGGTTTTGATTGTGCTCGAAATGACATAGATGGAATAATGGTTGATGCTAATAACCATGAAAAGTAAGCTTTATTTACATATATTCTTCTAGTACTACTTTCAGCTTCGATACTTGTTTCAAATACAAGCATTATGTAAGCAATAATTTGAAATAATTTATGTCTTTTTTTGTTTCAGAAAAAAAAATGATAAACATAAAAGGAAATCTTAATGGCATAGAGAGGAATAGAAATCTTGCAAGAACAAAGGAGACCATGAAATCTCTTAATCCCCCATACCAATGCTAATATGGACAATGAAGCAAATTTCACCATATCGGGCTAAGAAAACATTAAAGGTTATGTATGCTTTTAATTACTACATCCCATACTAGTAGATATTTACTTAACACAATATACTAATTCTTGTAGGTAACTCCACGCATATGTACAAAGATTGTTTGAAGGTCCAAAACTAAGATCTAGGTTAAGGGAGTTAATGAGAATGATGGGGACGGTGGTGAAGATCTTGAAAACAATGATAATGATCTCTCAAATGATTTAGAAGGTCTTGTATTTCATTCAGCTTGGCATTTGTTTCAAAGCGAGATTTAACTTCTTAGTGTTATAATTTGTGTGAATTAGGTTATTGATCGTAGTATAATTTTGAAAGTAGCAAGAAAAAGTAAGGCTACATTTGCTTTATTGACATGTACTGCTATAGTACTTCTACCTTTTAGCTAAGCAATATTATCTAATTTATTTCGTCATAATTCAGAAGAAAGATCAATTTATGATGAAGAGATCAATCCATATGAAGTAGAGAGGAATGAAAACATTGCTAGAAACAAGGAAGTCATGCAGGCTCTTAATGTCCATCCATTTCATACTGTTATGGGGACTGAAGCAATCCCATCACACCGAGCCAGCAAAACATTAAAGGTTATGTATGCTTTTACTTTCTATATCTCATCCTTGTATATATTTATTTAATATGATATGTCATTTTTTTATAGGCAACTTTCTATATCTCATCCTTGTACACTGAGGTGGGAGGTGTACCTCTTGGGAAGGAATTTTATGAAGTTATTGTGAATACTGTCTTGAAAGTGGATGCTATTTTGCCTCGTCCATATGATGATATGGAAATTATGGCTCACGCTCGTAACATGTGCATTGCATGGCCATGCAATAAAGTAAGAATCTATATTGAACATTAATTGTTTGTATTCATATGTTTTGAATGATTAAATATAATTACTAACTAATGATATTTTTTGTAGATGAAGCATACCAAGAGTCGATCTTCCTCTCGAGGCAATGCTTATATAAATAAGTACTTTTCCATGGATTTGCAAAGATTAGTGGCGGTTGATGCTTTTACGCACTAGCTAGGTGGAAACTTTCTTCGTCTCATACCATACCACTTCTTCGTTTTTACGCTACAATTTTGCTTCGGATTTAGTTTTTCATTGCCTATAGTACTGAGATATAGTCCGAACCCGAGTTGCACCCAAGAGAGAATCCATAAGCTTTATAAAAAGAACCACATCACAAATCTCTCATCCCTCTCAAGACAAAGTTTAGAAATAGTCCTCTACCGGACACTTTGAGTTTTCCACCACTGTGAGATGTAGCATTTAGCCTGAAACACATTTACCAATTGAAAATTGATGAGAAAATTGTCTCAATGAAAGGGAAAATTACAGAAATCTATATAGCTTGCATGCATGGCTAGACTATGTATATGGAAAGTAAGAACTAAGGACTTCTCACTTCCGCAAGATTACCACATGTAGTTCTATATCTCGAGAGAATAATGGGATTGTTTATAGCAAGAATCTCACTGCTGACGAGCAAAGCAGCCAGCTTTAATAGCTCATCCACTTCAGAGAAATTCGAGAACCACGGCTCAAGGATGATCCTTAGTGTCACCACGCTTCTTATCATGTGGCACAAGTTCCACAGGCCTAGATAAATACTACTTTATTATTTCCTACATTGAAATATAAAAAGTACATTGCCAAGCTGAGAGGCATACTGCAGGAGGAAAGGTTATACCAAGAGGTAGCACAGGCACGATGGCAATTGGATGATTTTGCACTCGTTGAAAAAAAGCCTCTGTAGGCTCGGGGAAGACAATTTCATCGTATGTTTCCACAACAACAGGTTTTTGGTTGATTGAGGACCGGTGTCCTCTTCTCGATACTGACTTAAGTTGATGAAACCTGCATCATTTGTTAGTCTAACTACCGCTTGCCCAAAGGAAACCATCTGTTGAAACAAATCGCCAGCAAAGATGTAGCGGCGGAGTAGCTTTGGATGTCTCGAGCATTTAGTTTTTGTTCCTCAAATTCATTGGCTTTTTAGCTCTAATGATTCTGTTCTACATGCATGTGTTCTTTTTTAGGTTGAGTTGCAGCATTTGCATTCCCTAGCTAATTCCTTTGTTTGCATCAATCAATATCTATCTTAATTATCTTTGTGTGTGAGATGCTAAATCCTTCACTAATATCTTGATCATATTTCCTTTTTGCAGATAAAGTTGGAAGACCATAGCAAGTTTGATGTATTACAAGTGATCATTTTGGGTTATATCAATTCACATACTTATGGCTAGCTATTTTGATGTCTTAGATGTTTGATGTAAATATCAACTTGCTTGTTGGGGGTGAGAAGAATGTAGAATATTTTTGTCCTATGCATTTTGCAGCAGTCTTAGACATAAAGTTGTTTTCTATGGTCCCTATCTAGTAATAGTGCAGTCCTATCAACCATTTTCTGGTAGATATGCATTGTTGCTCTCCTTTTTCCAGTGATTAAGACATGCTAATATTCTTCTTCCTGATATAATTTTTTTTGAGGGGTTCCTGATATAAAGTTGTAAGCTTGGGTATGCATGAAACATTGTCCTGGCCCGAGGCTTGGGCTATGGGTCGGCTCATACATGCATGATCGAATTTGTCGAGCACATATTTCTATGTTAATTGGTGAATATATGCTTTATTGCTATCTTCTTGAAATGTTAAACTGCGAGCTATGGTATTTTTCTTTGAAACACATGAATCTTGTGTTTGTCTTTGAAAGTTGGACTAGCTAAATCCTTAGCTAGTCCACATTGATTTTGGTGAAAGAATGATAGCTTTGTATAGATTGCTAGTGTTATGCTTATTTGGTCTCATACATTATATGTTGATTGTTACTAATTTTGGTTTCTGTTTTCCAATTTGCAGAGCACAGTTGCTGAAGTTTAGGGTTATCTGCTTCAAGTATAAGTGGAAGACCATGTCAAGTTGGAAGAAATCTTTCAAGATGTTATTTGTTTTTAGAATTAAGTTTGATGTATTACAAGTGATCATTTTGGGTTATATCAATTCACATACTTATTTAAACTTTTGGACAAAGATGGCTAGCTCTTTTGATGTCTTAGATGTTTGATGTAAATATACTGCCAATGGTTGTACTGTTGCAAGCTATCACTATGGATGTGGCTACTCTATTTTGATGTCTTAGATGTTTTTATTGTGGCCCTAAATATATTGCTAATGAATGTAATGTTGAATGTGTTGTTCAGACTACTTTATTTTGTTATTCTGGTTATAATATTGCATAATGTCATTATGGTTGAGGCTATTATATTTTTGTGAATGGAAGTATAAAAGTACCATGATTGTTCTAATAGTGATCAAGCTAATTATTGAATTTTATTTTTTTTAAATCGGGATAAAGCATACCATCGAACTATCTGTCGGTAAAAGTGTAAATGGCCACCACACAATCTGTCGGTAATTATATGTCTGTCGGTAATTATATGTCGACGGCAAAATTATGTCTGTCGGCAATAAGGCTATATGTGGAGTCGACTAGTCATCGGTAATACCTAGTCTGTTCGGCAAAAGTCTTTACCGATCGGACTTTAACCTCTGAGAGGATGTCTGTCGTAAATGTATTGCCGACAGACTATATGACATCAAGATGTAGCTTTTGCCAACAGAATCGTCTGTTGCAACAAAAGTCTTTGTGGTGTAGTATTTATGTCGGCAGACTTGATAAACGGAATCGGTTTATAAACCGATCAAATTCAAATTCAAAAAATTAGAAAAATTTATCCAAAAGTTCTCTAAAATTAGTATTAATAGCTTTTTGACATCACACATGAAATTTTTGAAAAACCAAATTTTGAGACATTTTTGAGCAAAACCGAATGTAGATAATAGAAAAGGGAAAAAAGAAAAAACTTTTATGTATGTGGATACGTATACATTCTAATTGTACATTTCAGATGCAATAATATATTTTTTGATTCATGGTATTGATTAGGGATGTTTTTAAAGAATCAGAATTATGTTTTTTTTCTAAAAAATGAACTAGGATAAAATAGCTGAGCTATTTTTAAATATAAATGTGGTACTAGATATGACGAAAGAATCGGTTGTTATTAATATCATAAAGTGGTCGTTAATACTCAACAATATCAAACAGTTTTGGTAATTAATACTAGAAAAGTGATCGTTGTTTCTTTATAATTGTACATGGTCGTTAGTACTATTAACCGTGGAGTCTTTAACGACAGCTAACGGCTATAATTCTATGGTTGTTAGTAACTTTTAATGACTACATCTCACGTCATCAATAATTGTTTTCCTAGTAGTACTAATCATTCACCAAATATATAACATATATTATAGCGGTGAGGTTTGCGGCCTCCCGGGGGCCACGGCCCCTTGAAAATCCGGATATCGTGTTTAGGTCATTTCGAAAAAAATGAAAATCACGTTTAGGTCCTTTCGCGGTTTTTAATAAAATAGACCTGAAAAAATATCAAAATTACGTTTAGGTCCCTCACGGTTTACATTTAGGTCCTCCTGGTGTTTTTTAGCGAATTGTACCCCGAAAAAAAATACTTTATGTCCCTTTACAGTTAAAAAAACAAGATTCGTCAAAAGTTTATAGCAACCCATGGATTCGCCTCCGGTTGTTTTTTAGCGAAACGGATCCTAAAAAAATAGATTACTTTTTCCCCATCTACAGTGAAAAAACACAGATTCGTTGTAGATTTATAGTAACCCATGGATTCGCCGACGTCGTAACCGCGATTTTCTAAAAAAATCGTACATTCATTTTAATAAAATAGACCCAAAAAATATTAAAATTACGTTTAGGTCCCTCGCGGTTTACATTTAGATCCTCCTGGTGCTTTTTAGCGAAACGGACTTCGAAAAAAAATACTTTATGTCCCTCTACAGTTAAAAAAACTAGATTCGTCGAAGGTTTATAACAACTCATGGATTCGCCTCCGGTTGTTTTTTAGCGAAACGGATCCTAAAAAAATAGATTACTTTTTCCCCATCTACAGTAAAAAAACACAGATTCATCGTAGATTTATAGCAACCCATGGATTCGCCGACGGGTCGTAACCGCGGTTTTCTAAAAAAAATCGTTGATTCATTGAAGGTTTATAGTAGCGCATAGATTTGTCCACAGATCCTAATGACCTATTTTTTAAAACAAATATGAAAACCAAAAACCGACCAAATTTACCGAAATACGTAAAAAAACAACCACAGTTTTCTAGAAAAAACAGATTCGTCGAAGGTTTATAGTAGTTCATGGATTCGCCGACGAGTCGTAACCGCGATTTTCTAAAAAAAAAGGTAAATTCATCGAAGGTTTATAGCAGCCTATAGATTCGCCGACGTATTCTATCGACTCATTTATTTTTAAAAAATGCGAAAACCGAAAATACGACCAAAATTCTCAAAACTTTCACATTGTATCGTCATGCGTGTCATAGCGTAGAGCGTTATTCTGGTTAAACGTGGTTTTCTAAAAAAACGTAGATTCGTCGAAGTTCTATAGCGGCCCATATGTTTGCCAATGGGTCCTAACACAATAAATAAAAATACAAATAAAATTACATTTATATCCTTCTGCGGTTTTCACCCAAAAACAAAAAACACTGATTCACTGACGATTTAAAGTGGTTCATAGATTCGCCGACGGGTCCTAGTGACCCTTTGTTTAAGAAAGCAAGAAGATCGAAATTACGTAAAAAAAAAACGAAAATACGTTTGTTTTCTCCCAAAAAAAGGAATCGCAGATTTGCGAACCGTTTATAACAGTCCACAGATTCGCCGATGGGTCCTAGCGACTTTTTTTTAAAAAAAGAAACACAATAAACTGGAATTACGCAAAAAAAAATGAAAATATATTTAGGCCCCTCTATGTTTTTCTCTAAAATAACACCGATTCACCGATAGCTCTAACAATCCAAAGATTCGCTGATAGTTTCTAGCAACCTATTTTTTTTAAAAAAAATAGCAAATCGAAATTATGCGGGAATTATGCAAAAGAAAAACCAAGAATGCGTTTAAATTCCTCTGCGTTTTCCTTAAAAAAAGATTCACCAACGGCTTTTGACATACCGTTTTTTAAAAAACCAAGAAAATCGAGATTACCTTATTTTTTTATAGAAATATCCGTCGAACAAAATTTCGCGCGAAGCAGCATCGCGACTAAATTTTCTAAATTTCGCAAGACGCGTAATGCATGCTACGAAATTTCGCACGACGCGGCGTAGCGTGTGGCACTAGCTAGTATCTTTGATTGTCCTACAAATACCCTAATCTTTTATCATGTCATCATAAAATAGAGTTTTAGCATAAGAGATTATTGTTTTGAGTTCTAAGATTACTTCTACTTAAATATCTAGTAATTTTAGTAATTTTTTTCTAATTTTTGTTAAGTATACCTATTTTCGATGTAAACGGATAAAAATCGGTTGAAAATCAGTCGGTTGGATAATATAAAGCTGCTGCCAACTACTGCCAACAGTGACAAAACATTGTTCTGACAGTCGGAGCATTCAAGCGGCAGGATAAGGATATGCATGCCATGCAAGCAGCTTTGCAACTTGCAAGGAATGGCCTGATCTAGTGATCTGCTCCAAAGGACCCCGTTGCAGCTTTTGGACGATGCAACCTGCAACAAACTGGTACCAGACGGCCACGCGTCGCAGAGGATCGCAGCAGGGTCGCCCGGACAGCGTAAAGAGACATTGAGAGAGAGAGAGAGGGAGAGTAGTGGATAAGCACGGCCCTACCTATCCATCCAACCCCCGTCCCCTCCAGTTATCAGTACCACGCATTCATCGTCCTTTGTTGTTAATTAGGGTATCTTCAATGATACTAGCTATAAGAAATATCTATGTTATCTATAGATAGTATATAGACAATCTCTCCAATGAATTAGCTATAGTATTATCTATAAAATTAAATATTGGTCCACATGTAATAGATAATAAATACTTTGAATCGCTTATAGTCTGCTTATACATTAGTAGAAATAAAGATACATCTCTCTCCTTGTTTTCTCTCTTCCACCATGAAATGGTGAGATAAAGACCTTATAAATTGCTAAAGTGGCACTATTGGAGATACCCTTATGATCGTAATTAGAGCCGGTCCATTTGTTTATTTCTCTCTTGTTCCGGGCTCAAAGCACAAGGGTTTCATTGTTAAATCGGACTTTGTTGGATAGGTTTCTTTTGGAGAGGGATGACCAATTTGCCCTTTTGGTTGATTTGTTGGCCCTGTCCCTGTGGTACTTCCCTTCCTCTCGAAGTTACCATCATGTGTCATGTGTCTCTTCTAGATGGTGTGATGTCTCTTCTAGATGGCCTTCCCAAATTTAGTTTGGGTAAATAAATTTATTCACTAGTTTATCTGGAAACATATTATATGTCATCAAGTTTTTTTTTAATTACGGTGCAACCCAACTAAATGTTATCATAAAAAAAAATTGTAGATGTAATTCATGGTTTACCCCACCTACAGATAACATTAGGAATGTTTTCACGACGTAACACGTCGCGCGCGTCCGCGTTTACGCTAAAACGAAAGGTCTTTTTCGTGAAAAATAGCTGGAATGATCTAAAAGTAATTACGATATTTTTTTGGCATTTATTTAGGATATTTTCACGAAAGTTTCACGATTTTGCCAAATCAAAAGGTCTTTTTCGTAAAAAACTACTGAAATGATCTACACGTAACTACATTTTTTTAGGGACGCCATGAGGAGGACACGAGGCGCGATGTCAGCGCCGTAAAATCGACCAATTTTTATAAAAAAATACAATTTCATTTTTCTCGGCGGTGTTTTTTTTAATTGGTCGCGTTTATGTAAAATCGAAAGGTCCTTTTCACGAAAAATTGCTGGGAATGATCTAAACGTAATTACGCTCTTTTCTGGCATTTATTTAGGGTCCTTTCATAAAAAATCCGTGATTTTGCTGACCAAAAGGTTTTTTTCGTAAAAAACCGATGAAAGAACCTAAACGTAATTACTTATTTTTCTAAGGGGCTCTAACGGACAGGCGACACATGGATGCGGTGCCTGGCTAGGAAGTTTGCAATCTTTAGGATATGTATAATTTCAAGTCCAAACTCATTCTATGTTAAAATTAACAAAAAAAAGAACTTTTTGACGAATTGAAGCTCTTAGTACTTGTTAGAATTATCTCTTTTTTTACTCTTAACATAGAATAAATTAAAATTTGAAATTTTATACGTACATAGAATAAGTTTAGAAGTACATCTATATATTTGAATTTTTTGTAACAATAATTTAAACTTTCATTTTTTTGGGCTGCACAGTAATTACACAAAAAGCTTAATTACATATAATATGTTTCCAATTTTTCTAAGTTATACTTACAAATATTTTATGACTCATTGGCCAGCTAAATAACCAATTGTATCACTACGACTCTAGTACACCAATTGTGAGTACAATATTTTTGGCAAAAGAGATGGCGGGAGGACCTAAATGTATTTTTAGAATTTTTGAAGGGGTCTTTCGCGAAAGAGCCGGTGGAGGATTTGAACATATTTTTTTGAATTTTTGGAGGGACCTAAATGTAATTTTAGAATTTCTCAAGATTTTTACAAAAACCAAGGAGGACCTATACGCAAATTTGAAACTTTTGGAGGGATTTTTGAATTTTTAGAGAGATCTAAACCCCTCCACCTTTAATATATGTTTTAGAATTTTTAGAGAGATCTAAACATAATTTTAGAATTTTTAAAATATTTTTAAAAAACCAGTAGGAGAATCTATACGTAAATTCTTCTTGGGTCGGATCCCCTCCACTTTTAATATAGATATATTATTTTTAGTTGCTAAGACTATCACCCTACTTACCCTCACACAGTACCAAAGTAGCAATATAATGCTAAGATTAAAAGAACATTCTATACTATTAACCTGAAAAGCTATTGTCGTGGTTCAAATCAACCTCAACACCTTGACCGGTCCGAAATAAAGTTAGCCTTTACATGTTCCGATGTTCATTTCCCTTTCAATTAGACTGTGCATAGGTATAATTGGTAAATACGTTTTTTAAAGAAATATGGTAATTAAAATGTGTTACCAAATATATCAAATAAAACTTCGGTTCGGTATCGGTAAATACCATAAAATTTGGGTTCGGTATCAGTAAATATCATATTTACCAAACTAGCGTGAATTGTTCTTTTTTTACTTATCATTTGGACATCAACATTGTTTGTAATACACACATATGACCATTACTCTATCTAATTATTCGTTAGTAAAAAATATTACACACATTGGCCATTACTTTAATAAATCTAGTGATATTATTTCCATGTGAAACTATACTTTATACATAATTGACTTATTTTATCTAATTATATATGTTTTTTTTTCTATTTCAGTATTTAGTTTATTTTGGTTTACTCGTGGTTTTTACAGAAAACCGTATCCCAAAAGTAAAAAAATTGCTATACCTAATAAATACTGTATACTGGTCAAACAGAGTTGACTAGTTCTGTTCTTTTTTGGTATAATTTTTCGGTTCAGTAATACTATGCACAGCCCTACTTTCATTTAGATCGCAGAGCATGTCCTGTATATATCAGATACAACACTCCCTACAGAAAACCCGTCATATGGAGCACCGCATCCTGAGCTATTGTTTAGACTTTGGTTTTTTCTTATAGCTTACTGTCAACGTTTTGATTTAAATAGCTTAAAAGATAATCTGTTTTTATATATGGTACGAGTAGTTAATTTTACCTAACATCAGTAGTATTAATCTAAAATTAACCCTTAATAAATATAAAAATTACATTTTATATATTTTTTAACTTTTAGTTATATAGATGTTTATGGTTTTTTAAAAGAACTTATTTAAAAAGCCGACTATTTGTTTGGACGGATAAAAAGTTCAAATAAGAAGGATCGAACAAAATCCAAAAGGAGACCACTAGGGGTATTCCTGTAATTTTCCTTGACTACCATGCATGCACGGACACATGTGGACGGTTGAGATGATTCGACCCGCCTGATCTGACGCTGGAGAAAATTAGCGGAACAATTATTGGAGCACGCGGCCCCTCGCCATCTTATATTTCCTCCTCTCCTGCCTCCGGCGAAGCGGCCGGTGGCGGGGCGCGTAATTTCTGGCAACTCCGGGCGCCGGCGGCACGCCGGCGTAATTAAAGATAAACCCCAGTAACCATTCTCGTAGGCCGTAGCCTCTCGCTCCTCTTTTTTAATTGTTGATTTCGCCTTTAATTCTTGCTTAGAGCGGTGTTTAAGAGTTGGTAGTACGGAGGCGGGAGTAGCTGTGAGTTGCAGCGATCCAGGCATGGGGAACGCGAGCGTCAAGGAGGGGGATAACGACCACGGGGCGGCGTCGCCGGAGCTGCCGGCCGTCGGCGGGGGGAGCTTGGCTGAGCCTACGGCGCGGTCGCCGACGCCGCCAGTGGTCGCCGTGATGCGGGACTTGCCTTCTCCCGTGCCCTACCTCTTTGGGCCGCAGGTGATGAGTTTTTACCCGAAATGGCAAAAAAGAAGGAAACCCTCTTTCGGTGTTCTAGATGGTTTTTGCGTCATAAAAATGGCTCCATTATTGCTGTTGGTTTGTGCGAATTGCGCGTGCCTAGGTGTGCAATTCTTGTTCAAAATTGGTGCTTGATTGTTTGTTGCTCCTCCTCGGTGATCAAAATTAGTTTTACTCCACTATAAAGTTGCTTCTTTTTGTTGGGGTTTTCTTTACTAGTTTAGCACTGGCTGCGTGATTAGTTGTGACAAAAACTGGGTAATTTTTTTGTGTAGATTGTTAGTTCTTGCATCAGTAATTAGATAAATCAATCCGATGTTCAAAGCCTTCAAACTGTAGGAGTAATGCATAGCAGATAAGCTGAAGCTGTAACTTGTATAGATCTACAGCTAAGCTGCAACTGGTAGTTCTTTCTGATATTCTCGAAGAGCACTTATTGTTTAGGATAGTCTGTTCAGGAAAAAGCCTTGGTAAAGACGAGTTGGTAGATTTGGTGGCACCTGGAGTGTGCAAACGGATTTGGTAGCTCTGAATCTTGGATTAGGTCGTCCGTTATAGTGGACAAGTTGGTGGCCTCCTTTCTCTAACGGCGAATACACTTTTTATTTCTTCGGTTAGATATTTAGCTGTAGTGGTACTAAATTACTAGATAATCTAAGTATTGTTGATTCTTTCATTTTCTCGGTGATTGCACCGCATTGCGACCAAATCGTTACTACCAGATGTTGTTTTGAGGGCATTTGGTCTCGTTTGTGTAAAAAAAGAAATACTGTGTGCTAAGAGTGTGGTTGACGACATCGTAGAACACATTGTTTACCCTCGTTTCTGGGATAGTGGCGATTAAAGAAAAAATATGTAAGGCGTCATGTTCTATAAATGTGTTTCACGATTGGATACGAGTGCTTTATCCAGTATGCTTAAATAAATGTAAATCAGACGTGCAATTGTACATAGTATTTTGGGCATTATACTTACAATGATTTTTGGTGGTGCTTTAATTCTTGGGTTATTTATCCAGATAATATTGCCTTTCTATTCTATCAATATCCTTTGTCAAAAGAAGGAGAGGAAGCAAAATTCATATGGAACATCAGAATATACTGTGCATTTTTAATTGTAAAGCCAATCTACACATTTATTGTGGGGCATGGAAATTGATCATAGGTTTTCTTGGACGGTTGTACCTGAGCACTGTAATCAGTCGATTGTCCTTTCACCTACAATTTACAAGGCACAAACCGGCTGGTCCTTGAGTACGTCGGCTAGTACGGTAGTACCCCCAGTGGGATCTTAAGTTTGTTAGGTAATTGCTTCCTTACGTTGATAAGTAGATGAGTTGTGCAGTAGCAGTAATTAAGTAAACATGAACACCATATGTTATCCAGCAACAATGTGTGTTCAGTAACTTTGTGGTCATCTTATTACAAATGTATATAAGCCTCCTGTTAGTGCCAGTTAATGATGTTTTTCCCCTTGGAATGGATTCAGTGGGTATAATAAAGCATCGTCTCCGCATGGTTAACTTGCTTCTCACCAACTCTATTTTGACCTGTGATACGCTATACTCACTACCCTTTCAGATCCTGTAATACTGGAGATATGTACCTGGGCTCATGCTTCAGATTACTCTAAAGTCCGTGCATCATGACAAGTTGGAATCTATTACTTTGGTCATCTTTCATCATTGGATGTTGCTAACTCTTATTCATTTGGGAGTTGGGACAACTCACATGTATGAGCATTATTGCTGGTCCTGCTTGAACTGACACGTAAGTGCACCTCGCAGGTTCCAGTTGCTCCATTGCAGAGACCTACTGAATTTTCTCCTGTTTTTAACAATTCGTGGATAAATGGCTCGGACGAACCCACCAACAACAACCCCCAGGGGAAGGGCATTCCAACTTTGGTTACATGGAGTCAAGGAGGAAATGAGGTGTTTGTGGAAGGTTCATGGGATAACTGGACATCAAGGTATATGTTTTACCTAACAACAATGCATGTTCAATCTTTTTTATCCACGTTTCAGAAGTAAGATGCTAAACCAAAAATTCGGTATGTTATTCTCAGGAGGGCATTGGAGAGGTACGGGAAAGATCACACCATCTTGTTGGTTCTGCCATCTGGAGTATATCATTACAGGATCGTTGTCGATGGGGAACTGAGATATGTCCCTGAGCTACCTCATGTGACTGATGAGAGGGGGCAGGTCTCCAACCTCCTCGATGTCCATGTCAGTAAGATCACATATGTTTATTTCAGCATCGAACTTATGAAAGCCTAAATGGCTACGGCAGACAAAAATTACTGGGGCATATTGCTCTGGCCTGCTCTAACAGGAGCTCCAGAATGAAACTTATTGGTTTTATCTGAAAACATCTTTGTTTTGAATAGGATTATGTTCCAGAAATTCTGGACAGTGTGGCAGAATTCAACGTGCCTCCATCGCCTGAACAAAGCTACGATCTGCAGTTCCCAGGAGATGAGGAGTTTGCCAAGGAGCCGCCCACCCTGCCTCCTCAGCTTCTGATGTCTGTCCTTGGTGGTACTGATAACCCTGACAAGCATGCTCCGAAGCCACAGCACGTCGCCCTCAACCATCTGTTCATTGAGAAAGGATGGGGATCACAGTCTCTGCTCGCCCTGGGAGTCACTCACCGGTTTCAATCCAAGTATGTGAGCTTCGTGCTCTACAAACCACTGAGGAGCTGACAATGTGGCGATGGAAGAGGAAAGGAATGGTGGCTAGGGACTGATGGAAGTGGATAAGAGAGTGTAGCTGGCAATGTGTACAGAAGGGAAATGCTGGAGACGTTGTTCTTTGATGCTGCTCTTGTACCCTTGTGCATCTTCTTTTTTCTTTTCTTCCCCCTTTTTTTTTTTTTTTTTCCTAAATAAGCTGTTCTTGTAGCATGAGGTTCAACAGACTGAAGAACTCTTCGAGAAAATGGAACGAAGGAGAGTTGGAAAAGAACCTTCCAACATGCATGCTTCATGTCAATGTGATTAATTTCTGTGGTCTTAGAGCAGTGTCTTATGGAAGCCTCCGATCGTGCAAATATCTGGTCTTGTTCTGTGATGTGGAGGAACTGAAAGGAAATGATGGGAGTGAGACCAGCTACTACTTAAGAATTCAATTGTTTCGTCAGGATAAAGCTGAAGTATCGATCTGCTGGAAACGTAGGCAATTTAGACGAGGAAGCGAAAGGTTTTATATATGTGAAGTGGATGTTCACCACAGAAAGACACGCCAGACGATAGCGTCCTGCGATCACGAGCTACCTGCATTTGTCAAAAAGGCTCAACAACGACAGCGAGGCAAAAGCAGCGTGTGCAACTTCGGCTGATCTTCTGAAACGAAAACAAGCAGATAGCTACTCATTGACCAATCATCCCCATGTGGGAACCAAACCAAATCTAGCCACCGTTTTGTTGTAAGTTGCGCCTCGATTTCAACAACAATTTCCGAAGAAAGCCTTGGTCGCGAATACAAACGCGACCGTGTTTGGGTACCCGGTGACTGTCCGATTCTGTTCGAGCGGTCCAGATTGGGACTGAGAGGATGTTCGGGGCGTTATCTTTTCTTAAGAAACCCTCTCCTAGAGGTGGGACTTGGGCCGTGCCGGCAGACGCCCGAGCCCGTCGTGCTTCGGCTCAGCATGAAACGGGCCAGCACGGCGGTCATTTCTTCGTGCTGGGCCGGTCAGCACGAACGGCAAAATTACGTCGGCACGGCCCAAAGGCACGCCGGGCTGCTGTCGGGCCGGGCCGGCCCGAACACGGCAATCGAGAGAATGCAGCACACTAAATATTTTGTATAAATTCATACGTTACTCAAATGAAAAAGTTGTCTACATAAAAAAGATGCGTCTCGAAATTCTCTACAACTTTCATGTAGAGTATAAATTCATATGAGCAAAGGAAGACAGTGAAAAATGTAGATTACCGAGAGATGTCGCGTCGGTCCGAAACTATACAGCGCACTAAATATTTTTTTATAAATTCATACGTTGCTCAAATGGAAAAGTTGTCTACATGAAAAAGATGCGTCTCGAAATTCTCTACAACTTTCATGTAGAATATAAATTCATATGAGCAAAGAAAGACACTGAAAAATGCAGATTACCGAGAGATGTGGCGTCGGTCCGAAACTATACAGCGCACTAAATATTTTTTTATAAATTCATACGTTGCTCAAATGGAAAAGTTGTCTACATGAAAAGATGCGTCTTGAAATTCTCTACAACTTTCATGTAGAGTATAAATTCATATGAGTAAAGAAAGATCCTGAAAATACAAATTACAGATTCGGGCGTGCCGCCTGAGCACGGCCCATACAGTCGGGCGCGTGGGTGGCCCATCATGCCAGGTTTTAGGCCCGGCCCGCACGCCATTCGGGCCGTGCCAGCCCGGTCCATTTTTTTCGCACCGGTCGTGCTAGCCCACTAAGACCCGGCCCAATTCCCAGGTCTGCCCTCTCCACGTCTACATCACGAACAAATGACGTTCTGAATTGGATTGCGGCGCGATCCAATTCGGGTCGCTCCGCGACCGTTAGATCTAAATTGGACGGATATGGTTGAGCCATAACGGAGCTGACGCTACATTTCTGACAAAAAAGGACCCATAAAGTTGCACTTCTTTCTAAAACCTCCTCTCGCTGTGCGCTGCCATTTGCTCGAGCAAACGCCGCGACCTCCGCCTAGAGGTGGGACCAGACCGAATGGCATGAGTTTATTGTACTTCGGATTTAAAATCGTGTCGAGCCATGTCGGTCCATCGTGTTCGTCGTGCCGGGCCGAGCTAGCCCGACTAGCTACTTACATACATGCAGCCATGCATTTACTCCTTAATTTGCTCACCCACACATACAACACATGGATATATTCCCTTCTTTTTCTCCAGTCCATCCATAGTTTTCCTCCTTACTTCCTTGATTTGTTTACCCACCGCCGACGATCGGGATCGCCAACCGCAAGAGGTGAGTTAGGGTCGCAGGATACGGATCTTAGTCGCTTCGCCGATCGGAGGAAAAGTATAGACGGTTATGGTCGAGCAAGACGACAACGAAGCGGAGATCGAGATTTATATCGTTCGAGCCCCTGTGGAGGTAATAGTTTACTCGATGCGCCATGCAGCGATTCTTTTGGCTAATTCTGAGTACAAGGATGTTTTACAGCTCAAGTTCGACAATGGCTAAGTCTAAGCTCGAGCTAGGGCGCGTTGTGTGTTGTCTTCGTCCGCCCCAAAGGACTGTGGTCCCTTGGTCTTTATACCTCCTCAAGACGCAATCTACCGGGCTAGATTCCCGTGAAGTGGCCATCATGCACGTTGAGGGTCGCAGAATCGCCCGAACTTGTTGGACACATTCTGCGCCGCCTACGACCAGCGCCTTGAGCAACCGCTTGGTCAAATGCTTGATCCGAATCAAAGGGTGGACCGCGGCTCAACAAGGGCCCGCCGAGCTCGAGGTCGAAGCGGCTGCAGCTCGTTCTAGCGCTTAGGTCGAGCGCCTCGACGCACCTGTGTCGAGGCCGGGTCTCCGAGCTCGGGGTCCGCTGACCGCAAGGCCAATGGCCAAAGGACGCCCAACCTCGCTCGCCTAGCCCCGAGGCTTAAGGTCGTGGGTTTAACATGGGCCGACCTTGAGTCTCCATAGCCGGATCGATTCCTGCAATTTCCTTGAGGTCGAGGTCGGCGGAAACGTAACGCCAGCCTTGAGGATACGACACTGGCGCTCTGATCTCCGTCGCTCGCACGGATATTTAACGGCCGGTGACACTGCCGTGCCTCAAAACGAGCCTGTGCCTTAATCGCTCCCGTCAAATCGTGGCGCAAGGCCCGCCAGGACCGGTCTCAACGGCGACGCACCTTAAAAACTGGAACCGCTAGCGTCCGCTGGGAAGACTCTCGACCAAAGACCCTCCGACTTCCAAGCCTCCTTGCCCAAGCGAAAATCTCTCCCACCTCGACCAAAATCGACGCGATCGCCATGGCCAAGCTTAGGGAGGAGCACGTTGTCATCTGCCAGATGAAGGAACTCGAGGTCTCGGGATTGCTCGATCCGCTCAGATATTTGCCGCCAAAGGCGAGATCGAACCACAACCCAAGGACGACGAGATTGTTTGTACCGAGCACTATGTCCTCTTCGGCTTATGGACCGGAGAGCGAAGTTCGTCGCAAGGGTCCTCTCTAGTCATGACATCGAGCTCATCAACTCCGTGCCGACTTCGCTCTCCTTCTCACCATCTTCTCCCATCTATGCGAGGGATTCCTAGGGATCCTCCCGACCCTCGCTCTTCTTCCGACATTTCACCTCTTCGCTCCCTGGGAAGGACCCGTGGTCGGATGCCTCTACCAGAGCCCTCCGAACTGGAGCGCGAGTATCGCCCCGAGGGCCAAAGTCGCGAACTTGAGCAGAGAAGCTTGCCCGCGAGATGGCCGAATCAGAAACACCAAGTCAAAATATGTTAATAGAGCTATGGTTTGCTTTGGAGAGCGGAAGAATCATTGTCTTGTTTTTAAGCTTATTGTCGAGGGTATTTATGCGTTCGTCTCTTTCGCTCCTAGTCGTGCGCCGTGGGTCGATGCCAACAGGTACCCCTATCCAAATTCCTGCTGGGCCGAGGTCGAGCGACGCGTGCCTCGGACACAAGACGAGATATCGGACAAGCGGCCACGACCGCAGAGTCGAGGACAAGTTCGCAAAGTAGAGTGACACAAAGCAAAATCGTTAAGTAGATGGTTACACCCAGATTAACGCTCGAGCAACCATCACGACCATGCGCATTTGCTCAACAGCCAAAGTGGCGAGGCCCTCGGCTCGGGCCCGGGCACAGGGGAGAGCTAGATCGCGAAGAGGTTCGGCTACGCTTAGCTAAATCCACCGGGGTGAACGCCAAACCCGCAACACGAGACCAAGAGCAAACGTCTTTGCAAGCGAAAAGGTCGTGCTCGAACAAAAAGAAGGCTCGTACAAAGAATGGTAACAACACAAGTGGAAGCAATCATAAAGAGTGAAAAAGGAGCAATCAGCTTTATTGAAATGTAAGGTATAGAGTTTACACATAAAACTTCCGGCTGATCTATGTTCCACGAGCTAGAGAGCTCTCGCCATCGGGCATCGCTAGCCTAGAAGCCCGTGCGATCTGCTGAAACGACTCTATAGGGGCCCTCCCACCGGGGGACAACTTGTTGGTCCGGACGAGCCCTCGAATCCGCCTCGTGGCTAGGTCCCCAACAAGGAGCTTCCTAGGTCGTACCGACCGAGACGCATGTCTGCGAAGAGCTTGCAGGTAGTGCGTTGATCGTAGCAGTGCACGGCATCTTACTTCTTCCGCGAGGGAAAGGTCGAGAGACCGTTCGTGCTCGAAGTCGACTTGGTCGACCAAGCTGACCCTGGTAGAGCCCAACGTAACCTCGAGGCGGGCGGCGCCGCAATCAACACGAGCTGGAAGGGTGTGGACCCCGTGGCTCGGCTTGTCGTGGTACAAATAGACCATAGGATGTGGAAGTTCGCCCACCTGTGTCTTGCCAGTAGCGCTCGAGCTCATCTCGCAACTCGCTTTTGACGCCTAGACGACGCTGTTGGCTCGTTCATTGCTCCGCCGCTGTTCGGGTGAGCCACCGGCGGCATATTTTGATGCCGAAGTTCGCCGCAAAACTCCCGGAACAACTCACACGTAAACCGGGTACCGTTGTCGCGATAATTTTGCATGGAACTCCGCACTGGTGACCACGAACAAGCGGAAAAAAAGCGAATCGCCGCCCAAAGGTGATGGTCGAGACCGGTTCGGCCGATCCACTTGGTGAAGGTGTCGATGGCCACGAACAGAACTTCTTTCCCGACCGCTGAGGAAAAGGCCGAGGATATCCAAATTTCATGTCGAGAAGGGCCAGCGAAGGGATGGTCCGGAGTGCATAAGCGGTCGGTGCGACTTCCGGCGTGGAATTGACATGCGCGGCAAGTGCGGACGATATCATAAGCATCTTGAAGAGCCGCACCAATAATACCCCATGCGGAAGGCCTTGCCGACCATCGCCTGTATGAAGAATGTGCTCCACAGAGGTCCCGAATGGATGCCGCTTAGTTGGTACTTACCTCCTCCGTGGAGACGCCACCGCCAGATGCACCGGAAACATGTCGCTGTAGAGATGTCGCTGTAGAGCTTCCTTCGACGGCGTGTAGGCGGACTTCGCGGCTGATCCGCTCCTCTCGGCGGTCGGGTGGTAGGTCGCCCGTGCAAGCAAATCACGATGGATTCGCCCAGAAGGTGTACCTTCGACCGCCACGAGCAAGGCCTCTGTTCGGAGATCGAGGAGCCGCCAACGTCTCTAGGATGACGTCGGGTGGGATCTCGCCGCCGGAGGAGGCGAGCTTGGAGAGGAAATCGGCGCCGAGTTGTCCTTCCGGGGATGTGCTGAGCTCAAGTTCTCAAACCACTTCTCCATTTTGCGCACCTCGGCAAGGTATTTCGCCATCGAGTCTCCCGAGCATTGGTACTCCTTGTTGTCTTGGTTTGACGACAGCCGAGTCGCCCTTACGACCAACCGCCGCGACGCCCAAAGCCTTGCAAGCTAGGAGGCCCGCCAAGAGAGCTTCAGACTCTGCCACATTATTGGTCGCCTGAACCCAAAACGAACCACGGTGAGTGCCATGTGTGCGAGAATAAGGATGCCACCCGGCGCTTGAAAGACCTCGAGCCGTCGAAGAACATGACCCAGGCTTTTTGTCCCCGACCTCGAGCTCGGGCGCAGTGCGATATACACCTTTCGACCACGAAGTCTGCGAGCACTCGCGACTTGATGGTCGCTCGAGGCGACGACCGACATCAAACGCCGCGATTCCATAGCCCACTTGGCGACGCCGCGCGCCGTCTGGGTTCCGCAAGATGTCTCCAAGCGGGGAAGTTGCTCGGGGCGACCACGAATGCGCTGAAAATAGTCTTTGAGCTTGCGCGACGCCATGAGGAGAGCATACTGACAACCACGACACTGGTAGCGCTTCGCCGGGCCGTGCAAGACCTCGCCGACGTAATAAATTGGTGTCTTTGAGACCCGCTACGCCACCAGACAACATCGACAGCGGGTTGTGGCCACGAGATAGAGCGACAAACTCTCGCAAAGTTGTGGCATTGTAAGGAGGGTGGGAACAGCAGTATACCTTCACTCGTCGAAGGACATGCGCCTCTGGAGTCCACTCGAAGCCCGTGCTTGCGAGTTTGGAAGAATGGGAGCCCGCTCCACGAGCCTCGAGATGAACTCGCTGAGGGCGCCATGCGGCGGTGAGGCTCTGACTGCTTGATCGAGTTCGGGCGCCATCTTCTCGATCGCCTCGATCTTTTTTGATTCGCCAACCCCGAGCCCCGATCATGTAGCCGAAAGCACCTTGCCCGACGCCAAGACCAACACGCGCACCGGGGTTGAGCTTGATCTTGTGCTCGCTCAGGTTGGCGAAGGTTTCCTCGAGGTCGCGAACGTGGTAAGCCTCGAAGAGCTCTTAGACGATGATGTCGCCCACGTAGACCTCAAGGTTTCGCCTAACTGGGGTTCGAATGTCTTAGTCATCGACGTTGAAATGTTGCCCGTGATATTGCAGACCAAACGACATTGTCGTATAGCAATAGGTGCCAAACGGTGTGATGAAGGAAGTCTTGCTCTCGTCGTCAACCGCCAGCTTGATCTGGTGGTAACCCGAGTAAGCATCCAAGAAGCTCAACATCTTGGCATTTGCGGTGGAGTCGACGATTTGGTCGATCTTGCTGAGCGGAAGTTATCGCCGCAAGCCGAGTTCAACCCCATATGGTCGACGCACATTCTCCACTTTCCTCCTTCTTCTGCACGATGACCGGATTGGCGGCCACTCGTGAGTAATTAACCTCACGGATGAAGCCGGCCTTCAGGAGCTTGTCAAGGTTCTCCTTGATGACCGCGACCTTCTTCGGGGAGAAACGATGCAGCTTCTGGCGCACAGGTCGAGAGCCGGATCTCACCTGCAACTTGTGCTCCATCACCTCCTCGAACGCCGCATGTCTGCGGGTTCCCAGCTTAATATACCCTTGTTGGCGCTGAAGGAAGGTGACGAGCTCGAGTTCCTATTTGGAACTCACTCCGAGGACGTGGATGCACTTTGGTCGGGTCGCCCTCCTCGGCGGCACGGCCTTCGTCTCCCATGGCTTGGATCACCGCTTCGGCGGGCGTTCTTGCCGTCCGCCTCGGACCAAGGGGCAAAGATACTGCAAGAGCTAAGGCCTTGGTCTCACACCCATGCGGCGGGGCGAGGGCGGCATGCAGCACCTGCGTGAATGGTCCGCCGAATCCGGTCCAGGGCCTTGCGCAGACGCAGCTCCTTTTGCAGTTTATTCTTTTGCTACTCGGGATTGTCGCGGTTGCGCTTTGAGATAAGGACTCCGTGCATGCATTCCGATCATGGCACGCCTTTGAGTCACGCTCACACGACTATCCCTATATATACTGTGCCTTGCCACCCGTGTAGAAGAATATACAGAACACCTTGAGTTAGGGTTTTGCCACCTCTCGCTACTGCGCCGCCATCGTAGTCTTTTCCATCCCGAGCGCCGACGTGCATCTGCGATCGGAGAGCGTGTTTCCTAATCCTTCATCTTCGAGATCCTACACCGGAGAGGCGAATAAGATTTTGAAAGCGCTCGCTGACGCCAAGATCTTCACCACGGCTCGCCTTCCTGTTCTCGCCGCCGGACGCCGCCGCTAGCGGCTCTGCGACGCGCCATCATCAACGCCGCCCACGCCAACACCGCAATCGCACCACCACGGTGTCTACATCTTCTACCGCCAAGACGCTCAATCTGTCCTTATCTCGTGGTTAATCATGTTTATCAAGATGATCATGATGTTCGTGCTGTCTAGTATGTTAGAGAGATGCATGCTAGTTTCTGTGATGCTATTCATGATTTATATTCGGAATTTAATCTAGAAACTGTCTAATTATTCAATAGATAAAAACATGGTATTCATGACAAAATAATTGTAAATCATAGTATATCAAAACCATAGTTTTAAAAAACTATGCTTCCAAACAGAACCTTAATGTGCACAATGCACTGCAGCTGGTAGCCCCAACTAGGGGTGGCAACGGGTTATTCACGGGGAGTGCCTCCCGTCCCGCCCCTCGTGATCTAAAATTTTTCCGTCCCGCCCTCGTTCCCGCCTCGGGAGAAAATCCCGTCCCCATCCCCTGCTATCGCATCGGGGCCCGTCGGGACCCATCCTCGAAAAATTTCATACAAGAGAAGAGCTCTTATAGCCATTTTAACTCTAAAATCATATCAATAGACAAGAAAAAAAGAATGCATGCATTCATTGAAGATTATGTTGTCCCATTTATGAAAATGTGAATATGATAGGCTAGAGAATATGTTTGCAATCTAATAACTAAATTGGACTAAGCTAAATTTGGATCCCCAACCGGGTCCCCGCGGGGAAAAAAATTCTCCGTCCCCGTCCCCGCCATCCCCGACGGGGGAATAATTTTCCCCGTTTCCATCCCCGCGGGGGACGATTTCTTCCCATACCCGTCCCCTAATAGAGGAATTCTCCGCCAGAGACCGAGGAACGGGTCCCCATTGCCATCCCTAGCCCCAACATGGAAGCCGACGTTAGACATTACACTAAGAGAGCGAGTATTAAAACATGAGATGAGACTTCGCTTTTCTAACTAGAAACAAACCTTTTTAACCAAAGCGCTGATTCTACCCGCAATTGAGTACTTCCTCCGGCAAAATTTATTAGGCGTATTTTTTTTTAATAATTTTGTTCATAAATATATAATGTATTTTTTATTTTAATGTAAAATTAGTGTGATATTTTCTTTATACCTGCAATACATATTTAACTTTACTTTATACTACCTTCGGTTCAAAAAAAAAAACTTGTCGGTTTGGGATATGTATAGTCAAACTCTTGAAACTTTAGCTATTGATATTTTTTTAAATATTTAGATTAGATGCATAAAAATCATTTGTGTAGATTACTCTCGAAATGTGCTTTCATAATACTATTAGATTTTTTGAAGATATTATAATAAAAATTAGTGGTCAAAGTTGAGTTTTGAGGACCGTATCAATGTCTAAAACAATAACTATTTATAACCGAAAAAAGTTTTTTTACTATATATATATTAAATATAGTACTTAAAGATAATAACTAAAGATAGCCTAGCAGTAGCAGATGGCATGGAGTAGTAGCTTCCATCTCTCTCGCACGCACATATGGCTTGGGAGCGCTTCCGACATAGATCTCTTGTCCTAATCGCTGCCTATCGGGACACGTTTGACTCGTGTGCGTATGATAACAGGTGTGTGTCTTGGCCGGCTTCATCGCATGACAATTGACATTACTCCTCTTTTCAAGGCTAAGACTACTGGAGAATGTAGAGACAGACAGCACATCGATACAACCACGTTTGTTTCTTCCTAACGAGAATAAACATACTCTGTGGGAGAAAGACGACCAGTGAGGATCTGTTTGGGAGTATTGTAACTTTTTTCACATGTATTTTAAAAATACCTTTTGAACACAATCGGAATTTGTTTGTCCTATAAATGTTGTTTGGGAAAAAAAAAACAACCTTCCACTTCGCCCATCGGTGAACACAGAGAACCCCTATCCAGCTGCTGGTGCTGCTATTGCCGGTTATTCGAACCCATCAGAATTGAGGAGGAAGAAGAAAGAAACCATGAAAACCAAGATTGCAACTTTAGAACATGATCAAAGATTTTTTTTTAAAAAAAACCAGCAATTGCTAGGGCATATATTGGACATAACCAAAGATCTAAAACACCATGGCCTTCACAAACTGTACTATACATAAGTCGGAAACCAACATGAACAGCAGCAAAAGCAAACTTCTCAAATCCACCGCAACCAAGCGAGAAACAGCACCAAATCCACAAAAATAAACACACCTTGGCAAGAGGAAAAAAAAACAGAATTAAGTAAATACCAAGCCCTTGAGCACCTCCAAGATTGTATCTTCCCACGCCCAGATTTGCAAACGAAGTGAAATTAAGCGGTAGCAACAACAACCATCTCACCATCTATCCACCAAGACAAACAAACACACATCGCAACTCAACGCACCCACCATCTCGAAGCCGCCACAACCACATGGGCCAGTTCCTCAAAATCCAGCAATCCGGAGCTCAATCTACGGTAAATCGTGCGGCATGGCCGCCACTGATGACCATGCCGCCGCCACTGCCAAGATCACCCTCGCCGTGCAAGGTTCCTCATAGAGGTGGGCGTCCGGGCCGGGCCGGTCCGGCACGGGCCCATCGTGCTTCGGGCCGGAACCGTGCCGGACCGAAACGGCCCGTCGTGCCCGCCGTGCCGGGTCGGGCTGGCCCGGTTCATCTTCGGCGAGCCCAGGCACGGTCCATTTGTGCTTCATACCTGCTTCGTGCCGTGCCGGCCCAGACCCGGCCCATTTATACTATTGCGACGAGAGGAAAAAGACCTGAAAACACACGAAGTTGATTGTAAAAAATACGCCTTATAAACAAGCAAAATTATAGCGATCGATCGATTGTCTTGCAAGCAAAAACTCTTGCGCTCGATTAATTGTACCCCACTTGTCATGATTTACACTTGTACTCAGCTTGCACAACCGTATTGGGTATTTGGGTGTGTGCTATAGCTGTGTAAGCATTCGACCAGCCAAAACCGCAAGATCTACCGACTAAAACATGCAGCAACCAAAGCCATGCACATACATACAAACCACGGCCCACCCCAATCGACAGCCTCCCAAAGGCCATCATGGCGGCGCGCCATTCCGTGCCGGGCAAGATAGCATCGCCCAAACGGTCGGGCCGTGCCGTCGCCGCCTGTCAGGCCTCATTTTAGGGCGCAAGCACGCCCGATCTGATACAAGATCGGCCAGCGCACGGCCCTCTAACGTGCGTGTCGGGTTTGGGCGTCTTGACCCTCCGTGCCTCTGCCAAATTAATCAAGCACGGCCCATATGCCTGTGTCTAGTTCCTCACGTCTCGATGTGACTCACTAACATTCTCCTATATTTGTCATAAAATAATGTTGCCTCTTTTTTTTAATGGCAACCCTCTAATTTATTTAATAACTTGGGTAAAGGACATGAGTATCTACCGTTGATGAATATGCTGAACTTATTTATCGTTCTCGTTGTAGACTCTATCTTACAACGGTGTTGTGATTGTCAATAATCTTGGCAAAGAAAAGTAGAACATTGATAACCTTAATTCACTACTACAAAATGGTACAACACTATCGCTTCATCTGGGTTAGTTTTCAACTTTTTAGAAAAAATCGATTGTGATAGATGATTCGGTGAGAGTTTAATAATTGATGGGGAATCATCACAATCGGTTCTCAGTTCAGAACCGATTGTGATGTTGGGAACCGATTGTGATGTGCATTACAATTGGTTCTTAGGTACGAACCTATTGTGATGTACGCGTGTACATCACAATCGGTTCTAGCATGAAAACCGACTGTGATGTGCCATCGTACATCACAATCGGTTCTTAGGTGAAAATCAATTGTGATGTGCCTTGCTAGGTTATATAACCTTTAGGCTGAACTCTTTTCTATTGTTGTTTTAAAGGCAAAAAAACCGTCACCACCCCAAAAAAACATAACATACTTTGGTTGGAAGTAATAATTGGGTGAGAAATTATGAATTCTTCAAGGATGGGTATTAAGAGGGTAAAGTTGAAGGCCTAGCTTAAGGAGATTTCCCCTCAATTTTGTTCTAATTTGTGGTTTTCTTTAAAAAGTGAGCATTCCTTCAAATTCCATCAATTTTGCACTAGGTAATTCGATTTTGATTTGGTAAATGTGTTACACGTCATTATTGTTGTTGTAATATGATCAATGTTAAAGTTTAGGTTGCGTAGCCTATGTTACCCGTTCGAGGGTGCTTGTTTATAAATATACTAAAATGGCATATTTATAAATAAGCAGTCTCAAATTGTCTATATTTTTTTGGATAGTTCGAGGATATATGGGTGGGTAAGTTTCTAAACTATTATACAACTTTAGAGAAAGTTTTGGTAGCATCTTCTTGGTGTTCTCCAGATACACACCCTTTTGACTTGTTGTTAAGACGTGTATTTGGAGAACAACAGAAAGATGCTGCTGAAATTTTTTCTAGAGTTGTACAAGCTTAGAAACTTGTCTGAACCATATATCATGGAATGGGGTTAGGACCTAACCTAATTAGAGATTTAAAGTCATTGTTGGTATGTACTTAGTTGGTGAATAGATAGACAGTTTTTAAGATCATTCAATTCCTCAACTTTGTTAATGCTTCCACTCTTGTTTTCTTTCATTGAAATAAAAAATTGCAAGCTTACTGCATTAGGTAATTTAATATCATTATTGATGTTTTAAATGTATGTTTCCTAGCTAGGAATTGAAAGCTCTTAATCAGGGAAGAAGGTATCGAAAGTAAAATTATATATATCTTGAAACCTATCTTCTATTTTGCAAAGATAATTAAATAATATCATAATATTTGAAATAGCTAGCTGTCGCCCTAATTTTTTTCTTAATTTATTGTGCATAGTTTAATTGTGGATGGACCATGAAGAATGGATATGTCAAAAAAGCCGTGTGAGTGTTGAATTTCATAGGGTATTAAGGAGTTTAAAAAAATTGCAGAAGAAGACATGGTGAAGAGGGGTGTAAATTTCATACATTGTCTTTGTTTTGATTACATAATTCTCAGGAGATCTAATAACTCAGCTCAAATTAAAGACAAATTGATTCGACGTGACTTGTGAGGAATTACACGTGTTGGATCTATCATAGGGAGACAAGTAGAACCTGTCCGGTATGCAACGAAGACATGCTGGAACCCGACTACGAGTAGAGATGGCAATCTTACTCGATTACCCATATAGTTGGATTTAGGGTTACGCCCTTGACCGGCGGCGCGACGGCCAACGGATCCCCAAGCTCGGGAGGCCCCGCCACGACTGGTGCGCGCCGAGGCGCCGACCTAGAGCGCCATTGACCCGGCTGCACGCCCCGCCGACCTCGAAGCTCGGCAGCCCTTGTTCGGGGCCGAGTCCACCCTGATTTCGGATCAAGCATTTGACCGCGGTTGCCCAAGGCGCGGTCGGGTAGGAGCAGTGCGCAACAAGTTCGAGCGTTCATCGCCACCCTCAACGTGCATGAAGGCCACTTCCTGAATCTCTCCGTCTGCTATGCAATGGAGGTATAAAGACCAAGGGTGCGCAGATCTTTTGGAGGACACGAAAACAACACACAACACGCCACAGCCCGAGCTTAGACATAGCCATTGTTGAACTTGAGTCAGAACACACCCTTGTACTCGAAATAGCCAAGAAAATCGCTGTAAGGCGATCGAGTAGAGCTATTACCTCCACAGGGCTCGAACCAAGATAAATCTCGGCCTCACGCCGTTGTCGCCTTGCTCGACCATCGCCACGCTCTACTCTTTTCCTCCGTCTCGAGCGGCACAACTCGGCCCCGCATCATATCGACCCCCATCTCATTTCTTGCGGTTGGCGATCCCGATCGTCGACAAGCTGTGTGTGAAAAACCTAATAGAGGTGGGTATGTTCCTCTTTTGTTTCCTGCGAGCATGTTTATAGGGTTCAAACTTTACCCGACGATCAAATAGGTATGAGTATAGGGGAGCTCCATTCGTACCCGCTTTGCCTGATTACCCGCCATCTTTTACTGATATATAGGCTAGAACAGGAGCCAAGTTGGCCCCTTGATCCCTAATTTGTGGTACCTCATATTAGTAGTTGTACTTGAGTATTTGTGTATTATTTGTCTGCATGCGTTATTTTAATTCTTATTCTCATGTACATTTAAAATTTTGAATCATCGATAATCACTCTTCAATCCACAAAATTTAGCTAAATAATTTCATCAATAGGATTGTATTAGTACCATAGCTCGTTAACTCCTAATGCCATTTGGTTGGAAGGATTGTAGACAGTGGAGATTAAATGGGTATACCCGTGGGTATCGAGTACCCGCGAGTGATGGGTATGAGTGAGATTTTTTGCCTATGACCATTTGCTAGCATACCCATGGGGGAGATTTTGGCTAATGGGTAAGGGTATGGATGAGCACTATCTATGCCCGTTGCACCCGATTGTCATCCCTAACCACGACTTGCAGCGTGATATATTTGAGAAGGATAATTTAAAGCAAATGTTGTGGAATATGGAGAGAAATTACACAGAAAGAGAGTTTAAAAAATTTAAAATCTTGATGAAAGACAATGCCAAACCGTTGTTCTTGAGTTGCAAAGCGGAATACATCAAATTGGGTTTGGTCCTTGCATGCAAAACATCGTTGGACGGATAAAGTTTCAATACACTTTTTCGGGTGTGTTTGGGAGGGCTCCAGCTCCACCAGATCCGTGAAGCTGAAGCTGTGAGTAAATTATGAGTGTTTAGATGGATCATCTTATTTACATTTTAGACCAAAAATATAAACTTAATTCATTTTATTTTAGCCTACAAGTTTCAGATCTCAGGTGAAGCTAGGATCTGGAGCTCTACCAAAGAGGCCCTTCTTCTATCGGATGTGCTTTTGGAGAGAAACAAGTTGCTAACAAGCATTTATGAAGCAAAGAAGCTGCTATGTTCCATAAGAATAGAATAGAAAGGATATATGCATATCTAAATGATTGCATATTGTACCGCAATGCGCATAAGAAATTACACGTTTATCCAGTTTGTAGTGTACCCCAGTACAAACAAAAGGAGCAGCGTAATGACAAGAAACATAAGAATTGAGCCGATGATAGTGAAGATATAAACAAAGGGGCATCGACCAAGGTATTATGGTATTTGCCCATCGTTCTTTGTTTGGAGCAATTGTTTGCAAATCCTAAAACGGTAAATTTTTTGTGTTGGCATTATGAATCTCGAAAGGAAGATGTCAAGCTAAGACACCCTATTGCTTTGGCTTAATAGAGAAATATTAATTGGAAACATGATAAGTTTGGTGCCAAGATGAGGAATATAAGATTTGGATTGAATACCGATGGAATGACTCTGTTTGGTAATTTGAGCAATCGTCACAGCACTTGATAAATTTTGTTGTGTATCTTTCCCTCCTTGTTTATACTTGAAGCGGAAGTACATCATGATGTTGTTACTAATCTCAGGACAAAAATAGGCAAAAAATGATATTGATGTGCGCCTAGCACAACTGATTGAGGATTTGGTAAAATTGTGGAATGAGGAGATCGCGGTGTGGCATGCATACAAAAGAGAGAATTTCACCTTGCAGGCTATGATATTTTGCACCATAAATAATTTTCTGGTCCTTGGTAATTTGGTAGGTTACAGTATAATGGGAGCCAAAACGTGTTCTATTTGTGAAGAGGAGACTGAGAGCTTATGGTTACTGAATTTGAAGAAAATTGTATACACAACTCACCGTAGCTTTCTATCTAGAAGTCATCGATATCGTAAGGTGGATGATAAATTTGAGGGAAGAGGGAAGTTTGTACGGTCCCGTAGCTTATGAGTGGAAGGCAAGTGTATTCACGCGTGGAGGATATTGATGTTCAGTATAGAGAGAGCTATAAATTTATTTATCCCAGAACTATTTGGAAGAATAGGTCGATATTTTAGGACTTACCATACTAGAAGGAGTTAGAAGTCCGGTATTGTATTGATGTCATACATGTTGAGAAGAATGTTTGTGATAATTTGGTTGGCATCCTGCTGAACATACTTGGGAAGACCAAGGATGCTATGAATTCTCACCGTGACATTGTCTAAATGGGAATCAGGCCCAAGCTTGCGGTGATAAAGGAGGATAAAAAAGGGTTGTACATCCCCGTTGCATGTTATACCTTATCCAAAGAAAAAGAAGACCTCTGCCAGTGTCTCCAAGGTATTAAAATTCTATCGGGCTATTTGCAAATATTAAGAAGTTTGTGTCAATGGATGATTTGAAGTTAGTTGGTATGAAGTTCCAAGACTATCATGTCTTGATGACCCAAATGCTCTTTGTTGTAATCAGAAATATTCTGCCAAAAGATTTCAGGTTGGTAATCATGAAGCTATGTTATTTTTCAATATGATTTCTTGAAAGATTATTGATTTCGATATACTAGACAACTTACAGAGTGAGGTGGTGTAGATTTTTTGTCAGCTTAAGATACATTTCCCCATCATTCTTCGACATTATGGTCCACCTTGTTGTTCACCTTGTTAGAGAGATTAAGATATATGGACCGGTATTCCTACGTTACATGTAGCCGTTTGAGAGATAGATGGGTATATTAAAATTATATGTGTGGAATCGGTCGAAACATGAAGATAGTATTATTGAAGGTTATAGGATTGAAGAGGTTATTGAGTTCTGTGTGGACTATCTAGGTAAAAGATAAGCAATTGGTGTCCTTATATCTCGTCATGAGGGCAGATTTGGTGTCAAAAGAACCATTATATTGAAACTAACGAGTCCACAATTTGATATGTATTATAAAGTGCATTTGATAGTCTTGCAACACAATACGGAGGTTCATTCATACATGCAACAGCATAAGTTGATATTATGCGAAGAGAATCCACATATGGATGAGCTTTTTCTTGTCACGACAACACAATGATCGATTCCTCACATGGTTCAAAGAAAAAGCACATGTCTCCATCAATGAGGATGTCAAATGGTTGGCTGATGAAACAAGAACAGACATAGTAGGGATACAATATTAATAGCTACACCTTTTACACTGAAAGTAAAATGCAAAGAGTACAACACAAAGCAGTGGTATGAGCATAGATGCTTTGTCGAATGATCACTTGAAACGTGGATCCTTAACCGCAATGAACTACTATGGGATGATCAAAGCAATATGAAAGCTCGATTATGGAATATACCAAGTTCCATTGTTCTGATGTAAGTGAGTGAGACTTTCATATGGAGTGAAGGTAGACAAGAGAGTTTTTACTCTTGTGGATCTCAATAAACTCGTTTATAAGAACCATTCGTCCTTGCGAAGTAAGCCACTCAAGTATTCTATGTGTGCGATCTAGCCAATCCGAAGTTGCATGTCGTTCTTCATAGCAAAAGGCGGATCGTTGGAGTTGAAAATATTGTAGATGAAGAAGAGTTTTGTTGAATTATCTTAGTTTGCAGATGGGATATGTCTTCGCGGTGACGACGACATACATGGACAAATTACATATGTGTAGATCATCAAGAAGGATTGTATTGTAAATAAAGGGACTACATCAATGTAAATAGGGGTGCAAACGGAGCGGATAGTTCCCGACCGACCGAAGACCGAATTCGTTTAAAATCCAATTCGAATCCGAAAAAATGATATCCGGTTATATCCGGTTATATCCGGATTCGATCCGAATTCAAATCGCCTATCCAAAAAAATATGGGGTAAGATATGGGAAGAGAAGTATCCGATCCATACCGCATATCCGAGATATCCGAAAATATCGGTAAATGAGTGCAATAGATATCCGATAATGATCCGATAAACATAAACATTCTACATCATATAAGTTCATATGTTGATTGGAATTATACTTGGCTGCATATTATTCTTATATAGAGAGGCAACTATTATTGAATTTGAAACACTTATATGTCTCCAAGGTTCTAATAAAGTTTTGTGTATTTAATATGCGATATATATGGTTTCGCTTTCACGCATTATTCGACTAACTATTCAGAATCGAGACTAACCGTGATCCGAACGATCAGATTCACTCCGTATTCGTGACCAAGTAATCAGATTCGATTCAATCCGCATTGTCCGTATCCGATTCTATATCCGAGAAAAATTTGGAATAGGATACGGAATGAGCGAAATCCGTCAGATCCGATCTGCTTTGCACCCCTAAATGTAAATAATGCTATGTGTTTCAAATGTTTGTATGGTAAATACAGATTTCAAGTTTTCTCTAATCATAGATTTGTTTAAAGACTAGAAAAATGCAAAAATTGAGTTTAAGTCAAATCACAAAATCATTCGATTACTTATATGCCAGATGCAAGTGCTTCTATTTTTGCAGGTCAAGTGGTTGATAACATTGGTTGCAGTCTAGTTAACAGATTATAGCCTTCTGTCTTTACGAGTCGAGTGGTTGATAATATTGGTTGCAATCCAGTTAACTTTTTCTGCTTGTTGTTCTTTTCTTTTTACGCTTATTGTCCTTTTATCTATTTTAGTATGTTGGTATGCCAAGTATGGGTGTGTTAGTGTTGGTGATGTTAGTACTCAAATGGTTGTTGGTTGGCTTTGTTTAGTCTTTTGATGCTATATACTTGTATTCTTGTAAATATTATGAATCATGGACTGGTTACTAAGTAAAAAAAAGTGTTGCATGATTATCGATGAAGTGATATTTTGTTGTTGCATCTAAAGACATCGTCCTTGATTTCCATCTAGACAGAGATGTGTTCATCAATGCAATCGGTAGAACCAACACAAAAAGAATCAATGCAATCAGTTCTTAAGGAGAACTGACACAAAAAATGAATTCATTAATGCAATTAGTTCTTAAGAAGAATCGACACAACAAGCAACTTCATTAATGCAATCAGTTCTTACGGTGAACCGACACAAATAGCGAGTATCAATGCAATCGATTCTTACGGAGAACCGGCACAAATAGCGACCTCACCTACACAAAGCGTTAGCTATTGAACCCTAACTCCTTAGTCCTCAGTTGTTTGCCCAGACCGCCTCCAGCCCCATCCCCGCCACCTCCTCTTCGAGCTTGGCCCCGCCGCCTCAATGCTACCTCCTCCACATCGCCTCCTGGAGCTCGAGCTCAGCCCCGCCTCCTCCATCCTCCTCGAGCTCGGCCTCCTCGAGCCTCCTCGAGCTCAACCCCGCCGCCGGCCCCCTCCACTCCCCACCCCTTGCACCCCGACGGTGAGACAGCCCTTGCATCTGCTAATGGTTGATTTATGCTACTTTCATACCATGTGCAATGACTTCAATCCCCACATAATTATATCGAATTGACTCATCTCTTTTCTACTTCATTGTCCACTATAGGAAATGAACTCTGCGGTATCTTCCTTGTAGTAGATGTGGGCAACTATTTTCCCTACTCTTTTGCATGCTTTGGACTCAGGGGCGGATCTACAGGGTATGCCCGGTATGCCACGGCATACCCTGTAGATTCGGCCTAATACAGTCTATAATACCGTCATTATTTTATACAGTCAGCTTGTGAAGGTCATAACTTTAGATCCGTAAGTCCGATTGAGCTAATTCTTGTTGGGTTAGTTTCAAAATTGAATCTAGTTTCTACAGTTAAAATTTCACATCAATCCAACGGTTGGATCTTCAGAAATTACTATTTTAGTTAACATGTGTCAGTCTATTTTTCTGAAACCGAAGCAGTTTTTTATAATTTGTTTAGGGGTGATTTGAGAATCAATAAAAATTTGTTTTATCTTCCGCACAATCATTCACCCCCTCTGATTGCTATATTAGTGTATATCGATCCTACATGTAATTTGAGTGCAAGATCGCTAGTTGATTTATAGAGTAGAAACAAATATAATTGCTACTTTACTCTGAGACTAGAGAGTTGCTTGTTGATGCATTGCTTTTTTTGTAGAGTTGTTGAATTATAAAGAGTAATGGAGACATTGCATCTCTTTTCTAGAAACATGTAGCAATGAAGGTCATCTTCCGCTTCATCTTTTCTCCTAAATATTGCAAAACGAGAAGCAAAGAAGGTCGCCACCGCTTCATCTCTTTTCCTAAACATTGCATCTCTTTTCCGTAAACGTTTATTGAACGAGATATTTTCTTCGAATTGATGAAAATGATATAATCAAGAGTTTCATGGCTATTAGAAGGCGGAGGCCAAACAAGAAGTAATATTGTATTCTTTAAACTATTGTAGGTGCGTAAACTTCTTTTATGTATATTTCATACTTAAAATGTTCGAACTATTTATATTATAATTTATACTTGTATTATCATGTTTCTAGTTATTTTATACTCAGATATACGAATTTCTCGACAATATTTATAGTTGTTTATCGAATTGGTCATTGGATTTTACCTAATTATATATTATAATATTAGCTCGCATACCCTAACTTAAAATCCTAGATCCGCCACTGTTTGGACTGCTTGTAGAAGCATCCTTGACCATATTTGGTTCAGGTGTGTTCTCTCTTTCAAGAACATAGCTTTTTTCTTATCAGGTTTGTTCACAAGTTGCATGGATGGACTCTTCATAGCAATATTTCTGGCATATTCACTTTCCTGCGTGCAGACCTTGTTCGGTAACCGTGTAGGTTCTTTTGAAAGTTGATCAAGAACTGACTCGCTAAAAGTCCTCTTTTTCTTTTTAACCAACACTCTTTTCTTTAAAAGTCCTGCTGGTTTCTCAGTGTTTGGGACACAAGGAAATTTTATATGTTTCCTGGCGGCTGTGTCAATGTCATAATCGATCTTTTGGTCCTTGTAACAATACATGATAAATCAGTGATCTGAACAATATAGACAAAGAATTTAACAAATAAGTGAACCATATAATTTACATACAAGCAGTAGATCAAAATTCTTTTGAAAAGTTCCCAAGCCCGTGTAATGATATCTTCTTCATTATTTCCAAAGGAAATATCTCTGAAATAGTTTCAAGTATAAGAAGAATAAGAGAGACTATACATGTGTTAAAATTTAAAACAAAAACAAGACAAAGCACTCCTAGCAATACCTTGGCAAACATTTTTTGTGGTATGACTTTCGGATAGCTTCTGCAAATAGCAAATTGCAAATGTTCTTGTGTTTTGTCCTCCAAGGCTTTACAGCAGAAGCACCAATGAATGGGACATGTAAATGAAAATTCATCTGTTATCTTCTTCTCCAATTCTGAAGCTTCATTCCTGTTATTAGGATGAAGTTGTTGTGCAACACATTTGGGGTGGTAAAAGTGCCCACAGGTAATATTGTTACAGAGAAACACTTAAAGAATGATGCCAGAATTAGCAAAAGTACATAAATTAGAACAAAGCACTGGAAAAGATGATCCACACTGATATTTTATTAGATGCATTTCCTAACTGCTAGAACAATACCATTACTCCATTTGGAATGCCATCATAGTTAACAAATTAATTACCTAGTCGTTAGCTATTGTGATAGCTAGATGCTACCAATAAAAGACCTTATCTTGCTCTTTTCAATAATCTAGCATTCATATTTCTTAGTAATTAAATACTCATTTAGAACATTATGATATAGTTATTAGTTATGGTCTTTGACTTGTATTTTTTTGATTCCGAACTTGACTCATGTTGTCTTTATTGTTACTATAATACGATCAATATCCTTACAACGGTTTTTAATTTACATATCTTTATTGTTACTATAATATGATTAATGTTAGATTTTAGATTGCGTAACCTACATCTCTCGTTTGAGGGTACTTGTTTATAAATATACTGAAATAGCATATTTATAAACAAATAGTCTTGAATTGTCCACGTTTTTTGATAGTTCATGGATATGTGGATCAGATAAGTTCCTAAATTGTTGTAGAACTATAGAGAAAGTTTGAGTAGCATCTCCCTGATGTTCTCTGGATGTACACCCTCTTGACTTGTTGTTGAGATGTATTTAGAGAATATTGAGGAGATATTGCCAAAAAATTTTCTAAAGTTTTACAATAGTTTAAAAACTTATTTGAACCATATATCATCAAATAGGATTAGGACCTATCCTAATTAGATATTTAGAATCATCATTGATGCGTACATAGTTAGTCAACAGATAAATATCATTCATTAATATTTTAATTTACAACAAGGCAGCAGCAAGCCAGCAACCCTCCCCTACTCGCTGCCCTATAAAATTCCCACCCACAGACGGAAGTATCACCGCCGTGCACCTCGTTCCCCTTCGAGCAGGCGAACCCTCATCTCTACCCCCCTTGTTCTCGCGTCTTCTCGCCGCAACTCCGCGAAGCCCCCCATGGCGGACCAGCTCACCGACGAGCAGATCGCGGAGTTCAAGGAGGCCTTCAGCCTCTTTGACAAGGACGGCGACGGTACCCCCCCTCTTCTCCTCCCCACGCGTTGTGTTCCCCGGTCTCTCGCGGCCGGATCGAGCTCCGCGTCGCCCGATCCGGCCGGATTCTAGGTCCACGTGGTTAGGGCTCTAGATCCGGTCGACCCTGTCCCTGATGGTTAGGGTTTGGTTATTTGTGAGGTAATTTGTTAGTATTTTGGTCGAGCGCGTGATGCTTCGGATTAGCTGTTTGTTCTGTTGTGGTGGGGTTGGGGGGTGTTCTTTAAGGCGTGATGGCAGCGAAACTTAGGTTTCAGTGTTTGATCTGTATATGATTTCCCGGTGCTTTTGAGTAAGGAACCATTTGGGGTGAGATATTTTTCGGTGCCTTTGGGAATTGATAATCCCTTCCTCTCTCTCTCTCTCGAACTGAGTCATTCCAACTAGAATCGAACTTCACTAAAACATTTCAGAAAGGACCAGGTTCTTCTCATGTAGTATGGTGTGAACAAAGGCTCACATGGTGTCTTGTTGCGCCGATGGTCAATGAGGTTACTTGATTTTGAGGATAGGGTGTGGAATGGACCAACGATTGAATTAGATATGGAAATTGAGGTGCGAATCTGGTTGTGATGTAGTAGTATGGGAAGGATAAGTCATTTTTGTTTTAGGGTAAGTTATATAGTGTTGTGAAATTAGCTGCTTTGCATAACATCAATATTGAAAGAACTCTGTGATATAGTATATTAGTATGATCTAGGTCCACGATAGCCAAAATCACGTGTTTACTGTGTAGTCTAGACTAAGGCCAACATTTAAGATGTAGAGTGCTCTTTTCTAGCTGCTGTTTATCATAGCTCATTTCTGGAAGTTCTTTCATATTATCGTGCTATTTCCTTAATGTCATCTGGTCTGCCTGTAGCATTTATCCTTACTGTTCATGCTGCAATAATGGGCTTGTGCAGATGACTTTCAAGCAATGTTTGTTTACCAGTTGCCTGCTGTTGTAAATTCTTGTAGTAACAAATGTGCCTCAATGTGATAAGCATGCTGATTTCTGGTGTTATGATGTGTATCCTTACCAAATAGGACTCTCGTGATGTGCTTTGAATTTTTTTGCAGGCTGCATCACTACTAAGGAGCTTGGAACCGTGATGCGATCCCTTGGCCAGAACCCTACTGAGGCAGAGCTGCAGGATATGATCAATGAGGTTGATGCTGATGGCAATGGGACCATCGACTTCCCGGAGTTCCTGAACCTGATGGCAAGGAAGATGAAGGATACTGATTCTGAGGAGGAGCTCAAGGAGGCCTTCCGTGTCTTTGACAAGGACCAGAATGGTTTCATCTCTGCTGCTGAGCTCCGCCATGTCATGACCAACCTTGGGGAGAAGCTGACTGATGAGGAAGTTGATGAGATGATCCGCGAGGCCGATGTGGACGGCGATGGCCAGATCAACTATGAGGAATTTGTCAAGGTCATGATGGCCAAGTGAGGAGTGGGTCCCACGAAACAAGTTCAAGCTGAATTGAATTAAAACATCAGGCTTACAAGTTGTACTGTGTTACGTGCCTTTAAGTATCTTGCAGGTGGTAATGTTCACTAGTGATCAGGATAGGTGTAGTCATGGGAAGCAACACCAGATACCTGGTTTCTTTTGATTGTGATGTTTATGCTGCACCAATTGGAGCTTAGGATTTGTTGAAGTTTATCTTATCCTGGATTTTGGTTATTTGTGCAAATCTTATCTTTCACCTATCAAATTATCATTGCATTGTGCGTTTCTCCTGGCGTTCTCTGAAGTGTACAATAGATTGATTGGATGATGTGTGGCCATGTTTGGAATTTGAGAATTTTGGAGGAATCACACTGTTTCTTGTAATATTTCTGCGAAATTTGTGTGTCCCCATTTTGAGATATGATTTGCGCAAATGCAAAATCCTGTACGCCATCATCGTCGAGAGTTGAGAAAGGGAAATGTGCGTTAAACTTACTTTGTTTAGAACTAGGAGTGGGCATTCGGTTTGTTGGTTTGGTTAATTCAATTTAAAAATAATTTGTTTTTTGAAAACTGCGCCTTGAAATTTTTGGATAGGATGAACGATAACATCGTGGAGCTTCGCACACGTGTTGAGCAACTCTTGAGGGGCCAAATCGCCCTTCTGTCCGTGCTGCACATGATGCGCCAAGACAAGGTGGTGCTCCTAGCCGTCGTCCTCCATCGGTTGTTCACGCTTTGGACGATGAGGTAGCCTGTGAAGAGAACAACTACCCAACAAATACGGAGTCTGATGGTGCCTACAACCTCCACAATGATCGTGACCACCGACGACTCCACCATAACCGCCAAGATATGGGTAGAAATCAGCGAGAACAAAGGGAGGTATGTGCCGATCCGCTTGCAAAAATTAAATTTATCATGCCTTCTTTCAATGGTAAATATGACCCCGATGCATACCTTGATTGGGAACTTTTGGTTGAACAAAAGTTTGAATGCTATGATTTCCCACAAGATAAGAGGGTAAGGGCAGCCACTAATGAATTCTTTGAATTTGCTTCCATTTGGTGGAGAGAAACTTGTAGGAACTGAAACAACCTTCCTAGAACTTGGGCTGCTTTGAAACAATTGATGAGAGCAAGATTTGTACCTTCTTACTATGCTCGTGATTTACTTAACAAGTTGCAACGCTTAAACAAGGCAACAAATCTATATAGAGAAGTATTACCAAGAATTGCAAATTGGTATGTTGCGTTGTGGCTTAGAGGAGGGTGAGGATGTTAAAATGGCTAGATTTTTGGGAGGGCTTAACCGGGGGATACAAGATATTTTTGATTATAAAGATTACAATTCTATCACCCGTTTATTTCATCTTGCTTACAAAGCTGAAAGGGAGGTATAGGGTCACCACTCTAGGATGAGAGGACAGTTTGGAGGCTCTTCTACCCCATGGCTAGGCCATGTGCAAGCCAAGACATCTTCTATTTCCATCGCTGGCTATGTACCTCCACCCTCCAACTGTGGACATCCCGCTGCCCCTACCTCCACTTCAACTCCTTCGTGCACTCCTAAGACAAGCAAAACAGCCACGGTGCAAACCCCTGCCAAGAGTGCTTCTTCGGTTGCTTCCACTAGTCGCACACGTGATGTGTAATGCCATCGATGCAGAGGATTTGGACACTTCATGCGTGATTGTCCAAGTCAGTGAGCTCTCATTATTAGACATGATGGTGAGTATACTTCCGCTAGTGAAATTGAGGATGAATATGCTTTGGATGCCACTAACCCTATAGGTGTAGAAAGCAAAGATGACTTAGTCGAGGAGCATTTGGATGCTGAAATGTCGGATAAGTACATGAGCATCATTGTCAAGCATGTGTTTAGTGCCCAAATAGAGCATGCTAAAGAGAACCAACGCCACAACTTATTCCAAATCAAGTTTGTTGTCAAGGAGCGTTCGGTTCGGGTCATCATTGATGGAGGGAGTTGCAACAACCTTGCTAGCATGGAGATGGTCAAGAAGCTTGGCTTGACCACAAATCCACACCCACAACCCTACTACATCCGATGGTTTAATTCAAATGGTACGCTCAAGGTAACAAAGGTTGTGAGAGTGCATTTTTTCATTGGTTCATACCATGATCATGTTAATTGCGATATTCTACCTATGCAAGAATGTTCTATTTTGTTAGGTAGACCTTGGCAATATAACCACAATGCTATCCATCATGGTAGGAAAAATCAATATATGTTCACGTTCAAAGGAAGAAAAATTGTGTTGGAACCCATGTCCCCCGCTGCCGTATTAAAAGATGAGCTAGAGAGAGATGAAAGAGAGAAGAGGGCTAGTGATGAGAGTAAAAATCAGATTATAGATAAAGAATTAACTCCACCTAACAAGAGAGAAACTAACTCTATGAAATCTGAAATCAAATTGAAAAGTGATGTTATGTTAGCTACAAAATCAGATTTGCTTGACATGGAAGTGAATGACTATTGTTGCTATGCTTTGATTTGAAGGAGGCTTTGTTTTCCTTGGATTGTATGCCTTTTTCTTTGCCTCCTGTGGTAGCTAAACTTTTGCAGGAGTATGAGGATGTGTTCCCAAAGAGGTACCCCCGGGACTGCCACCAATTAGGGGAATTGAGCATCAAAATTGACTTGGTCCCGGAGCATCCTTGCCCAACCGTACGCCATATAGGACTCATCTAGAGGAGACTAAGAAAATTCAGCGTCAAGTGCAAGACTTGCTTAACAAAGGGTATGTACGCGAAAGCCTTAGTCCATGTGTTGTTCTAGTCCTTTTGGTTCCTAAGAAAGATGGATCTTGGCGTATGTGTGTTGATTGTAGGGTCATTAACATAACTATTAGATATCGTCATCCTATTCATAGGTTAGATAATATGTTAGATGAATTAAGTGGCTCTATTATGTTTTCTAAAGTTAACTTGAGAAGTGGCTACCACCAAATTCGTATGAAACTTGGAGATGAATGGAAGATAGCGTTTAAAACTAAATTTGGATTGTATGAGTGGTTAGTTATGCCTTTCGATTTGACTAATACCCCTAGTACATTTATGCGCTTGATGAATTTGTGGTCGTGTACTTTGATGATATCTTGATTTATAGCAATTCACTTTATGAACATCTTGACCATTTACGTGTTGTTTTTAATGCTCTACGTGATGCACGTTTGTTTGGTAACCTTGAGAAGTATACCTTTTATATCGATCGAGTTTCTTTTCTTGGCTTTGTTGTAACCCCATAGGGAATTGAGGTAGATGAAGCCAAGATTGAAGTGATTAAGAGTTGGTGACTCCTAAAACGGTCACACAAGTGCAGAGCTTCCATGGACTTGCTGGATTTTATCGTCGTTTTGTGAAGGATTTCAGCACCATAGCCGCTCCACTGAATAAATTGACGAAGAAAGGTGTTGTGTTCCATTGAGGACAAGCTCAAGAAGATGCCTTCAACCTCTTGAAAAAGAAACTTACCAATGCACCATTGCTTCAACTTTCAGATTTTGGTAAGACTTTTGAGCTTGAATGTGATGCTAGCGGTATCGAGATTGGTGGTGTGTTGATCCAAGAGGGTAAACCAGTTGCTTATTTTAGTGAGAAATTGAATGGGCTTATTCTTAATTATTCTACGTACGATAAAGAATTGTATGCTCTTGTGCGTTCTTTAGAGACGTGGCAACATTACTTATGGCCTAATGAATTCGTCATACATTCTGATCATGAATCCCTTAAGCACATTAGAAGCCAAAACAAGCTGAACCGTAGATATGCTAAATGGGTTGAATTCATTGAATGCTTTCCTTACATCATAAAACATAAGAAGGGAAAAGAAAATACGATTGCTCATGCTTTGTCTAGGAGATATACTATGATGTCTCGACTGGATTGTCGCATTTTTGGCCTAGAAACAATAAAGAAACTCTATGCTCATGATGATGAATTTAGGGATGTTTGGCAAAATTGTAATGAGGGAAAAAGCTGAAACAAATTTGTGAATAATGATGGGTTCTTGTTTAGAGCTAATCGGCTATGCATTCCAGTTGGATCCGTTCATCTTTTGTTGATAGGTGAAGGACATGGAGGAGGATTGATGGATTATTTTGATGCCAAAAAGACGGAGGAAGTGCTAGCTGCTCATTTCTATTAGCATAAGATGAGACACGATGTTGAGCGCTATGTGGCACGTTGCACCACATGCCAAAAGGCCAAGTCACGGTTGAACCCCCACGGTTTGTATATACCTCCTCTTGTTCCTAGTGTTCCATGGGAGAATATTTCAATGGATTTTGTTCTAGGATTGCCTTAGACAAAGAGGGGGAGGGATAGCATATTTGTTGTTATTGATAGATTCTAAAAAATGACACATTTCATTCCATGCCATAAGAGCGATGATACCACTCACATTTCTGATTTGTTCTTTAAATAAATTATACGCTTGCATGGTATGCCTTTCACTATTATTTCAGATCTCGTGATGCCAAATTCTTAAGCCATTTTTGGAGGACTCTATGGAACAAATCGGGTACCAAGCTGCAATTCTCTACCACTTGTCACCCCTAAACAGATGGCCAAATTGAAATTCTCAACCACACTTTGTCAACAATATTGCGGGCTATTTTGAAGAACTTGAAAGAGTGGAAGGAATGCCTTCCTCATGTGGAGTTTGCCTATAATCATGCAATACATTCAACCACAAAGGTGAGCCCTTTTCAGGTAGTATATGGCTTTAACCCTCATGCTCCCATAGACTTGTTGCCTCTTCCTTCTACCGAGAGGGTGAATTTAGATGAAAAAGCATGCTAATTTTATTCTCAAATTGCATGAAACTACAAAAGTAGAAGTTATGGTAGGAAACATTTAACATTTGAATCTGATGATCTTGTTTGGTTACATTTGCATAAAGAAATATTCCCTGAATTGAGAAAATCTAAGTTGATGCCACATGCTAATGGCCCTTTTAAGATGCTAGAATGAATTAATGATAATGCATATAAGCTTGAACTGCTTGCAGAGTTTGGGGTTAGCTCGACCTTTAACATTGTAGATTTGAAGCCTTATTTGGGTCAAGAAGATGAGCTTGAGTCGAGGACGACTCTATTTCAAGAGGGGAAGGATGATGAGGACATCACTATACTGGATGCACCCATGAACTCAACTACACCACCCCCTATGCAAGGTCCTATCACAAGGGCATGTGCATGGCAGCTAAATCAACAGGTGAACTCATTTTTCGGGTTGCATAATTGTATTTTAGAGGATAGACCACTTCATAATAATATGTTGTTCTTAGGAATCATGGCTTAGAGCAACAAGGACGCCATCTCTTATCACGACAAGCGAGAGTACAAGCTATTCTCGAGGTTGAAACTGAATCGTCCACCCAGGAGTAGTCCACTTTCAACTGGCTATAACTTTTGCATTCAGAATTTGTTCGGAATGAGTTAGTACTTGATTAAAAACTAATTTCATCCTCTTTCCAACAGATCTAGCCTCATCATCAAATTCTACTCGAGCTGGCCACAACAATAAAAAAATGTGCGACGATCACAGTCTTTTAGGGTGCTGCACCACCAATATTTTGGGCTGAGTTCCCATGTAATTAAAGTGGCGTGAGTCCACCTCCTAGCAGCATCTCCTTGGCTAAATAGTGGACAAAGTCCATTCATTTCTCTTAGGTTTTGTTCATTTGTTGTTTTTCCTTGGAGAAACACCTTCGGTTCCCCTTATGTTGGTTAGCCAATCGGATCGAGCAACAAAACCTCAATCATACTAGTGTGAGCTTCATCTTATTTGCAATTTCAGATTGTGTTTTACTTGTTCTTGCTTGTTTCTTCGATTGTTAGCAGGAACCGACCTTCATGGTCAGGTCAATCGTGTTCTTAGCGTGGTGGATAACGAGTAGGTGTGGTGGTTTAGCGATTGTCGGGTTCAGTCCTTGTGCGGCCAGTAGCTAGATCGTCAAAGTCACCTCTTCGCCCAAATCGAACGTATCCATCTCACCTGAAGATTGGGCCACCCCAGGAGTGTCCCCATCAAAAGGAAAGGGGGGAATTGATAAAGAAGCTAAGAAACTAATGTATAGCGGCAATGGCTATCACAGCGGACATGAGTAGGTACGTGTAGAACGAGGCTTAGATACCCAACTCTCATTGTGTGTCATCCCCCTAGCCCACTGTCATCACGTACCTAGGGCAGCGGCTCGTTGTTGCCCAACAAGGCCTAGGACAGGACTTGCTCGTCCGCCTCACCTAACAACCTGGCAAACCCCTCCGTTGTGACTAAGACCACCAGCCTCCTCCGGTATGACAACGGCGGCGGCCTAGAACACGACCGGCCTTCACGGTCGCATCTGGCCCGCTCTTCTAGGAATGGCTGGCAACTGAGGAGGCAAGGCGAGCTTGAGGCCTCACTCCTAGACTAAGGCATCTGGAGCTGCACAAGGACATGGAGATGGTCGCCGTGGCCATGGACATGAGCGCAACTTCGTGCGGTCCAGAGCTTCGACTTCGAGGCTCGAGCATGGTGGTTCGAGGAGTGGATAGGATGTGGACGCAAGGCTACAAAAACTGGTGAAATTTTGAAATTTCTCTCTGAGATCTTAGATTCGGCTGGGGAAGAGATGCAAAATCCTAGCCGATAAAAAAAGTGAAAAATTCAACGTGCTACAGTAATTTTAGAAATTTTGGAAAATTTCACGAAAATCTTGAGATTTTTTTACTGGATTTTAACTTTTAAGGACCAGATTTAAGCAGTTTTGGGTCAATAACCCATAAGAATATTATCTTTTATGAAGATTTGTTGAAAAATCGAATTTTTGAGACGTTTTATAAAAATAGCAGAAACACTATCAGATTTTTATGAAATATTAAATGCTTGATAATGCTCTAAAAAATTATGGTACCATATTTAGTATCCAAGAATAATAAATAAAAATTTACAAAAGAATTTAACTTCATTTGTTATATTTGAAAATTCAAAAATAGAATGAACATAACTGAGAAAGTAATAGTGTCAGAATTTTGTAAATTCACTTGAGTGTGATAATGATCTAAAATTTTGAAAGAGCTTAAAATTTTCCTAATCACCCTTCTATAAAAGTTTCAAAAATTTCAAATGTGTTTTAGTAGTTCAATCAAATCTATGGAAGCAATACATGTAGCACCGTAAGGCTTTTGTGAGGACAATAGCACTGTCATAATTTTAAAATATTTATTATTCTTTATCATTATATAAAAATTTTATGGGAATATTAGTGATGCATTAGTACCATCCACAAAAATTTTCAAAATTTTCTAATGTGGTTTGAATGATTTTTCATTCAGTTGAATTTTACCGATTAGCCTTTAGAAGCACTAGTCAAATTTTTTAAATTCCTAAGACTTGATAATTATATAAAAATTTTATAAGAATATTATTGATATGTAAAGACCATCCAAAATTTTTTCAAAATTTTCTAACTTGATTTCCACAATTTTCGATTCGTTTGAAATTTATCAGTCAACCTTTTATTAGGACAATAGCACTATCAAAATTTTTGAAAATTCATCATGCTTGACAAAGATATGAAATTTGTATGGCAATATTAGTGATGTGTCAAGACCCTTCACAAAAATTTTCAAAATTTTTGAACATAATTTTGATGATTTTTTGGTTAGTTGAATTTTGCCAAGATTTCGGCAATTTCGACTGAAAATCGGTTAAAAAATTCCGGATTTCAAATTTAATTTTGAATTTTGATCAAATTTCATCTGAAATTTGAGATTTTACTAAAATTTTAGATTTCACCCACCTCGAGATGTAAATCGGAACCAAAATTTTAAACCTTGAGTGGATCTCGCACAGGTTTCCACCTCCCTTAATACATGGCGTGGGCTGTGCGGCCCACTTGTGGCTCCAAATATTTCATTGTCAATTCTTTCCATTGATAGTTGATTGAGGATACTTCGAAGTCCGAACAACTTGTTACTTCACCTTCGATAAGAGGAGACAGGGTATAGTTATAGGTACTCTAATAATTTGTTTCTAAGAATTGTTTTCAGAATATTCAAATAAATTAATTACTTTCTATTAGATGTGATAACACACTATCGAATACTTTCAATCAGGCATGACTGCACATTGCCACATACTTTTTAGAATGACATAATCACACCTCTCTAAAATGAGAAAATTGACGCTTTTACCATTATTAATTTGTGGACTCGCTTTTACCACTAATTCTATGACGCCGCTTACCACTCATCTCGGGCAAACTTTGCACATTTGCCATTTCCGGATTTTAAGCATTTTCGAGCTTTTTCTCGTGTTTTTTCCAAATAACTTCCGTTTTGCCTGGGCCACTTATGAAGAACCTCAAGAACCGAAGAAGGACTTCTTCGTTGGACAATGTGCACCGGAGGAGAGCTCGCTGATCGACCAAGACCATGGAACCACTAGGTGCTCACCGATCCTTACGCCGTACACAAGCAAGTGGGGCCACGCTCAAGACGGCATACCTCGACAAGCAAAACATCGGGATGGATCTTGACAAGTTCAGGAGCACATCTGCAGAGGCGCCAACCGGCCTGCGGCATGAGAGGAGAGATCGAGCCCAAGGCGGTGGTAGATAGATAGGTTGGTGTATCTATCCGTGCCTTCTTCCGCTTAACTTAAAATTTTAATTTCTTCATTTTTGCTCTTGTTTTAGCAAGATTCATTTGATCCGCTGTTTTGGATGAAGGATGGGAATGATGAAGAAAAACATGTTGTTACAGAGGTCAGCTGAGCCCAGTTCAGATGTCAATTTGTACCCTTTGTGATTATTGGTTTAAGCAAATGTCAAGATATATCTTATACAGTACCACTAGTGAGGATCAATTGTATTTATGTGGGCATTGATCTTATTCTTATCCACCTCTCTCTTCTCCACTGTGCGGTTGTGACAATTCATCTGTGTCAGCATTCATCATCGAATTTTGACCTTCTTTTGAGAAATTAACAGATTTTGATATTGTATTGTCTCATTCACACTTTCACATCAGGACGAGAACAAATGCTCCAGTTTTGAGAGACGATTTGTTCCATAGCTGGTGAGCAGTTGGACTTGGACAGGAGCAAAATGGTCCTTGAATTCAACTACCCAAAGAGAAAAATGGTCCTTCTTCGGTTCTTCAGAAGTGGCCCAGGGGCAAAACCGGAAGTTCACTCGAGAAAAACCTGAGAAAAAGCTCGAAAATGCTTAAAATCCCAGAAATGGCAAATGTGCAAAGTTTGCCCGAGATGAGTGGTAAAAGCGCGAGCGTCATAGAATTAGTGGTAAAAGCGCGAGTCCACAAATTAATAATGGTAAAACGTCAATTTTCTCCTCTAAAATCCCAATTTTCCACATCACGACTAACACCCACATCCAACTAGCCCTATAAGTACTCCGATATGAATAGCTCATACACATCGACTAAGTACTTCATGTTCAACATGACAAATAGAGCAGGAAGCTCAAGGTGTGGGAGGGGAAGATAGAGATAAACAAGTTTTTGAGGACGCGAGCCGTCCCACGAAGAAACACACATCTAGGGTCATCTTAACCTCGATCCCCCTAGCCTCGATCTTCCACTCAAAACAAAGAGTCCTACACTACAAATCCCCTTTGAGAGTACCCATACCTACCCGAGGATTAGGCACAAGGCAAACACAACCTCAACGTGCTAGTCTATGTTTGTGATGACCATTTGAAACTAGGATATCATTTTTTCCGCTGCCCTTTTTTCAAGGTAACTATGTCATTTCCTAATTATACTTCTACTCATATATCGCTATATTGTTCATTAACACTTACTCTTCCTTGTAGATAGTGGATTGCAAGTTTACCGAGTGAGTTGACCCACCATATCACGTACACGCTCAGGTTTATATTCACATACTGCTAGTATGCCTAGAGAAACTAGAAGAGGAGCTCTAGATGGAGAAAATCAATAAAGAAACATCACTTCACCTTATCACATGCATACAATGAATTCCTCAGTTAAGCGACATAGAAGGTCGAATTTTGCTCTCCTTCTCTAAAGGAAAATATTCTATTTCAATAGATGACTAATGTTGGTGTCCTCCCCCCTCCCCCCCAAAAAAAACCACAAGACTACTTGGTATTTTTTTTCGTACATGGTTCTGGCACCCTTGGTAGTTCAACTCGCAATAGAGATCCTAGTTGGACACCACATCACCATTTCGCTATTTGAAATGATGAAAAAGGTCTATTTTTATCATTTTTGTATTATTTTTGTAAAATAATTAAAAATGGATTATTTAAAAATCTATTTTTACTTCCTCCGTTCAAGTTTATATAGTGTATTTTTTCTTAGCACATAAAACAAAAAGATATGAAAATTGACTAAATTATCCTTAATTATTATCACTGATCACTATACTCAATGCATGAATGTAAAGAATATAAAGAAAAGATGAATATTTATTAGGGGTATAGAGAGAATATCACTGTACCTAAGAGGGAATGTTGAGACATAACCGAGCTTTAGGGTTTGGTAGGCAAAACTACCTCTAAGGGATTTTTAATTAGCTATAAATATAACATCCCATTGGACAAGAGAATTAATCTATAATCAATAAAGAGCGAAAAAAGTTGATATCCCCTATATCCGATGTTCATCTATTCTAATTGTTTTGTGGTATTCTTGATTGGCATTAGGATTGATTCACAACGATCAATTTTTATTCAACAAAGTAGACGGTTTCGTTAGCTTAGAGTTGTGAATTGAATGGTTTCAAAAAAAAAGTTCAAGATAAGGCGAGTTTAGAGTTGAAAAATAGATTTTTTTAAAAAAGAATTCACATCTGTTATATTCCCATTACAATACAAAGTTAAACATGAATTGACTTCCTCACAAATACTCGTAGATCTCCAGAAAATTTTGCAAAACAAGGTACCATTTTTGCTCATGACCTCGATCGATCATTTGTTCATCAGAACCTTGACGAACTCCTTGTACCCGACGCGGCCGTCACCGCGGGGGTCTGCCTTGCGGATCATCTCGTCGGCCTCCTCCTCCGTCAGCCTGTCGCCGTGGGTGACCATCACCTGCCGCAGCTGCTCCGCCGGGATCACCCCGCTCCGCTCGTCGTCGAACACATCGAAGCAGCCGGCGAGGTCCTTCTCCGACACCCCGGAGTCCATCTTGCGCGCCGCGACGGCCAGGAACGTGGGGAAGTTGATGGTGCTGACGCCCTCGCCGACGCTCGCGTCCTTGAGGAAGCGCTGCACCTCGGCCTCGTCGACGTTCTGGCCCAGCGAACGGAGCACCGTGACCAGCTCGCCGGTGGCGATGCGACCTGTGGGAGCAAGAAGGATCAGCAGCAATCTACGCCGGGGAGATGCGCGAGCGCGTGATCTTGGTGGTGCCTTACCGTCCTCGTCGCTGTCGAACAAGTCGAAGATTTCTTTACACTCGTCGACCTGGTCTTGGGTAAGCTTGGCCGCCATGAGAGGCAGGCCTAATTACTCTCTCAGCTTCTTGCAAATTGTTATGGTTGCTTTCTGGAAGAAGTGAAGGCTTCTCAAGAAACTTTCCTCTTCTATTTTCCTATTTCGCAATTCCCTTTTCCTTGATGCGAAAAATAACAAATCAATGACCAATTATTGAAACAGCGGGCTTAGACAGGTTAAACAATGGAAAAAAAACAAAAGGAATAATCAAATGAGGGCACCTAGTGGTCAATCGCATAAAGCGACGTTCCATCCACCTTTGGTTTGATCCAAAAAGTGTAAGAGAGATGGCATAGTCTGTACTGTTGAAGTATAGTGAATTGCCCACCTTTCCTCGTAGAACTTTTGAGTTCGAAATTAACTCACCTGTTCAAACTCAATATCGAGAGCCGGGAGGTCTCGAGTTCGAGTCTGGTAGACGCAATTTAACGTCCGCCCTATTTCCACGTGTTGAGTCCGCTTAAAGGCGCTTCCACGCGAGTGAGAGTGTTGAAGTATAGTGAATTGCCACCTTTCCTCAAAAGCTTAAGCTTTTGAGTGAACCTACGTGCATACAACTCAATATAGATCGAGCCAAGAGGTCTCGAGTTCGAGTCCCGTAGAGCGCAATTTAACGTCCGCTCCTATTTCCACGTGTTGAGTCTTTTAAGCGCCTCCACGTGAGGGGGAGTGTTGAAGTATAGTGAATTGCCCACCTTTCCTCATAAGCTTAAGCTTTTGAGTGAACTGGCTGGTGCATGCAACTCAATATGGTATCAGAGCCAGGAGGTCTCGAGTTCGAGTCCTGGTAGACGCAATTTAACGTCCGCTCCTATTTCCACGTGTTGAGTGCTGCCTAAGGCGCCCCACGTGAGTGGAGTGTTGAAATATAAAGCACGGCCCATCCTTCCCCATCACCTAAGCTTTTGGGTGAACTGGCCGATGCATGCAACTCAATATGGTATCGAGCCGGAGGTCTCGAGTTCGAGTCCTGGCAGACGCAATTTAGCGTCCGCTCCTATTTCCACGTGTTGAGTGCTGCCCAAGGCGCCTCCACGTGAGGGGGAGTGTTGAAATATAGTGAATTGCCCACCTTTCCTCATAAGCTTAAGCTTTTGAGTGAACTGGCTGGTGCATGCAACTCAATATGGTATCGAGCCGGAGGTCTCGAGTTCGAGTCCCGTAGACGCAATTTAACGTCCGCTCCTATTTCCACGTGTTGAGTGCTGCCTAAGGCGCCTCCACGTGAGGGGGAGTGTTGAAGTATAGTGAATTGCCCACCTTTCCTCATAAGCTTAAGCTTTTGAGTGAACCTGACGCTGCATGCAACTCAATATGTACCTAACTATTACTCCCTCTGCTCACAAATATTTATTATTTTAGACGTTGATACGGTGCTCAAAAATCAACTTTAATCATTAATTTCTATTATAATATATTTAAAAAAACTATTAAAATTATAATATTATGAAAGTATGTTTCGTGATGAATCTACATATATAAATTTTATGCACCTAATCTAAATATCTAAAAAGATATCGATGACAAAAGTTTTAAAATTTGAACCGCACGTATTCTAAACCGATAAATTTCTGTGAACTAAAAGGAATATAATTTGCGTCAAAATTATGAAGGAGATCCAAGGGGTGACAGACAACTATTCATAAAAAAATTGGCAAGGAACTTAAAAAAGAAAAAGGAAAAGAAAACATATGGTGAATAATGATGCAAGGAGCCGAGACCAATCTGAAAATTTTCATTTACATCTCTGCCCCGACGCTCCCCGATCCAGGTTTGGTTTGATAGCCTGGCACGGTGGTACCCTACCCATTGGTTACACCTTTTCGTGAGTGAAGGAACATTTATCAATATTCCATCTCCAACTATGTAAGGCTTTGCTGTCATGGGCACCTTTTCCATGTATTATTGATTCCAATATTGAAGAAAAGCGGCACGTCTTCAGAAAGAAAAAAAAAGGCGGTACAAGAGTAGCTAGCAGTACCAAACTTTCGAATTCCAGAATGGTTGTCCTAAACAGGGTGGGCATTTTTTAATCGAAACCGAAAAACTGAACTGAAATTATCGGTTTTCGGTTTATGATTTGGTTTTAATTTCAACATAAATCTGTTTACAGTTTTCGATTCGGGTTTTGCATTTTGGAAACTGAAATTACCTAAAACCAGATAACAAAATGCACTTTTCACAAAATCCCCTTTCTTCGCCATCCATAGCCTGCATTTCCCCATTCCATCTCCTCGAGTTCCCAACCATACCCCATTCCCACCGCGTCCTCCGCCTTCTTCATCGCATCCTCCGCTGCTCCACCTCCTTTCCCCTAGGCTACTTTGTCTCCCATCCCCCTAGTTTGCTCCGCCTCCGCTCCCCATCCCCATCCACGGCTCCAACTCTCCCCAATCCCATGGAAGCGGTGGAGTGGGGAGAAGAAGAGGTGGAAAATCTCATATCCGGGCTGCTGTGCTAGGAGAAGTCGGACATGCGCGGGCCGCCACCTGCTCATCCCCCGACCCCTAATCACCGCCATCCCCCAAGTGGCCGAGCCACCACCAAGCCGTCCTCTTCCTCAACCTTGGTTTCGTATCCACCGATGACTTGGGCCCTGACACCGACACGAGCAGTGAGCTATCTTCCCCCGCGTCGACGTCTTCCACTCTTCCCTAGCCCGGTGTCCTCCTCTTCTTGACCTCGGCGACCTCTTCGCCACCTTGGGTGAGCTCGTCCTAGGCCTAGGCTACCCTCTCCACCAGCACCCGCGACACCACGGTGAGATAGATCTGCATCTTCGTTTTCGATATGTTAGGATTCATGGATAAGATGTGTTGCATTATGTGCCTAGTTGATTATGCAATTGAGTAGTGGATTTATTTGGATCTTTTGGCATTATTCTTGATCCGACAAGATAAATAATGATGAAAGATTGCTCAATGATTCATGTTTGCTCAGCTTGTACATAAACATAACCTACTTTTGATTGTTCCTTTGTCATTTGTCAGGTAATTTGTAGATCCTCTAGAGCTTTAAAATAGACACTAGAGATTTGTAAATCTGTGCAATACTAATGTTATGTACAAATCTCACCTCAATTTGGAATTTGAAGTTTCGAACACTAGAGATTTACATACTATGCTGCTTACTGACATGTCATATTTCGGTTAACTAAAAAACCAAATGAACCGAATCGAAGTTTTTCTATTAATTTGGGTCGGTTTTGTGACGACCCTTATAATTAGCCCAAAATAATAATAGTAACACTACCATTACTTTGAGTTAATTATATTGATCTCGGCATATTAGCTAACAGATTATCAAGTACATCGATATTTTATCATTTAACACACCATGTTAATAGTGTTGGAGCAAAATAATAATTAGAGGCTGAAATGGAAACTTATTACAATTCATTGCTACGCAAGGCTACAAGTCCAGTACATTAATTATATATAGGATCCAAGTACAACAAAAATACAATACCAAAAGTACTAATTACCCTAAGACTAGTAAAGCCGATGTATTGTCTACCCAATAATATAACCCTCTGGATAGCCTACATCCTGTTCATTCTTGTCATGCAGGTGCCCCTCACCCTATGCCTTGTAGGCGAGTTCATTGGGATCCCTATCCCAACTAGATGCATGACCTCCGAAGCAGTTTTCTAAGCAAAGGGGGATTTAGTAAGAGTAAGTACAAAAGTACTTAGCAAACATTAATAATAAAATGTATTATATGAATTTTTCCACTTTCACACCCATTTCAAAAATTTCCCATAACCATCTGTGTAACCTTTTCCTCAACACCATTTTCAGAAAATAGAGTTTTAATAGGAAAGTTGTGTTGTTGACTTTAATTATCTAAAAATGCTACTAGTACTTGTATATGAGATAGACTTAGCTTTAGTAGCATCTATCCAGAAGACAGGCATGAATTCATAATTTGACCCTCGTAGATTTGTACCACTTTACCCATAGTGACCCTATCATGTGAGATCCTAGAATTTTTATCACTATTCTAGTATTAAATCTCCAACCCTAGTAGTCAATGAGTAGTGGTTTTCTCGGTTGTTCCCCACCTACCCTCAACATACCAGTTGTATCATGCTACAACAACAACACTGATACTCAATCCAAGGCTCTAAATATAGCGCCTCAAAATTCTCAGCCCTCAGCTAAGTTCTAGCTATTTCTATTTTAAAAATCTAAGCCCTTACCTAATTCTCAACTATTAGTTGAGTCCTAAATTCTTAGCCCTAGTTGAGTCCTACATTCTCAACCCTTAGTTGTGTCCTATGATCTCAGCCCTTAGTTGCATCTCACATCTGTAGTCTCACAGGGCCTTTCAGCCTACCCGGTTTCCACATATAGTTATTTACTCATACGCAATGTGGAGATCATAATACTTGCACAAGACAACCTTTTATGACCGCTTTCACACACTATGGTTGATACTGTAAATACGGCTCATTGTCCGAATGTAGTTGGTTATCCTTATATCATAGCCTATGTAGAGGGCCCCATTGGTAATACCCATCTCAAGGTACCCTCTACCCACCACATATATATAGATACATTCCCCATTGCATCACCCATTACTACCTTAGCAGTTCATTAACAAATCATCCTTCCAACATCATCTAATTTAGGGTTTTTGATTTAAAAGATATTTTTCCCATGTAGTGATGTTATCTAAAAACATTTAAAAATGATTTCACAAATAAGATCAAAAGAAGCTTGCCTAGATTTTGATAAAAGAAATCGTCCTCGCACGGTTGTCATTGAAGATGTTCACCAGTTGGGGATGAATTAATTCCTAAAATTACAGAGTATGATCTTTTAGTAGATTTTAGCAAGTTTTATGGCATCCAACAGTTCTTAATAGTTTAGTATTTAATTAAACTTGTAGTTCCTCTTTTAATTTTTTTTATTTCTACTTTATGACTTTTATTTGATGTATATTAGATTAGGTTGATCCATCTCTCAGATTTTTTTCAATTTTATTTAATATGGAGAATCCCATATTTTAGATGAAAATTTTCTCCCCTTTCTTTTCTTTTCTTTTCTTTTTTCCCTCTCTCCTTTTCTTTTCCTCTTCTTCTCTAGCCTTATCTCTTCTTCCCTTCTTCTCTTATTCCTCCTCTCCCTCTCTGCTCCTAGGTCAGGATTTTTTTAATAATACATTTTTTTTACAAATTGCAAAAAATATACGTCTAATAAAAAAATTGTAGAAATATACCCCTGTTGCCTGACCAGACTGTGAGAGACAAATGTCGCCCGTTCAAACGGCAATAGGGACATGTGTCGCCATCTGAACGGGCGACAGTAACCACGTCAGCGTCGGTGCCCTCTGTCGCCCAATCGTTTAGTGACAAAACAAAAATCGATCAATGGTTGGACGACAGAGGAGCAGCCCTCTGTCGCCAAACCAAATGGTGACAGGGAGGGGAATAAATCCACTCGCGTGGCACTGTGCTCATTTTAGCCGAGGCAGAGAGGAAACGGGAGGGAGGCAGAGAAGAGAAACAAGGGAGAGAAGGGAGAGGAGAGAAAAAGAGGGAGATGGAGAGGAGAGAGTGTTGTGCGACATTTTTGAGGTAATTTTTTTCTGTTTATTTTGTTTTACAATAAATCATGGTAGGGTAGAAAAATTTTAGATCTAGTTAAATTTAGAGGTTATGGATAGATTTTGTATATTTTTCGTAATTTAGTTGATTTGTACAGATACTTGTACGTACATGTTTTTAGGAATAATAATATAATTTTAGAAATTTAGATACTTTTTACAGATAGAAGTACGCCGATATATATTTTTAGGAATGTAGATGTTTTTTACGGATAGAAGTAGAGAGATGTATATTTATAGGAATGTAGATAGATCTAGGTAGATATATATTTTTAGGAATGTAGTTATTTTTCTATAGATAGATCTATATTTTTTTAGCATATAGATATAGTTATGTTAGGTGTCAATGGAATATTTTTAGTTTCTTGGTGTTCTAAAAAGCAAAATTCTGTAGCACTTTCCACTGTCGAGGCTGAATATGTGGCTGCCGATAGTTGCTGTGCTCAAATTCTATTTATAAAGCAAACCTTCTTAGATTATAGCATTAAGTTTGAAAATGTGCCTCTTCTGTGTGATAATGAGAGTGCAGTGAAAATAGCAAACAATCCGGTCCAACACTCTCAGACTAAACATATAGAAATCTGACATCATTTTATTCGTGATCATGTTGCTAAGGGTTGTAGGGTCGAGGATGCGCCTAGAGGGGGGGTGAATAGGCGATTTACAAAATTCTATCGCTCACTAATCAATTCGCTCTAATCAACCCCTATGTCAAAACCTACACAATTATAATGCGGAAGCGATAAACTCGGTTTTGACAATTAAAGCCTAAATCAACTAGGCTCACTATGTGCACTATCTAAATTATGTCTCTAAACTAGAATTGCTAAATTGGACAAACAATTAATACTAAGCAATTCTAATACAATCAAGCAATTGATTAATATGCAAAAGGTAAATACTTGAATGTAAAGAGACAAGAGACAAACGATGTTTTTCCGTGGTGTTCGGAGACTTGCTTGCCTCCCTAGTCCACGCTGAGGCAAGCCCAACCACTTGGACCGGCTCCCGCCGAGCACCGCCTCTTTCCACTAGTCGTGGTTTTTCACGCTATGCCAGAGGCTCAACCCGAACCTTCACAAACTTCACGGGGCTTTCACAACCTTGAGAGCTCCCACAAGACGACGCCACGCTGCCTAGGAGTCGGCAACCTCCAAGAGTAATAAGCCAGCCTTCATTTTGAACCTCACCGGCACAACAAATGCGCCCCGGTGATCACCAAGTGCAACACATGCACAAGGACCTCACTCAAGTGCAACACATGCACAAGAGCCTCTCAACCACTCACTAATTGCAACACATGCAATTAGCCTCACTCTTGAGCTCAAGAAGCAAAGGAGAAGAGCAACACATGCAAATGACTCCCACACACTCACAATAACTCCAAAGAACTCGCCCCAACACCCCAAGGCCTCCTTTTATAGCCTCCAAGCCAAAACTAGCCGTTAGGGGTCGAAATGGGCAAAACTCAGAAACCCGGCATACCGCTTTACTAGGACCCAGTAGCACCGGCCACGAGCCAACGGCTACAAAACTAGCCGTTACAGAAATCCGTAGCACCGGCCAACTAGAAGCGGTGCTACGCTGCGCAGAGCACTGCCTCAAGCCCAGAGCACCGACCACCACTAACCTCAAAAACACACCCCTCTCCGAAATATCACACTGGGGTCCGGCCGGTGCTACTCCTCCCAGAGCATCGACCACCATGGCTTGTAGCACCGACCCCGAGGCACAAGAACACCCTCCGAAATTTCACACGGCCAGGGGCGGTGCATACCACCCACCGTAGCACCAGGCTACCACCACCGTGAAAGCACCTGCCTCACAGAGAAAACATGATTTTCAATCCCAAAATCATTTCTCCAAAACCAAATGCTATTCTTTGAGCCATATGATGATCAACACATGATCATACACACGCAAAACACATTTGCACCAACTTAGCTCATGCTCAAAGAATTTAAACCAAATTGCAAAAACACATTTTGCAACCAACTCAAGATCTATTTGCAAAACGATATAAATCAAACTCGAAGTTTATGAGATTAATCCCTAGCCATGTGAAGGTCAACACAAGACCCGGTCAACTTGCCAACACCCTGCAAGCCCCACTCACATGCTCTCGAATCTCGGACTCATAAACCTCGCTTTATTCGCACAACTAACTTGCAAATAACACAATAAACACATTTCATGCTTGAGCACTACTCTTTGCAACACATGCAAAGTCTAGCTCCAAGCAACATCAAATCAAGATGCATGAACTCTCTAATTGCAACACATGCAATTCTCTAGTTCAATACAACACCAAAACCAAACTTCAAACCAAAACTAAATCACACGTATGAGCTCTTTACTGCAACACATGCAAGCCTCTAGCTCCATACAAACATACAAGTTTTAGAAAGATTGTTTTATAAACCAAAACATGAAGCTTCAACTAATGCAACACATGCAAAAGTGAACTCCACGTTAAAAGCCAACGATTAGCTTATCCTCTTTGCAACACATGCTAATCAAAGCATTATGCGAAAACCAAATACAACCAAGCATAAGTTTAACCCATTCGCAACACATGCCAAATGGTTAACCCATATGCAAAAACCAAATCCAAATGGTTGAGCTTGAGTGAACGCGAATGAGATCACCAATACATGATGAAGCTCAAGCAAAGGAACGACCCTCTTAATAGCACGGCGATAAAACCTTAGACTCAAAGACTACAAAAGTCCTTAGCCTATCTAGTTATACCTTTCGCCACACGCAAGCAATCCCTTTGGGGTCTTTATGATCATCGCTGATACTCCCCGGATCTCTACTCGACCTCTTCGATCCACTCTGACGCCCATCAACTCATGATGCCGTCCTTGTCCCGTTTCATCATCTCATTCATCTTTGGACCTAACTCAAACATAACTCAAGAAACTTGTTAGTCCAAGATGTATGGTTGTCTCAATTATCTCTTGCACTCCATTAACACATAATGGATGCCTTTAGATCAATTGAGCACAACCTAAATCAATTTGAATGATTTAATTGTGTCTTAAGTACAATAATGCAACTCATGCTTTATTATACTTAAGAACTATTCATTTGTCCTCAATTAATCACGGAGCACCATCAACACATGATGAAGTGTTCTTTAATGATTAATAAGATTTAATGAACTCAATTTAAATTATCATTTAAATTGATATGAGTATATATTAACTACACAAGTTTTCATATACTCATGTTGATGAGAAGTAATGATCCATTATATGTAAATTGTATGGAAATGATCATTACTCTTAATCATCAACTATAGAATACACCCCACATGTATATGTGCATAAATATGATTTACTTGGAGATAATATGCACATATTCAAATTGATCGTATTGGAGTATATCCTATATTACCATGAGTATACTTATAACTAGGCAATTCAAATATATATACTCAAGGATTTAGTTTCTTTGTCTTGATCCTTTTATGTGTCAATAACTAATAGATCAATACAATGAAACTATCAAGTTAAACCACTTAACTCCCCTAAGTGTGTGCATCCATGTAATATATGGATTGGGAACATGATGCACGCTTTGTGGTTAATATAACTGGGACATTCATATTTTAACTTGACTCCAAAGTATGCAACTAATATTAAGATGAATATGCAAACATACCTTGGGTTTTCCATTTTTCAATGCGATGAGACTAATCAAAAGATATTCTAAACAAACATGTTAGTCTCGATATAAGATTTGTCATTTAGAACAATATCGCATTAGGGGATAAACTTAATATTGGATTTGTCATTAACACAAGATTAGATTTGTCATTAACACCAAAACCATAACTAATGAAGGTTGAACTTACAAGGGTGACATTGTGCTTAGTTATGTAAGAACTGAGAACCAATTAGCTGATATTTTCACTAAACCTCTTGACGAGGCCAGATTTTCTAAATTAAGAAATGAATTAAACATTATTGCTTTTTCAAATGTTACTTGATTTTTGTTATGTCACATTAAGGGGGAGTCAAGCTTGCTTGCTATGCATCACTTGCTACCTACTATGTGGACAAATTAATGCCAAGTGCTGAAATAGGATAGAACTATCTTTTTAAGTGAAAAGGAGTTTCTACAACTAAAATTGATAAATGTTTTCGAAAGTCTCTTCTTTCTATGCTTCTATCTTATCCCATATAAACTATAGCAAATAGGTCAAATCTGACTTCATTCCAAAATTTGCTCCAAAATAACTAAGCATTTCCATTCAGCACTTGAGTCCTATCAGTTGAGCTTGAACTGCATATATTCATGCTCATTTGGAAATAAGGCTCATACAAGTCCAAAAGATACAATCGCTTTCTTAGTTTTGGATTTGTTGTTGATTGAATTTTCATATCTAAAGATTATTCAGGATCCATCTTCTAGTTTATATTTAGTTTTTCTAAGTGGATCTCTGAAAATCTCTAAGAGTCTAGTTGTGCTTCTTAATTTTTGTAGTAGAGAGCTGCATATTTACAACGGACTTAAGTCAAAATGAGAAAAGCAGTAAGTTGTGCATCCGTGGCGGACCAACTCAGCAGCAAAGCTTTTTGCAATGGACCAAACTAAGTAGGTCCGGCGTTAATGGCACTAAGCTGATGAGTTAATTCTGGGATAATTCAATCCTTTGTACTATTTGCCACGGACCATAAAAAGTCCAGAACGTGTTTACAACAGACTAAGAATTTTCAGTCCGGTGCTGAAGAGATTTTATCACGTATCAGGTCCAGGGTAAAACTCGTAGACGACGGACAAACTATGTCTCAGTCCGTCGGAAACTTATTCTGGGAATGTTTTTAGTCCGACGCAAATGCAAAACTCTCTGTTTTCTTCAACTAGTCTGGCGTACTCTTGTATCTCTCAGTATAAGTCTCTTACCTGAATTCAAATAGATTTGAACTCTTTTTGAAAAATTTTGCTCATCTCAATTCAAAATGTTCAAAATCTCATTTAAACTCTTAGGACTTATCTTATGCTATCTTGCCTTTGATTTTGGGATCCATGTTTAATCCTCCAAAATCATTTTCACCCGTGGGTTCCACCACCCAAAATAAAGGCGCTTGGTTTTTACCAACCACCCAGTCTTAAAGGCGCCTGTTTTCTAAACATTCATTTGTTCTCTCTCTCATCCTTTACTGCTGTAACTTCCACCGGCCAAAATTCCCCAAAGTTTACCCATCTCTCTTGCGCAATCTCTAAAAATCTGGAGTTCTTTCTTCCCTCTCACCGAAGTAAACCCTAGTTGGGTGTTTCAACGGTGTCCTCCAGCTCGTCTTGCTCAAGTGCTCTCTCTAAGGCTGGTAAGTTTCCCCGGACTCTTTCCTCTTTTTCTTGTATCAAACCCTAGACCTAATATCTAGACCTAAGGATCATCTTTCATCTTCTCTTAGGCTTGGTCAGTATTGTGCTTGGAAAAAGGATTTTTATGTCATAGTAAATAGTATTGACGCATAGTTAGTGTCTTCATTATTCCGAGGTCTAAGAATCCAGAAAAGAGGGGTTTGCTAGAGAAATTGGTAGAAAAAGTTAAGGGAAAGAAGCAGAAAACAACTAGTCCATCTCACGGAATATCTTTGTCAAGGCTGTCTCAAGGACCTGTGTTCATACAAGATACTCATGCTGCTGGTAGGATCAACAGAAAAGTTGTTACTTCTCACCCTCAAAAGAAGAAAGGAAAATAAGTAGTTCAGTCAGACTCATCTTCCTCTGAAGATAGCGATTATGAACCAAGTGGCAAGGCCACCTTAGAGGATGAAGAGCTTTGTGATGAAGTGGACATGCTTGACTGGGAAAGACTGGCAGTCCTTGGAGGCAAAAAGTTAAGGGCAGTAAAATTGGTCAATGAAAAGGTGTGGTTTCCAGTCACCAGACCTCCTCTAGATGAAAATTTCATCACCAGTTTACAAAAGAACATATTCATTGGGTACAAGAGTAGGAGGCACAGAATTGGAAAACCTTTGTCAACTCTGACTAATCATCAATATGTAGACTGGAACCAAGTGGATTTAGTTGTCGGTTCAACTAAATTGTATGATTGCATAAATTCAACTCCTGGACTTGCTAGTATGATGTTAAATAGAAATATTCCATAGAGTGTGAACAGAACATTGGAGTTCTATGCCTCCCTCCTAGCGAACAAGCAAAGGCACTATATCATGTTCATAATAGATGGGAAGATCAGAAAAGTAAGGTCATCTCATTTTGAAGCTACCATCGGTGCATCAAGCCCATTATTCAATCAAATTAGAATTCATGAGAGGATGTTTCCAGGGCAAAGATGGAGACAAGTGGGTGGCATGCCTGATCTACAATTATCAGCTCACATATACAGAGACATTACTGAGGCAACTGTTTGCTCCAATAGGGTTCACTGTCTGTCAGCTGAAGCCAAAGTCTTGTTGATGCTTCTGAGACACACCATATTTCCTAAGACTGGCTATAAAGAAGGTGTAACTCCTAACTTGGCATGGCTACTTCATTTAATTCTGTCTAGACAGCCCATTGACCTAGTAGACTATATTTTTGGTGAAATGGAAGAAGCCATATATGAAAAAATGGGAAGTCCCTTACCTTTTGCTTAGCAAATAACCCAAATGTTTCTAGCTCAAGGAATAATTACTCAAGAAGAGCTGAATAGGGATTTTAAGTGTTTTTCCAAGAAATACACAATGCAAATAGTGACTGAGGAGGCACTTAGAGTATCAAGGATGCTTCATTCACTGCAGCAAGAACAACCAAATGTGGAACAAGTGCAAGATTCAGAATCTGAAGGCAGCTCTGTAGAAAGAAATGAGCCAAGTGCTCATGAGGGAAATGATACTAATGATGAAAGAGATGGCCCTACTGGAAGCTTTGTAGCTCCAAGAAGTTCTACTCAAAGTCTCAGCCATGGACATCAACCATATTATTCTTTAGTTCAGAATATTCCACCCAGAATGGAACCAACTACCTCAAGAACTCTCTCTCGCCCTTAAGAACATACTCAAGAAGCAACTGAGATAGTTGGGAACTGTCCATTGAACCCAGAGAGCTTTCTTATGAAGAAAATGCAGCTACACAAGTCATTTCAAGCCCATATGCTCAGTCTCAAATAGAATATCAAGAAATTCACAAAGTACAAGAATTAGCTGTGGCTATAAGGTTCATGGAGAGCCGAGTTAGGCCAGGAACCCATAATCATGAAGCTGGGGGATCAAGAGTACCTCAAGAACATGCTTCACCCTTTCATCCTCCTCCACCTCCAGAAACTCATCCAGATTATGCTTAGCAAGACACATTTCCAGGTTGGCAAAGCTTATTTGACACTCAGCCATCTTGGTTCAAGTTATATGAGCAACAATACTATACTGATCAGAGAGGATTCCAAGCCAAATATGAAGAAGATCAAAGATTAGCAACTCTGAGGCATGACCAATATATGAGAACCATGCAGCAATATCATGAGCAAGTTTAAGAAATGGCTAGAAAGCAGTATGAAGAGCAAACCAAGTTCAGAGATGAGACATTCACAAGGTTTGATAAAATCCGAAGCAATTAGTGGGACCTAAGGAACTGGATTAGGGAAGTTAAGACCAATCAAAATCTTCTCAGAGACAGACTCTATGATATGAACTTAAAGATAGATCAGACCAAGAAGGAAATTGTTAGCCATGTCAACGACGGCTTTAAAGCAAATCAAAATTCTCTTGATCGGATTGGAGAGAATCTAGAAGATCACTTTGTCTACACGCACAATGCATATAAGGAACTTCACGATTGTCAACATGATTTCCGAAGACGCACTGACGACGAGTTATATGAGATTAATGAATCTATATATGCGATCAATGAGTCCTTGAACAAGCTGCAAAATGATTTCCACAGCTGGTCTCTTCACCTAGAGACCTAGATTATCCCAGTTGGCATGATCAGGCAATGGCTTCAGTTCCTAGTTCACAAATTCAAGAAGAGTTTGATGATCAAGAGCTAGCATGACCCGTATATGGAGAGCCAGGCTCTCACTGGCCAGGCTGAGAGCATGCAATGGCCCTTTGTTTGGTTGATTGCATTTGCTCGGCCGCTCTGGCAAACGCTGTTGGTTGCTCGCATCGAATAGGATGGAATAAAAATAATAAATAAAAATAATAATGTTTTAATATTTATATAGCAAGTGTGAGCTAGTTTTGTTCATAAAAATGTCAGAACTTAAAAGTGAAATCGGTTCGATAATTAGATATCTTAATCAAGAGATATAGTAAACAAACGAGATAAAAAACACTTCGTTTTGTGTGCTTGACTTTCTCTCTCATCCGCCACCAATGAGGAGAAAGCGGCCGAATCGGCCGTAAAGTCATGAGAACTGGCTCGGAGAGGAAATTAATCGTGGAGCCCCCAATTCCATGCAAGCATCCAAACAAGCCAAGGTTGCATCTGTGAAGCCTCAAGACAGCATCCAAACAATTTCAAGTGAAGGCTCCTCCTAGAAAAAGTTTAGCATTCAGTCGACTCAAGAGAACTTTCTCCAAGTGCAAGTAGAGACCCTTTTTGGCAATTGATGCCAAAGGGGGAGAATTTTTGTAGCTAGTTTTCTGGGTTGTTTAGATATTACGGGGTTCGGTTGAGGGACCTGATGCTTAGCATAAGTTATATGAGTAAGGCTTGTATGTTACTTTGTTTGCATTTTCAATTGACCTTTCAGTTGGTCTTATATGCTCTCTAACTCTGTGATCTTATTTGATCAAAGCTATTTATGCTCTCTCTTCAATTAAACTTGTGTCTTGAATGTGCTCTCGATGTTGTATCTTGCTTTACTTTCTTGCACATATTTAGGAGGAGCATAGAGTTATTTCTACACAAACTACACATATTCTGTCAAGCTTACTCTGTTTTGCAGACTATTTAAGATGTCATTGACTAAAAAAAGGTATGTCGTCATCAATCACCAAAAAGGGGGAGATTAATAGCATTTAGGCCTTCTAATTTTTCATCTTAAATATTATATGATTTTGGTGTTGATGATCAAGTCAATGACTACTAAGCAATGAGGACTATTGTTCGGGTATCCAAGAAGGCATCAATCAAAAAGTCAAGATTAAGGATCCTTGTTACTAGTTTTGGCTTAAGACATGATTCAAGATAAGTAGTTAGGATAGTTTCTAGATTGGTCGTACTATAAAGGGGGATTATGCACAAATTATAGTTTTGGTTCATGAGCTAAGACTAAATAGACAGCTTGGAGTCAAAGTCATACCAAAATATTTTCCCTCTAAAATCAATCCTTTTCATGAATAAATAGTATATGTTTCGCCAGACCCAAATATCATTGATCCTTCCTTAAGTCTAGTGCAAACTAAAGTCTACGTCGGACCGTTCCTTTTAAGTCCGACGTTGAAATCTGCTCAATCAATCATCAAACTGAGCGTATTACATTTATGACGGACTAACCTTGTTCTCTTAGAAATGTAGTCCAGCGTAAGTCAAATCTTCGCTAGATCATGCTTTTGTAAGTCCGTTGTTGAAAAGCTCTTTGAACAAAAGTTTAACCGAGCGTATACCATTCACGCTGGACCTACTTTCGCTGAGACAAAATTGGCTCTAACGCAGATGTATTCCTCTCGGTTAATTATCTCTTTTTTTCAAAAAGTCCGCCGATGCAAACTCTTTCGAATTCCTTCTTCGGTGGACCAAATATTTTCGGTCCGGTGCTTATGTCCAAACTCACATTTCCTTGCCGGACCTAATTTTTTCTCAAAACCCATGTACGACGGACCATGCTGGTTTAGTCCGGCACTAATATTCTTTCCAACTCTATTGGTTCGGAGTATAAAGAACTGATTTTGAAGCCTAATCTTCCTAAGTCCGTTGTGGTTGTGTTTAGGCTGTTTTGATAGTCTGACACGTTCCAACAGCTCCTGTGGCAGGTGTAATGGCTAGATACAGTTCAAATGGTTATATAAGCATTGCCTGAGCATTCCTTTGTACAATCTTTTGATCTCCTTGACATTTTAGCACCTTAGACTTTTCATTCCTTCAAGGAGACCATGCTTCAACCTTAAACTCAAATTCTACACTTTCTAAGTGTTTTGGACTCCAAGCTTAGTCTAGTTGGTGTTGTGCTAATTGAACCAAGAGACAGGACTTGTGGATAGTCTATTACTCTTGGAACAAATTGTTCCTAGACGACTTCGAGAAGGAGTTGGTGCGACCTGTCCAAAAGTGTTTGTAGAAGGCCACCACTGGTTGTAAGAGGTTGGGACTCACCTCACCGGAGTGGTGAAAGAGTCACTTTAGTGGAGACCAAAGCTATACTTCGTGAGAAGTGCTTTAATGTGGAGTAGGAGTTTGGCTCCAAACCACGGGATAAATCTTTGTGTCTCTAATTCATTTTCTGGCTGTTGACCTTTATTGTGATTATTTCTTGCTGGTTGTATTGTTTGTGCCTCTTGTTGATCTCTTGAATCTTTAGTAGCTAAGCTCTCAGGTTGATTTTTACTAGTGAGTAAATCTGAAATCTTAAGAGTTGCCTATTCACCCCCCTCTAGGCCAACTCGATCCTTCAAAATAATATGTGATGAGGAGTCTAATATAGTCCTTTTTGTAGTAGCGTTTGCTATGCCATAATTACTTTCCGCCCTAGGATGGTTAATTTTTAGTTAGTTGCTAATAGATACCAATGTGGGTTGGTTAGATCGCGTGTAGTTTGCTTAGCCATGACACGTACAACTGATATCTTTTGGATGCACAAATTCAATTTAATTAATGGAATATGAAACATGTTTATGAAAGGGTGTGTCATGTGTTGTCACATAATGACATTGAGTTATTGAAGGCATGTGTTGCATAATAATCGACTGGGGTTGTAAATGATTTAGATTGGGTCAAGTGGCAAGAGATTGTGAACTAGGGCGGGTCTGTGTGACATTTGTGGTTGATGTTAATTAGAAGTCTTGTCTTGATCAATTAAGGACTTAACTTTGCAAGCCATTGAACTGGACTAATCATACAACTACATGTCTATTATGGGCCAAGCCTAACTCAGCAAGTTACCAAGTCTTAATATGATATCTCGAGAGGATAACTAAATTGTGTGTGTAGTTGGGGAAGATGTGTATTGCAGTGGTTCCACATGTTGAACAATGATTATTTCTAGTCCAACGATGAGTCCGTCTTATTCTTTTGTTATGTGTGAGGGAAGGATAGTGACACAAAACTTATCAGGAGTATTCTATGTTCGGATAGAGTTTTTGAATGATTTTATTATGATCTTCTTAGTCGCACATCGATGGATACGTGTAATGGCCAATATTATAAGATTAATCATATCTTGTAAGTAAAGTGTATAACATCTATATAGTGTAAATCTATTCGGATAGCCATACTCCCGGTCATAGGTAATGATCAGAAATTTCAGTTAAAGGTTATATTTTATAAAATAAACTTGGGAAGGGAGGATGTGTACCGATGGAAGTTATGAAATTTGGTTTAAGCTGTGTATGCCAGCTTATATTTGAGAAGTACTAGAAAGCTTTATTATTATTGTTATTTCTTTTACTGTCATTTTAATCTAATTATTGTATTCAATTGAAAATGCTACTTTACTGCAAAATAAACATGATAACCATTCAGAATAAGCCTTGCATATAGTTATAATAGAATTGCATTCTATGCACAACTTGTTGAGTGCTTTATGTACTCACTCTTGCCATAACAAAATCATCAGTTGAATAGGAGTCTACACCTGCCTTGGAGGAGTTCTAGGAGGAGGTGAGTTACTAGGGGTGAATAATGTTAGTTGTCTATGGCATATTAATGGGTTTTCTACGAAGTTTCTGTTCCACTACTGCTTTATTTCTTAGAGTTTAAGTCCTGTATGGCACAATAATGTAAAATCGATCGTAATGTTAATCAACTATCTTTATTCAATATATAAAGTTTTTTATTATGTTTTCGCTATTTATGGCCTCGATAAGGCCATGATCTGCCACACCTCACACTAGGGTGGGTGGATGGTCAAAAGCCGCTTTGCCCTAATTGCATAAATGTTTTATATTTTTGAATGGATCACTATATTCTCCAGGCTATTATAATGCAATATTAACTAATATTTGCTATTTTAAAGACATTTGTTGCCATTGCTATAATTTAGCCTTTAAATATCAATTTTTGATGATATCATGTCAATCAAGTTTTGTAAATAATATGTATATTATTTTAAAATACAAAAAACTCAAAACCCATCCCTGACCCGATGGAGCATCATTCATTAGTCAAACCTACCCTGCCTTGACTACAGCTATGGCAAATACGGAGCAAGCCAAAACGTGCCCCGCCTCATGAAACATCCCAATTTTTTGCATTTTATGGATTTACTATGCATTTAATATTTTTTGAATTTCCTGGAATTTATTTGAATTAAGCCTTTTGTTAAAGTCTATTTAAAAAATGAAAAGTTGAAATAAAGCTTTGTTGAAAATATTTTATTTGAGTCTCAAATGTCCTAAAATATTTTCTAAAATTTTCTAAAATTTTTAAGTATTTTTGCTATTTATTTTGGCTTTATTTATTTTCTATAATTATTTTAATTGAGAAATAATTTTAAAAACCTAATGTATAGTTTTGAGCCAAAACCTAATGGGCCCAGCCCATTTCCCGTAGCCGCATTGGCCTGATCTGCGCCACTAACCCGACCACCCGCAAAACCTAGCCACCGACTGTCGGACCTTGATCCAACGTGTGGGAATGAGCCACATCACCCTTGCACTGTCGTTTGCCTAATCGCTGCCACGTGGAGGGCGTGGATTATGCCACGTCGCTCTCTATGTCGCCGGACTCCGTCACCACCGCGAATTCTCCACGATTCTCCGCGCTCTACACGGAAGCCAAGATCGCTATTTATTGTTTATTAAAATTGTGTCAGTTGTTGTGTCACAATGTTGTTGATGACACATGGTGCATGGTAATCAACTTTGGTGGTAAAATGATTTAGACTAGGCCAAGTGGCAAGAGTTGTTAATTATGGCGGGCCAATGTGGCATTTGGTTGGTTGCATTGTTATTTTGCTGAATGAAGGTTGGTAATATGGATATTGGTTATTTTGGAGTTTTTGGGAAATTTTGCCTTGGTCAATTAAGGACTTAACCTTGCAAGCATCTGAACTAAGTCAAACATACAATCACATGGTTGGTGTGGGAATGATCCTAGCTGATTAATTTGTAATGTCTAAATTTTGGCACTGTCATGGTGTGTGGGTTCCGGATGCACTGGTAGACTCACATAGCGCAAGAAGGGGTCCTGAGTATGCTAAACAGTCTCATTAGTGTTAAAACCATAATAGGTAGTACTAGGTTTAGACAGAGTATTGTAAAGGCTTTGTCATTATCGCTCATTCGCATACTTTTGTATGGCGATTCACGGTAGATGTGGTTAGTTCATTATATCTTATAGGTAAAGTGTATAACCTCTGTAGAGTGTCAAACTGATTTAAATAGCCGTGCTCGCGGTATTGAGCAATACTTGGGAATACAGTCAAGAGTTAGATTTTTGATAAAATTAACTTGGAAATGGGGCAGGGTGCCTATGGAAGTATGGAAATTGATTTAAGGTTGTGAGTCAGGTTATTTGAGAAATAACTGAGAAATTTATTGTTATTAATATTTATTTTATTGTAATTTCAATATATTTATGCTATTCATTTGTAAATGTTGTTTTAATGCAAAATAACCAATCTGACCATTCATTTAGAATAAGCTATGCATATAGATATAATAGAATTGCATTCTGTTCACAACTTGTTGAGTGTTTTGAGTACTCACCATTTCCAACAACAAATCACTAGCTGGAGATGAGTCTACACCAGCTTACGAGGAGACTTGCTAGAAGGAGACGATCAACTAGGTGCGAACCTTGTTAGTTGTCTGTGGCAAATTAAAAGGTTACTACGAATAATTTATTTTCGCTATAGTTTTATTTAGTTCTTAGTCTAAACCCTATGTGGCGTATTTATTAAGGATGACCTTAAGGTCGTTAAATAGGTTATAATTAATAGGTGAAGGTTTTTATTATATTTCCATTGTGTATGATTATGATATTTATCTATGTTGAGTCTGTGTGTATTAACGTGATCCTGGGTTAATACAAAATACATAGAAGGTCCGAATTTGTATATTCAAGTCTCGACACCCTATCTACATCTCTCTTCTGGATAGGATGACAATGAAGCTCTATTCCTTGTAGGAGAACTCCTCCATTAGGGGATAGGAATGGGGCAAGTTTAGCCCGAGCGGGGAAGGTTTTGGGGAAGAAAACATTTCTCGTCAGTTGAAACAGGGACATTCCCCTATTCCCTACTAGGGCTTGAGTAACATGACATGTGGGCTAATCTACTAGGACAACAAGTGGGACTTTAATCTCTATCCCTTTTTCTTCTATATGAAACATATATTCCTATTCCCAAAGCTCTCTAGTCTCTACTTAATCTTTAATCATCATCTCTACAGCAAGTCAACTGCTGTGGCCCCACTTCCTCACTACCACATCTCCACCAGCAACCTCCAATCCCGATGGTGCACACCATCGTTGGAAACTCGCTATAAGCTATCGCCAACCCAACAGAACACAAGCCCACCGCTCGCGGTCATTAGGCCTAGGCATTCAGTTTTTTCGGGTTTTTCGGTTTGGTTTTTTCGGTTTTTGAAAATTTCGGTTTTTGAATCCTAGAAACAGAACCGAAGCCGAACAGATTGAAAAACCAAACCGAATTAACTGAACTAAATCGGTTCGGTTAATTCGGTTTTTTGTTTAACCGAAAAGAGGCTTGAAGACAATGCAATCCAGATCTTGCAGTAGCTCGGGTGCTTCATGACGCCCAGGATGTAGACCTTGGTGGCCAGCCATGAGCAAGCTCCCCGCCTCCCGATTCCATCGACGACCGTATGAGCGAGCTAGGCACCAACCAGCAGCAGCAGGCGCTGGCGGACCGCTTTCGCTCCTTTGACCGCTTCCGCTGCAGGACATCTTCCTCCTTCGACCGCTTCCGCTCCTTCGACCACAACAACGATGACAGCCTGACGCAGCTCGAGCTCGGCTCCCTCCTCCGCTCCCTCGGCCTCAAGCCTAGAGTCGACTAGCTCGACGCCCTCATCCAGCACGCTGACACCAACTCCAACGGCCTCGTCGAGTTCTCCGGGTTCGTCGCCCTCGTCGCGCCCGACCTTCTCAACAACCGATACCCCTACTCCGAGGACCAGCTCCACATGTCGTCGATGGAATCGAGAGGCCAGGAGCTCGAGGCAGCTGGAGGCGTCACCGCGTCGCCGCGGCGCCGAGGGAGGAGGCTGGAGGAATGGGGATTACTGAATGGTTGAATGGAGGATTGGGGAACGGCTGAACGGAGAATGGTTGAATGTTCGCGATGGGGATTGGGGAACGGGGAATGGTTTAATGCTCGGCTATTCGTGATGGGTCAACCAAGCAATCAAGTGTTGGGTCAGGCTCAGAGTCTGTAGGTTAATTTAAATTCGGGTTTTTAGAAAAAAAAATCGGTTTCCGAATTTCAGAAATCGAACCGAAAACCGAAAACCGAACACAACTAAAATAAAAACCGAACCGAAAACCGAAAACCGAAATATTCGGTTAAATCGGTTCGGTTTTTCGGTTTTGGTTTAAAAGTGCCCACCCCTAGCGGTCATGTAAAGCTCAAACAAGCACGAGCTTGCTTTGTGAGTTCCATGCTTCCATGTACGCGTTCATGCCTAGGAATAGGATTGGGCGATTTGTGTGCATCAATAAAGATAGAATTATGTTGCCTTGTTTTCTGGATCACGAATCATACATTCAAATATTTAATTGCTATATTGCCTTCAGTACACCTCATTTTTTTCTCAAATTTGTTAATTTGGTATGTTGATTACTACCTATTCTTGTTCTTTATTTGTGTTGTTACTTCTTATCGGGTGCTCCAACGGGGACTCAAGACTCAATAGGGAATCCCCGCAAGGCAAGGCTGATCTGATGCAAGCACTCATGCTCAACTGTAATCCTCTAACCCTAACTAAACTACGTAAAAATTGATAAAATGCCACCCCTAACATTGCCCTTCGCTAAAATGCCACTTTTCTATCATTGAAATGTGGGACCTTCTGTGTCTATGACAATGGGTCCGAGTGGTATTTTAACGAGGAACAATGTTAGGAGTGGCAAAATATCAATTCTCCCCCCTAACTACAGCCACCATATATAAATTTTTTTGCTTCATCCTATCCTTAATCCCCATCTCCTCTAGATGGTCTTCAATATCTTCGACCTTACCTCCGCGGTGACTCCCTCGTTGCTTCTCCTCGTGTCCTCCCTATCACCTCTACATCCTCCCTCCCTGCCCTCACCTTTGGCGGTAGCTCCCTGTGTCATTCTCCTCACGCTCCCATTGTTGTGGATCACAGGACCACCTATATGTTTGTTGCTCAGATAAACTACTAGTAAAGAAGATTAATAGGATGATTCGATTAAGTGCTTGTTGCTTTGCTTGCCTTATTTTTTTGTTCTAGTTGGTGATTCGTGCTTGTATTATTACCCAGTATGTGTTAGATCCAACAACCACCGTATGTACTAGTTTTTTGAAGAAAGAAATTGCAAGCAACAAATTAGATCCAACAACTCTAAGCATACATGTCCGAGAACAGTGAGGAAGCATACTATATGTTTTGATTTTGAGTGATTGTTGTAGCTTTGGTGGTTTTTCCTATACCCAACTTTTATTAGATAAATGATTTGCAAAAATAAAAAATCTCTCAGATTCTATGTTATACTGCTTATATGCTAATTCTTTAAGAAGAGCTACTTCCATTTTTATTTTCTTTTTCTCCGCTGCATGTTTACACCAAGGCCTGATCGGGCTGCGCTTTGGACTTGCAAGTTTACACTTATCGAGCTTCAGACCGGGCTTGGACCCGACGTTTTAAGTTTGGGCTTTTTGAGCCCGGCCCGGCCCGGCCCGGCCCGACGTTTGATCGGGTGATCGGGTCTACTTCTAGGTTCTAGCCCATTCACTTGTCCGGATCTCGTCGTGGCTATTGCTCCCCGTTTGTCTCAAACCTCGAAGCGAAGGGCTTCGATCTCGTAGGCATCCTCCGCTCTACCGATTGCCGTGGGTGGTGATCCATCCGGACTTGGATTGATCTCTTCTTTCGCTGGTAAGAAAGCTCTAGCTTCGATTGCTGTTCTAAGCGTGAGCTTTGTCCTGGGGATCTTTTTCTTTGCTGTGAGCAATCTCATCCAAATCTTTCTTTCTGGGATGGATAGTTCAGTCCATGGAGTTTGTTGCAGGTTTGTTTGCACCGTGGTGGAGTACTAGTAGCAGTTTATTTTCCTAAATTTTTGGGGTTCTACCGGACCCCCATGCCCCACGTTAGGTCCACCCTTGGTTGGGGCGTTTCTCGCTTCTTTGATCTAAGCATTGAACTCGATGACGGGGAGAAGGCAAATATTAGGGTTGGTGTGAACACTCTGAGTACTTAAAAAGTAGCAACTTTGAACATGATTACCGCAAGATGCGGTGAGATTGCGCTGTGTTGGATGCCTGGATGCGTGTTAGATCCTATGTGTTCTTGAGTACCACTTGTGAGGTAAACCTTGTTAGCGGAGCCGCGTCAAAATGTCATTACTCATTAGTAACGTGCATAGCAAGAACAAATCCTTGTGTGCTCTTCAGCCCCGATCTGCCCTCATTTACCTTGTGGATGCCATGTATGTGTGTAACTCGAGGTGATTGAAGGTGCTAGCTCGGCTGATGGCTTGAGGTGCTTCGTGGATGGCGAGATGTGCTTGGTGCTCTCTGTGGCCGAGTCTTCGTGTTGACCTTGGTTGCTCGGTCTACTGGCTTGGCTTTGTGGTGGATTGTGATTAGTGGGCTTGGTGCTCTTCTATGGAGCAAAACCTTCTTGTCTTGTTGTTCAACGATTCTTTCTTCCCTGCCAGGAAGTGTGTTTCTGTTGTCATGCCTAGGAATAGGATTAGGCGATTTGTGCATCAATAAAGATAGAATTATGTTGCCTTGTTTTCGGATCACGAATCATACATTCAAATATTTAATTGCTATATTGCCTTCAAGACACCTCATTTTTTTCTCAAATTTGTTAATTTGGTATGTTGATTACTACCTATTCTTGTTCTTTATTTGTGTTGTTACTTCTTATCGTGCTCCAACGGGACTCAAGACTCAATAGGAATCCCTAAGGCAAGGCCGATCCGATGCAAGCACTCATGCTCAACGTAATCCTCTAACCCTAACTAAACTACGTAAAAATTGATAAAATGCCACCCCTAACATTGCCCTTCGCTAAAATGCCACTTTTCTGTCATTGACATGTGAGACCTTCTGTGTCTATGACAATGGGTCCGAGTGGTATTTTAACGAGGAACAATGTTAGGAGTGGCAAAATATCAATTCTCCCCCCTAACTACAGCCACCATATATAAATTTTTTGCTTCATCAATCCGCATCTCCTGTAGATGGTCTTCAATATCTTCGACCTTACCTCCGCGGTGACTCCCTCGTTGCTTCTCCTCGTGTCCTCCCTATCACCTCTACATCCTCCCTCCCTGCCCTCACCTTTGGCGGTAGCTCCCCCAGGTCATTCTCCTCACGCTCCCATTGTTGTGGATCGCAGGACCACCTATATGTTTGTTGCTCAGATAAACTACTAGTAAAGAAGATTAATAGGATGATTCGATTAAGTGCTTGTTGCTTTGCTTGCCTTATTTTTTGTTCTAGTTGGTGATTCGTGCTTGTATTATTACCCAAGATGTGTTAGATCCAACAACCACCGTATGTACTAGTTTTTGAAGAAAGAAATTGCAAGCAACAAATTAGATCCAACAACTCTAAGCATACATGTCCGAGAACGTGAGGAAGCATACTATATGTTTTGATTTTGAGTGATTGTTGTAGCTTTGGTGGTTTTTCCTATACCCAACTTTTATTAGATAAATGATTTGCAAAAATAAAAATCTCTCAGATTCTATGTTATACTGCTTATATGCTAATTCTTTAAGAAGAGCTACTTCCATTTTTATTTTCTTTTTCTCCGCTGCATGTTTACACCAAGGCCTGATCGGGCTGCGCTTTGGACTTGCAAGTTTACACTTATCGAGCTTCAGACCGGGCTTGGACCCGACGTTTTAAGTTTGGGCTTTTGAGCCCGGCCCGGCCGCCCGGCCCGACGTTTGATCGGGTGATCGGGTCTACTTCTAGGTTCTAGCCCATTCACTTGTCCGGATCTCGTCGTGGCTATTGCTCCCCGTTTGTCTCAAACCTCGAAGCGAAGGGCTTCGATCTCGTAGGCATCCCCCTCCGCTCTACCGATTGCCGTGGAGTGGTGATCCATCCGGACTTGGATTGATCTCTTCTTTCGCTGGTAAGAAAGCTCTAGCTTCGATTGCTGTTCTAAGCGTGAGCTTTGTCCTGGGGATCTTTTCTTTGCTGTGAGCAATCTCATCCAAATCTTTCTTTCTGGGATGGATAGTTCAGTCCATGGAGTTTGTTGCAGGTTTGTTTGCACCGTGGTGGAGTACTAGTAGCAGTTTATTTTCCTAAATTTTTGGGGTTCTACCGGACCCCCATGCCCCACGTTAGGTCCACCCTTGGTTGGGGCGTTTCTCGCTTCTTTGATCTAAGCATTGAACTCGATGACGGGGAGAAGGCAAATATTAGGGTTGGTGTGAACACTCTGAGTACTTAAAAAGTAGCAACTTTGAACATGATTACCGCAAGATGCGGTGAGATTGCGCTGTGTTGGATGCCTGGATGCGTGTTAGATCCTATGTGTTCTTGAGTACCACTTGTGAGGTAAACCTTGTTAGCGGAGCCGCGTCAAAATGTCATTACTCATTAGTAACGTGCATAGCAAGAACAAATCCTTGTGTGCTCTTCAGCCCCGATCTGCCCTCATTTACCTTGTGGATGCCATGTATGTGTGTAACTCGAGGTGATTGAAGGTGCTAGCTCGGCTGATGGCTTGAGGTGCTTCGTGGACGGCGAGGTGTGCTTGGTGCTCTCTGTGGTCGAGTCTTGATGCTGACCTTGCTAGCTCGGTTTGCTGGCTCGGCTCTGTGGTGGATTGTGCTCTGTGGCTTGGTGCTTTTCTGTGGAGCAAGACCTTCATGTCTTGTTGTTCGACGGTTCCTTCTTCCCAACCAGGAAGTGTGTTTCTGTTGTTCTGTGCTACTTTGGCTGCATCTCCCAATCGCTTGGTAAATTGCCTCACTTGGTGGTTTTCGACTTTGTACCTCCGAAGCATTCGCTGGTGAGTCTGTGGCAGTACAGCGGTGATGTTGTTTTCTGGGACATCATCTTTGACGAGCTTAGCCAGTTTTCACGGACTTGCAGTCATTGCTCTGTGATTATACTCAATCTGCTGTCATTTTCTGTACTTTGTGCATGCTTTGTCTATTGTTTTGTCTATCAATTCTTGCCTGTTGCTAGTCCATATTTGTCTAGTCTATTCGCAAACTCTCATATATCTATGAATTGAAAAGAGTAATCAATTGTTGCTGCTTTACATTAATGTGACAAGTTTGCAATCTGGTTTGGTAAGACTGTTAAGAAAGATTGTCATAAATTAGTCTATGATTCTATCCTTAGTGGCAAGGAGGTCTTTTTATTAAGGCAGCCCGACATCGAGGAGAAATCTATAATCAAATTGAGCTTTTGTAGCTAGTTGACTACCACTATTAACTGTTTACTGTCATATACACACTTAGATTCTTGATTATGAGCTGTTTTATGCTTTGATAATTGATATTAGATAATATGATCTTTCAATATCTATGCTTTGGTTACGACTTTTTCATTCTCTGGTTTATAATTATATTTGGAATTAAAGTAAAAAAAGAAAATTGCTAATACGGTAATGCCACATTTCTCCCAACAGAAATTGCAACCATAGGATTTCCCTGTAAGCAACTTTCTGCCCCTCAGCTAATAGTCTTAGACAACACTTTGTTGAAAACCCATGTGTCATCTGGATAGTAACAGAAGATTCCAACTGAACTGTCCAAGCTACTATTTGATTAGTACAATCTTCCATGTGATAAATGCCACCCCTAACATTGCCCTTCGCTAAAATGCCACTTTTCTATCATTGAAATGTGGGACCTTCTGTCTATGACAATGGGTCCGAGTGGTATTTTAACGAGGAACAATGTTAGGGTGGCAAAATATCAATTCTCCCTAACTACTGACCACCATATATAAATTTTTTGCTTCATCCTATCCTTAATCCCCATCTCCTCTAGATGGTCTTCAATATCTTCGACCTTACCTCCGGTGACTCCTCGTTGCTTCTCCTCGTGTCCTCCCTATCACCTCTACATCCTCCTCCCGCCTCACCTTTGGCGGTAGCTCCCCCAGGTCATTCTCCTCACGCTCCCATTGTTGTGGATCACAGGACCACCTATATGTTTGTTGCTCAGATAAACTACTAGTAAAGAAGATTAATAGGATGATTCGATTAAGTGCTTGTTGCTTTGCTTGCCTTATTTTTTTGTTCTAGTTGGTGATTCGTGCTTGTATTATTACCCAGTATGTGTTAGATCCAACAACCACTGTATGTACTAGTTTTTTGAAGAAAGAAATTGCAAGCAACAAATTAGATCCAACAACTCTAAGCATACATGTCCGAGAACAGTGAGGAAGCATACCATATGTTTTGATTTTGAGTGATTGTTGTAGCTTTGGTGGTTTTTCCTATACCCAACTTTTATTAGATAAATGATTTGCAAAAATAAAAAATCTCTCAGATTCTATGTTATACTGCTTATATGCTAATTCTTTAAGAAGAGCTACTTCCATTTTTATTTTCTTTTTCTCCGCTGCATGTTTACACCAAGGCCTGATAGGGCTGCGCTTTGGACTTGCAAGTTTACACTTATCGAGCTTCAGACCGGGCTTGGACCCGACGTTTTAAGTTTGGGCTTTTTGAGCCCGGCCCGGCCCGGCCCGACGTTTGATCGGGTGATCGGGTCTACTTCTAGGTTCTAGCCCATTCACTTGTCCGGATCTCGTCGTGGCTATTGCTCCCCGTTTGTCTCAAACCTCGAAGCGAAGGGCTTCGATCTCGTAGGCATCCCCCTCCGCTCTACCGATTGCCGTGGAGTGGTGATCCATCCGGACTTGGATTGATCTCTTCTTTCGCTGGTAAGAAAGCTCTAGCTTCGATTGCTGTTCTAAGCGTGAGCTTTGTCCTGGGGATCTTTTCTTTGCTGTGAGCAATCTCATCCAAATCTTTCTTTCTGGGATGGATAGTTCAGTCCATGGAGTTTGTTGCAGGTTTGTTTGCACCGTGGTGGAGTACTAGTAGCAGTTTATTTTCCTAAATTTTTGGGGTTCTACCGGACCCCCATGCCCCACGTTAGGTCCACCCTTGGGGCGTTTCTCGCTTCTTTGATCTAAGCATTGAACTCGATGACGGGGAGAAGGCAAATATTAGGGTTGGTGTGAACACTCTGAGTACTTAAAAAGTAGCAACTTTGAACATGATTACCGCAAGATGCGGTGAGATTGCGCTGTGTTGGATGCCTGGATGCGTGTTAGATCCTATGTGTTCTTGAGTACCACTTGTGAGGTAAACCTTGTTAGCGGAGCCGCGTCAAAATGTCATTACTCATTAGTAACGTGCATAGCAAGAACAAATCCTTGTGTGCTCTTCAGCCCCGATCTGCCCTCATTTACCTTGTGGATGCCATGTATGTGTGTAACTCGAGGTGATTGAAGGTGCTAGCTCGGCTGATGGCTTGAGGTGCTTCGTGGACGGCGAGGTGTGCTTGGTGCTCTCTGTGGTCGAGTCTTGATGCTGACCTTGCTAGCTCGGTTTGCTGGCTCGGCTCTGTGGTGGATTGTGCTCTGTGGCTTGGTGCTTTTCTGTGGAGCAAGACCTTCATGTCTTGTTGTTCGACGGTTCCTTCTTCCCAACCAGGAAGTGTGTTTCTGTTGTTCTGTGCTACTTTGGCTGCATCTCCCAATCGCTTGGTAAATTGCCTCACTTGGTGGTTTTCGACTTTGTACCTCCGAAGCATTCGCTGGTGAGTCTGTGGCAGTACAGCGGTGATGTTGTTTTCTGGGACATCATCTTTGACGAGCTTAGCCAGTTTTCACGGACTTGCAGTCATTGCTCTGTGATTATACTCAATCTGCTGTCATTTTCTGTACTTTGTGCATGCTTTGTCTATTGTTTTGTCTATCAATTCTTGCCTGTTGCTAGTCCATATTTGTCTAGTCTATTCGGCAAACTCTCATATATCTATGAATTGAAAAGAGTAATCAATTGTTGCTGCTTTACATTAATGTGACAAGTTTGCAATCTGGTTTGGTAAGACTGTTAAGAAAGATTGTTACAAATTAGTCTATGATTCTATCCCTAGTGGCGAGGAGGTCTTTTAATTAAGGCAGCCCGACATCAGAGAGAAATCTATAATCAAATTGAGCTTTTGTAGCTAGTTGACTACCACTATTAACTGTTTACTGTCATATACACACTTAGATTCTTGATTATGAGCTGTTTTTATGCTTTGATAATTGATATTAGATAATATCATGTTTCAGTATCTATGCTTTTGTTATGACTTTATTATTCTCTGGTTGCTAATTATGCTTGGACTTAAAGTAAAACAAAGAAAATTGCTAATACGGTAATGCCACATTTCTCCCAACAGAAATTGCAACCATAGGATTTCCCTGTAAGCAACTTTCTGCCCCTCAGCTAATAGTCTTAGACAACACTTTGTTGAAAACCCATGTGTCATCTGGATAGTAACAGAAGATTCCAACTGAACTGTCCAAGCTACTATTTGATTAGTACAATCTTCCATGTGTTTAAGCCACTGCATCTCAACTTTCTGCCCCTCAGCTAATTGTCGTAGACGACACATTGTTGAAAACCCATGTGTAATCTGGATAGTAACAGAAGCTTCCAACTGTACTGTCCAAGCTACTATTTGATTAGTACAATATTCCATGTGTTCAAGCCACTACATCTCTTCTGATTGATCTTTGATGCCTCTCTAACGAACATGAACTACTGAAAACTTGATTTTTCTTCAAAAAGCAGTTTGCCAATACACCATCACTTTATCTTCCTTTTCATACGCCTATCTCCAACCTCCTGGCTGATCTTCATCCAAAGTTCCACACTATTAGTGCCACCCCAGCGTCAATGGCAGACCATAGTGACTAATCCTATCTTCCAAACTTTTGCCTGGTCACCCCTCATTTTCGTTATAGCAATTGGTGGAAAGAGCACGATGACCCATAGTTACCGGATTAGTTGTAAACTCCTGTGAACTGGATTCATCGAACCTGAACAGATTTAAGGTACGGGATTCATGTTCGCGATGGAAATTGGAAGAAAAGTGGTGAACCGTGAACCCGAATCCCGTACCGCGACTCGGACGAACCATGTTTCTGGTAACTATGCGATGACCAAATATTTGGTATGGATGATGGCTTGATTCATCATCAAAGATCAAAAGGCAACAAGGACTTGAGGTTTGCTTGTACATATCTGGTTTTGGTGCAGCTGTGTCCTGATATTGACTAAAAAAATTAATAGTATATTTAGTTTCTCATGGACTTGAAAAACTTTGGTGTGAAAGGCAAATTTATGTCAAAATTTGCTACATCTCATGTGGCCCTTGCACTCGGTGGCTGCTCTGGCAACCATGCTAGTACTCCCTCCATATATCTTTGTTGTGCAATCAAAATTTTAAGAATTGGACCACTAATATGCATAAAGGTGTTTAGATTTGTTACATGAAAGTGAATATTAGTAGATTTGTCATCAAAAGTACTTCAATACCACTATATTTTTTAATAACTTTTGCCAACATATAATTAGAAAATTTAATGGTCAAACACATATATTGGATACTGTGTTGATGTTCAAAAACAAGTAAAAAAGAACAGAGTGAGTATTATAATAATGTAACATTTTTTATGGGAAAATTGGCTATTGTTTTCTGAGTCTTGTAGCAATTTCCATTATCGGTGCAGGTTTCTTTAGATTGTCATCTACGCTAATAGGATGGGGTGTGTGTGTGTGTGCGCGCGCGCGCGCTACATCCTTTTGAGTTCGTGAGAATTTAGTTTTCAGTAGGTAATTATGGTCCAGTTTACTTCTCGGTAGGTTTACTCTTGGTAGTTTCTGATTTGGTTAGGGAAGGAGTAACAAAAGTAGGCCAGACAACCTGGTGTATTATTTTCACATGCTGGTTGTAGCACGCTGTCCGGAGTCCGCACCCCGAAGCCTCTTGCCGTAGGCCCCGAAGCCCATCGCCGAAAGGTCTCGCTGTCAGGCTCCTTGTGCAGCATCTGTTCAGTCCGCGCCACCACCACCGTGCAACGCACCTCCCCAACACAGCAACACCTCCAGGCCACCTCACCATTTAGACTCCAGATCCGTTCATGTGTGTTCATATGTGCTCACCATCCAGATACATTCATGTGTGTTCATTTATGTTCGCCATCCAGATCCGTTCATGTGTGATCAATTTCTTGAGTGCAACTATGCAGTTAGTTGTTTGGAAATATGCAGGTAGTTGCTTATTGGAAACTTGGCCCATTACTGGTTCATTGCAACTCCTTGTTGTATCTGGAATTGATTACTTGATTTTTTTTTTGCTGATTTATGAGGTGAATAACTTGGTCAATTTTCCCCCGATTGATTCATTGATTGATTGTTGGGTATGGAGATTGATTACCTGATCGATTTTTTAGTTGCTGATTCATGAATTAAATTAAAAGTTTAGTTGTAAACAGTGTTTCCCCTAGGTGGCCGCCTAGCCCACCTAGGCACTAGGCTACACTCTCCTACCTAGCCCACCTAGCTGATTTGCCCCCTAAGCGGTCGCCTAGCCCACCTAGGCCTGCCTAGCGCCTAGGGGAACATTGGTTATAAATTCTGTGGTGCATGAAATTGTGTTTTATAAAAACATATCCCACGAATCCAATGGTATTCTGGACTTTTAGACTTAGCACATCAACCACTGTAGCTTCTACAACATGTTGGCTTATTTGCCAAACAGCATGATCGTCTTCTTTACACTGCAGCTTTCATAACTAAGCTGGGATTATGCACAAGCCCAAGCTCCCCCAAGCGGGGCCTATGGATTAACTAAGGTCTACTTACTCTACTAAGATTTTTTTTTCCTGAATACTCCACTGAGATTTTGCTTTCATGTGCAGGAAATTTTGGTTAATTTGAGATGGACAGAGCTTCAAATTTCATACTGGGTCCTAATCAGGAGCTCCTCGATGCCAAGCCATTAAGGTCTTTAGCTCCAATGTTCCCTGCACCCATGGGAGTCAATGTTAACCAGACAAGCACCCCACCGTTGGTCTGTGTCACCCCAGTTGGCCAATTTTCTACAGGGTTTGGTGCTGGTAACTTTCCTGCCTTTGGATCATTCGCCACCTTCAGTGCCACTGCGAATGGGGTTTCACATGCAGGTGCCAATGCTAATGGCCCAATTGATGCCACCCCTATCTCAGCATACAAGACAAGATCAACTGGCATCATATCACTTGATGGTGGTGATGAACCTTACTCGGGTAACCAGACTTCGGCATCTGGACGGAAGTCTAAGAGGTCATCTGGTTCAGCTGCTGATGGCTCCAATGGAGTTAAGGTCAAGCGCCCTAAACCTACCTACAAGAATTTTGTTGCTGGCAAGGAGCTTGCCTTTCTGCCGGCTCCATCCAGTGATCCCAGGGAGACTGTGGAAGCAGTTCACATGACCTTCGAGGCACTCAGACGGAGACATCTGCAATTGGACGAAATACAAGAGGCTAGCAAACGTGCAGACCTGAAGGCTGGTGCCATCATGATGGCCAGTAATATCAGGGCCAATATGGGAAAGAGGGTAGGAAGTGTTCCTGGAGTTGAAATAGGAGATATTTTCTATTTCAGAATGGAGCTCTGTGTCATTGGGTTGCATGCTCCTAGCATGGGTGGCATTGATTACATGAGTGCTAAATTTGGAAATGATGAGGATTCTGTAGCAATATGCATTGTCGCTGCAGGCGGTTATGAAAATGAGGATGAGGACACAGATACGCTTGTCTACAGTGGTTCAGGGGGTAATAGTAAGAATAGTGAGGAGAGGCATGACCAGAAGCTTGAGAGGGGTAACCTCGCTCTTGAGAGGAGCCTGCACAGGAAGAACGAGATAAGAGTTGTGCGAGGCTTCAAAGATCCATTTTGCGTGACTGGGAAAATATACATATATGATGGCCTCTATAAGATTCATGAGTCCTGGAAGGAGAGAACAAAGTCTGGTATTAATTGCTTCAAGTACAAGCTGCAGCGTGAACCTGGTCAGCCTGATGGAGCTGCAGTATGGAAGATGACTCAAAGATGGATAGATAATCCAGCAACAAGAGGCAGGGTTATACTACCTGATCTATCATCTGGGGCTGAAAATATCCCAGTTTGTCTTGTCAATGAGGTAGATCATGAGAAAGGACCTGAACATTTCACATATACTAATCAGGTCAAATACTTGAGGCCTCTCAGTTCTATGAAACCACTGCAGGGTTGCGGTTGCCAGAGTGTTTGCCTACCTGGTGATGCCAATTGTGCTTGTGGACAACATAATGGAGGTGACTTGCCGTACAGCTCATCAGGACTGTTGGTGTGCCGCAAGCCGACAATATATGAATGTGGCGAATCTTGCCACTGTACTTCAAATTGTCGGAACAGAGTGACCCAAAAAGGGGTCAGGTTCCACTTTGAGGTCTTCAGGACCACAAATCGAGGCTGGGGCCTTCGCTGCTGGGACCCCATTCGTGCTGGTGCATTTATTTGTGAGTATGCCGGTGAGGCTGTTGATGAGCTCAAAGTTAATCTGGATGATAGTGAAGATGATTACATTTTTCAGACTCTGTGTCCTGGTGAGAAGACGTTAAAATGGAATTTTGGTCCTGAATTGATTGGTGAGGAAAGCACATATGTATCAGCTGATGAATTTGAGCCGCTGCCCGTCAAGATAAGTGCAAAAAGTATGGGAAATGTCTCACGTTTCATGAACCACAGTTGCTCCCCAAATGTCTTCTGGCAACCGGTTCAATATGACCATGGAGATGACAGGCACCCACATATCATGTTCTTTGCACTGAAGCACATTCCTCCCATGACAGAATTGACTTATGACTACGGTGTGGTTGGAGCTGAGTCCAGCGGTTCTCATAGAACTAAGAACTGCCTGTGTGGATCATTAAACTGTAGAGGGGTATTTTGATTGACCAAGGAGCATCTGCATCGTGGTGGATCGACATGCAAACCAATCTGCTAGGTAAGGTTCTTTGCCATTTTGGTTTCTTTTTACTCAAGTATGCATTTTTTTTCTTTTGATGTCAAAATGCTTCATTCGTTGAGTGATTATAGTTATGTGATCCTCTAATTTTTATGTTTATATCATAGAATTGAGCATTTTATCTACTCCTAGCAACAATATTCGTTTTCTAATAACTTTCGGAATTACTTCCAAACTGCAAATGTAGGAAGATGATATGTTACAGCTTTTTAAAAAAAATTAGTGGAAAATGTTGCATATGTGTTCTTTACCCAGAGCCATACTGCAGTAATGTTTATACAACACCAGAAAGGCTTCACGTTCTGCTGTCATGTTAGTGAAAATTGGATGCTATTTTGAATCCTTATCCTTTCTATAGATTTCTCTTGGGTTCATATCTCATACTCCTGCAGATCTTTCTGTTGCTACCTAGATTCAAGCATCTTATACTTCTGCTCCTGCAGATCTTTCTGCTGCTACCTAGATTCAAGCTATGGAATTATTCCCCTGGATGATAGGAGTGAAGAAGTTGCTTACTATCTGAACTGTGAAGGCTGTTAATTATCGTCAATTTGAACTGTGAATTCAGTAAATTATCATCGAACTGTAGAATGGCCATTCTGTTAATGGCGCACTTGGCTTTTGTTGCATGGTGGTGGCTTTGTACCACCATTTGTAAGGGCGTGTATTGCTGCTAATCTTTTGTATCCGTTTGCACCCTTCTGTGTAGGCTAGCGTATGTTTTAACTGGACCCCTGGCTGTTAGCTGTTATCCAGTCCTGTAAAATATGCAGCAGGTCAGAATGTTCAGATGTGCAACGGTGTTCTGACTCGTGAATTTCTGATTATTGTTGCGTCGTGCATGTTGGCCACTCCACTTGGCCCTGATCGTGAATGCGAGGGGCTTGTTTGACGTGGGGGCTTGTACAGCTGTACACACGATTTGAATGTTCTGATGTTGGGCCCCTGTTCAGGGTGGGTTTAGAGCAACTCCAACCCAAACCCCTATATTTCACCATTAAATTACCTATTTAGTAGTGGTGAAAAAAAATAGGGACATCCTATATTAGATTTATCTCCAACCCACTATTCTTATTACTCACCTCTATTATTTATTAAAATATTATTATTACTTTGTGTTCATGAATTAATATTTTAATATCAATTATGTTTTGAATGGCTACCTGTTTTTTATGGTGCCATGAGCTAGTCAAGCTCTCTACTCAAGGCAACAGTGCACGGCCTAATAACAAAGAAACTTGAAAGGAGAGCTAGAGATCACGAGCACTCTAAAATTACTATTGGTGAGTCACTGGTCTGTTGAAATAAAATACAGTTTTTATATCAAATTTTATTATTGTTTAGACGGTTTTATTATTATGCTACAAAATTGTAAATCATAAACATCACATGAAAAATGTTATACGAAGAATCACAAAGACTAATGAAGACCGAATATATCAACTATATTCATGGTGCAACTAAACATCTAATTGATTTGTGATTAAAAAAATTATTTAAGAAATAATAAGGGAGGAAGGAAGCCCTTAGATGTAGGGGCTCTAGGAGATCTTCCTAAAATAGAGGCATCTAATAGGGAGTAGATTGGAGGCCTATTTTTTTCAATTGCCCTTAAATTTTAGGATAAGGGGAGATATAGGGGTGGGATTGGAGTTGCTGTTATGAGGTGCCATTTGCCCCATCACAAGTGGATCTCGGTTTCATGATGGGCAACACAAATAGGAGGGTGCTGCTAGAGGAAAGGGAAAGATGTCCGCCGGCCATCTCTCTTGACGACCATGACCGTTAGTGATGGAACATAGGTGAATTTTTTAAATAACACATATTTTTTTAAATAAAAATAACACGTCAAAAAAATGATAGAAATAGACTTTTGTAGCCATTTTGAGTGGTGACAGGTGTGATAACCCGGGGGGTTATCAGTTTAATTAAATGATTAATTAAACAATAAAATATGATTAGGCAAGATAATAAAATGTAAGGATTAGAGAAGTGTTGTCAGTCCCACAGTGAAAGGTATCGCTCATCGAGGTAGCCGACCTGTCCGGGATCTAGGTATGCACCTCTCACTAGTTTCGGGTTCATCATCCGGCACTCTAGAACTTACTTGGTACGGTATGCGGGTACCGTTAGTAAAATGAGTGGATAATAACTGTAGTGCCCTTAAGAGTAATAGAGGTCAGTAAAGAGCCAAGGGCAACAATGTCATATGCCACATTGCCCGATTCCATAAAGCCAGCCGAACCAGCCAACCAGAGGCCAGCTCAAGTGCCTCTGTCTCCCATTCCCCACACAACCCGAGAGCCACAAGAGCAGAGCCGAGTGCTCCCATTCCCCCAACACAAGAACACCAAGCCATCAGCTAGCAACTCAATCGAAGCAACTAGCAAGGAGAGGAGGTGATCACCCGAAGCAAGAACCAGCGGCCAAAAGAGGGGTGACCACATCCAGAAGTGAAGAGGGAGGACTTCCAGAAGTGAAGGGGAGGAGGATTTCCAGAAGTGAAGAGGGGGCGCCCTGAAGCAAGAAGGCCAGCCAAGCTTCTCCACCACCTTCAGTTCATTCAGCCCATTGCCTAGCCCCCAATCACCCCAGGTGCATTTTGCTTCCTTGCCAACAGTAGCAACAGTACCTGTTCTTATATGCAAGTGGTAGATCGGGGTAGAGGCCAGGCAATGGGGTGGTGTAGGGGTTAGATCGGGTTGTTCCCCCGTGGTGTCAGTAGTTGGGAAGCCTTAGTGTAGTATCTGTTCTTCTCAAGAGTAGATTGAGCCTTCCCAATGTCATCATAGACCTTCATTCGATTCTTTAGCAACATTAGTAAAACAAGCAAATAAAAATACATAAAAACTAAAATGGGTAGCAACCCTAGAGGTGTCAGTAGAGTGGAGAAGGGAGGGAAGGAGTAGCTCAGGAAGAGGAGGCTTAGCCAGAGAGTGGGGTCGACACCGAGTAGAGGGGGGAGAAGTCGACGGTGCAGCCGATCGGGCATGGTAGGCAGGCGGGGCCAATCTTTGGTGCATTTGGCCGCGGTGTCTTCAACCCGAGCCATCGGTGAAACCAAGCAACGTCACACGAGAAGAATCCTGGCTGACGCCATCTTTAGGGGGAGAGCACAAGCTCGGAGCAGCCTACATGGCCTAGTTGGTCGACGGCAGGCCGTGTGGGGTCAGTCCAGGGCTGACGCCATCCACGCCATGGGGGAGGCCGCGGGCCAGCTCCAAGCCAAGCTGCTTGCGGGCGGCGCCATGGAGAGGAACCCTAGCCAACCGAATGGAAGGAGGAGAGGGGAGTATGCACAGGGAGGAGGAGAGGAGTTGAGGGGAGATGAGTTCGGTCCAGAGAGAAGAAGAGAGGAGTGGGCGATGCAGCCAAAGGGCTTCAGCCAGGAGAAAATGAGAATTAGGCAGAGAAGGAAAAAGAGAGGAGGGTGGAGAAAAAAATAAAAGAAAAAGAAGAAAAAGAAAAGGAAAGAAGAGAAAAAGGAAAATAAGAAGAGAGAAGGAGTAGAGAGGTAGAAAAAAAATCATGCCGCGGTCCTCGTCGATTCTTGTGATCGACTTACGAATCGCTTAAAAATCGAGAACTTATATTAATTATGTTGCTTAGATAAAAGTGAACAACAAATCAAAATCGATTGGACGCCAAATTAAAATAAAGTACATCAAATGCATTAGTATCTTTTATGTTTTTAGGTCTTGACCTGAATTGCCCCGCCAATCAGAACCCATTTACGAGCGAGGCTGAACCTTCTGGTTTTATTCTAGGCAAAAATCTTTCATCATCTTTAAATTAATACTTTCACTGATTTTGGTATGATTCCATATATCACCATTGCATCAAAACTATATTTTTGAGAAATTGAAATAATGAGTTGGGGTGTGGATAGAAGAGAGGTTATGGTTATGTTGCTGGAATTGGCATGTGTTGTTGAAATTGCTAATATAGTGTTGGAAATGGAAGTCATGCTGTTAAGGTTATCCACGAATGGAGTCGTGGATGTGTAATAGTGATTATTATGGTAGGTAGAGGGCACCGAGGAAAGAGGTGGGAGATACCTCATGGCGATGGAGCCCTCTACATGGACTATTTATAAGGTCAAACACCTACACTCGGGCAATAAGTCGTATTTTTAGTATCAATCATAGCGAGATAAATCGCTGTTAGAAAAGGTTGTCCTATGAAAGTACTATTATCTACATATTGGGTAAGTATATTATAGCCTGGATGGGTAATGCTGGATACCCAGTTCAACGGTGTATTGAATGTTGGAAGTGAAAAGTTGTGAATGGAATGGTAAGGGCGGTATATTTGAAGTCGTTGGAGTATCATTGAGATGCTGGAGTACAATCAGAATTGCTGCAGTGGTGGAAGGATATTCCCCTCGAATACAGGATTGGAGATCTAGTACCAAATTAGCGATAAACGTTCTGGAGTCTCTCATGTAGAGGCCACTATGGGTAAAGTGATACAAACCTGTGCAGAGTCGAAATCTTGAATTCAAGCCTGTCTCTTGAATTGGAGGCTACGGAAGCTAGTCTGTCTCATATACAGATGTTAGTAGCTGATTTTCAATAACTAAAATTTGTCAACCCTTAAAGAAAACTCAAAACTATAATTTTCATAAAAATTTAGTTGAAGGGCAGGAATTAGAGTTGGTGGAGAGAAAAACTCATAATGCATTATTGTGTTATAATCCTCTCCATTTGGCCTCTTATAAAGCCCCTCAGAGAAACTAGCCGTTTAAGAGTAAAATAAAAAACTCGGCAAATTTGGCACTACCGCCTATGCAGAACCGGTAGTACCAGTCTCAAAGATAACAAATAGTTTCTAGGTATTAAATGCACTGAAACTAGCCGATGCTACAGTACCCCGGCACTATCGCCCATATAGGACCGGCAGTACCGATATTTTTAACCCAAATTAGCTCTAAAACACCTCTCTGAAAATAACTACCACACTTGGAGCGGTACTGCCACTAGGGTGGCATTACCGTTGTGTAAAATTGTTAGTACCATTGTTTTAGCAACCAAAACGATCATAACTTTTTACTCCAAAGTCCAATTTAGGTGATCTTAGACTCTATGAAAAGCTTATTGAGAGGACTGCAAATTTTACCTAATTTCAATATTTAAGAAGCCATAGACAAAGTAGCCACTCAAATCTAAATCTGATTTTTCTCGAAATCTCTCGCATTGACTTGATCAAGAGCGTGACTACAAGCTAGTAAGAGTCGACAAGATTAAATATTGAGCCATATGATGATCAACTCATGATCAAAATAATTTTCAAAACACATTTGCAAATTCTAGTTACATGCTCAAAAACCAAATTCATAAAACATCGACTTATTTGTAAAACACTTTTGTAAATAACAAATCCATGCAAATAAAGGCACAACGAACACACATGAACTCAAACATAGCTATGTGATGATCAACACATGATCTCTAGTAATTTGCAAAACATATTTGTAAACTCTAGTCACGTGCTAAGAAGAGCACTTGCATGAACTTAACATTTTGCACAACACATTTGGCAAAACAATATCAAATATGATCTTCTCCCATTTGCAAAACACATTTGTAGATCAAAACTCCATGCAAAAGAACACATTGATAAAATTGCAGTATGAGCTACATCTATTTGCAAAACATATTCACAAATATTTTCTCCATGCAAAAACCAAATCAAGAGGTGAGCTATTGCAAGCGAGATGAGCCATCAACACATGATAAAACTCAAGCTATAAGTCTCAACTCCTCTTAATAGTATGGCAACCTATACTAGCAACTTCGGTCTCCCAACCAAACACCGAACGGTAAAGACTAGAAACATATCCTTAGTGCTATGTTATTTATACCTTTGCCTCAAGAACCACTTGGAGCTTTTGCTTGATGGCTATCATCATCTCTCCAACTCCAGGTCTTTGTCGTATTTATCAATACATGATGGACTCCCTTCTCTTTGGGATCCATCTTTGATGCCCATCAACATGTGATGGCATCCTTCTTCCCCAGTCTTGACTTGATGACTATTAACACATGATGTCATCTAAAATCTTCATATTTGGACTTAATCTATTTCACAACTCATTGAAAATGTTAGTCCAACATGTATGATTGTTCCAATCATTAGTGCAGTCCATTAACACATAATGGGTGCTCTAAGATCCTTGATCTACTCCTTTGATGACTGACCACAACCCAAATCAATTGAATAAAATTTTATATTTGTCTTTTGTATATTAGTGTTACTAAAGCTTCATATACTCAGACACTTTCGATTGTCCTTAATAAACAAGGCACACCATCAACACATGATGGAGAGCCTAGAGCCATTGATCTAGTTCTTTGATGATTGAATGACAACCAAATACAATTTAAATTGAATTTAAATTGTTATTAGTATATTTCAACTATGCAAGCTCCATATACTCAATTTGATGAGTTTCAAAGTAATGATCCAATTGATATGAAATGATTGATAGGGTTTAATACTATTGAGATTATCAAACATAGAATAAACTCTATTAAATGTGTGCATATATATAATTGAACTTAAACCAATATGCACATATCGATGTGAGATTTCTTTGGAGTTTATCCTTTATTGACATGAGTATACTACAACTACATAAGTTTTATATTTTATCCTTTATTGACATGAGTATACTACAACTACATAAGTTTTGTATACTCAATGATTTATTTCAAAGTAAAGATCCTTAAAAATTTTACCTAATTTCAATATTTAAGAAGCCATAGACAAAGTAGCCACTCAAATCTAAATCTGATTTTTCTCGAAATCTCTCGCATTGACTTGATCAAGAGCGTGACTACAAGCTAGTAAGAGTCGACAAGATTAAATATTGAGCCATATGATGATCAACTCATGATCAAAATAATTTTCAAAACACATTTGCAAATTCTAGTCACATGCTCAAAAACCAAATTCATAAACATCAGCTTATTTGTAAAACACTTTTGTAAATAACAAATCCATGCAAATAAAGGCACAACGAACACACATGAACTCAAACATAGCTATGTGATGATCAACACATGATCTCTAGTAATTTGCAAAACATATTTGTAAACTCTAGTCACGTGCTAAGAAGAGCACTTGCATGAACTTAACATTTTGCACAACACATTTGGCAAAACAATATCAAATATGATCTTCTCCCATTTGCAAAACACATTTGTAGATCAAAACTCCATGCAAAGAACACATTGATAAAATTGCGAGTATGAGCTACATCTATTTGCAAAACATATTCACAAATATTTTCTCCATGCAAAAACCAAATCAAGAGGTGAGCTATTGCAAGCAGGACTGAGCCATCAACACATGATAAAACTCAAGCTATAAGTCTCAACTCCTCTTAATAGTATGGCAACCTATACTAGCAACTCGGTCTCCCAACCAAACACTGAAACTGGTAAAAGACTAGAAACATATCCTTAGTGCTATGTTATTTATACCTTTGCCTCGCGCAACCACTTGGAGCTTTTGCTTGATGGCTATCATCATCTCTCCAACTCCAGGTCTTTGTCGTATTTATCAATACATGATGGACTCCCTTCTCTTTGGGATCCATCTTTGATGCCCATCAACATGTGATGGCATCCTTCTTCCCGATCTTGACTTGATGACTATTAACACATGATGTCATCTAAAATCTTCATATTTGGACTTAATCTATTTCACAACTCATTGAGAATGTTAGTCCAACATGTATGATTGTTCCAATCATCGTGCACTCCATTAACACATAATGGGTGCTCTAAGATCCTTGATCTACTCCTTTGATGATTGACCACAACCCAAATCAATTGAATAAAATTTTATATTTGTCTTTTGTATATTAGTGTTACTAAAGCTTCATATACTCGAGACACTTTCGATTGTCCTTAATAAACAAGGCACACCATCAACACATGATGGAGAGCCTAGAGCCATTGATCTAGTTCTTTGATGATTGAATGACAACCAAATATAATTTAAATTGAATTTAAATTGTTATTAGTATATTTCAACTATGCAAGCTCCATATACTCAATTTGATGAGTTTCAAAGTAATGATCCAATTGATATGAAATGATTGATAGGGTTTAATACTATTGAGATTATCAAACATAGAATAAACTCTATTAAATGTGTGCATATATATAATTGAACTTAAACCAATATGCACATATCGATGTGAGATTTCTTTGGAGTTTATCCTTTATTGACATGAGTATACTACAACTACATAAGTTTTATATTTTATCCTTTATTGACATGAGTATACTACAACTACATAAGTTTTGTATACTCAATGATTTATTTCAAAGTAAAGATCCTTAAAATATGTGGCAAGATGAAAGAGATCGATACTATTGAAACTTCAAGATAAAGCATGAACTCCCTCTAAATGTGTGTATTCATGCATATATGGAATTTAAATAAAATGCAAATATTAAGATTGAAACTATGGTGGAGTTCATACTTTATCTTAAATCTAAGAAATGCATCTAGAAATAATAAAGTTGTGTTTAATGTATACATTTGGGATTTCTATTTTTCAATGAGATGAGACTAATCAAAGATATACTCAATAATAGAGTTAGTCTCATATTTGGATTTATTAATGTAATCATGAATATTATATCCAAGAAATGCAACAACATATGATAATATGAACTTGAATGCGTACCTTTGATATTTTCAACAATTGAGACTAATTAATATTATGATTATCAAAAGGATTAGTCTCAATATTAGATTTTTCATTAACACCAAAACCAAATTAATGAAGCTTAAACTTTCAAACACCACGACTCGTCAACTACCAAGGTTAGAGATCTAAGCTTGAGTAGTGATAAATATTCTAGATTCTCAAGAGAGGTTAGGATCACTATGGGTAAAGTAGTACAAACCTGCGCATGATCAAATCATGAATTCATGACTGTCTTTTGAATTAGAGGCTACTAAAGCTAAGTCTACCTCCTATATGAGTGCTAGTAGCAATTTCAATAATTAAAATCGAAAACCCATGTTTTCTTAATAAAACTCTATTTTCTTAAAAATGGTTTTGAGAGGAATATGTACGTAATATGGATAATGAAAAATTCATATAATACATTTTTGTTATTAATGCTTACTGAGTACTTTTGTACTCACCCTTACTTAACTCCTTTGCTTAGAAACTGAGCATTATGGATTCGGCTGCGAGGCATGGGTTGAGGATCTCCCACAGGGTCAGGGTGACAAGGTGGCGAAGGACTACCGGAAGGATTGGGTGAAGTAGTAGACCGTACGGCAGCAATCAATGATCCAATGGGTGCCTAGCGTTTATGTAAATTAATTATTGATGTATTATATATTATGTAAGACTTTATATTGCTGGACTTGTAGCTTGCATGGCAATGGATTGTAATAAGTTTCTATTTCAGTCTCTAATTATTGTTTTACTGCAACACTTTGAACACGGTGTATTAACTGATAAAGTGTCAAGTGCGTCTGATATTTTATTAGCTAATATGCCAAGATTAGTGTAATTATCTTAGAGTTATGGCGGTATTTTTATTGTTACCCTTGGTTAATTATGTGAGTCGCCACACCTAGTCATTTTTTATATCTTCTTGATACGTGTGCCATGAGAAAATATGTCCTATAAACTTGACGGAGAGAGTACTAGATTTCGTCTCGCGCACGCACGCACATGGCTTGTAAGCACTTCTGACCTATATCTCTTGTCCTCACCACTCTCTATCAGGATATGTCTGACATGTGTGTGTATGATAATAGAATAGTGAAATGGTACGAGGACAAGGGGTGAAAATGGGTTGGATACAAGTGGACATTGCTCTTCCCAATTCAGAACTAGATACAGGCTAGCCAGATATAGATACAAATCCAAGTTATTTGGGATACGGATATGTGACGGATTCGAGTCAAAAACAGATAAAGATATATAGATAATGAACGTATATATAGAGTAATATATGTTGAATTAAAACCATACGAGTACATGACTATAGTATCAAGTTATATATCCATCAAACTCAATAGATGTTATAGAAAGAATATGCTACTTGAGGATCAATATAACCAATTAATTGTTAGTATAAATGGGTTGCTATGGAAAAAGTATGATAAAAATAGGCTGGACCTTGCTGATATCCGAGTAGAAAAAATCCAGATATTTGAATCCAAATAGGAAAAATCTAGATATCCAAATCCTGTCCTGTATTTACTGGATATTGATTACTTCGTATCCAATCCTAGATTTGGATTCAAGTATTCACATTCCATTCTAGATCTGGCCGGATAGTTAAATCTAGTCCCGATGGACCCTGTCCTATATCGAGCAGAAAATATCTGACCCATTTTCACCCCTAACAAGGACGCGCTGTACGTCCTAGCCTGCTTCATCGCTTGACATTACTCTACCTTTCAAGGCTAGGTTGCTAGAGAATCTAGAGTTAGACAGCACATCAATACAACCACATCTGTTTCTTTCTAAAGAGGAGACATACTGTAAGTGGGAGAAATACAACCAACAAGGATCTACTTGGGAGGATTGTAACTTTTTTCGTGTGTAAAAAGTTTCTACATGTATTTTTCTAGGCATAAAAATTCTTGTTGGATACAATCGAATTTTCTTTGCCCTATAAATGTTGTTTGGGTGAAAAAAAACCTTCCACTTTGGCCTTCTAATTTATATTAATAATTAGGTAAAGGATACGAGTATCCAACGTTGATGAATGTGAAGGCAAAGGATATGAGTATCCAACGTTGATGAACATGAAGGCTCAGTATTTTACAATGGTGTCATGATTGCTGACAATCATGGCAGTGAAAAGTACAACGTTGATGACCTTAATTGATGTGTAGGGTCTATGTCTTGGTAGCAATATTATTCATCGAAAGAAAAAATATAGGAGATTTATTTATATCCAACTCAACCTAGTGTCAATCTCTGGCTTAGGCATCACTATCGCCATCCAGGAGAGGCGATCCGATAAACCGATCATGGGTAAATAAATTTTGGCTAAGAACTCACTAGGGAATAACAAATGTAGAACAAATTGATTTAGGAAACAAAATAGAAGAATTAAAGAAAACTAAAATTACTTTTGGAATTCAATGGACCCCCACCAACTTAACTCTGGCAATAATGCCAGAGAAGAGGGGAGAAGGGCCAGTGGCGGACTGATTGAGTTATGGCTAGCGGCTAGGGTTCCTAGCAGTGGTAGCTCCCTTCGTGCAGTTTAGCAGATTTTTTTAGCTGGTTGCAAATGCCCAAACCGGTGGTAATCTTCTTGGGTTACTGGCCACCCAAGCAGTGTTTTTCATCCCAACCCAAAAAACTAGTGGCCAGTATTTTACACTAATTTTGAGTCAAAAACTGGGCTTCCAAGCAGGCCATAAAAGGGTGAAAAAACCACTGTAACCTTCTTGTATGCGTAGTGAACTCTTGAAATATCAAAAGTATAATAAGATCAAATACACATACTTTTAAATTTGTATATCCGCACCACCACCTATATATATTGGGTATCCCCATTGTATTCAATCAATCGAATAAAGAGAGAGAATTCCCACCTCTATATTCTGTGTGTTCTTGATTCTCAATTCGCTTGTCCTTACGTGTGTGCCGTCAATGCGAGCGGATGAACGACGACGTTTTACAACACACATCCCATCGTCCTCTATTCTGACAAAGTATCTAGCACCATCGCCTCACAATCCAGCACCATTCACAACTTCCAACTTAAGCCTACATTTATGCACTCTAAGAAAAGGCAACATATCATGTGCACATAGGCCTTCTCGTGTACACACCATGCACACCAACTAACAAAAGTCACGAAAAATTCTGAAAAAATTGTAGATGTACTTCATAGATTACTCTACCTATGTATAAAATTATAGGTTCAAATTCATTATATATCAAGAGCTACAAAAAAGAGAAAATTCTGACAAGTTTAAAGAGTCAGAATTTTCTCTCTTTTTTTGTAACTCTCAATATATAATGAATTTGATTTTGAAACTTCATACACAGGTAGAGCAATCTATGAAGTACATCTACAATTTTTTCAGAATTTTTCGTGACTTTTATTAATTAGTGTGCTCGATGTGTACACAGGAAATCTATATGCACAGGATATATTACCCTAAGAAAAACCTATGTCAAATGACAAAAGTCCTTAAAAAAGAACAGACAATTAGCCGATGATCTAGACACAATTAAAAATTTAAAAGTGCAAAGTGGAACATGGAATTGTAGGTCGCCAAAAAGCAAAGCAAAGAAAAGAAAAGAAAAAGGCAAAAGTAATAAAGAAGGAGAACCGGATACAAAACCCGTAGCTCCAGCAAGGCAGCAGCAACCCTCCCCTCCTCGCAGCCCTATAAATTCGAAGCCACATGTAGTGGCAAATACCCAAATCACTCCTATAAAATTCCACCCACAGACGGAAGCGTCACCGCCGTGCGTGCGCCTCGTTCCCCTTCGAGCAGGCGAGCCCTCACCTCTACCCCCCTTGTTCTCGCGTCTTCTCGCCGCAGCTCCTCGAAGCCCCCCATGGCGGACCAGCTCACCGACGAGCAGATCTCGGAGTTCAAGGAGGCCTTCAGCCTCTTTGACAAGGACGGCGACGGTACCCCCCCTTCTTGCCCTCTTGTCCTCCCCACGCGTTGTGTTCCCCGGTCTCTCGCGGCCGGATCGAGCTCCGCGTCGCTCGATCCGGCCGGATTCTAGGTCCACGTGGTTAGGGCTGCAGATCCGGTCGACCCTGCCCCTGATGGTTAGGGTTTGGTTATTTGTGAGGTAATTTGTTAGTATTTTGGGCTAGCGCGTGATGCTTGCATGTGATGGGATTGTTTGCTCGGATTAGCTGTTCTGTTGTGGTGGGGTTGGGGGGTTCTTTAAGGCGTGATGGCAGCGAAATTTTAGGGTTTCGGTGTTTGATCTGTATATGATTTCCCGGTGCTTTTGAGGAAGGAACGATTTGGGGTGAACTATTTTTCGATGCCTTTGGGAATTATAGTTTAGAGCTGCAGAGCGTTGCGGAATTGATAGTCCCTTCCTCTCTAGCTGAGTCATTCCAACTAGAATCGAATTTCACTAAAACATTTCAGGAAGGACCAGGTTCTTCTCATATGAACAAAGGGTTACATGGTCTAGCACGAGTGTCGTGATGCGCTGGTGGTCACTCAGGTTATTTGATTTTGAGGATAGGATGTGGAATGGACCAACGATTGAATTAGATGTGGAAATTGAGGTGCGAATATGGATGTGCTATAGTAGTATGGGAAGGATAAGTCATTTTTGTTTTAGGGAAGTTATTTAGTGTTGTGAAATTAGCTTCTTCTTTGTATAACATCAATATTGAATGAACTCTGTGATATAGTATATTAGTATGATCTAGGTCCACGATAGCCAAAATCACGTGTTTACTGTGTAGTCTAGACTAAGGCTAACATTTAAGATGTAGAATGCTCATTTCTAGCTGCCGTTTATCATAGCTCATTTCTGGAAGTCCTTTCATGTTATCATGCTATTTCCCTTAATGCTATCCGGTCTGCCTGTAACATTTATCCTTACTGCTCATGCTGCAATAATGGGCTTGTGCAGATGATTTTCAAGCAATGTTTGTTTACCAGTTGCCTGCTGTTGTAAATTCTTGTAGTAACAAATGTGCCTCAATGTGATCAGCATTCTGACTTCTGGTATTATGATGTGTATCCTTACCAAATAGGACTCTCGTGATGTGCTTTGAATTTTTTTGCAGGCTGCATCACTACTAAGGAGCTTGGAACCGTGATGCGATCCCTTGGCCAGAACCCTACTGAGGCAGAGCTGCAGGATATGATCAACGAGGTTGATGCGGATGGCAATGGGACCATCGACTTCCCAGAGTTCCTGAACCTGATGGCAAGGAAGATGAAGGATACTGACTCTGAGGAGGAGCTCAAGGAGGCCTTCCGTGTCTTTGACAAGGACCAGAATGGTTTCATCTCTGCTGCTGAGCTCCGCCATGTCATGACCAACCTTGGGGAGAAGCTGACTGATGAGGAAGTTGATGAGATGATCCGCGAGGCCGATGTGGACGGCGATGGCCAGATCAACTATGAGGAATTTGTTAAGGTCATGATGGCCAAGTGAGGAGTGGATCCCACGAAACAAGTTCAATCTGAAGTGAATTTATTAAAACATCAGGCTTACAAGTTGTGTACTATGTTATGTGCCTTTATCTTGCAGGTGGTATTGTTCGCTAGTGATCAGGTTAGGTGGTGTAGTCATGGGAAGCAACACCAGATACCTGGTTTCTTTTGATTGTGATGTTTATGATGCACCAATTGGAGCTTAGGATTTGTTGAAGTTCATCTTCTCCTGGATTTTGGTTATTTGTGCAAATCTTTTCTTTCAACTATCAAATTATCATTACCTTGAGCGTTTCTCCTGGCGTTCTCTCGAGTGTGCAATAAGATTGAATGGATGACGTATGGCCATGTTTGGAATTTGAGAATTTTGGTAGGAGTTTTGGAGGAATCACACTGTTTCTGGAATATTCATGCTAGCTACTCTTGTACTGGCTTTTTTTTTCTTTTTGAAGACGTGTCGCTTTTTATCAAGATTCGAATCAATAATACATGGAAAAGGTGCCCATGACTGCAAAACCTTGCACTGTTGGAGATGGAATCTTGATACAAGTTCGTTCACTCACGGAAAGGTCCAAGCCAATGGGTATGGCGCAGAGACGTAAAAAGAAACTAGTAATGTGCTTATACGTGGCAACGAAAATTTAATTTACAATAAAAAAATTATTTATAGAGAGTTTTAACTTTATCTGAATAATATTATTCACTTTGAATGTACAATAGTTAAATGTTTAAATCAATTCATCAAAGCATATAAATTCCAAGCACATATTTACAAACTCAAGCTTAAAATTATTTTTAATTTCACAAACTTAAATAATAACATCACAACACTTGGGATTGTAAATTTGTAACGCCATAATTCGAGATCGATCGAGAGAGGCATTACCTGCTGCCCCATAGGCGCAAAGACATTGAAGAGGTAGGCATCATCCGTATGTAGCTATCACCATCAACGGCGTGCATGGCTCGTACGTCTTACTCCGGCTATACCATAGTCCTACTCCATAAACCAACTCCACCGCCTCCTCGCCTTCCCCCGCAAGCGTCTCCCTCAACCTATTGACATCATCCACCACGGCGAGTTTTAGCAGCGCCGCTAGCCTATCTCGCCACCCACCATCGGCGACCTACCCTGCACCACATCGACGAGATCAGGAAGGTCGTCCATTACCTCCGCTAAACGGATAAACTCAGCATATCTATAAGAGAGGCAAGAAACGATGGGGCTATATAGATTCAACAACTGAGGAGATATATATGGAATCCAGATTAAGAAATCGTCAACTAAGGAAGGCAACAAAAGGGAAAGATGCGAGAAGAGACCCAACTCTATGAATCGGGGCTCTACTTCCTTTGGAAGGAAATTAATCAATCTAATCCGAAAAGCACCAGGAGCAATTGCCGCCGATTCGAATGCCAGATCAATAGGAGAAAAAAAGCAATAAATGAGTCATGCATACTCATTTTACCTCCCGCGACGGGATGGTCCAATCCAATTTACCAGGATGGCCATTGCCCGCTTCCTACTCAACCACGCGGGTGCGCACACGTGTTAGGGTGAGGGTAGAGAACGAACGTACCACCACCAACTCCTAATTAGAATTAGTAGAGAAAAAGATAACAAACTTATCTAGTCGCGTCATGCATGGCTGTGCGCATGCTGCTGACCGGCCAGAATCAAATCCATACGTGATTAGATAAAAAGAAAAGATGATTTTATCTACACATACAAGTAAATATTTAATGAAAATGATGCACATGGCAACTCAAAGGCACATGATAACTCAGAAGCTGTATACGTGCAGTATATGGAAAAAGGATAGGTCGTGCAATATTTGAAAATAGAATCAGCTGATTGAGATAAGAGTCTGATACGCCGCAGATCACGCATGTATGTATATCCAACCGAATTAAAACTTTCTCGAGAAGCGGTTGCCTGAAAATCTGCTGGCTAGAGAATCTGGTTGTTCGGCAATCCTGATTGTCTGTGTTGATTGTTGATCAACGTCGATGACGAACAAGTGGACAAGGGTGGTGGAGGGGCCTCGGGCTAGCGGCGGAAGCCCTTAGGCCTACAACGATTCTTGGGGGGACGGAACCTGCAGAATTTGAGTCAGAATCCACAGAATCGGGGGGGGTGACAGCTCCTGATTTTGTGTACAAATCAGCTTTTAATTGTAGGAAAAGCTGTCCAAAATCCTCTTGTTCAGTAGATAATCCGCTTTTCTTTTAATCAGAAGCTATGTAGAAGCTGTCCCAAATGGGTTGTAGACTCAAGACCTGTAGCTCACATGTTCTTTTGTTGGTCCTACCAAAACGATCAAACCCCGTACAACAAATGAACAAACAAGATGAACTATGCCTTTTGGGCGTGGCCTGGACAAAGCAGTGTCATCACATGGCAATCAGAAATAGGGAGCAATTTGTTCTTGGTCATCTGGTTTTACTGTCACAGCTTGAGTAACATTGTAAAATTTGGGTTCATTGCCACTGCTATTTGTGTTCTTTCAAGTCCTCTATAACCTATTTACAACACTGGTATGCTGCAAATTGCATTTGAACAGAAACACTAAAAAACATTAGCAAGCCCACAAGAAATTCATTCTCCGATCTAAAATGAGAAGGCTGGTTTCATTCAATGGAGAGTCAGAGTCTCAGAGATAGCAAACTAACAACGAAAGGCCAACAGAGGCTCATGATGACTAAACACTTCAACAGATACAAGGTTCAACTTCTGGGGAAACAGTTGTAGAAGTAATGTGCTAAGCATAAATACAACCAAACTGACCAAAACAACAATAAACATGAGTTTGCCAAAGAACAAAGATACAATTTCAGTCAAGGTTGGAGCTATCCTTTTCAACCGGTAATGGCAACATCAGAACGTGTTACATATCATTTCAGTTAATTGATCAAAGTAAAATGGGCATGATTGACAACTTACGGATTTATCCAAGACCCTACAATAACTAGGACATCTTCAGTGCAAGAAAATAATCCAAGCTAGAATTCTCAATGTCTAAAACTATTAGTACAATAGTACAACCCAGCAACAAATGCAATAAACAGAGGTAATTTGAGCATTCAACAGTCCTAGCTCTAAAAATCTTAGTTGCAGTACAATCTTTACCATCTGAAAAGTTCCTATCTTTTCTCATGAAATATCAATGGGAACGAACAGTGAAAATGTAAAAGCCAAATGACGATCAATAGGATTATAAATTGGATTCACATCACAAGACGCAAATCACAAATTATCTCATTTCCCTAGCAATCCTCCTTGATTCCATGTACACAGGCATGGGTGCTGCAAACCCAGGCTTGCCATTGTCGTTCTGCTTACTGTACGTGCACTTCCTCTCATCAGCGTCTACGGAGCTCGAGCTCTCAGAGCTCCCATTGGCATCCTCATCCTCACCATGGAGATCGCAAACCTCACTGTTACCATAGAAGCTCACCTTCTTCTTGTTCAGAGCAGGGGGATTTGTCACGAATGAACCATTGCAACCTTCATGATACTCGTTGGAGTTCAACGCCCCACCCATCACCATCTCCTCGTGCTCTTTGACCAGCACATTGTCGACGAACTCCAAGATCCAGGTGAGCTCCCAGCTCACCGCGCACTTCCCCTCCCGGATCATCGGGTCCCCACACTGATCCGAAACTCACATCAAAACTCAGCACTAATGGCATACTGATCGAATCGAACAGAGATCACATTATGGTTTGCATCACCTGGATCACGTCGAGGTGGAGGAGGCCCATGGCGGCCTCGGAGATAGTGGAGGGGTCACCGCACCCGCGGCGCCCGGAGAGGGACTCGCGGAGCACGGCTGTCTTGGAACGGAGGATGGCGAGCTCCTTGAGCTGGCGCAGCATGCGGGAGCACCAGGCCAGGAAGCAGCAGAGATATCTATGAATCCAAATATGGTAACTCAGAAGCTTTATACATGCAGTATATGAAAAAAGAATCGGTCGTATAGTATTTGAAATTTGAAAATAGAATTGGCTCATTGAGATAAGAGTCTAATACGCCGTAGATCACGCATGCATGTATATCCAACCGAATTAAAACTTTCTCTGTTTTATAGGTATACCTAGAAGGTGGGGGGAGAACGGATCACCGCCACCAACTCATAATTAAAAGTAGTAGAGATTTTCAGATAGGTCTCCGCTCCTTCCATCATGACTCACCATATATTTTGTTTTCCCTTTTCGTTTTTAAGTCCCTCTATTTTTGTATGACTAGTTGCCTGTCGAGACCGTCACCCGTTTGTAATTTAGACACAAATTGTAATAGTTAGGTACGGACTATGCCATCTCCCTTACACTTTTTGGATCAAACCAAAGGTGGATGGAACGTCGCTTTATGCGATTGACCACTAGGTGCCCCCATTTGATTATTCCTTTTCTTTTTTCCATTGTTTAACCTGTCTAAGCCCGCTGTTTCGATAATTCGTCATTGATTTGTTATTTTTCACAGCAAGGAAAAGGGAATTGCGAAATAGGAAAATAGAAGAGGAAAGTTTCTTGAGAAGCCTTCACTTCTTCCAGAAAGCAGCCGTTGCAACTTGCAAGCAGCTGAGAGAGTAATTAGGCCTGCCTCTCATGGCGGCCAAGCTTACGCAAGTACAAAGTCAAAATACGCTAAATAATCTGAATAGAGGGAGTACGTGTTGCGTCGTTCTAATTAGTAACATGGAGCAATATCTGAAAGTGCATACATATAGGAAATGTTTTTGTTTAGTACCTCTGAAAGGTCATGCTTGTTTCCGTATCCTCTGCCACTGATTCTTGATATGAAAGTATCTTATGACAAATCCACTAGGCTCCCAGGAATTCGGTTTGGAATTTGATTCCAAGGTGTTTGGGGCGCCACTTGATGGACAATTCCAAAAACTCAGCAATAACTAAGTCCAATTCCTTCCTCTCCCCCGTCAATCATCTGGAATCAATCTCCCTATTGTGGAGCTCTTCTCTTCCCTCTACACCCTCACCTCTTCGCAGTGACGAACACAGAACGAAAATAGAGAGGGACTTATGGCTTAAACTAGTGGTCGACCAAAAACTAGTTAACCTGGGGTAAGTTGGTCTAACTAAAATTCTATAAATTATGTCTAACTAAATGCAAAGACCAATAAGCAACCTGTGGCAAAGCCATTGCAATATTGCATACCTTTAGATCCCGTATGTACTCCTCTCTTGGACTGATGCCATAATTTTTTTCCTATATTTAAATAGGTAGCCTAACAAATATGCTATAAATGTTAATTATGTCCATAGACATTGCATTAAACAACTTTGGGACGTGGTACTTAAGAATTTTAGGTTAGATAACAAAGAAAGCAAGCTAGTATACTTTAATATTAAATTACAACAAAATAGCAGCAAGCAGGAAAAAAATAGCATCAATTTACAATACAGTGAAAAAACAGTGATACAACACGAGAGGTGGTGATGACCAGCTGTAGGGGGGCTGGCACCCACCTTAGCCCAGCCCTTGATCCGCACCTACCTCTTCGCAACTCCCAAGCACTTGCAGCTAGAGTTACGAATTTAGTTTTAGATTTTTTTAAGCACCCATCGAAATTCGGTTATTTTGGAAATTATAGTGTACTTTCAGGACAAAACGGTTGGACAAAAAAAAATTGATTGTTTGACAAAATTTGACCTGAATTTAAATTTTTAGATAAAATTTAAATGAACCCTTTGAAATGTATCCAGGCAAGTATACTGCGAGACCAACCAGACAAATCTTATTTTCCCCGACGAAATTCAAAACCCTGTGTTATGGCCCCAAGTTCAAAATCGGCTCATGCGGCTAACATCAGCGCCAACCAAGTTTTGGCCGCATTTGAGATCAACTTTCGACTTCAGTAAATGTCCTAAACCGCCACTTAGAAGGATTTCCAACTTAGCAAAAAAAATTAAGAGCTAGAAATTTCAGTGTACAAATATGGTTTTCATTAAAGTTCAGAGCCTTGTAACTTGAGAGCTATAAGGATCTAGAATGCGCATGTTAGTGGGTTGAAAACTAGAGACTTTTCTCTATGCCATGGTTGAGTTTTGAGCCCAATCCAACATCAAATACTAATTGAAATCTTAGCGTCAAGATTGAATCCTATGCTGAAATTTCTGGAGACTTAGCCAATTATCTCTTGCTTACCAGTGGGGCTAATTGAGCAAAGCAAATCAGCACAAAGGGTTTAGGGGCAGCAAAACAAATGCAGTAGCCAGCACACTCTCCTTCCTGGTTTTCTTTTTCTCCCCCAAAGCAGCCCCTTCCTCCAGCTCCAAACCGTGCAGCCCTTCTTTTCCTGGAGTTCTCCTCCCAAGCCAGCCATTCCCCAAGCCGAAGCCTCCCTCCTGCAGCTCCTCCCTGGGCGCCTCCCCTCCCAGCATCTCCTGGCCGGTGCACTCCTCCCTGCAGCTCTCCTGGTGGCGCCTCTCCTTCCTCCCTTCAAGCAGCAGCCCTCCTCCTCTCCTCTCTTGATCCCCATGTGAGCTCTTAAGGTGAGACCTCTCCCCTAGGGTTTGATTGGTGTTTTCTAGTTTTGGGGGCAGCAATGGTGGTTTTGGGGGCTATGGTGAGTAGAGATTTGGGATTTGAGTGGGGAACAACCATTCTAGGGTTTGGGGAAAGATTCAGATTTTTGAGCAGATTTCATAGCTCCTGTTCTTGACTGATTCGAGCAAGTTACGAGCATTTCCTGCTAGATTAACTGTAGAGAAAGTTGTGGATAATGGAATTATCTTTCATCTCCAACTGGAATCACTCAATTTCGTTAATCCAGCTGAAAGTTATGTCGATTTTAGTGCGTGCTGCTCTGAAAATGCTGAAAATGTGGAGCTGAAATTGAGCTGCGAATTAAAATTAGTTAGAGGCCGAATTAGAAATTAATTTTGCCTGAGAAGTTGTAGGAAATTTCATGTAGATTGTAAAAATATCATCCTTTACTCAATTCCGTTAAGTATATCAATTTATATGATGAAATTTGTGCATGCTGTTCTGAAACTCTGAAACTTCTGAACACTGAAACTGTTCTCTGTTCCTGGCCGAACTGGGAATTCTCTGTGCAGAATCTGGGTGATTGGCCAAAGCTAAGTGGTAGGTTTATGTCTTGTGGTCGTCTAGGATCTGAGTTTGCTCAATTTGATTAAGTGATCAAAAAGTTATGGCCATTTGTATCAATGTATGTCCTGAAACCGGGTTTTGCTGAAATTCAGACTTTGGGGCTGAAGTTCAGAGTTTAGTTGAAAACTTTTAATCTACGTTCTGAATGTTAGGATGCATGGTAAAGTTAGATCACCCTCTTGTGGTCCTTTCGAGTCCAAGAAGTCAATTTTTGGATTAACCAAATAAAAGTTATGTTTGTTTAGAGGAATGTGCTTGTTATTTTCAGATTTTGCTATAGAATAGAAGTGGAGTTTAGCATTTGTGTTTTCAGTTTTAAATTGAGTTGAATGTTTGCACTTTTGGAGCTGGCTTGGGTGATGCATTTGGTATTTTTATTTCATATGCATTGCATGCATCTCATTTCATGCATTGTGATCGTGTGAAAACGAGCACGCTGAGGGTGGCGTGGCGGTGGACCGAGGGTTACCTTTACCAAGAGCCGTTTGTAATCGAAAATCCAGCGGAAGCTCAAGGCAAGCACCTAAGCATTTTCAACCTTATATAATTGTATTTTGGCAAATAAATTGCTTATTGGATGATTATGTCTTGCATTAGGAATTGAAATGTGGGATAGGGTTAGAACCTACTTGTTGCACATACACTCATTGTTAATTATTGAACATCTTCCTTGGAGCTAGTGTATGGGTAATTATAATGTGTCCATACTTAGTTTGCTTAGATGTCGGGTATGGGCCAAGTGGTGGATGGCTCCATCACTTGAGATTAATTACTTCACTCTAATGGGTTGCAATTGGTTATAATTATGCTTTGAAATGGAAAACTTGAGACCAAGGCGAGGGTTGGATCATTTGGGTGTGGAGACTCAAATATTGTAGTCTACTTTGTGTTGGTTAAGGATTGATCCGTTGTTTGCCATGTTGATCGAGCACCCCTTGTTGATCGCATGCCCGATATAATGGTACGGTAAGCCACCCTTTCATGGCATACTACTCGATGGGTCATGCCCTCATGCGATTGGACGTGGTTGAGGGCGAGGCCTAGGTCTCTCTCAAGGGCTAAGCGAGGCTTGAGCCGCTCAAGGGAGGTTGCTAGGTGCTCGGGCCGCATGAGGATGGTTCAACGAGTAGATATGGATGGAAGGAGGGTTGACATGAGGTTCCTTGTGGCACATGTCGTGCGATTGATGATCCCCTGCAGGGTGAATAAGCGATTCGAATTGCCGCGCTCTCGGATATGAGCACGCTTGTATCATCCGACACTTCAACGTAGTAACAACTTAAACTTGAAACTAGTTGGCGTACTTGATGTTGATACTTGTTTTATGACATTATTTGCTCTCTTTCATGTAAAATTTCAGATTTCACTCTAGTAGTAGGTGCTGTCCATAAATGCTATAAAAATTGTAAATTGAGTAGTTGAATGTGAATATGAACCAAAGTTAAGCTTTTATGCACTTGTTACCTTAAGCTTACTCCTTGCTACATCCAAATGCATATGCCTTCGAGTCGGTCATATATGGACCACGGGTAAGTCTTGCGAGTACCTTCTGTACTCATGCTTCTGCTTTGTGGTTTTCAGGTGAGGACCACGACGGGTGTGAGTTCTGTCCGTACTGCTTCTCGGTGGTCGGGCGGGGCACCGAGTAAAAGCTAGCTCAACGATGTAAACGCCCGAAAGTGTTCAAGGGCAGGACACTTCCGAAGATATCTTACTTTTGGGTTGAATTTGGTGGTTGTTCATTTATTTTGTTGTAAAGTTAACTTTAAAACTTGTTATGGCTATGTTTAATTACTTGACTATTTCCGTTGTGGAACTTGTTGTATGACCATGCTCATCACATGTCTAGTAGGTTGTTTCTACTCTTGATGATCCTTTTGCTATGTTGTTGTTGTTGTGCCATATTTGTTTAGTTAATTGCTCTTATGCCTGCTGAGTGGATGTCCTTACTTCTAGGGGCGTCATGCCGAAATTTTGTAGATTTCCTGAGTCTAGGCTAGTTCTTGCCTCGTGTGGTTGTTTGGTTTGTCTTTGTACTTTGGTTTTTAGTCATTGTTGTGCTTCCGCATTGCGTATCTGGTAGTAAAGTTTTGGGTTCATTGCCCCCTTTATGCGAATTAAATTGATATGGCGATGGAAACCGGTATGTGAGGCGATCCTGGGCGAGTTTCGGGTTGCATACTGGGGGAATACTGGGATTGTTGTCGAGTTATTTGAATGGGTTCGTTGTTGTCCTAATTGGGCTTGGGTGTTAGTACTGTGAGCACCATCGGTGATCCGTTACTAGCCTCTAAATCCAATGAGGACGACCGGACATTCGAATAACCCGAGGACGGTCTGAGCAGCTCCTCTCACCCTACTTGCAGCGACCCGCATCACCATCAACCTCAGCACTAGCCACAGCATCAAGTCGTTGTTCCACCCGCCTGCGTGGAACCGCGCCTCATCGCCTCCAGCAGCCAAGCATCGAGAGATCGAACACCGGCGGCAAATGGTGGAAGTGACTGCGGCAAGGAGGACGGCCCGTTTACTCGGATCGGAGATCGCTTGCTTCCCTTGTGCATCTTGGCGTTAAACGTTCTTTGAGCTCCTAGCTGCTACTTGTTCTATCGTACCCGTCGTATTTATTTGGTTCTTCAGATCGAGTAATTTGAAGTTTTTACTCGTCAATTAGGTGCTTGATCCGATAATCTCTGCCTGGAGTTGGTTTCTTGATGGGGATCTCCGCCTAGAGTTGGTTTAATAAGGGACTACAGAGAACGTAGTCTTCGCCGTGGTAGCAGGACTAAACGTAGGCCAAACCACTGGAAGAGATGATGATGGGCGGCATTGCCGAGGCCGTCCATGTACCAGCTACTAGGGGTGGGCATTTTTAAACCGAAACCGAATTACCGAACCGAACCGAATTAACCGATTATTTCGGTTATTTCGGTTTTCGGTTTTCGGTTCGGTTTTTATTTTGGTGTAATTCGGTTTTCGATGTTCGGTTCGGTTTTTCGCTTTCAAAAACCGAAATAACCGAATAACCGAATAGCCCATGTATAATACTATTTTTATACTATTCTTCCTAAAACCACTAAACAATTTACATGTTATAATACATTTATGCATATGTTTAGTATATTTATATGTTTTATTATGCTTATATTGTAATTACATATGAATATTGTGTGGGTTTATCCATACTTTATGTTGCAATATGAGAAGGACTAAATCTAATTTACCTAGTGTTATTCATATTTGGTTAACCAAAAACCGAAATAACCGAACCGAAATATTTCGGTTAATTCGTTCGGTTTTTTATTTTTATCCGAGAAATTCGGTTCCCGTTTTCAAAAACCGAATTATTTTAAAACCGAAAAAACCAAACCGATTAAACCGAAAAAACCGAATGCCCACCCCTACCAGCTACCACCAAGGTTCAAATTTTCGTTTTGTGAAAAAATTCAGACCCAGCTGAAATTCGAAATTTTGGATGAAATTCGGTAATTTCGGCCGAAGTACATTCAAATTCAAAAATAAAAATTCAAATCCGGTTTGTTTGGCACCGAAATTTCGGATAATTTCGGCGAAATGGTTCAAACAATGTCAAAAAAATTTCAAATTTTTTTTGTAGGTTCCTGACACATTAAATATGTTTTCATAAAATTTTCAGATAATTATCAGTTTTGTGGATTTTTGAAAAATTCAAACATTGGTACTGTCCCGATGAAACGTTGATCGGCAAGTTTGAACCAGATGAAAAATAGTACAAACGACGTTAGAAACTATTGAATTTTTTTTTGGAGATTACTGGAATATTTATCATATTTCTATAAAAATTTCAGATGATTATAAAATGTGAGAAATTTTTAAAAATTCAAACATTGAAACTGTCTTGGTAAAGCGCTGAGCGGCAAGTTTCATCCGAATGAAAATTAGAACAAACGAGGTTATAAAATTTTCAAAAATTTTCTAAATGGTCCTGACATATTTTTAATATTCTCATAAAATTTTCATATGATTATCAAGCGTCATGAATTTTTAAAAATTTGAACAGTGCTACTATCCTGTTAAAAGGCCGATGATCAATAATAGATTTAATTTAGCAATAAGAAAGGTTTAAATTTTTTAAAAATTTTACATAAGGGTGACAAGGAAATGGTTAATATCTCATAAACATTTTGAATCAATATCACACTCCAGTGAATTTATAAAATTCGTAGAAGTTACAGTGCCATTTATGTTCTTTCTCTGTTTGATTTTTGAAATATAATACAACAAATTAAGTTCGATTAACTTGCATTGATAGATTTTATTGAGCAAACAAAGAAATTTTAAATTTTTTTTAAAATTTTATAGCATGGTAATGAGGAAATTATTAATATTTCATAAAAAGTTTAGATGATGATCGCACTCGAGAAAATTTAGAAAAATCTAACAAGTTTATTGTCCTAATTATGTCCATTCTATTTTTGATTTTTTAAAGATAAGAAATGATGTTAAATTATTTTGAAATTTTTTTTGTATGATACCAAACTACTAATGATGGTACCATAAATTTTTCATATCATTATCAAGCTTGTAAAAGTTTTTAAAAATCTGAAAGTGTTTCTACCCAAATTTTAAAAAATCTCAAAAAATTAGTTTTTCAACAAATTTTCATAGAAGATCACTTTCTAATAGGTTATTGGACCAAATCCGGTGCTCAAACTTCAAAAACCGGATTCAAAACCCGAAATTTCGGCGAAATATCCCAAATTTCGCCGACATTACTGTAGCATTTCAAAAAAAATTTTGAATTTTTAAATTTGCCCAGCATTTGTAATCTCTGGGGGTCCAAAATCCGAAATTTTGCCGAATTTCGACGAAAATTTGAACCTTGGCTACCACAGCCATTGCCAAGCAAGAGAAGTAGGGCCACTTGAAAAAAAAATCGGGTTCTACGGATTGGAGTGAATTAATTCCGTTTCAAAGAACAGCCAAACATTAAACATTCAGATTTGAATTGACATGAACCAAATTCAAATTCTACAGAAAGAGGAATCGGCACTCAATTGAATGAATCCATTTCAACGCCTGGCAGCCAAACATGGTGTATTTATCTTTTTTTTTTAAATAAACGGCAGGAGCTCTGCCATGCATTAAAGATAGAAAAATCCAGAACATCAGAGGACGTGGCACATTAATCAGGTTGAAAAGGCGCTGTAGACAAAGTTTTAGAATGCTGATTGCGTGACATGTAAAAGGGAGAGATGACATACAACTTCTGAGCCTTCCGAGAAAACCTTGGTTGCGGCATACCAAGCGTCTTTTGCCGCGGAGCACCTTCGGGTAGCCGCCCAGTAGGACAATGGTTGCCCACGCTCTCGACGAGCGAAACGGCACGAACCAAGTGCTCACCCTCTCCTCACCCCGTCGAATTTTTTTTATTGTAGCTCTTTTCATGTTTACCTCAAAACTAGGCCCTGTATGACCAGTTTTGCAAAAATAACCCTCTGTCTAAGCGCAGAAAATCCTATGGTTAAAGTGTGTCACCTACAACTGTAATAACACAATTACAAGTTTTTTAGAGTAAAATTATCACAACTTTAGGTGATAACATAAGGGAGTATTTTATTCTTAAATAGATTTTTAACTCTAACCCTATTCTTATTTTATATGTTAGCATAGTAAATAGTGTTTTTTTACACACATAAAAAATGAATTAGTACATATTTTTTGTTTTTGACATATGTTATCTTTGTTAACGATTTACCTCTCTTTGAGAATAACAATTAACATTAATATTTTGTCGAGCATATTGCTTCAAAAAAATAAAATGTAAATATTTGCAAACAAAAATCAACTCTCACAAATGATGTATATTTTTTATTCAAAGGACTATAAAAATTCTTGTGACCACTAGATTCATGACAATTGGCACCATCAAATTCCTTCAAATAAATATCTAAAATATTTAGATATTTCTAGGAAACTATCTAGATTTTAGAAAGATTTTCAAATACTTTAATTGGACCCTTTTTATAAAATCTCTATCAATTTTGATAAAGTAGTTGAGTGCATGTGCTATTGTAATGACAATTTTTGAATTGAGTATTAACTAAACAAATGCCCATATGTCATTCCATGATACCTATAGTTAAACTTTTGAAACTTTGACTATGGATATAGTTTTAAATATTTACATTGAATACATAAAAATCATATATATATATATATATATATATATATATATATATATATATATATATATATATATATAAAGCCTTTTTCCGTACTCAGGAGTACATACTTCCACCTCTAATATACCACTTAAATGAGTACTTTATACTCTTTTATCACTTTTGGTACACTCCAATAATAATTCTAAGATACTCCAATACGATATGGTACCATTTTCCATATGTAAAAAGGAATATATAAACAAATTATGCTATAAAGGGTGGACTTTAATGAAATTTTTCGTGAAACTCACTTTGGAGTATCTTATAGTTAGTATTAGAGTATACTCAAAAGGATAAAGAGGTATAACAATATCATTTAAACGGTATACTGGAGATGGGAGTACATACACCTAAGAGTATGGAATCATTTTCATATATATATATATATATGAAAAATATCTTTTATTCCCGGGTGTAGTTACTCCCACCTCTAAAATACCACTTAACGAACTTGAAATACTCCTTTATCATTTTGGGTACACTCATACATTAATTATAAGATACTCCAATGTGAGCCACATAGAAAAATTGTAAGGGAGTCCATAATTTTTAGTGTATTTTGCAAATACCTTCATACATACATATAAAAAGGAGTATGTCCAAAAATGTGCATACCACCTCTGAAAAAATGTATATACCATCTAGATGATCTTATATACTCATATACTACGTGTACATACCCTCCGTCGCACAAGGCACACACACACACACACACACACACACACACACACACACACACACACACATATATATATATATATATATATATATATATATATATATATATATATATATATATATATATATATATATATCTTGAAATGTAGTTTGATAATATTATAATTTTCTTGAGCTTTACAAACATATTACAATATAAATTTGTGGTCAAAGTTGCATTTTGGGTACTAATGTCCAAAACGACATATATTTGTGACTAGATGAAGTATGTTTTGAGATATACATCTTAAAATATTTTGATTATTTTCAAAAATCACGACCATATGTACTTATTCACATACACTCATCCATCAAATCCATTAAAACTTAAAAGGAAGAAAATAATACGGGACCAACACCCAAATTCAAGACCAAACCGAATCAACTTGGTATTTAAAAACAAAAAAGGTCTTAATCAGTTTGGTTGTTGGGATAAATTCCCTAAATATATTGGTCTATGCGAACCATATAGAATATAGAAAGGAAGTGACGTTCGTGTAATAGTGGAGTTAGGTGTGTGGGATTCCAAGCAACATGCATGAGTGATGCCATAAATCTACTCGACATTTAGGAGTAGTGCCATAAACAAATTTGGTTGCATGGTTAGAGAACATTCCCTTCCTATGTCTGATTTTTTTTTGAAAGTTTTGAAAACTTCAAAGATTGGTTTTCATGGATTTTCAACTTTTAGGTGGTTTTCATTGGATACACTTTGATGCAATCATCTTATCAAACGCGGCATTTAGCACAGAAGTCCGAACCATAATGGCTAAAGTCCACTCTGTGTAATTTATCTCGCATTTAATCTTTTTCCAAATGAGTAAACAATCATATAGGATGATTTGGCTCTGAATTTGTCCAGTAATTTAGAACATATTATGTAGTAAAATTACATTTTACAGTTTTTTTCTTTGGAATTGTCATTTATGTTAATGGTGATATGTGAATAAGGCTTGCATCATGTAGAGTGTTCTCTTTCATGTTGTTTTTGTATTATTATTCTTGTAACGAATTGCGTTTGTTGACTAAGATAATTCTTATCCTCATTTTCAGGCTGTTTCTGGTTTAGCAGCAGACGGTAGGCAGATAGTCTCAAGAGCAAAGTCAGAGGCAGCCAATTATGAAAAGTGAGACTAACTGAAACCTTTGATTCCATACCTATTTGTTCAAAACCATAGTCTAAAACTGTAATGCAACAGGGTGTATGGAGAACCCATGCCTGTAAAGGAGAATTGGCTGATCGTGTAGCTAGCTACGTTCATCTATGTACACTCTACTGGTGGCTCCGGTAAGTCATTCAACATTTTCTCCCCATTCAAGAAGGTGGGTGCCTTCTTCAATATGATGTCTGCTTAAGATGTTAATTTGATGCAATTTAAACTCTGTCTGTCTTAGGCCTTTTGGCTGTGGAGTTATTCTTGGAGGTTATGATAGGGATGGGCCACAGCTCTACATGATCGAACCTTCAGGGCTCTCCTATGTGAGTTCTTACCCTAATACATGATAGTTCTTTCATTTTGTCTGTATTTATGAGGACTGGGAAAGGACCTAGTTGGCTAGGTTGTACAGATTTATATCTTGTGGTGGTGGCTGGCTCATATAATGAACTGATTTGCATTCTTCACTAGTGAACAAACAACTTTGTTTTCATGTATGAGTTTTAAGGAGTGCATATTATGTGTAATATTTAGCACCCATGTGCAATGCTGCTTCCAACAGCACTAAATGCATGTGGATTCATGACTTACTGAATTGAATTTCGTCAGAAATACTTTGGTGCTGCACTGGGGAAAGGAAGACAGGCTGCAAAAACGTAAGCTAATCAGGTTTCCATAATTTGTGTTACTGTATGGTTCGATTGATATCTGTAGTAGTGCCCAACTTCTCTTTTGTTGCAAACCACTAGGACACCTATGACAGTGGCACATTCATGGGGCATTAATTTTGATGATCCTATAAATACCATCTTAATTTGAAGCATATGGCATTTAGGAATTAGGATTTTTTTCCTGTTTTCAATGATTTTCTATACATCAAATGACCTGTCCCCAACTAGCATATGTGCAGATACTAGTTTTAATAAGCAGCAGCACCATTCCATGTTCAATGAGTGAATGATGCTCTTGTTGCTTATATTGGTAGTACTGTACAAGAATAATAAGGCTTAGGTTGGCATTTTGATGTCTTTTAATCTACACTTTTATTTTTACTATATAATGCATCAGTTTTGAATTTGGATTAACCATAACCTTTTGCTTTTCCCACCTAAAATAATTTCTGATTAATACTCAATGTTGATGTGCTATCTCATGCTTATATCTACGCTTCATCAGACCATGATTCATATGATCGAATGACCAAGACAGGCCGTATTTGCTCCCCACTCCCGAGGGTCGAAGAAAGACACCAGCAACAAATAAACGATGGGTCAAATGCACCAGCTTCCAATGGACAGAAACAAGACTTGAAAAATCTGGAACCTTCACATCTCCATGCTCCATGACACGTGACTAAGCACCTGTGAAACAAAGAAACTATTTACAAAATTGTTTCTTTGGCTAGCTGGTGAGAAAGAAAATTACCCTTTGATCTTTGAACTTGGAAAGTAGAATTAGTCCTTTTAAAGTACAACGGTGGAGACATGCACACATACATCCACGTACACACATGCACCCACTTGTATGTGTTTTATACTGCAGAGATTGAGTGAATCCGTGACCTCATGGAGCACGGGCACACTTTCTCACTGAGCCGCACTTGCCTGTATATAATAAGGTTATATTTGGATCCATTAGTACTAACAGTTAACTGTTAAAATTAGTTAAAATAGATCTAAACAGCTCAGCTAATAGCTTAACTAATAGTTAGCCAACAACCTAACTAATAGTTATCTCATTAGCTGACTCTCTCTGCTAATTTCAGCAAATGGATGGTCAAAAGACCAATTTACCCTCAGCCCCTTCACCGTAAACAGATAATTAATGCAAAGGTACAATAGATATTTTCACCCATAACTAAATTTCTAACTACTTATTAGCTAGTAGTTCCAAACAGCCTCTAGGAGAAAACAAACTTATCATTGGAGCCTGGAATTAATAGGCTACGAAGTCCCACCCCTCTCCTGCTGGTATGGCGATGGCTTCGTGAAAGTAGAATTTGTCTATTTAACACAACTATGAACCTTTGCAAGGAGATTTGAGCCCACCGCTGCGCGATAGACACATTCTTTTAGCAAAATACCATTGAGAGATGAATGATTTATTATCTAACAGGTTTGAACTTGCGGTTTCTTGGGCTTAATTAATATAAGCTGGTCTTTTTGCTACATTACTTTGTTAAAGCTAAAATTTGTCAACTTCAATTAATTTTTTGCCTGAAAAATTCAGAAGAACCAGCCATAGTTATTAAGTCATCGCCTAGGCGTCCAAGCGCTGGAGGAAGCTCGCCATGGCCGCTCGCCTCGCCTGGCTAGGGCACTGGTCTGCATCACCCACTCACCCCCACCGCCATCTGCTCCAGCCATCACTGCTCTGCATCGTGCCGCCGCAGTTGTCCACCACAGAAGACTCGACAAGTTCTAGCACCGGATCTGCGCGGATCTCCACACGCCTCCTCGCCGGATCTGCGCCTTCGAGGTCATTAGCACCTCCGTCGCCTCTAGATCTGCGCCAGATCTGCTCCTTCGCACACCTCCGCGCCGAATATGTTCCTTTGAGATCACCAGCACCTCCGAGGTGAGGGCGGCGAGCGTGGGTTAGGGGTGGCGCTCATGGACGTGGTCGACGATGGTCGCCACCACATCCGGCCTCAGGAAAGTCGGGGACGACGTGCAGTGTAGCCGTCAGATCCGGTCACCTAGAGCTCGATGGGGACGCCGGGGAAGAGAAGTCGACGGGTGCTACCTGGATTGTGATGGGATGAGGGGCCGTTGGGGCGGTGGGAGTTGGGACAGCTTGGAGAGAGAGGAAGCAAGCCAAGGACATGGGCGGCGATGGAAAGAGTGGCATGGGGTTACCAGACAAGGCAGAGTGAGCAGGGGCTGCAGATGTGTTGCATTTTAGTGGATGCATTGCATTTTCGTTAGACGCCTAACTGTCGTCTAGGCGTTCAGGCACCCTAGTGGTGACTCGCCTCGTCACTTCGTCAGGGCGCCATGATAACCATGGAACCAGCTATATATGTCAAACAACACGAGATGAAGATTACGATTTCCATATAATTTTATAGCAAGGAAACTTGATAACAAAGAAGCTGCATGTTGTTTGAGAAATTAATGTAGAATTATCCCAATTACCACGAAATTCTTTATTATTGAGTTGCATATTGCTTTTGATGGTCTTCATATATATCTATGATCTACCTTTAATCTCATGTTGCAAAATACTATATTCTACAATATGATGTTATAATGTTCACACGGGCAAGTACGTGCCTTCTACTAGTATTAATTAATCAATAAACTCTTTCCTTGAGCCATAACAGAAATATTTAACTAGAATTGGTCAAGATTCTTTGAACTAACTAGATTCCACAATGCAGAACGACAACACCAAACTGGCCCTAATGCTTTAGATTATAATTTGATGGACATATTTTACATAATGTAAATGCATCTGTTAGTCCCTCAATATTTTAGTCCATGCATTAGTCTTTTGGGGGATTCGGGGTTTAAGGAAAGAGTTGGCGATTGGCAAATACTTTCATGCAGGCTACCTTCAAGGGAACATACTGGATGCGGTTTTTGGCATTATTGCAATATGAGGACAACAGGGAGACCATTCGGCTGGCAAGCAAGGCATTGAATGCGGTGGTGTTGGACATTGCCAAGAATGGATGGAGACACAATTATAGAATTTGCTTTTAATTTTCAGTCTCTTAGCTTATTCTTTTACAATAAAGTTATACGGTTGTGACCGTTGTAAAACTCGATTGTATGCAATTGCAGAGACCGGATTTTAATCTTTTATCTAAAAAATGATTACTAGATCATTATCAAACCGTGAGCTTCATTCTACATAGAACTTGTGTGATTGAAATTTCAAAACATTGAAGAACACCCCATTCAATGGAAAACAGTTGCAGTTAAATGCATTTCCAAAATACATATATGATGATTCAGGAAAACATGTTTCTTAAACCCAAGTTTTGAAGAAGACACTTTGTAATTTTATTGGTCATAAACAGTGGTTCTGTATTCTGATTCATCTATTTGAATGTTGTCTTACAGGGAGATAGAGAAATTAAAGCTTTCTGAGCTAACATGCAGGGCAGGCATTGTTGAGGTTGCAAAGATGTATGTCCTAACTCCTAATTCTTTTGCCATAGCACTGCAAGCTTCCTCTTAAGAATTCTCATCTTAATTTATCTGCTATGGATGTCTTGAAAGTTTTTCACTTATTTACTAATATGTACCAAATAGGTCAGTTGTTACAAGTTAATGATGACGGCTTTTGATATTTTCCCTCCAGAAAAAAATAACACTGTATTTAGTCATTGGAGGCATTCTTTTATACTGCTTTTACAATACGATCCTTGGTATCATGATTTTACTGTTAGTATGTTACAAGCAATGGTTGTGGTTGCTCTGTTACAAGTTTTTTTTTTTGAGAAGAAACAACAAGGGAAGTCCCCGTTGGGAATTAAATTAATCGAAACCAAAGGAAACGAGAAAACAAGGCCGGTGAGGAACCGGCCAAAGAGCAGTTAAACGAGTCTAGAGCCCCACGCTAGAAAATCCTCCCGGAAATTATCATGCAACCTAAATGATTGTAAGCGAAATTCAGAAAGGCACCAATACTTCCAAGCCAGGAAACAAACTAGCATGGATCTAAAATTTTGTCGTTACGTTGCTTCCAAACGCCCCAGGAGGCAATCATGAAGGCATCCATGAAGAAAGGAGCTTGATCAATAGCAAAAGCAGCCGATAGCCTTTGGAAGATCCCAGTGTCAAGATCCCAGGATATGTGCAGGGCGTTCCAGCATCTTTTGTTAAACTGACAATCAAAGAAAAGATGGTCTCTAGACTCTTCAACAGAAAGGCTGCAGAGAACACGCTTATAATTAGATCCGAGAATTGGGCAATTCTTCCTACGGCGATTGCCTTGTATTGAGGCGATCCAAGCGAGCAACCAAGCAAAGATTTTCAACTTGGTTGAGCATTTGGCTTTCCAGATCCAGATAATCGGCCTCGGAACAGAGACATGGTTGAAAACCATCTTGTAGAACCTACTGGGATTGAAGTCCTGAGAATTCCAAATATAGGTCCATTCATCCAGATTTTCATTTATGATGCCAACAGACTGAATCAAGTGGTAAAGATGTTGAAGTTCCTGGAAAGCCTGATCTGAAAGAGGTAAATGAAAGTTCTCAGAAATTGCCGGGTTAAGAATGAAGGAAGCCACATCGGTATATCCATTCTTGACAAAGGAATAGAGGTGCAAGAATTTAGATCTCAAATGCATGTTATTCCAGACGTCTTCCCAGAAAAGGACAGTATCCCCCCTACCGACGTGGCATTGGGCGATTCCTCTGAATTGATCCAGAAGAGAAAGAATATCTTTCCACCAAAAGGATCCTCTCTTTCCCGAGGCCTACGGAAGAACCGACTGATAGTAGGAGGACCACACCAGATGTAACCCAAGGAATGTCTTTTTTATTGAAAAACTTGTGCAAGAATTTGATCAGCAGCGCAGTATTATGAGTTTTCAGATTGATTACCCCCAGACCTCCTCTAAATTTAGGCTTGCAGACCTTGTCCCAGTTAACCAGAGATTTGCTTCTACCATTGATATCATTCTTCCCCCATAAACATATCCTCCTAGCTCTGTCGATGCTGTGAACGACCGCAGCAGGCAGCCTGAGAGAGCACATGGCAAAGGTAGACATAGAGGAGACTACGGAGTTCACCATCTAGAGCCTCCCCCCGTAAGAGAGCAGGGAAGAAAACGAGGTAACCCTCCTACGAATTCTGTTGACCAAGGATTCAAAATCTTTAATTTGGGGTCTGGTGGAACCCATAGGAAGCCCCAGATAAGTAAAGGGGAATTTCTGCACTTTGCAACCAAAGAGGCCAGCCAGGGGCTCAAGTTCCATGTCGGACAAGTTGACGGGGAGCATACCAGACTTGGAGTAGTTGATTCTTAGCCCAGAGACAGCCGAGAATGATTGAAGAAGATATCTGAGCACGAAAAGCTCTCTCTGACAAGTCTTGGCAAAAATGATGGTGTCATCGGCATACTGAATAACCGAAAAATCCGCCTGAGTGCCTAAGTCGAGCGGTAAAGATAGGATTCCTGCCTGCTTGGCACTGTTTAGAATATACTGTAGCAAATCAGCAGCAATAGCAAATAGAAGCGGAGAAATTGGATCCCCCTGTCTGACCCCTCGCTTGTAACTGAAGTAGGACCCAGGGATCCCATTGAAAAGAACCGAAGAAGAAGCCGAGCCAAGAATGTTAACCATCCAGCAAAGGCATTTACTAGGAAAGCTCAAGGCCGAAAGCATGGCAATGATAGCACTGTGCTCGACAGTGTCAAACGCCTTAGCGAAATCAAGCTTAATGAGCACGATTTTTTCTTTGGAACTCTGACAGAGGTGAATATATTCAAAGGTCCAAGCCAGACTATCTTGGATGGATCTACCCTTAATGATGCCATACTGATTCTTATGCACTATAGTGGTAATGACTGAATTTAGCCTAGAAGCCAGAAGCTTAGTAACCAATTTGACACTGAGATTAAGCAGAGAGATAGGTTTAAAGTCATTCGGGTTTTTAGGATTGTCGGTTTTGGGAACTAAAACAATGAAGGACTGATTAATAGGAGCCAGAGAAATGGATCCTTCATGGAAGTCATAACAAAGCCTATAGAAATCATCTTTGATAATGTACCAACATTTTTTGAAGAACTTCCCATTGAAACCATCGGGACCAGGCGCGCTTTCAGAATGGAATTAAGCCACCACATTATCAATCTCATCAGTAGAGAAGGGGGAGTCAAGCCATTGGAGGCCATTCCTCGGGGAGATAAGATTTGGAAGGTCAAAATACATGGTGGGGTTGTCAGAAATCCCCATTCTGGCTGAGAAAATAGAGAAAGCAGGTTGGCCTTGGCATTATGCTCATAAAGGATATCCCCGTTCTCAGAGATGAGAGAAGTGATTAGATTATGACGGTATCTCTCAGTCGCCTTGCTATGGAAGAACTTTGTATTTTCATCCCCAAGTTGAATCCAACGAATCGTGCAACGGCTCCTCCAAAAAGAGTTCTGGGCACGCAGCAGATTAACCAAATGAGCTTTAAGAATCGACCTGAAATTCCTTTTATGTATGAATAAGGATCTGTATTGCTCAATACTGTCTAGAACCGCTGTGCAGAGAGAGCAGTGAGAAATCTGATCTGCAATGAGGGATAGATTCTTTTTCCATCTGAAGAGGGTACGCTGAAGGTGAGAGAGTTTGACTTTAATATTTGAGACAGCCAAGAGATCCTCATGATGATGCTGGAGCTAACTATGCTGCATGGTCTGCATAAGATCCATCCGATGAAACCAAGAATTTTCAAATCTGAACACAGAACTCTTAGGGATATGAGTCCGAATTTGGGCAATACACGGGATATGGTCAGACATGGTTCTAGACAGAGGTAACCAAAGAGTCGCAGGGAAAGAGGTAGTCCAGTGGGTAGAGGTGAGGCACCAATCCAACCTCTCCAAAAGGGGATCATCTTGCATGTTGCTCCAAGTGAATTTCATACCTTTGAGAGGAATCTCAATGAGGCCGAGCGTAGTAATGATACCATCAAAGACTTGAGCATCATGAAGCCTGCCCCTCGGCTTGTTTCTATCCAGAGAGTTCCTATAAAGGTTAAAGTCCCCCATAAGCATTAAGTCCTCATCATCTTGGATGGACAAATTCGACAGCCAGTTCAAGAACTCTGTTTTGCAAGGGTTAGCACTAGGACCATAAACCGAAGTGAGGGTTCAGGTTTTGCCATTATGCTTTGCTCTGAATTTAACCGAAAGGGCGAAGGAAGAGTTGAAAATGACCTAATCTTCAAGAATAGACCCAACCCAGGCAATACGAATACCACCAAAAGCCCCAACAGAGGGACTAAACGCAAACTGATTGAATCTCTTTGGTGCAAAGGTTTTATGGACAGAGTGATTAAATATGGCTCTTTTAGTTTTCTGAATGGATAAAATCGAACAGCTCGAGTCCTGAATCTTAAGACGAAGCAAATTGCACTTACTCGGGTCATTTATAATTTATACCCCTAACGTTCCAGTTAAGGATATTCCAATTGCGACAACTGATATTTGAAGACATGAGGGTGAGTAAAGGCCAGAATGCAGGGAAATAAATTGCGGAACCGCAAAGAGGAATTGGGCTCAACCCAAATCCTAACAGGGGGAACCAACGAGCAGGACGCATCCAAACCAATGTAGAGCCAAATCACGACTTGCACAGAGCCCCACCAGGAACAATGCATTAACCAGCTGAAAACAGGCTACCCACAACACAAGAAAAAGTCCATATCCCAGTGCAGCAAGTGGAAAGACCTAACCGAGAGTCAGAAACAGCTGGAAGGATAGCTAATAATTGAATCTGAATTACAAAAGTGGCAAACCAAAAAAAGGGCCGCCCCTCCCACCCCTTCAAGGACAGGTGACAAGCGCTTCATTCCGGAGAACCATCCTTGAAAAGAGCATCCCGGGCCACCTCCTCAGGAGCAAGGCCGCACTTCTCCACCCCGATCTTCTGAATAGCATTGATAGAAATCATAGGAGTAAATCCTTTGAGAACTCCAATATCTTGCAGTGAGGGAAATTGATGTAAAGCTTGCTGGTTTTGGGGACTGTTATGAAGAGGAATAGAATTACCATCTGACTTTGAAGGAGATGCATTATCTCTGCGTGGGGAGGCTGAATTCCTTTTGAACAAGGAGGAGACGCTGGGCTGCCTGAAACCCTTGTATTTGTCCTGCAACCTCTTACTTCTACTGCAGGAAGCTAAGAGTTGATGCACTGGGACGTCTAGCCAACTGGAGTTGAGCAGCTCATCATGAGAGTCGGCATTGGAGATCTTTGCAGCCTTCCTCTTCCTTTCGTAGACCACGGAGATTCTGGAATGGAAATCGGGAATAGATACGTGAGCCAATTCCTGAACTGAAGCGCCTGACCGCCACTGAGTGTCCCGATTGATGAAGACCTGCGGAGGAGGCAACAGAAGAGGAGCGACTGTCCCGGGAGACACTTTGGGGCAGTAAATTCTAGGAGTAACCATCGAAACCTTGAAAACTATTCCGAGCTGAAAGATGCTTATGAATTGGTGCATGGGGGAATTATTAGGCACCGTAACTCTGACGATAGAACCCCTATTGCCATCTTCACTAGAAATGTTGAGGAGAAGACTGGAGCCAGAAACCCTGCAGATCGAGAATTCTCTTACTGAAGCAATATCAATGGGAGGCAAGAATTGCCTTGTCTGTTGGGAGCTAATTTGCATATCTGTCTTTCCCTGGTCATCATCAGGGATGCTATCGATATCCATAGCTTCATCATCAGAAAAACCCAGATCATCTAGCTCAACCTGCTACTGCTCAGCCTGGAGAGCCTGAACCACCTCCTGATTAGCCATGCCATTGTTCAGGTTATTCCAATTGTGGACGATATTAGTAGGCTAGAGCAGATTCTGAGCAGCCAAATTCCAAGCTGGGTCCCCTTGGTTCTATGGCTGATATTGGAACGGCTGGATAACCCCCTGGTTCTGTTGCAGGTCCTCAGGGAAATGAGGACCCCCGCCCATAACGTGGAATGGCGGGTCCTCATCCGGCAACATATTAGCGTTGGAAAATTCATGGTGAAGGATGATAATAGGAATGGTCCAAGAAGAGGCCGCTCCGTTGGGACTTGAACCAACCCTGATAACCAGCCTTCTTGGAACGTCGGCTGGACTATCGAATAGACACTGAACCAGAACACGAGAGAGAGACCTCTCGTCAAGCCGCCATCGAACTAGATGACCAAAGGAAGCACAAGCTTGGTCTAAGAAGGCGGGAGACCGAAAATCCAAAGGGAAAGCAAGCAACATGAACCAGCCTAATCTGGCATAAGGAGCATTCCTAGCATTTTGCCCTCTGTCATGATGGAGGAAGTGCACCCTAACACTCGCTACAAAGTGATCACCAATGTTGATGAGGGTGTCCCGGTTAAAGGAGTTGTTTAGTTGCAGGAGCCCCAACCCTAAGATGCTTCGGCAAACACGCCGGACTGGAAAGTGGAATTCAGCCTCAATGTGATCCCTAACCTGCAACAGGAAGTCGTCATAATCTTCTTGACCAAGCACACCCTCTTGATCAATAGCAAGCACCCATTCATCATGATTCCTTGTCGGATCTCCGCTGATGTGAACCGTCGTCCTGTCAGTCCAAAGAGGACCACCCTCATCAACCTGAACGTGCTGAGGGATGAACCTAGCCGGGTCAAACTGGAAGTTTGCCATGGGTGCTGAGGCGGAGTTCTCGCCCTGAGCAGCCCAATGGGGTAGAAGAAAGGACTGATCTGGATGCCGGGAAGACGAATGGGTTTTGGAGATGTGGGTCCCGGAGGTGGGAGGAGATATCAGCCCGTTGTAAGCAGCAGATGACACTTTTACCCTCCATCTAAACCGTTGATTGAACCTCTTTTGAAGGCAAGACCCGATCAAATAGCCGTAGTTAAAGCAAAAAGAGCACCGGGAAGAGCTAGTGCAAAGGAGAACACCCAGCCCTAAACCCAAACGGCGGGAACTCTGAGGGTCGAATGACCAGATAGAGACAGGAGCACAGAGGCTATTTCCAAGACCAGCTTCCCTGTCAGCCTCCTAACAATTCATTAAGGCATTGTCAGGGAGATAATGGAGTTCATTGGGAACCAACAACGCCTTTTGGACCGGATGAGTCGAGAAATCATCATGAGCGGAGGAATTTGAATTCGAAATAGAATTTGAGGAGATATCATTCCTGACAGAATCAAGGTTGGATCGACAGCCAGAAGAACTAAAATCCGAGTACTGACCAACAAGAAAAGAATAATTGGAAGGACTAATCAAGGGAACTTTAGGCAGAGGACAGGAAAATCCTCCCACTCTGACGAAATTGGAGAAGGAAGCGTTGTTCAAACTAGCTAGAGAGAATAAATCTTCCAAAAAGGAAACTCTTTTCTTCTTGAGACGAGCGCAGTCGAGATCAGCAGACAACCTTCGAGAACAGCGGATGGAGAAATCCGCCCCCAGATTCTCCCGAACCTGGGAAGACTGGATGAATCTATCTTTGTCGGCACGCCAGAAAGGATTATAATCTCTCCAAGGGTAGAAATAAATATCAATATGTTGAGTGGTGATCCTTTTGAGAGAACATAGGCGCCGCCCAACCAGACCGCTGGCCACCGAGAATCGGCAATGACGCCCAGAAACCAAGCAAACGTGAAACCCTTCTGGCTTACCTCCAAGAACAGAGCATAGAGCTTGGGCCGTTGAGGAGGAGTTGAGCTAGAAAGAGTACCTTCTGAAGAAAGCCAGCAGGAAGAAGGAACCTTTTGGAGAGGCACCCTCATGATGAACCGGGGAGTTGAATTCCCTCTTGACATCAAGCTGGAAACGAAGACCAATGCTGAAGTCCAGGTTAATCCCTTCGACCGGAGGGCGAAGATCGCAGGACTCAGAAATGGACGAAGAACTGCGAGATAAACCCGAGCTCCCACGAACTGGAGGCTTCCTGGAAGATTTAGGAAAACACCAATTGCTCTCTTCCACGGAAAGCCAGGCTTGAAAGTTCTTTTCCCAGTTCGGACCACCATCTCGCCAAAAGAAGAAGGACACATCAAAGGAACTTGAGAGCACTCGGTTGAGACGGAGAACCAAGAGAGCAACTTTCTTCGAGGCCACTGAAAATCGGAAGTGAATGGCGGAAGCTTTGAAGAACATGGAAGCCCCAAGGATGGAGTGCAGCGAGGAGGCAACGGACACAGGTGTCAAGCCGAAAGCAAAACCTCTTGAAAACCGCCAGCAGGAAGAAGGAATCAGCAGGCGAGGAGGAAGCATGGTGAACCGGGGAGCAAAGAGAGCGAAGCACCCAGGAGCAAAAAGAATTACCAAGCTCGGGGAACCACGAGACCAGGAGGGACGGCCGCCTCCAGAGGAGAGCGCCGAAGTCCCGCGCGTCCATTCCCCTGTTTTACGTTGCCGTCTATCCAACCATTAGTTGTTGCATCCCCACTCACGGAAAAAGTTATGCTTTGCTCTGTTACAAGTTGGCAATGCAATTGGATAACATATGGAGTAGCTTAGAGCCTTTTCTTAGTGCGGATTCTGCGCTGTAGATTTCGTCTTGTCAAGGGGCTGGCGTCAAGTGATACCATTTTTTTGTTGGTTGGAGAATTGACATTTACAAGTTTGACAATCAAAGAGTTAACTGGTGTACCTAATGAGGATTTCAACTTTTTCGATGGCCTCACCTATCTTTGTTCAATGCAGAATATATGGAGTACATGATGAAGCGAAAGACAAAGCCTTTGAATTGGAACTGAGCTGGGTGTGCGATGAATCAAACCGTCAACATCAGAAGGTAATGAACGATCATTCGCCAAAAAAAAACTTTCTCCCCTGAAATTCCATGGCAATCTGAGTCTCCTGTTCTGAATGCTTTGCTCACTTGTCGTACAGGTTCCAGATGATCTTCTGGAGCAGGCCAAGGCGGCAGCACAGGCAGCGCTTGAGGAGATGGATGCCGACTAAAAAGAAAATGCCAATTATGCTCGGAATACTGCTTCCCATCTGCTTTCACAGGACATCATCCAATACCATCGTGTAGCAGATGCAGGGCCAGTTCGTCGATCTCGTTTCGATGCAAAACCTACCTCGGAACGTTGTTTGTTGCCGGTCTGATCCCGTTCCAGCGGAGGTTGCAGGCTCGTGTTGTTTGGGTTCTGAACGAATCACGCTGTGCTCGCTCTTTATTGCAAGTTGTGAATCTTAAAAGTGTTTGGTATAACTCTAGGTCCGCCAAAATTCGAAGAGTTAGTGAATCAGTTTATTTCTAACTCTAGAAATTTATAAGACTGGAGTTGTGGGTACAATAGGAGTGTTTAAGTGGGTCATCTTGTTTAAATTATAGACTAAAAATATAAACTTAATTCACTTTATTTTAGCCTACAAATTTCAGATCTGAGGTATAGCTAAAATTTAGAGTTCTACGAAACATGGCCTTAATATCGTGGTACAAACAGGCCTTAATTTCGTGGAGCATGAACGACTTAGGAATCTGCTAGTTCTTCACTGTCATTGCTAATTACCGCAACGTGCACCGTACTAGTTTGTCACTGCCATTACTGATAACCGCGGTGCGGTGCGCGGGCGTCTACGAGACACTGTATTTTTGGCTCTTTGCTCGGCCGTGCGCTTCCTCCGCGACGGGCTTTCTCCCGGAGGGGAACCACGGACAATGCCGGCCAGCCCAGCGCTCCAAGCAGAAACAAGCCAAAAATACACCAAAACCTGCAATAAGATAAAATCTGGCGTGGCTCGTGAATTAAGAAAGAGAGAGTAGAGTTATTTCTTATACAAGATACAATTCAATTGAGAAAACCAGAAAAGTTAGGAAATTGGTAAGAAGGGGAGGGAGGAGGTGAGACAGGAGTGAAAAAATTAATTATGGTATTTTCTAGATACCGTGTAGTAGAAATTTTTATATAGAGGTATTCCTATATAGTTATACAAATGTTTAAATGCAGCTCCAAGAAACCACCTCAATGCACTTTGCTCCTCGAGTGGCGCGCAAGTCGAAATGATCACTATTCTAATTCATTCCTCATTATAAAAAAAAATAGCTCACTTCTAAAAAATTTATAAAACTAGCTCTCTATCTATCGCGAAAAGTGTCTTCTGTGCTCTCCTAATGTGGAAGGGCCTACTGTACTACCCCTCCACAGCACAGTCTCTCTTATGCACGAGTTGCCTCCTAGTGTGCCCTACTCCGCAATGGCGCCCATTCCCACACCACGTCCACTGCTGTGCTTAGCGCCACTTCCCGCGTCGCCCTCCTCCCACGCCTAGGCTCTGTGACAGCTTGGCCTCCTGCGCTTTGGTGGCACGGTAGCCGTGACTTTGGTGGTCATTTTTGTATCCAACTATTATTGAATTGATGATTTTGTAAACATTATAAAAAACCTCTTGACTCCATATTACGTTACTACTTCAATTTTTATTTTCTTTTTCTCCACTACAAGTCTGCACTAGAGGTAGACACTCGGGCTGGACTCTTTTAGGCCAGTCTGAGGCACGATGTTAAGGTCCAGTCCAAAGTCCAATCCAGTACGAGGTGGGCCATGTCGGGTCCGAGAACCGGACACGATGGGCGGCACAACCCGGTACAATACTGTAGAACAGGTCATACCGGGTCCGATGACCCAGAGAATGAGGAAGAAGTCTAACATGAAGGTCACCGACTCATATAGCATGAGCACTGTAGATGCACTCAGCAATATGGACGTCATCCTCGCGCGCTAACACCTGTGAGAGATAGGCAAAAGGGGAAAGAGAGCTGGGAGAGATAAGAGATAGTGCAAGAAGCTGCTCTCTTGCCCACCCCTCTGAATCTCTCTTAGCTCTCTCTCTTACCTATCTCTCTCAATCTCTCTCGTTTGTCTCGCTCACTCTCTTTTTCGCTCATTGCCCTCTTTTGCTCGTGTTCAACATATTCTCTCGCTCTATGTATCTGTTTAAGAATAAATAAATTTTAATTCTTTTTCTCATAATATTTGCGTCCACTGTCTCAACTTTATGTGTCTCCAGCTCCTTTCCTCTCGTTGCAATAATGCAAATTAGTCGGGTCTGAACCGACATGGCACGAAGTAGACACGAAACGTAAATAGGCTATGCAGGTTTGCCAAAGCGAGCGAACTGGCCGGCGAGGCACGACAGCACGCCCGGACCATCATAGCCTCGCATCGCTTAGACACAAAGTATAATGAACCTGTGCCAGGCCAGCCCATCCCAGCACGACGCCCACCTGTAGTCTGCTCCATGTCCTGATTGCTGGGCTAGGCTTCTCAAGTTTACACTTATCGGGCTTTGCGCCGGGATTGGACCTGACGTTTTAAGTTCGGGCTTTTTTGGCCCGGCCCGGCCCGGCGTTTGATCAGTTCTACTTCTAGTCCATCCTTTTCTTCAGATCTCGTCGTGGCTATTTCTCCCCGTTTCTCAACCTCGAAGCGAAGGGCTTCCACCTCCTCCGCTCTGCCGACTGCCGTGGAGTGGAGATCCATCCGGACTTGGATTGATCTCTTCTTTCGCTGGTAAGGAAACTCTAGCTTCGATTGCTGTTTTAAGAGTGAGCTTTGTCCTGGGGATCTTTTCTTTGCTGTGAGCAATCTCATCCAAATCTTTCTTTATGGGATGGATAGTTCAATCCATGGAGTTTGTTGCGGATTTGTTTGCTCCGTGGTGGAATAGTTGGGGTGTTTCTCCCTTCTTTGATCTAGCATTGAACTCGATGACGGGGAGAAGGCAAATATTAGGGTTGGTGTGAACACCATGAGTACTTAAAAAGTAGCAACTTTGAACATGATTAACGCAAGATGCGGTGAGATTGAGCTGTGATGGATGCTTGGATGCGTGTTAGATCCTATGTATGTCTGAGTACCACTTGTGAGGCAAACCTTGTTAGCGGAGCCGCGTCAAAATGAAAATGTCATTACTCATTACTAATCCTCCGTAGAGCATCTCCAGCAAAGGCCCTTAAAACAGGGTCCCTATTTTGGATTTAGGGACTCCTATTTTTTGGGCTCTGTTTTCAGAAAGAAGTCAAAGAACATCCCTAAATCTCAGCCCTATTTTACTTTTTCTCCTATTTTGACATATCCGTTATGTATAATCTTCATTTGACACCACTAAAATTCAATAAAAAATATTTGTAATACATAAAACATAAGCATATTAACATTTACAATTTAAAAACATGATATTTAAAATTTAAATTTAAAATTTTCAAAACATGATATTTAAATTTAAATTTAAAATTTTCAAAATTTTCAGCAGCAAATGCAGATGCAACAGTTGCAACTCATCCAAAAAAGACGCTCAACCGCGGCGAACTAATGCAAACCATCCTTCACTTAACTCCCTATTTTAAGATTTAGGGGTTTAGGGTCCCCGAATTGGGGCTGAGGAGGCAAATTAGGGCCTCTTAATTTTAGGGGCTGGATTAGGGGCCTCTTTGGATCTGTTTTTTACTAAAGTCCCTATTTTAAGGTTTAGGGGCTGGTTTAGAGGCTCTGCTGAAGATGCTCTTACCTCTACCATTGCCTCATCAGGAGGATTTTGACAGACACTCGATGTCTACTTGAAATTGCAACCATAGGATTTTCCCTGTAAGCAACTTTCCACCCCTCAGCTAATTGTCGTAGACAACACTTCGTTGAGAACCCATGTGTCATCTGGAGAGTAGCAGAAGCTTCAAACTGAACTGTCCAAGCTACTATTTGATTAGTACAATCTTCCATGTGTTTAAGCCACCACATCTCTTCTGATTGATCATTGATGCCTCTCTAATGAACATGAACTACTGAAACTTGATTTTTCTTCAAAAGGCAGTTTGCCAATACTCCACCACCACTTCATCTTCCTTTTCATACGCCTATCTCCAACCTCTTGGTTGATCTCCATCCAAACTTCCACACCATTAGTGCTACCCCTGTGTCAATGGCAGACCACAGTGACTAATCCTATCATCCAAACTTTTGCCTGGTCTCTCCTCATTTTTGTAATAGCAATTGGTGGAAAGAGCACGATGACCTATAGTTACCAGATTCATTGTAAACCCCCATGAACCATGAACCGGATTTGTTGAACCTGAACCGATTTAGGGTACGGGGTTCGTGTTCACAGTGGAAATTAGAAGAAAAGTGGTGAATTGTGAACCTGAATCCCGTACCGCATCTTGGACAAACCACGTTTCTAGTAACTATGTGGTGACCAACTATTTGGTTTGGATGATGGCATGATTCATCATCAAAGAGAAAAAGGCAGCAAGGGCTTGAGGTTTTCTACATATCTGGCTTTGGTGCGGCTGTGTCCTAATATTGACTAAAAAATTAGTAGTATATTTAGTTTCTCATGGACTTAACCAACTTTGGCGTGAAAGGAAAATTTATGTCAAAATTTGCTACATCTCATGTGGCCCTTGCACTTGATGGCTGCTCTGGCAACCATGCTAGTTAGTACTCCCTCCATTGTTTTTTATTTGTTGTGCAATCAATATTTTAAAAAGTGGACCACTAAAATGCATAAAGGTGTTTAGCTTTGTTACATGGAAGTGAATATTAGCAGATTTGTCATTGAAAATACTTCAATACCACTATATTTTTTTAATAATTTTTGCCAATATATAATTAAAAAACTTAATGGTCAAACACATGTATTGGAGACTGTGTTGATGTCCAAAAACAACAAGTAAAAAAGAACAGAGTGAGTACTATAGTAATGTTACATTTTTTATGGGGAAATTGGCTATTGTTTTCTGAGACTCATAGCAATTTCCATTATCAGTGCAGATTTCTTTAGATGATCATCTATGCTAGTTAATAAGATGGTACTGATATAATACAACTGTTTTACTCTGGTATCAGTGCTACATTCTTTTGAGTTCGTGATAATTTACTTTTCAGTAGGTAATGATGGTCCAATTTAGTTCTCGGTAGGTTACTCTTCGTAGTTTCTGATTTGGTTAGGGAAGGAATAACAAAAGTAGGCTAGACAACTTGTTGCATAGTTATCACGGTGTCGTCCAATCGCCGGCGGCCGCTCGCCATGGCAGCTCGCCTGGCCTGGCCGGGAAAGAAGGGCGCGGGGAGAAGGCATACCTTGCAGAGGAGAGGCTAAGGGACTTCGCCGCGGCGCTGCTACCTCCACCGTCGGCTCCTCTGCGTCGCCTTGCCAGACGCCCTCGCTCTCGATGATCCGGACGGACGGCGACTGAGTCGTCGATCCGGGTCTGAAAAGCGAGGAGGCGGCGCTCGGGGGGGGAGGAGGCGCCGAATGGGATGGGGAGAGAGGAGAGGTGGGGGTGGGCCGAGTGAGGTCTTGGGTGGGCGGTCGGCTGGGGTTCGGTTGGGCCAATGCCTGGCACTGAGAGAGAGAGAGGGAGGGAGGGGGATTGGGCCGGCTCAGCTGGGCCGGCTTGGCTAGACTGAGATTGAGGAAAATACACTGATATTTATTGATGATATACTGATCATGACCTGTTGTTTTAGTTTACATGCTGCATGTTGTTGCATTTAATGTTTTTTCCTCTGAGTGCAGCCATCTCTCTCTCTCTTTGGCTCCTTTTTTTCTTTTTCCTTTTTTTTTTTGTTGTGTGTGTGTGTGGGGGGCTCCCAAGGCTTGCTGTCAGCCCCAAAGCCCATCGCCAAAGGGTCTCACTGTCAGCCTACTTGTGCAGCATCTGCTCAGTCCGCGCCATTAACGCCTTGCAGCGCACCTCCCCGACACAGCAACACCTCGAGGCCACCTCATCATTTCGGATTCCAGATGCGTTCACGTGTGTTAATATGTGTTTCCCATCCAGATACATTCACGTGTGTTCATTTATGTTCGCCATCCAGATCCGTTCATGTGTGTACATTTATGTTTGCCGTCTAGATCCGTTCATGTGTGATCAATTTCTTAAGTGCAACTATGCAATTAGTTGATTGGAAATGGAGATATGCAGGTAGTTGATTATTGGAAACTTGGCCCATTACTGGTTCATTGCAACTCCTTGTTGGATCTGGAATTGATTACTTGATTTTTGTTGCCGATTTATGAGTTCAATTACTTGATCAATTTCCCCCGATTGATTCATCGACTGATTGTATGGAGATTGATTACCTGATCGATTTTTTTAGTTGCTGATTCACGAGTTAACTTAAAAGTTCAGTTGTAAACGGTGTTCCCCTAGGTGGCTACCTAGCCCGCCTAGGCGCTAGGCTACACCCTCCCACCTAGGCCTGCTAGCGCCTAGGGGAATATTGGTTGTAAATTCTGTGGTGCATGAAATTGCATTTTATAAAAAAATATCCCACAAATCCAATGGTATTCTGGACTTCTAGACTTTAACACATCAACCACCGTAGCTCCTACAGCATGTTGGCTTATTTGCCAAACATCATGATTGGCTTCTTTACACTGCAGCTTTCATAACTAAGCTGGGATTATGCACAAGCCCAAGCTCCCCCAAACGGGGCCTATGGATTAACTAAGGTCCTACTTACTCTGCTAAGATTTTTTTACTGAATACTCTGCTGACTTTTTGCTTTTTCGGGCAGGAATTTTTGGTTAATTTGAGATGGACAGGGCTTTAAATTTCATGCCAGCTCCTAATCAGGAGCTCCTCGATGCCAAACCATTAAGGTCTTTAGCTCCAATGTTCCCTGCATCCATGGGAGTCAATGTTAACCAGTTAAGCACCCCACCGTTGGTCTGTGTCACGCCGGTTGGCCAATTTCCTACAGGGTTTGGTGCTGGTAACCTTCCTGCCTTTGGATCGTTCGCCACCTTCAGTACCACTGCGAATGGGGTTTCCCATGCAGGTGCCAATGCTAATGGCCCGATTGATGCCACCCCTATCTCAGCATACAAGACAAGATCAACGGGCATCATATCACTTGATGGTGGTGATGAACCTTACTCGGGTAACCAGACTTCGGCATCTGGACGGAAGTCTAAGAGGTCATCTGGTTCGGCTGCTGATGGCTCCAATGGAATTAAGGTGAAGCGCCCTAAACCTACCTACAAGAATTTTGTTGCTGGCAAGGAACTTGCCTTTCTGCCGGCTCCATCCAGTGATCCCAGGGAGACTGTGGAAGCAGTTCACATGACCTTTGAGGCACTCAGACGGAGACATCTGCAATTGGACGAAATACAAGAGGCTAGCAAACGTGCAGACCTGAAGGCTGGTGCCATCATGATGGCCAGTAATATCAGGGCCAATATGGGAAAGAGGGTAGGAAGTGTTCCTGGAGTTGAAATAGGAGATATTTTCTATTTCAGGATGGAGCTATGTATCATCGGGTTGCACGCTCCTAGCATGGGTGGTATTGATTACATGAGTGCTAAATTTGGAAATGATGAGGATTCTGTAGCAATATGCATTGTCGCTGCAGGCGGTTATGAAAATGAGGATGAGGACACAGATACGCTTGTCTACAGTGGTTCAGGGGGTAATAGTAAGAATAGTGAGGAGAGGCATGACCAGAAGCTTGAGAGGGGTAACCTCGCTCTTGAGAGGAGCCTGCACAGGAAGAATGAGATAAGGGTTGTGCGAGGCTTCAAAGATCCATTTTGCTTGACTGGGAAAATATACATATATGATGGCCTCTATAAGATTCATGAGTCCTGGAAGGAGAGAACAAAGTCTGGTATTAATTGCTTCAAGTACAAGCTGCAGCGTGAACCTGGTCAGCCTGATGGAGCTGCAGTATGGAAGATGACTCAAAGATGGATAGATAATCCAGCAACAAGAGGCAGGGTTATACTACCTGATCTGTCATCTGGGGCTGAAAATATCCCAGTTTGTCTTGTCAATGAGGTAGATCGTGAGAAAGGACCTGAACATTTCACATATACTAATCAGGTCAAATACTTGAGGCCTCTCAGTTCTATGAAACCATTGCAGGGTTGTGGTTGCCAGAGCGTTTGCCTACCTGGTGATGCCAATTGTGCTTGTGGACAACATAATGGAGGTGACTTACCGTACAGCTCATCAGGACTGCTGGTGTGCCGCAAGCCAATAATATATGAATGTGGTGAAGCTTGCAACTGTACTTCGAATTGTCGGAACAGAGTGACCCAAAAAGGGGTCAGGTTCCACTTTGAGGTCTTCAGGACCACAAATCGAGGCTGGGGCCTTCGCTGCTGGGTGCCCATTCGTGCTGGTGCATTTATTTGTGAGTATGCCGGTGAGGTTGTTGATGAGCTCAAAGTTAATTTGGATGATAGTGAAGATGATTACATTTTTCAGACTCTGTGTCCTGGTGAGAAGACGTTAAAATGGAATTTTGGTCCTGAATTGATTGGTGAGGAAAGCACATATGTATCAGCTGATGAATTTGAGCCGCTGCCCGTCAAGATAAGTGCAAAAAGTATTGGAAATGTCTCACGTTTCATGAACCACAGTTGCTCCCCAAATGTCTTCTGGCAACCAGTTCAGTATGACCATGGAGATGACAGGCACCCACATATCATGTTCTTTGCACTGAAGCACATTCCTCCCATGACAGAACTGACTTATGACTACGGTGTGGTTGGAGCTGAGTCCGGTGGTTCTCATAGAACTAAGAAGTGCCTGTGTGGATCATTAAACTGTAGAGGGGTATTTTGATTGACCAGGGAGCATCTGCATCGTGGTGGATCAACAGGCAAACCAATCTGCTAGGTAAGGTTATTTGCCATATTGGTTTCTTTATTACTCAAGTATGCATTTTTTGTTTTGATGCCAAAATGCTTTATTCGTTGAGTGACTATAGTTATGTGATTCACCAATTTTTATGTTTATACGATAGAATTGAACATTTTATCTTCCCCTAGCAACAATATTTGTTTTCTAATAACTTTCGGAATTATTTCCAATCCACAAATGTAGGAAGATGATAGGTTACTCACAGCTTTTTTTGTTAACTTAGTGGAAAATGTTGCACACATGTTCTTTACCCAGAGCCATACTGCAGTAATGTTTATACATCGCCAGGAAGGCTTCACTTTCTGCTATGTCATATTAGTTAAAATTAGATGCTGTTTTGAATCGCCTTTCTGTAGATTTCTCTTGGGTTCATATCTCATATTTTGAATACCTGCTTTACATATTACTTGTTTGCTCCTGCAGATCTTGCTGCTGCTACCTAGATTCAAGCTACGGAATTATTCCACAGGATGATAGGAGTGAAGACGTTGCTTGCTATGTGAACTGTGAAGACTGTTAATTATCGTCAATTTGAACCGTGAATTCAGTAAATTATCGTCGAACTGTAGAATGGCCATTCTGTTAATGCCGCACTTGGCTTTTGTTGCATGGTGGCTTTGTACCACCATTTGTGAGGGCGTGTACTGATGTATTGCTGCTAACCTTTTGTATCCATTTGCACCCTTCTGTGTAGGCTAGCGTCTAACTGGACCCCTGGCTGTTAGCTGTGATCCAGTCCTGTAAAAATTTTCGGATGTCGTTCATTGCGCAGATCAGATGTGCGATGGTGTTCTGACTTTGTGGATCTCTGATTATTGTTGTGTAATCCATGTTGCCCCTGATCCTGAATGCGAGCAGCTTGTTTGACAAGAGGAGGGAGGGGGGCCCGTACACACGATTTGTATGTTCTGATGGGGTGTGTTTGGTTGATGGGACAAGATTGAATGAGATGGGATGGTTTTATCCCATTTAGTTCAATTGTTTGGGTAAATAGAATGGTATAACATTTATACAGAATATTTCTTAAATTTGTATCATATCGTTTAGGACGGGATGGTTTTATTCAAGCAACTAAACAGATGGATGATATTTTTCTTAAAATTATCTTGTACATGTATCATTTGATACAAGCAACCAAACACACCTTAATGGATCCCAGTCTCATGGTGCGCAACACAATTGGAATGTGCTGCTGGAGGGAAGAGGAAACAGGTCCGCCGGCCATCTCTTGACAACCAGGCTGTCAGTGACAGGTCATGGTTGCTATACCGGTTACTGTTTGGTTAAGAATTAGACTTTTTTGTCAGATGAAAAATTAGAAACTTCTGGTATATGCTAAGTGGTATAACCAGGAGTCATTTGGGTCTTTGAGCTGTAGAAAAACTTGATTTTGTTGAATCGTATATAAGGTCTTGTGTTAAAAAAAAGGCGTAATCAGAAAGGTAGTGGTTCAATACGTGTATTGAAGATGGTGTCAATTTCTATAACGACCGCTGCCTTTTCGCCCAACAAAAGGTAAAATCTCCTGTCTCCTCTCTAGGTTGGGGTGCAAACAGAGCAGATACGGATGGATTTTACTCATTCTGTATCTTATTCTATACTTTTTTCTTAGATACAGAGTCGGATACAGACAGTACATGATTTGAATACAAATGCGAATTACCTCGGTCACGAATACGAAGTGAATACAGATCGTTTCGAATACAGCTAGTCTCGGTCACGAATATTTAGTTGGATATTGCGTGAAAACAAAAACCATATATGTCGTACATATTAAGATCAATCAACCATATTATATGTCCAAAATACAACTACATTAGTACGTTAGCAAGTAGATTTAAGTACATCACTTGATAATACGGACTAGTTAAACAAGTATACGACTGGGGCTGGTTAAGCCAGTAGTATGTGGCAAATCATAACTCTCACACATTAAACCGTCCAAAAATTCATTCTTTCATACTTGCTGAAATAGTGAGATCCATTATGGAGAAGAACAAAACAACACAACTGATCTTCACTTACTACCTAAGAAGAAAGTGCAGAATTGTTATCTGAGAATAGTCAGGCAGTAGTTGTCCCAAATGTGCTTCCTAGAACGGAACAAATAAAAGTATTATGATAAAGGGCATATAAGTCAATAAAATACATAAATCAGAGTTTAAGAATTTCTCATTATCCTTAACAATGGGAAATAGTGACAAAAAAAATGTTAAAAAAGTATGAACACCATGCAGTTTTCAACAATATTGTTGAAGGAATTGTTATTTCTTCTACTATTTCTGCACATAGCAAATGCTAGACTATAGATCGACGAAACAGAGTAGGACGTAGAAGATAGCTATTAGCTTTAGTAGCAAGGTTGCAAAATACCAGCTGCCTAGGTATATGCATGCCTGAAAGACTTCGTTGTCAGATTCCCCAGTAGCACAGTATGATTTCCATTTGTTTGTTTTTACTACCATTCTTCTGCGGATTGACTGTCCATTAAAAATTAGCATATAAAATAGCTATAAACAGTCGCTAATAGACAACCCTGCCAAATTATATCTATGAGTCATTTTAGTGATGGTCTGCAATGATTTTGTGAAGCTGTTATATTATAGTGCATTTCTAACTAACTTGCACTAAAACTACAAAAATTAGAGTGAAGGAGCTCAAAATGAAAACAAAAACAAAGGCCAACTACAAATTGGCAATTAGCAAATCTCCTCATTCATGTATGTAGTAGCATATTCTTTATCCTCCATGTGCAAATCCAACTCATGAGCAAGTGATGCTATCTTCTTGTTAGAACCTGTAATTTGAAAATACCATGAAGCTAGCAAACAAAAGTTGAAAGTGGTATAAACTATAAACAGAATGACTTATTTTTACCTTTCTTAGAAGAAGATGCCCAACCCTTGGTACAAATTAGAGCCTCGACCACCTTGGGCTCTAGTCGACTACAAAACAGATCAACAACACGTCCACCATCACTAAAAGCCAACTCTGAAGCAACAGTTTATACTTGAATAGCTAACACATCACGGGCTAGTCGTGAGAGAACAGGAAATGTCTCTTGATATGTGTTCCACCATAAGAATATATCAAGCCGTGTATCCTTACCACTAGGATCAATCCACCGAAATGGTTTTTCTTTCATGTATACCTCCAATTCATTTATACCACCATGTATTGTCAAAGCTGCATCCTTATAAAAAAATTATTCAATGTCAAAGTCAGCATCACCAAGTGGCTGAGAAGGTCCCTCTTAAGGATTAAACTTTGATAATTTAGGTATGTTGGTAACAACTAATCACAAACAAGTCCCAAGGGAAGCAGCGTAGTAATATACACCCTCCATGACTCCATCCACAATACTGGCCATTATTTCATCCAACTAGTTCCCTACTCACTGAGAAAAACAATATAATTCGATACATGCATTGCGTTGCATTAATATGGCTAGCTCTCTCCTAAATCTCTTCCCTTCACGGGAAGAATACATATGACAGCATGCAACCAGATTTAATAAGGACATTGGAAGCATACATGCTAGAGTATATGATTTGAGGATAGTTAATAAGGTCAAAACGGTAAACAAATCACAAATTTTAATGGTGTCCTTGTCTCGTATTAATGGTGTCATACATATGACAGCATGCAACCAGATTTAATAAGGTCATTGGAAGCATACATGCTATATGATTTGAGGATAGTTAATAAGGTCAAAACGGTAAACAAATCACAAATTTTAATGGTGTCATTGTCTCGTATTAATGGTGTCATTGTCTCATTGAAGATGGACTCTTAGGGCGTGTTTGGCAGGGATTCAGCTTCACTAGATTCATAAATCTAGTGAATCTGAAAATTCTAGCTTCATCATATTCGTGAAGCTGGAGCTGTCAGTATATTAAGAATGTTTAAATGAATCATATTGTTTACATTTTAGACAAAAATATAAACTTAATTCATTTTATTTTAGCCTACAAGTTTCAGATTTCAAGTGAAGCTGGAATCTGGAACTCTACCAAACAGGCCTTTACTGTAAAGTATACAAACAAAAACCGAAAGTATGAAACGCATGCAAAGTTCAAAGTTCTGTACAGTATAATGTTGATGTGTATTAATGGATCTCGTATGCATCTCCTAAGCAACCTACAAACATGTGTTAAGCATATTTTCTCTTATATTTTGCCGAGTTCAGCTGTAACTGTCACTCTTAAGAAGTATTATGCTGTTGAATATTCAGAATGCTATGAGTTTTGTCATGTGTATTGATGCATCTCCTATAACTCCTGCTCAATGGAAGGGAGGCCCGATTGGGGGATCTTGGCTCTTACGGTCTTACCTCTTGGTGTTGCCGAGTTAGGGACAGCTAGACGGGTTGGCGAGGCTGACTAGAGCGGGGACACATCAGGACACGACCGGACCGGGCCTGGAGGAGGCAGGAGATCTTCGCGATGGCGGCCGGGAGGTCTTCGCAGTGGCTCTGGAGTCTGGAGGGACACGAAGGCAAGGCGGCCTGCCGATGGCTGCGCGACTCAGAGGCTCCGAGTGACAGGAGGGCGAGGCAGGGCGTCGGAGCCGCTCTGGAGGGACGCGAAGGCGATGCGACCGGCCGACGGTCGTGCGACTTCGAGGCTCCGAGCGACGCAGGGGCGAGGCAGGGAGGCGGGGCTGCTCTACGAAGGCGAGGTGGCTGCCCGGCGGCTGCGCAACGAGAGATTGAGGGCCCGGCGGCAAATGATTGGGGACTGGGGAAGTGGGGATGGGGAGCGGATGGGGATTGGGAAATATTTCAGAATATGACATTTAATTTGTGTGTCTCTTTAGTTGTGTGTATGATATATGGGGCTATCTGAGTTAATGACTGTGGGTCAGAGTGTTAAATCCTGAAATATGAATTTTAAAGAGTGTCGTATTCTGAAATCTCCCGGGGATTGGGGAGTTGACAGTCGGGTTATTCAGGTCACTAGGAATCTAGGGTTTCAAATCGGTTTGGTAACCGAATAATAACCAGATAAATCCGAATAAATTTATGGTTATATCCAAATCCGACAAATAGTTTTGTTTCGGATCCATTTTCGTACCCAAAAAAACTATCCGAATCTATATCCAATATCAAAAAAACAGGATATCCAAAATTACGCTTTGAATAGAATTCGAATTTATATGAACGGACGGTCGAAAATTATCTCCTCCATTTGCACCCCTATCCCCAGGGAAAACCTTCTCATCCCTCCTGCGATGGTGGGGGCTATCCAAGCCCCTATTATCCACACTATTCTAGTTATCAGTTTGCAAGGAAATAAACTTAAGGTATGGTATTCTAATATTCCATCATTATGTGTGACTGTAAATCAAATACTTTTCCTAATCACAAATAGTGGTTGTTTCAGACGTTGATACAGTATCTGAAATATAGCTTTAACCAATAATTTATATTGTAATATATTTATAAAACCCAATAAAATTAGAATATTATGAAAGTAGTTTTGGAGATAAATCTACACATATGATTTTCAGATATCTAATTTAAATATTTAAAAATATATCAAGAGTTAAAGTTTTAAAATTTTGGCTACACTTATATCCAAAACAACAACTATTTGTGACGAAGATGGCATACCCATAGTTATCAATACCGTACCGGTTCGTATGTACCATTTTGGCACCTATAAAGTAAACATACGTACCATACCGACAAACCGGTTGAATTGATAATATCTTCTTTTGAACTATATGTTATATTTGACAGTAATATTATATATTTAGATTAATATTATAAGTTAAATTTAGTGTATATATAATTAAACATGCATATATATATACACACACTCCAATGTGAGCCATATGAAAAAATTGTAAGGAAGTTCATAATTTTTAGCATATTTTGTAAATACCTTCGTATACGTACATAAAAAGAAGTATATCAAAAAAATATGCATACCACCTTTGAAAAAATGTATATACCACCTAGATGATCTTATATACTCGTATACTACGTGTACATACTTTCCGTCGTGTGAGATATCCCATACGTTGTGAGATACGACATAAGAAGTAATTACTCTCGGAGTAGAAAAGAATATATATATATATATATATATATATATATATATATATATATATATATATATATATATATATATATATATATATATAAATAAGCGATATCTTAGTATAGCTCGATACTAAAATATACCATCACAAAAACTAAACCGTATAGACTCGCATCTTGTATCGACAAGCGTGAGTATATATCTGTCGTAAATCGTCTCTGTCAGTATAGAGATTAGGCTATTCCCAATGCATAGTAACATACTCATTTAATGCATGCCACATAAGCATTTTTGATGATGTAGCAAGAGAGTTAAGAGGGGAGAGAAGAAAACTGTATCTTGAGGAAGATACCACTTGGGCACGAAATCATAGACATTGAAACTTGAATAATCTAAATGGCCCACAATTCATACTCTCATACACATCTAGCATTTAATTATCTTGTGGGGACTAAAAAACAATCCGTGATACTATGCATTAGGATAGTTGTATCTTCTATAATATCATATCATATGACAACTTTAGATATTATGACAAGATACAATGTACTGTGAATAGCCTTAGCCGGCTAAATAGCATTATAATCCTGGCCACGCTCTTCGCGTATTTTTTCCGTCTGTACGGTAGTCGTAGGCTGACGCACCCAGCCCCCACCTACTTCTCGGTTCTCAAACTTCTCATCACTCCGCTAGAGTTGGAGATCCCCTACGGTTTCCACACTCTCAGTGTCTCGGCAAAGCGGAGGCTACCAAATCCACCCCCAATTCCCCACGCCCGAAGCGCCCCCCAGCCCAATCCAGGAGGGCAGGGGGGAGACTACCGCGCGATTCCATCTAGTCCCGCCTGCTCCAGCTCGGCGTTTTGGTCAGGTAATGGCAAAGCCCGCGGAATCGCGGGTTTCCCGGCTCTGGGCAGGTGATCCGAGGGGGAAAGGGGGTGCTGGGTTGGGGGGTTTTGGCGTCGGAGTTCCATTTCGGGGGGCAAGGGGATTGGTGCTTGTGGTTTGGGGTTTTATTCAGCGGTTTGATCTGTGAATTGTGGGCGGCGCCAGCGAACTTGTTCTTCCGCTTCGCTTCAAATCTAGGTTGGTTTTGGTGTTAAGTTTGATCTTTAATAGCTTCTGGGTCTGGCTGTGCTCGATTTAGGGATTAATTATTTCTGATCTACTGGTAGTATTAAGCACTTGGCTTCTTAGTTGTCGTAGACTTACCGATGCTTCCACTATTAATGCCTGTGTAGATTGAAACGTGTAAATATATATCCTAATTTTGTTTATTAAAAAATTGCTACATATTATTATTGTTATTATTTTTTAAAAAAATGCAAAGTGCTATCTCTTATTCATGTCTCAGATTATACTGTTATGCTAATTTAATCTCTACTAGCTGTCATATATCGGTGGCCAAACATTTAAAACTTGCGATCTTTTTGTGTAATTCAGCACCGTGGTTCTGAGAGACGAAACGGGCGAAAAGCGAGATGTGCAGTCAGGACCAGATTGGCTCTTCATCTGGTGATAATGATAGCAGCAGGGGATCACCGCCTTGGGGAGCTGGCCCGCAACTGAAGAAAGGCCCTTGGACACCATCTGAGGATGCTGTCTTAGAGGCGTATGTTAAGGAGCATGGTGAGGGGAACTGGAATGCGGTGCAGAAGAACACCACCCTGTTAAGGTGTGGCAAGAGTTGCCGTCTCCGGTGGGCAAACCACCTGAGGCCTGACCTGAAGAAGGGGTCTTTCACCAAGGAGGAGGAGAACCTAATCATTAAGCTCCATTATGATATGGGGAATAAGTGGGCTCAGATGGCTGCTTATGTAAGTTCAGCTTCCACTTCATATTTTGTGTTCTGCACTCTCAAATATTATTCTCAATTTTCATGCTTCTCATGAATTAGGAGCCAATTTTTAAGTGATTATGCCATTAATTTGTATTCATGTACTTTTGTCCATACATTATATAATGTTGCATCTGATTTCACATTATCCTTAAAGACCATGCTCGGAAAAAAAATCCTTTATTCTTCTCATACATGGATTTGTTTTTGCTTGTATCTGTTTTATGTTAGGAATTTCCTTCTTGAGGAATATTTGATAATTCTGATTGAGAGAACTACAATTTTAGTTTCAGTCACTAGAACTCCATTTTCGTTATGGTTGCCATGTTACTTCTGAAAGTTTGTCTAATATATAAAACTTGATCATTTTCTCGGTGCAACCTATTAACATATAGAACTTTTGATTCGGACCAAGTTATTTTGTCAATTGTGCAAATAGCTCTCATGTCCTGCTAAACCCTTGCTCAGATCCTTTTCTGCCCACAAAATCGTCAATTATTCCAATATTTTCATCTGTTTAGATTTGTCCTGAGCAAGTGCATCAAGCAATTGACATACATTTCGCCTACTATTAGTTGCCCTTTTTTTGTTTAGTTTTATACGATCACTTGTCAGTTCTATGACTTCTATCCTCTAAAGGTTCTATTCCTCGCCAGTTGCCGTGCTGTCTTTTGGCAAATCTATGATAGTAATATAGTATATTTTTTCCCCCACATCTGATGGCCTTGTTTACCAATCATACTTAGATAACAATACTATACTATATATCACCTGATAATACATGCTTAAATTTTCCTTTGATCCTTTATTCAGTTAAAGTAGTTATACTCTATCTACTTTACCCTGCATTTTGGTGAACGGCATTTCCAAACTCTTAACAATTCATACTCTGATGCAAATCTCTCAACTTCCTTGCATCCTTCCTCATTGGCACTGCAGTAATACTTTTCAAGATAGTCCTTTTCCACCTGCTTATTTGTTTGCATCAAATGATTGCAAGTCCTGTTTTTTCCACATAATCTTTGCGATTATTCATTTGTTTAATTAGTAAAAGCAAAATGTCATGATGAAGTTCTGTTCCTTCATAAAGTAATGGTGAACATATCGTGGTGTCAAACTAGAACACCAAGTGGCTTTTTGTTTGTCAAATACAAGGACATATATATTTGTGGCCAAAAAAAAAAAGTACAGAAGTACCTGAAAAGAGAAGCCACTTCTTTCCTTTGTCATAATGATTTTTTTTCCTGGACTTATAGATGCTATAGGGATTTTTTTTCTTGGCATTTTAGTTGCGGGTGAAGTAATTTGATCTAATGTTTAATAGTCGATGATGGTGCGTGCAGTGTTCCTGAAGGCATGCTTTACATTTCATTTGTACTTGATTCTGTTGAGAGAGTTAGCTTCTATCCTAAAATATATTGATCACAAGAAACCAGATCAATAATTTGATGACGTCCAAGTTACATAATGTCACAGTTACATACATGAAATTTATCTCAGAATTGCAGCCTGATTTGCTTGTAAGGTTTAGTCATTTATAGGTTGCCATTTAAGGCGACTGGCCTTTCACCTGGCAGCATTCTTGTGCTGTGCCATCATTAATATCTTATAGTATAATTCCACGGAAAATCAGGAGCTACAGATTCAATCGAAGTTTTACTGACAATAAAAAGTGAAGCATAGGTAATTATCTAGCTGCATGTACATACTTGTTTTGGTAGTTGTCTTTAAAGCAACTTCTCAGTTCTATATGCATTTTTTCTCCTTTCTTGTCATTATTACTAACCTTGAGCACATGTTCTCAGTTGCCAGGGCGCACTGATAATGAAATAAAAAACTACTGGAATACTCGAATAAAGAAATGCCAGCGTACCGATGTGCCTATATATCCTGCTAATATATGCCTGCAGGCTTCAAATGAAGATCAGCAGGAATCCACTGATTTCAGTTTTTGTGAGAAGGTGGCCGATGAACTCCTGCATGGAAATGGTTTATGTGTATCCCAGCTTTCAGATATTTCTATCAGCAATATACCTGGTCAGAGCTTTGTGTCAAAAAGTTATGGCTTCATGGATCAAGTAAACCAAGAAAAAGTGCTGAAAGAATACGAGAGTTCACTTCCTTTGTTGAATGCGACCATTAACAGTATGTTTTCCTCAGTTTATCAATCCTTGAACAAGTCTGAGAAGCTCGGACAGGTTTTTGGGTTTTACTCTCACTACGTGACAAACTCTATTGACAAGACTAGGGCATATTTTGCAGGTGCTTTCTTTGGAAGCCATGACTTATCAAATGGCAACTTCTCTGCTTCTAGGACAACTGGTCCTTTGAAGATGGAGCTCCCTTCACTCCAAGATGCTGAATCTGATCCAAACAACTGGTCCACGCACTCAAGGACTTCTGCTGTGCAGCCTGCCAACTTGGCTGGCCGCTGCATGCTCTCAGCGGCAACACTGTCAGCAAAATCTGAGTGCATGGCACCAAGGACCAGTGATCAATTGGAAGAACTGCTTCCAGAAGCTCATGCATTAAGCCCTGTAGAGAACCAACAGCTGTCTGTGGGGAGTTTGAGTTCCTCTGTCGGCGATGCTCTGATGGAATCTTCAAAGCTTGATCTCTATGAGGAATTCTGGGAACAAGATCCCAGTTTTTACACTCTTATTAGCAGCGATTTTTCCGCCTCACCTCTTTGTCCAGCATCGCCAGATGAGTTTCAGCACTTGGAAATTTCTCCTGGTTGGTATAGTTTGTTTTCTTCATATTCTACCGACAGTGTGGCTAGTTCAGTTATTCACTCGTTAATATTCATTTGCAGCACAGAGCCCTGTGTTGTTTGGTTCCAGTGAAGTGATAGCGCCCCAATATGAACAAGCAAAATTTTCACCTCATCGAGAAGATTTCAAGCCAGATACGCTGTTCTCTTGGAACACGATCAATACATCAAATTTTAATGACCCAATTGAAATGCTTCTGGAAAATGATGCAGATTCTGAGTGGCAACCTCTGAGCTGTGAAACCACCGTCCTTTCCCCAAGCGACGGACTTGCATTTGACCCATTATTCTTCGTGGAGTGACATCCCTGTGTAATGTTAGGATCCAAATGAAATCTTTAACTGGCCTCCTAGGGGCCTAATGGGATTCATCGTAGTGTTATTCTTGATAATTCTGTTGATGATAATTTCAGGGAACCAAAGCCCTCATTGCTTGTAGTGCCGCGTTTCAGAGATTTAATTCAAGACCTGCAGCTTGCTATGCGAAGTCCTCATTCACGTCCTTTTCCTTCAATAAAGCTCACGAAGATTAGAAACGAGTCGGTTATCTGTTTTGTCGTTCTGTACCCGGAAACTTTGCCATGCCGGTCATCAGGTTTTCAGTTTGGAACTCGACATGCTTGTTCTTCGGAACAAGGTAAGCAATGGCAGAACTTAAAATTTATACGGGGATGCATACTTTACATATATAACTCTGTAGTCTTATACAATAATTTCGTAACATCATAAACTCAACATATGTATTTGAAATTTGCTATTAGTACAATACAAATAGTTCTAAGGTATTAAAATTTCCAAATCACCAAAATTAGAACCAATTGAGTCAACACGATGATGACAGTGTGTTGTTTTTTTTACCGTGCTTCTATGCACTCATATTTGAAAGTTGCGCAAATATTAAGGTACGAGTGAAAGGTAAATGATGATTACTTATTCCTTCATTTATTTTCAGATTTGTGCAAATTGTATTTAGAGGTCACGTATAAAAGCATTACTCAAAAACTAGCGTTTTGTTTCATATTGCAAATGCCTTATTCTAGATAACAGCGACAAGGTGGTTCTATGCATTTCTTTTTTGAAAGTTATAAATATTAAAATATGAATGAAGTATAGATAGCAATTTCTTTTTTGAAAGTTAAACAAATATTAAAATATGAATGAAGTATAGATAACGATTACTTATTCTTTCACTTGTTTCAGTATTTATACAACTTATATTTAAAGAAAAAAAAACATATAACCACTACTCGGCATACATTTGATGCCATCTCCCGTTGGAAAAGGATATAACCGAATGTACCACCGGAGATCCACATCTATGCAGTAGCTTGTTGTCGGCCTCTAGGTAGGAGAACAGCAAATACGTCGCCCAACCATGGGCACCATCGTCATTTCGGCAGTGTTGGTACGTGCGTGTTTGCCACTCAAAAGGAGAATGTCGCGTGACGAATATCCTCATTAGGTAAAAAACGCGACGGTTAGGCATGGTGCGTATAGAACGCTGGAATTTTCAGACGAAATGAGAAAATTTTCATGTCCGAAACTGAGCCTTAGCGTGGCCAGACTCGTTACGAGAGTGATTGATTGCTACCTGAACGTCACTCGGCATCATCACCGTAGCTCCTCTATCACATGAGATGTTCAGATGTAATACATTCTGACAGCAACCGGGTGGGAAGAGTAGCAAGAATTGATGGCAGGAGTACATACGTTTGGTAGGGGAGGGTGCACACCATGATTATGAGATCCACTGGCGTAGCCACGGGAAGATTTTTGTTGTAGGTTGCTTCAACCTCTTTGAAACGTCGGGATATGTTACCGGTACTCGGGCCGGGTTCTTTTGGATCGGTTCAAGACACGATGGGTACGGCACGGTTTGAAGTCTGGCTCAACATGAAGTGGGTCGTGCCGAGCTCGAGAACTAGACATGATGGGTGGCACGGTCCAGTACGATACTGTAGCATAGACCGTGTCGGGCTCGATGACCCAGGGCATGAGGAAGAAACTCAGTATGAAGATCATCGACCCACAGAGCGTGAGCGTTATAGACGTATTCAACAGCATGAACGCCACACCGCCGCCGACACCTGAGAGAGACGGGTCAACTCTCTTTCACCCATCTTTCTCAATCTCCATTGCCTCTCTTCCTCACTTTCTCGTTGCCCTCTCTCTCGCTCGTGTTCAGCACATCCCCCTCATTCTAAGAATAAATAAATTTTAGTTCTTTTTTCTATAATATTTGTGTCTACTATTTTAACTCCATGTGTCTCTGGTTCCTTTCTTCTCGACACAATAGTATAAATGGGTTGGGTCTAGGCCAGCACGGCACGAAACGCAAATAGACCGTGCTTGGGCTCGCTGAAGATAAGTCGAGCCAGGTCCCGACAAAGATGGCGGTCGTCATGGATCGTGCTTAAGTGTCAAGTTTACCACCCAGACACAACACTCACCTCTAGATATGTATGCACCATAGAGAATATATGCTTATATACTAGTTAGTTATCATATTGTATTCAACCCTTCAAAATGTCAGGGAAATATGTCCCTCTCCCTTTTCTATATAAAACATCTCAAGTGGTTCAATAAAAAAGGCACATTTCGCTCTGTATGGTAGAACTTTAGATCCTAATTTCACCTAAGATCTGAAACTTATAAACTAAAATAAAATAAAATAAATTTGTATTTTTAGTCCAAAATATAAACAAGATGACCCATCTAAACATTCTTAGGGCATGTTTGGATCCATTAGCACTAATAGTTAGCTAGCTAATAGCTAATTGTTAGCTAACTATTAGCTGGCTAATTATTAGCTAGGGCTGTTTGGAGGTACTAGCTAATAGGTGGTTGAAAATTTAGTTGTTGGTGGAAATGTCCATTGTACCCTTGCATTAATACCCTTGCATTAATAGTTGTTTGCACAGTGCCGAGGGCATATTAGTCATTTCACCATCTATTAGCAGGAATTAGCAAGGGAGAACCAAATAATGAAATAACTATTAATTGGGTTAGCGACTAAGCTGTTAATGAGTTATTAGCTAGCTGTTTGGATCCACTTTAGCTAATTTTAGCAGCTAACTATTAGTGCTAATAGATCCAAACATACCCTTTATATATCAACAACTTCAACTTCATAGATCTAGTATAACTGAAACCGTACCAATCACACCCTTGTTACCCTCTCCCTCTCGCTCCGAGAATACACACTATTTAGGCCCAACGTAACAACAATTTTATACGTCGTAACCTGTCTGAACTTGACCACCGGACCACCGACGAGATCCACAGTCACCCTGAAACAGCGGAGACGAGACAGCGGGGCGCGCGCACAACCTGTCGGCCTCCTTCCTCCCTTTTCTCCCCCGCGTCGCGTTGCGTCGCCAAGACAAACTCCAAATCCGCAAAACCCACCACCCACGAGTCCAACCGCTTGCCTCCACTCCCCGCAAGCCCGCAACCGCGGATTCCCTCTCCCTTGCTTCCTTCATACGGCCGTTGCTGCTACCCAAGCTAGCCTCGGTCTCGACGTCGCGGCGAGAGCGATGGGCGCCACCGCGGGTTGCCTCCACCGTCCGCCGCGCAACCTGGGGCCGCGATGAGCCCGACGAAGGCCGCAACGGATCCGCCTGGTCCGGGCGTTGGGGCGGCGGCGGTGGTCGCGTGGCCGGAGCTCCGGCTAGCCTCGCTCGGGCCGGCGGCCTCGCCGCGGAGCTCGCGGCCGCGGCTGAGGCACGGGCGGCCCTGGCCCGCCGCCTCGAGGCCGCGCTCGAGGTGCGTGCCCCGCGAATGCGCGCTTGCTTGCCCGCGCCCGAATCGCCCATTTGGCATGGCTTGATTAGTTGATTTGACGCGGTGTGGCGGGGGCGCCTCCGCTCTGCTGTGCTGTTATGCAGGTGAGGAGGGAGTCGCTGCGGCAGGACGCGGCGCTGGACGAGATGAGTCGGCGGCTGGAGCTCCGACGGAGGCGCGCGGAGGAGGCCGTCGTCGGCAGGAGGAGGGCGCTCGCGGGCGTCGAGCGGCGCAAGGAGCAGCTGCAGGCGCAGATCGAGCGGGTGCTGCCGCTCTCCAGGGCCCTCGCCGCCGCGCACCGCCAAGTGCAGGTGGTCGAAGCAACCCGTCTTTTGTGCCGATGAAAAATGTTGCGAATTTGGATTGGGAGTAGCGGCGTTTACTCCGAGTGCGTGTGTTGATTACCGCAGGAAGCCAAGGAGGCGTCATCTGGAGAAAAGGCGAGGCTTGAGGATCTGCAGAGGCTGCTTCGGATGAGGCAGCAGTGCATGATAGGCCAGATTGCTGCCTTGTATCCTGTCAGGGTCTTCCATGATCTGCCACACACAGAGAACCATCGCGCCGATACTAATGGTGAGAATCCAGCACTCATGACTTTATTGAAGAACAATGCTGCATGAGTTTAGCGCATACGCTCCCTTTCGAAGAAAAGCATTGGTATGGAGATCGAATTATTTACCTGTGATCTTATATCACCTAAGTATGCGGTTCTAAGGTAGCCACATAGGACAGGTGACATTGCTCTGTTTGTTCAATAGATACCTTCTGTTTTGATAGAATGCCAGTGTTTTAACTGTTCATTCAGTGACCTAATGTTGAATCTGCCTCATCGCTGTGATTAAATTGCTCTTCTCTCACCTCCGTGGTATTTAAGCCTACGGTAGGACTCTAGTTTGTTCAATAGATACCTTCTGTTTTGATAGAATGCCAGTGTTTTAAGTGTTCATTCAGTGGCCTAATGTTGAATCTGCCTCATCGCTGTGATTAAATTGCTCTGCTCTCACCTTCGTGGTCTTTAAGCCTACGGTGGGACTCTAGTTTAGTGTCCAATATGCTAGTCTGGTTGGAGAGACTGAATGAGTGCAGTAGCTACTACTTAAGAACCTTTAAACGTAGATATTTACGTATCAGTTTTCACACAGCTTGATTTTTATATTTATATGCAAAGATGGCTGCTGCGCACATTGTTTTCTATATGAGAATTAACGGAAATTAATTGATCCCTGAATCACCTTTTGAAACCATTTATGATGAGATGACAGAACACTTTCAGGAGAGCATGGAACTCTTTCAGAAGAGAATGGAAATGGAACACATTTACTCAGTGTGATAAAATCTCCACAAGCGCTTCCTTTGACGTTTTTTGGTTGGCTAGTTGCAAAGCATAAAAGAAAGCAGAAGAGTTACAGTGACAAGGAGGCAGAGCTTCTGAGGTCCGCTGCTGTTCTGGGGTATGCAGCACATGTAAGTTTGTCTGCCCGGTGCTCTTATACCATAAAATATTACTCCAACACAATATCTTCGATGTAGCATAACTAAACAGCGCATCAGACAGGCGTGGCAAAAACCAACTAATAAAATTACTCCAGTTTTGCAATTCAGTAGTAAATCACTAATACATTTTACTATAGAACAACAGATACAATTATATATCCCAACCTAATTAGGTTCATTGCCATGCTCAAACGTTAAGATGCGAAAAGTAAAATTTTGGATGACTACCTTGGGATATGGCTTCTAATACATCTTATGCTATAGGATATTAGCAAAGATCAATATATGAGCATTGAGTTTTTCATACGTTAGTTTGGAATGAAATAATAATAAGTAATACAGCCCTTTCAAACTTAGTGGTTATTACAATGTCAAGCATAAATGATGATAGAAGCGCAGGTTCTTCTGCCGGCATGCACCTATTGATACTTGATACAGTCACAAAGGTTAGAATCACCAATTTCTTTTCTTTTTTAATTTCTTGTAGGCAGTCTTGCTCATAGCCTCATATCTTGATGTTCCCCTCCGATATCCTTTGCGCTTTGGAGGATCACGATCTTATGTGAGTGATTGTTTGCCTTCAGCTGAAACAGCATCTGTTGCTTCAGCAGAACATCCAAGTGTCAACAGCACTGACTCAAAACTAACAGAATATCCCCTTTTCCTGGAATGCCAAGAAGATGACTCGGCTAAGGCATCCTATGCCATTTACTTGTTGCATAAGGTTTGTATTTCCACTTGTTCTCTATCTGCTTGTTTGTAGTTGCAAATTTGCAATGTTTGTTTAATCCAGTTCCCCCAGCAAACTAAAACTGCTATTTACATTTTCAATGATGGGTGGTTAGGATACGGAGCAGCTATTGAACTACATTGGAGCTGAGAGCTCTGGAAGGCATGTATTTGGTAATCTGCGAGAGCTTATTAGGATTATACAGTCCGATGAGTATGTGTACAGATGATTGATTCCATGATCATTGTGGTTTTGGATCGCGTATGCCTTTGAGATGGTATTATACAGATTTAAGTAGGTGTTCTTTCTGTTCTTTTGTGCGATTCTTGCCTTCTTCCGCTGTGCCGAGTTTTTGTATGCACAGGAAAGAGGCGAATTGGGTTTTGTTAGAAGAAATGATAATTACATAGGTGATTTTACATGAGCATGAGCTTCTCCATGTATATGCCTGAGATTTCTTGGTGTTACCCTTTTCAGACTAATTAGGTATTGCATAAAAACCTTATGAGTCAACGTCGAAATTACATTTTTTTATTGTGAAATTTCTGCATCCCAAACAGGTTTTAAGGTTTACTCTGCGCCTAAATCATGACTGATTCGAGCATGGTTATCAGAAGCCCAATATTCTAAAAATAGACTTCACTCAGTTAGCTAACTTCATGACTGATTTAAGCATGCTATTGTTGTGTGAACAATTTATAAGCACATTAACAAAACAGAAGATCAAACTGAACTGTATGGTCTCTTCCAAAAAAGCAGAGCTTTGATGCAACTAAAGTCGGTGCATTAACATCTGAGTTGTCGCCGTCAGGGTTTACAAAATTGATGAAAATCGCGACTTTCGACTGTATCGAGCCGACTCGGCATCTAATACCAATCGGTAAACCGGTTAAATTAAAAAAATCAAAAAACTTATGTGATGCAAATATCGCAATCATGAAGGAATTATAGTGATTATCGACTGTATCGAGCTAAGATCACTCAAAAATTGACCGCCGAAGAAGTTCACTTGGTCGGTTGATTATTAATGCAAATATCGTGATTATCGACCGTTACCGATCGATTTTTGCTTTCTTATTGATTTTTTTCCAAAAAAATTGATTTTGGAACCTTTGGTTTCTAAGCAATTTTTGCGATAATCGAAATTCACAAACCGTTCGAAAAACGTGATTTCTATTTTTGTGAACCCTGGCCGCCATCAGCACTACACGCAGGAAGGGACGGAGAACCAAAGACCAAAGAAAAAGTTCGGAAAGGAGTGATAACATTTTTAGCCTCTTTTGCCGAAATTGCAAATATAGCTCTTTCTCGTGCTCTCGTCTACTGTTTGCCACACTTGCCATATATGGCAGAATGTAGGTAGGTATCGTCTCTCACATCTTAGAGTTAAATCTATAATTTTGCTCAAAAGATATTAGATTTAAAAAAATGATATAATAAACTCGGACAAAGCTTTTTGCACCGTCTACATCCACCCCGACCAGAAAAGCTGCGAGTAGGGGTGGGCATTTTTAAACCGAAACGATTATTGAACCGAACCAATTAACCGATTATTTCGGTTTATTGGTTTCGGTTTTGTTGATTTTGTTTTGATATAATTCGGTTTTGGTGTTCGGTTCGGTTTTTCGCTTTCAAAAACCGAAATAACCGAATAACCGAATAGCGCATATACAACACCACTTTTATAATATTCTTCCTCAAGCCACTAAATAATTCTCATGTTATAATACATTTATGCATATGTTTAGTATATTCATATGTTTTATTATGCTTATATTGTAATGACGTATGAATATTGTATGGGTTTATCCATACTATGTGTTGCAATATGAGAAGGATTAAATCTAATCTACCTAGTGTTATTCATATTTCGGTTAACCGAAAAACAGATTAATCGAACCGAAATATTTCGTTAATTGATTCGGTTTTTATTTTGGCGAGAAATTCGGTTTTCAGTTTTCAAAAACCGAATTATTTTGAAACCGAAAAAACCGAACCGATTAAACCGAAAAAATCGAATGCCCATCCCTAGCTGCGAGAAAGCTGCAGATCCCACCAACCTGCTTCCCTCCGAGATCAAACACGCCTACACGCGCGAAAACTCTCCAGTATCCACCCACCGCCACTGTCACGTGACACCCTCGCCTACGCTGGCGACGGCCGTAGGTGCCACAGGGGCTGAGATTTCGTGGCTCTCCTGTTTCACTTTCTTGAACTCGTGTCGTGCTCTCTTGTGCTGTGTTCTTCTCCTTTCCTTTTTTTCCCCCTTCTTCCTGGCGACCGCAATTGCCACCCGCTGCACAGCTGAGCGCGTCGGCCTGCAAGTCTTGGCGCCGTCCTGCGTTACATTTGTGCCACTTGGTGTTGGTTTGACCTGGCAATACTCTTGTCTTACTAGCCTGGCTCTTCTTGTTCTTGACGTGCCTTTGGCTTCGTCAGCCGTGACTCCATGTCCCTGTATCTTGCATTTGTGAAATCGTAACAGATGGCAATCGCACTGCCCAACTGTATGTTCTTGGAGATTTAGCATTCTGTAATTCTGTTTAACTGAGGTTGGATTTTGGACTGATTGTTGGGCTTGGGCATTGTTAGAGATATTTCCGGATGCCTCAAATCCTAGCTTTCCATTGTTCTGGATTTATCCATATATATGAGTCCTTATCTCATATTTTTCGGACTCTCGGTTGGCTATAAATGTCACCCTCCTATATATGTAAAGTTTGAACTGAAATAGTGATTTCTTGTCTCCCGTGGTTTTTTTTCTGAAAGGGTTTTTCACGTCAAAACTTTGTGCCTCTCTTTTTATGCATGTGCTGTTCATCTAGCCCTAACAAATGGTATCAGAACCTAGAGCTTATACATCAAGTTGCTGTCGTTGAGCCTCTTCACCATCTCGAGCTTGCAGAGCTTCTTGGCGATCAAGTTCACTGAGCCATCTTCAATCTGCACACCGGTGCGGCTGTTCCCGATCTACTTCCCGATCGGCAACCTGGCCACGGGGTTCTTCGCGAGATTAATTAGGCTTTTATGCCTATTATTAGCGGTATTTATACGAGATTAATCATTGAGCATTTTCTTAAACATTTGATTGTCTATTTTGGAGAAGAAAGAAAAGTTATGTCAGTTAGGAAGACAACTGAATTTGATGTTTCATCACCATTATTTTGGTGTTTTATTCACCTTTTGGATACGTTGACCATTATAGAGGTTTTGACAATGTTAACTTGAAATTTGATGACACCCAGATTTTTTTAGTGAAGGTTTTGCTCCAATATCAGTTTGGGATGAAGGTTGAAGTGCAAGAAAGAGTTTGTTTCTACCTGGATAATAAAACGTTGTTTTGTTATCTTTACTCGATATGAGGGTTTTACTGTAATTTATACTCTATTGACAGCATGATAGTTCTTTTCATCTTAGCATTTTTGCAGGAGCTGTTTCAATCATGTTATAGATTTTCAATAGGCAGTTTGTCGAATTTTATGTTCTATGTGGAGCATGCCAAAAATCTATGCTATGAATTCTTTACTATCTATCAAACGCCACATGTGATGTCTTGGTTTATGTTGTTTAATGATTGATTGTTTATTTGAGGAGGTCAATTTTTGGATATATCTTCTCTTTATGTGGTTCTGTAGTTAGTTGGAAAACATCTCTATAGCCTATTGCAACCCTTTCTACTACCGAAGCTGAGTATGTTGCTGCTACTGAAGGTGTTAAAAAAGCTATTTGGTTGCAAGGTCTGATTTTTGAACTTGGTATTTCACAGGATACTATTTCTGTTTATTGTGATAGCTAGAGTACAGTTTGTTTAACCAAGAATGATATATATCATATCAAGACCAAGTACATTGATATCAAGTACCATTTTATTCATAATATTACTCCTTTTTTTATAAAGGAAGCTTTTATTGATTTCAAGAAACAATACATCGAGAAGATACACGTTCTTGAAAACTTCTTCCGGCCTCTGCTTTTGAGAAAGCACACAGCCCAAAAAAGAAAACAAAAAACAAACCCACACGCTAATGACTATCAATACGAAGACTAGACCGCCATCCAAACGCCTGGGAGAAGAAATCCTTGGCCACTTGTATCAACCGGTGCGTAGCCTCCACCATAATAGGTCGCCATTCCAACTTCTGCAACACAGCCCATGAACACAATCAATGGGAAGTAGCATAAATAACTTACAAAGGAGACGAAATTGTTTTCTTTTCAAAAACTATATCATTTCTGTTTAACCAAAGAGACCAACAAGTTGTTGCAGCCCCTAGTAAAACGATATTCTGAATACTCGTAATATTACTCCTGAAGGACAAGTTATTGTGAGAAAGATACACACTGATGATAATCCTGCTGATATAGTCACAAAGGCACTTTCGAACACCAAGTTCAAGTATTACCTAGATTTGGTTGGTATTCATAATGCTTGAATACCCTTTGGGGAGACAATTTCACATTATGGAGTTTGTGTCAAGGGAAGGTTTGTTAGAGATATTTTTGGATGCCTCAAATCCTAGCTTTCCATTGTTCTGGATTTATCCATTTTCAGACTTTCAGTTGGTTATATACGCCACCCTCCTGTAAATAGTGATTTCTTGTCTCCCATGGTTTTTTTTCGAAAGTATTTTCCACGTAAAAACTTTGTGTCTCCCTTTTATGCGTGTGCTATTCATCTAGCCCTAACATGCATAGTTGGTGTTTGTTTCCTGATGAATCGTGTGAATTGCATTCTTTTTTTTTTTGAAGACGGCAGCCGCCGTGAATATATTAGACGAGGAGAAAAATACAAATTACAAGAAGCGAATTACAGGGTGCAAAGGTTGCACCCGAAAGCTGAGAAAGAAAACTGGGAGAGAAAGGGTGACGGGAATAAGAGAGCTAGACTAGAGACTCGTGAGCAGGGACTGAAGCTTGGACGCTCCTGCAGCAGCCCAGGAGGTGGCATCATCCTTGATAAGCCGCAGGGAATTGCATTCTTCAATGGGCAGTTTTATATGCTTTTGCGGATTTGTTCATGTGGTTTGCCTTGTATTATGTGATTGGGCCATTGTCCATGAGGTTAATTAATACTTATCTCAACTAAGCTTTGGTATAACCTGGACTTGTAGGCATCACACTAGTTACATGCTACATATTCCGTCTGTTTACTTCGTTTCTTGGTGAGTTTGTTTCATTTAATGAGATAATGTCGTTTTTTTTCTGCTAAATCTGTGCTGGCAAGTGAGAAAGGATTGTCTATGGGTGTTGAGGCAAAGTATGATACGTTATGTACCAAGGGAGTTTTGTGGTCTTCTATCAGAATAAGCTATAGATGTGCTTCTGAACATTGGGTTTTCTTCAGTCTAGTCCTACTGCTTTACCTGTTGTACAAATCTTCTCCGGGTTTCTTCGCACTCGTTCTCTCCGCTTCCCCTGTAATTATATGTGCTACCCTTCTTCTTGGTGTACTGCTAAGTTATGGGAGCACACACCTTCCTGAGATCGATGAAGATGGGAAGACTACCACAGATGTTTCAGCTCCCAAATTTGGAAGTTTCTCCAGAAATATTCATTCTGAAGCACATCAGATATTTTCAGAGCCTGCATTTAAGGAGAACACGGTAAGCTTCAAAGAACGGGAAATCAGAAACGCAATGTACATGATGTCCTTCTTCAAGATTCCAAAAAGTGTTCTTAATAAACTTGATTACTTCCGATCTCGTTTCTTCTGGCAAGAGGATGAAGTAAAAGAAAATATCACCTTGCAAAATGGAATATCCTATGTCAGCCCTAAGATCAAGGGGGACTTGGGATTCATGACTTAAATGTTAAGAACATTGCACTTCTGAGTAAGTGGTTGTTCAAGCTTTTAACATCGGATGGTACTTGGCAGCAGCTTCTTAGAAATAAGTACCTTGGGTCTAAATCATTAGTACAAGTCGAGGGGAAACCAAGAGACTCGCATTTTTGGTTCAATTTGATGAAGGTAAAGAGAGATTTCCTTCGCTTTGGTACTTTCAAAATTAATAATGGGTCACAAGTGAGATTTTGGGAGGACACCTGGCTTGAAAATTGTGCTTTAAAAGATCAATATGCTGGATTATATAGCATCACAAGGAAAAAATACATAACTATTGCTGAAGTTCTCATGTCTCCTCAACCTAACATTTCTTGGCGACGGTTATTGATTGAATCTAAGTTGGTGGAGTGGAATGATTTGCTTTCACGCATCGCCAATTTACATTTAATGCAAGATGATGACGAATTTCGCTAGAACTTGTGCTAATCTGGACAATTCTCAGTGAAGTCTCATTACTTGGCATTGATTAAATGTGGTGTTCCTAATCTAAATAAGTGTTTATGGAAGTTAAAAGCCCCACTAAAAATCAAAGTATTTCTGTGGTACCTTAGAAGAGGAATTATTCCGACTAAGGACAATCTAGCCAAACGCAATTGGCAGGCTAGCAAAACATATTGTTTTTGTCTCAAAGCGAAGACTATTAGGCATTTCTTCTTTGACTGTTGATTTGCTTGTATGGTCTGGGGTTTCCTGTACCTGGATTTTGGCATTGCTCGACCTTTTAGTGTTTCTAATATGTTTGGAAGTTGGCTCGGTTGTTTTGAGAAGGGTATTAAAAATGTCGTTTTACTAGGGGCCGCAACTATTTGTTGGTCTATTTGGTTAAACAGGAATGATATTGTCTTTGAAAAGAAATCAACCTTATCTCCTTTGCAGGTTATTTATGCTACTTCCTATTGGCTGCGTACTTGGGCTGTGTTGCAGAAGTCGGACTTGCGAACTATTATGGTGGAGGGTACGCATCGGTTGATACAGGTGGCCAAGGATTTCTTTTCCCAGGCGCATAGGTGACGGTTTAGTCTTCGCATTGATAGTTACTAGAGTGTGTGTGTTTTTTTAGTTTTTGGGCTGTGTGCTTCTTGCTAAGCAGAGGCCGGAAGAAGTTTTAAGGATTTGTATCTTCTCGATGTATTGTTTTTGAAATTAATAAATGCTTCCTTCATAAAAAAAGTTTTGGCAAGGCGAGGGTCAACAAGCATGTTGAGCTGGGTGGGGGTGATAGTGTTCCTCTTCTGAAGGGAGTTGATCAAGGAGATGAGAGAGTTGAAGCACGTGATAGACTCGGAAAGCGCTCACTTCTATTATTTCCATGGTGACACTGCACCAAGAGTCTGATATGGAGGAATACATGAAGTATAATCAGGATCAAGAGTCCAACTATCCATTTTCCGGCAAGGATAGGGGCGATGAGTATGCTAACTTGTTCGAGGATGTTCATCAGAGTAGAGTTGAGAGGAAAGAGGCAACATTTAGTGGTGGTAGATTGATTTTTCCAAATGTGCTCATTTCATAGCTTTAAAGCATCCATTTACCGCATCACAAGTAGCTAAATTGGTTTTAGACAATGTGGTGAAACTTCATGGTATGTCGAGGTCGATCGTGTCTGATCGTGACAAGGTCTTTACCGGTTTATTTTGGAAAGAATTGTTCTCAATCATGGACACAAAGTTGATGTATAGTACGACTTATCACCCACAAACGGATGGACAGAGCAAGCGGGTCAATCAATGCCTTGAGATGTATTTACGCTATGCCATTCATGCATCTCCAAAGAAATGGCGCAGCTGATTGGCAATGGCTGAATTTTGGTATAATACATGTTATCATACTTCTTTTGGTTGCTCACCATTCAAAGTGTTGTATGGCTCAGAACCAAGGTATGGGGCAATGTCAGGTGATGATGGCTCGACCACAAGTCAGTCAGTAGAAGAATTGCTTCATGAGCGACAAAAGCAGACTGCTTTGCTCAAATGTGTGAGATCATGTAATGAAAAATTGGTAGAATGGTGAAATTGGCATTGTAAAGTGATTTTGGTTATGGCATGTGTGGTGCTTGTGCATGTGCTATGTTGAGATGATTATCATGCTGGTGATAGCATGATGGAGTTTGCTTGATGCAATGCACTCATGTGAGTGGTTGCATATGCTGTTTTTGAGGCAAGTCGTGGACTTGTGCTCAAATGATCGTTTGTTTATGCTGGTGATAGCATAATGGTTTTGCTTGATGCAATGCACTCATGTGAGTGGTTGCATGGATTAACTTTGAGTCAAGTCGTGGACTTGTGCTCGGAATTGTTTTTGTTCCTTCATGTGCGAGTGTTGCTCGAGGCTAACGTGGTCGATGACGGACCGAACTAGGTTCATGGAGGAACCGAGGTTCGGACTAGGTTCGTGGAGGAATCGAGGTCTTGGTGGTCAAGGATGTCATCTTGGACGTTCGGGCTAGAGAACATGCACATGAAGGTGGTTAGTCACATATGTGCGCGGTGGGGTGATTATGCGTGCAAGGTTTTGGTTTTGGCCATGTTAGGCCAAGTTGAGATAGACACGAACTCTTTCCATGTTGGAAGTGGAGTTGTAGTCAATCTCTGTGAGTTTGTTCTGTATAAATAGGAGGAGGTGTCTCCTGTTTATCATGAGCAAGATTTTAGGGTTGTACTCTTTTGTTTGAGTACTGTAACCAGATCAAAAATAAAGATCTTTCTCACAAGTTCTTGGCTCCGGCATAGTTGATCGATCGCTTGAAGTTTTGTTCATCACAATGATCCACGAAGTTCATCACGGAGTTCGGTTCTTTGCAAAGGTATCATCTTGCGAAGGTAATATCTTTTGATCCGTAGATCCGATCGGATTGATTCTTATTGGGTTTGATTCATAATTGAATCTAGTTTCTACAGTTAAAATTTCACATCAATCCAATGGGTAGATCTTCATTAATTTGTGGTCACCCAGATTGCTAGTCTGGTTGCCCAGCTGTTAGATCGCTAATTGTTTCAGTCATCTTACGAAGATTATAACTTTAGATCCGTAGATCCGATCGACCTGATTCTTTTTTTGTTCACTTTAGAATTGAGTCTAGTTTATACAGTTAAAATTTTACATCAATCCAACGGTTAGATCTTCTGTAATTTGTGGTCACCCAGATTGATGTCCTGCTCGCCCGACTGCTCGCGTGGTCGCCCGGGTTTGGTCATCTTGCAAAGGACATAACTTTAGATCCGTAGATCCGATTGACCTGATTCATTTTGTGTTAGCTGTGGAATTACGTCTAGTTTCTATAGTTAAAATTTCACATCAATCCAACGGCTGGATCTTTGGAAATTTCTATTTTAGTGAATATATATCAGTCTGCTCGCCCAGACTGCGCGCGTGGTCGCCCAACTGTTCACGTGGTCGCCCAGCCTACCAACCTGCTCGCCCAAGTGTCCTACTGCTCACCCAAGTGCTTTTCTGGTCGCCCAAGTACCCAACCCTTTCCCGGTGTCCTACTACTCGCCTAGTGCCCAAACCGTCGTCCGGTGTCCTCTTGCTTGCCAAGTGCCCAAACCGGTCGCCCAGTGATTCTTGTCGCCAAGTGCCCAAACCGTCGCCAGTGTCCTCTTCTTCGCCTAGGTGATTCTTGGTCGCCCAAGTGTCCTCTTGGTCGCCCAGTGCTCTCTTCATGTCGCCCAGATCTCATCGGTCTCCCAACTGCGTGAGGTGGTCTCCCAATTTCGTAACCTGGTCTTCTAACTTCGTAAACTGGTCTTCAAGCAATTTGAGTTTAAATTGGGGTGTTTGAAAAGATCAAAAATTTGATTTTAGCTTCCGCGCAATCATTCACCCCTCCTCTGATTGCTACATTAGTATATTTCAATCCTACAAGTGGTATCAGAGCAAGGTATTTCTAATTAATCTTAACCAGTGATTAAAAACCGTAGCGATGGATAGGTATTCGACAAAACCTTGTGTTTTCGATGGTGTTGATTTTCAGTTTTGGAAAGCGAAGATGGAGGCATACATTCAAGCTCAGGGCTTTGCAATCTGGGAGAAGGTGTACAAGCCATATCAAGTGCCTGATAATGATCAAGTCAATGCAACAAATCAAGTACATGTTGAAGCAAACAGTAGAGCACGGAATTTGGTCATCCAAGGATTGGGAAGAAGTGACTTCGACCGCGTGATCCATCTCAAGTCTACATATGAGGTATGGAAATATCTTTGTGATTATCATGAGGGTTCAAACACTATCAAAGAGGTTCGTCAAGATATATACAAGAAAGAATATATGCGATTTGAGATGAAGCCTGGTGAGTCACTAGATGATTTCTTTGCACGTTTCAATAAGATTCTTAGCAACTTACGTGCTGTTGGAGTTTTCTTTGATGAGGCTACTAATGCTAGACAATTGCTTGGTGCATTGGACATGTCTATTTGGGAGATGAAAGTTACATCTATTAGAGAATTAACTGTCATGAGTGACCTTACTGTAGATGTTCTTTTCTCTAAGCTAAAAACTCATGAATTGGATGTTCTTGCTAGGAGGACTGATTATAAATCAATTGCATTGACCTCTCAATCTAGCATGTCTCAAAATAATGCTTCTTCAAGTTTTGTCTTGTCCTTCTTGTCTTCACTAACCGATGAACAGATTGAGAAATTTCCAGAAGAAGACTTGGCATCACTTTCTTCTCGTTTTTATAAAACCATGCAGAATGTGAGAATGAGAAAGAAAGTTGGTGGTGGCCCTCCAAGGTGCTATGAGTGTGGTGATCTCAACCACATGCGTTCAAATTGTCCTAAACTCGCAGGTAAAGCATCAAGAGAGGAGGACAATGACAAAAGAAAAGAGAAGAAGAAGTTTTCTCCAAGAAATAGAAAGAAGAGCTTCATCAACAGCAAAGTTGTCCACCGGGTCCTTTCCGCTCTTGAACAAGTCAATTTGAGTGATGTGGATTCGGAGAGCGGTGAAGATGATACAACAACTCTAGGCAAACATGAATTGACAGGGTTGTGTCTCATGGCTAGGAGTGATGTAAGCTTCATCGAGGACGATCATGACAAATATTGCAATGAGGTAGAACCTTCTTACGATGAATTAACTATTGCTGTTGTTCGTCTTGGAAAATTGCTTGACAAACGCGACAAGAAGATTAAGAAACATGATGTTTTTGTGGAATCTTTGAATCTGAAATTGCTAGACTTAAATCTTTGATTCTCGATGATGATGCTTGCAAATCATGTGACTTAATTCTGATGAGCTTCTTGTGCTTAGGAAAGAACATGTTTCTTTGTTAGAACAAGTTAATCTTGAAAAGAAAGAAAATGAGAAACATGTGAAAAATGCTAGCTGTTCAACTGTTGATTTGCATGATACAACTCATTGTTCTAAATGTGATATACTGGAATTAAAGTTGCATGATGCAAATGCTAGGGTTTCTCAAATGACAGATGCTATGCTCACTCATGAGGTTCTTTTATGTTCAACTTGTTGCAAACAGAAAGGAAAAGTGGACGTTCCATGTAATAACTGTTTAATTCTTTATCAAAAGGTTGATTACTTGGAAAAATCTTTAGAACGGTTCACTTCAGGAAAGAAAAATCTAAACATGATTTTGGATCAATCAAAAGTCAGTACTCATCACAAAAGTTTAGGTTTTGATTCTTATGCTCATCATAAATCACATGCTCCAACTGTTGTGAAGACACTTGAAAGTGGAAAATTCGAAATTGTCAACGAGCCTAAGAAAATTGTTTTCAAATCTGCTGGTGTGTTATCTTCTACTATGATGAATGCAAATGTTACTTCTGTTACTAAAGCTAAACATCATGTTAAATATACTTGCACTCATTGTGGTAGAGATGGACACTTAGTAGATTTTTGGTTTAGACTAGCCAAACAGCAAAAGAAAGAGAAGACTAAGGCTAGGTCTAATTTCAGGAAGGCACATTTCACTCCTCATTTTGTGCCTAGGGTGATGCAAACACCTTTTGTTGCAAGAAACACAGGAAAGAGCAAATCTGATTTTGTGAACAAGCATCCTCATTTTGTGCCTAAGGTGATGCAAACATCTTTTGTTGAAAGAAACACGAGAAAGGGAAAATCTGATTTTGTGAACAAACATACTCGTGTTGTGCCTACTCATCGTGTGTCTCAGTACTGGATTCCTAAATGCTTTATTTCTAACCCCAGTACCGAGGCCTCAACATCTTCTCGTGCTATGTAGGTTTGTCAGATGCGGGTTGGAGAACAGAAGCTTAGTGGATCTTGGTCTTTTGCAAGATGGGATCAAGACTTGAATGGTTCTCACCCTTGAGATGGTTTTCAAGAAGCATGTGCAATAATTCTTCATCTACTTTGTGAGCTATTTGATACACTCATGTTCTTTACATTCACAGATATCTAATTGTGGCATGAGATGAAATGATTGTTCATATGTTTATATGTATCCTCTGGCATGTTCAATAATGTTATATCTTATATCATGCCTTTCATGCTTTGAATTCACTTATCATGATTCATGCCTATGCTTAATTGAATATACCATGATAACTCAAGCTCATGTATATCATCATCTCCTCTCTGTTGATCTCATTGGTTATCCATTTGAGGGGGAGTTATTGGTTATTGGTGAAAATTCCTTTCGGTTGCCTTTTTGGGAGGTTTGTTCTTCAGTCTTTTGTTTTTAAAATATTTCCCTTCAGGTGACAATTTTGTAGAAGGTTTTTAAGATGGTTGTTTTGAGGGGGAGTACTTTGAAGTTTTTGTATATTGCGTAACATGTTTTTTTTGTTTTGTGTGTTTCTTAAATGAAAAACAAAAAAATTGAAAAACAGCAAAAGTACTGAGCATTGTATTTCATACACATATGTCATTTGGAGCCATGTTTATGCTATAGGGTCTTTGCAACTTTCTGTTTATACATATATAGTGTAGTTTATGTCATGACTTTTTAAATGGAATGACAACTTGAATTAAATCTTGTCATGGTTGAACTTTCTTGGCTATCTTGATCCTGCTCGAAAAAGTGCTAAATATGAAAGTTAAGTGCTAAAGCTTAAAAAGTGATTGTTGATAAAAGCAAGATCAAGGTTATGTACTGTCGCACTTCTTCTTTACGAGACTGCTTATCATTGCACTATGATATGAACTTGGAAGAGGTTGTGTATGACCGAAACCATGAAACCTTAAACTTGTGATTGCTTGGCATGGTTGAAAAGTAAGGCTGATGGTGCATGTAATTCCTTGCAATTGTTATTGTTGCAATCAAAGTAATGAATCAGTTTTTCAAAGCACAAATAAAGTGCACAAAAATTCAATGTTTTCAGGTTTTAAGATTGTTGAGAAAGGGAGATCATGCCATGCAAAAAATCGTTAATAGTACTTGATTCTAGTTATGCTTACTCTACATTGTTTATGTGTAGATTTGAGGGTGAAAGTACTGTTGATAGCATGACTTGGTGATCAAGTTGTTACATTTGTGCATGATTCATAATGCTCAGTACATAAAAAAAGAAAACAACAAACATAAAAGGGGAGAAGTTTCTCTTTTGCTCTCTTTTTGCAATCTTGATGAATCCATTGTCAAAGGGGGAGAAGTTTGGAGTCAAAGGAGAGATTTTGGTCACACATTGCACATTCACACACACATTTCTTCTTTCTCATTAGGGAGTCTTTCTTTTTGATAGGGGAGATTTCTTTTTAGATAGGGGAGATTTTTGTTCTTCCTTGTAGGGGAGATTTCTCTTTCGTCTTTTGGTCACTTTACTTCTTTTAAAAAATGGTGTTGCTATTGTAAGGTGAATGCCAATGTTCGTTTCGAAATGGTGTTGCCAATGTTTTCATCAAGGGGGAGATTGTGAGATCATGTGATGAAAAATTGGTTGAATGGTGAAATTGGCATTGTAAAGTGATTTTGGTTATGGCATGTGTGGTGCTTGTGCATGTGCTATGTTGAGATGATTATCATGCTGGTGATAGCATGATGGAGTTTGCTTGATGCAATGCACTCATGTGAGTGGTTGCATGGGCTGTTTTTGAGGCAAGTCGTGGACTTGTGCTCAAATGATCGTCTGTTTATGCTGGTGATAGCATAATGGTTTTGCTTGATGCAATGCACTCATGTGAGTGGTTGCATGGATTAACTTTGAGTCAAGTCATGGACTTATGTTCGGAATTGTGTTTTGTTCATTCATGTGCAGGTGTTGCTCGAGGGCGAACGTGGTCGATGACGGGACCGGAACTAGGTTCATGGAGGAACTGAGGTTCGGGACTAGGTTCAGGGAGGAATCGAGGTCTTGGTGGTCAAGGATGTCATGCGGGACGTTCGGGCTAGAGAACATGCACATGAAAGCTGGTTAGTCGCGTATGTGCAGCAGGTGGGCTGATTATGCGTCCAAGGTTTTGGTTTTGGCCATGTTGGGCCAAGTTGAGATAGACACAAACTCTTTCCATGTTGGAAGTGGAGTTGTAGTCAATCTCTGTGAGTTTGTTCTGTATAAATAGGAGGAGGTGTCTCCTGTTTATCATGAGCAAGATTTTAGGGTTGTACTCTTTTATTTGAGTACTGTAACCAGATCAAAAATAAAGATCTTTCTCACAAGTTCTTGGCTCCGGCATAGTTGATCGATCGCTTGAAGTTTTGTTCATCACAGCAGTCATGAAGTTCATCACGGAGTTCGGTTCTTTGCAAAGGTATCATCTTGCGAAGGTAATATCTTTTGATCCGTAGATCCGATCGGATTGATTCTTATTGGGTTTGATTCATAATTGAATCTAGTTTCTCCAGTTAAAATTTCACATCAATCCAATGGGTAGATCTTCGGTAATTTGTGGTCGCCCAGATTGCTAGTCTGTTGCCCAGCTATTAGATCGCTAATTATTTCAGTCATCTTGTGAAGATCATAACTTTAGATCCGTAGATCCGATCGACCTGATGCTTTTTTTGTTCACTTTGGAATTGAGTCTAGTTTATACAGTTAAAATTGCACATCAATCCAACGGTTATAACTTCTGTAATTTTTGGTCACTCAGATTGATGTCCTGCTCGCCCGACTGTTCGCATGGTCGCCCGGGTTCGGTCATCTTGCAAAGGACATAACTTTAGATCCGATTGACCTGATTCTTTTTGTGTTCACTGCAGAATTAAGTCTAGGTTCTATAGTTAAAATTTCACGTCAATCCAACGGCTGGATCTTTGGGAATTTCTATTTTAGTGAATATGTATCAGTCTGCTCGCCCAGACTGCGCGCGTGGTCGCCCAACTGTTCACGTGGTCGCCCACCTACCAACCTGCTTCGCCCAAGTGTCCTACTACTCGCCCAAGTGCCCAAACCGTCGCCCAGTGTCCTCTTGCGCCGCCTAAGTGCCCAAACCGTCGCCAAGGTGTGCTTTCGCCAGTGATTCTTCGTCGCTCAAGTGCCCAAACCGGTCGCCAGTGTCCTCTTGCTTTCCGCCAGTGATTTATTGGTCGCCCAAGTGCCCAAACGAGTGCCGCCCAGTGTCTCTTGATCGCCTAAGTGTCTCTTCGTCGCCTGACTAGTCTCTTGGTCTCCCAACTGCGTGAGGTGGTCTCCCAATTTCGTAACTCGGTCTTCTAACTTCGTGGCGGTCTTCAAGCAATTTGAGTTTAAATTGGGGTGTTTGAAAAGATCGAAAATTTGATTTTAGCTTCCGCGCAATCATTCACCCCCCCTCTGATTGCTACATTAGTATATTTCGATCCTACAAAATGTCATCTCGAAAGAGCTCAAAATCGAATGAAAGTGCGAGTTGACAAGAAAAGAATAGATAGGCGATTTCAGACAGGTGAGCAAGTGTATCTGAATCTTCAGTCTTATGCTAAATCATCAATGGCCAATCGTCCATTCCCTAAGCTAGCTTTTCGGTATTTTGGTCCTCATAGAGTAATCCAGAAGATTGGAGCAGCAACATATAACCTCAGGGCAGTTAGATCCATCCCGTCTTTCATGTGTCTCAACTCAAAGCATTTGTGCCATATAATACACCTGTATTGCACAATCTACTTCGCATGGCCGACCCCAACATGGAATCAGTAAAACTGGAGTTGATATTGGATAGACGATTGGTCAAAAAGGGTAATTCGGTTACTCCACAGGTATTGCTTAGGTGGTCAGGTATTCTAGCAGAAATGGCTACTTGGGAGGGTTTGAATGTGGTAAAGCAATGTTTTCCAAATGCTAGTGCTTGGGGTCAAGCAGACTCTGCAGGAGGGGGTGGTGTCAGGCGGGCTGTCCAGACTGGGAAGAAGGCTGCGCGGGAAGAATGAAGTTGACGGGAAGAGTGAAGACGTCTTCAGAGAGGGGACACATATTGCTCAGGAAGGCGTCGGCATGGTTGGCGCTGGGTTGTCTTGTGGGCCTTAGTTGTAAGAGATGAAGAGTGGTTTAACAATACTCCTGTATCGTGTCCGAAAATAGACAAGCAACAAATAAAGTTTCCTCTGTCTGTATCTTCTCTTCTTCCCCAAGTCTCTATGTTCTTCAAAGACTCATGTTATTCCAGTTTGATTTCTATCTCATATCAGTAGTGATTACCACTACCGATCAGCAGATGTTACAAACTCTGATGCAATCGGGAGCCACACTAGGACAGTGACCAGCTACTCTATCTAAAGTTGGATTGGGACTTGGGAATTCTTGTCTTGTGGGGAGATTCTTTTCCTCAGTCGGAAGCATACTTGGATGCCAACAAAAAGGCTAGCGTTTCAGTCCCTACTGCCATGTCAGCTACAGCAGCAACAGCACACACACTTGCTTCAATGACAACGCATTTCCCTCTTTGAGTCGCACAATTCAAGGAGAAACAGAATAAAGTCCCCAATCATGAATGCAGATAGATTGCTTGTGCAAGTCCAAAGAAATCCATGCATGTCTGCCTGAATGATATTGCCCCATTTCAAGATCAGATTCTTCTCAACCTTCTACTGGCAGAAGAGACAGCATGTCTCGTACTCTGACGTCTCAAAGTGCTGCTTCGTTTCGTGGGACGACCTCGCAAGGAACACTTGATTTCATCTGAAAGCAACTGCCAGTGACTGACTGAATGATCACGAAACAAGAGAGAATGGATGCGATCTACACCGGTTTCAAGAGTTAAGATAGCGCAGCATCTGCTGCGAGATCGAATGTTCGAGTGGCATAAGACGAGCCTGAAGATACACTTGGAAGTTGGAATGAAATGATCTGCCATTCCCACTGAAAGAACGGCTCAATTTAATCGAGAGAAAATTCTATTCGATATATTCCTACATTTATTCACAAAAAAAATATATTACTATATTTCCAATATAGTTGCCCTAAAATCTCAAGGGGAAAAAACTTGCAGCTGAGAGATCCAGTAAAGACCAAAAGGGGTTTCTGGCATCAACCACAAATCAGGCCATGTGGAGTAATCGATCGAGCAGCAGGATGTACAGGTGTGTTAGGATGGGGGTCGGTGTCAGGAATTGTCCATACCTACGGGGCAACGAACGAAGCTGAACACTAACGACTAACGAACGTGATGCATCCAAGGCGGAGCCTTTAAGATCGAAAGCCCATAAAGATTCTCTTGAAAAATCAACAAAAACACAAATTTGATCCAAGAACAACTGACCTACCATGCATCTATACGTGGTTAATTAATTATGCGAGATCCATAGGCCGAAGGAACTAGTAATGGTGCTCATAATCTCTTCAAATTATTTTCCATATCTCCTCTCTTAAAGCTGGGAGAATTCGCGAGGCAGCGCCACATCATCGTTTGAAAAATAAAATTCCCAAATTGCATTGAGGCCCTTCCGTCGGTTCTTTTGCAAAAAAATCCTCGTGGTTCCATAGATTCACATCTAGCTCCAGACTAAGCACTTTTACCAAAAAAATCATCGCGGTTCTAGAAAATTACATCCAAATCCGGACCACGCCTTTTTGCAAAAAAATTAATCCTCGTAGTTTCCAAAAAATTGCGTCCAGCCTCGGACCAAAATTCAAGTAGCACGTGGCCCTGCCTAGTTCTAGTTTAAAGTTCATCCAGACTGATTTTTTGTTGAACCACGTCATCCTGTGATTTCTAGCCGTCGAATCTGATCACGGACAAATCAGGACGGCGGATGCTCAACAAAGAGCAAGACTGACAGAAACCTGTGTATCATTCAATCGCACCATGAATTATCGACGTATATATTTTAGCCATTATAAATGGTGATCATGCTGTCACTACCATTGAGGAGCACACACACACACACACACAGCTTTGCATATATCAGGATCACATGCAAAGCACTTGCGATCAATATTATCTCCACTGAATCACCTGCTGGTACAGATCACTGCGTGCTCCAGGAATTACATAAGAATAAGACCTTGATTTGCAGGAGTGTTGGATCGGTCAGTCGATCACGCATTTTCAGAGCTGGGCTGACAACGCACAAACCGTCGCATCTTGGCATCTCTCACGTTGTGCGGTTGCTTCAAGGCATTATTAACGCTGAGGCACCCTGGAATTAAGCAAACCACACGTGCTGCTACCTTGGTCCAAGAAACATACATATCCATAGGGTAGAGCAGAAAGGATAATGGCATCATGTGGCAGCACGCGGATATGTTCAGTCTTAGTGGGTATATATGCGTTGCGAATTATGGCACTCTAGATGCAGATACAACAAAACCATATCTAGTGCTCCCTATATTGTCTAGCAATAACATTAAATACAACATTTACAATGCATGGTATTTATGTGTGGGCCCTAAACAATAAATGGCCTCTTCTCTCAACCATCATCTCCTACCCTCTCTCTCCATGACACATCTCATACCATTGCTGGCCACACCATCTCTCCCTGTTGGTCACCCCAAGCTAGCTCTACATGCATCGTCGAGGGCAGTCGATGTCTATGCCCTCATGCTGTCGACCACCCCATCTAACGCCTACCTCTCCACCCCAAACTCCACACTATTGACGACTCGATCGTCCTCCTCTCCGGCCACCCCATCCAAAGCCTCTCCCTCCACGCCCAATCTCCACACCGCCGTTGTCCTTACCTCCTGCCAACAACCACCTCAAGCTCCACGCCATCGTTGTCCTCTCTCTCCTCAGACGCCTTCCTTCCCTTTGACCACCATGGATAATGATGCGCCGATAGTGATGATATATTTATCACTATCGATTCTAAGGTATGAACCGATAGTGATGTTATATTTATCACTATCGATCCTAAGGTGAGAACTGAAAGTGATGCCATGTGAATCACTATCGGTCCTAAGGTAAGAACCAATAGCGATGTTATATATATATCACTATCGGTTCTATACACGATCGGTTTTTGAAGTTAGGACCGATCGTGATAGTAATACCAAACGCTTTCCCACGCTTGACCTCTCGGTTTCTCCTCTCGATGCATTCAAATACCAAAAGCCGAGGTATCCACCTCGCGCTTGACCTCTCGGCTACCCCTCCATTCTATAAAGGGAGTTCTCTCCTCACCCACATCGCGTCCCTCACCCTCCCGGCTCCACAGTGCCTATGTCACCCCTCCACCTCCCCAGCTCTGTTACATCAAGGTCAGTCACTCATTTGAGTATTGCTGAATTTATTGATTATGATTGTTTAGCTTGCTCTGTTTATAGCCCCTGTTTAGTCAATTGTTGATATATATGCTTGACCAAACTATTTATAATCTGATTTTGATCATTTAAATAGTGAATCACTGTTGGTCGTATTGCTACCAGTCATATGATCAATGATGCTATGAGTCTATTGATGAACTAAAATAATTAAAGTAGTGAATGTGGCCTTGAACTATAGAGTTGCTTTCTGTCAATACTAGAAAGTATTATTTTTATTTCACTATCTTTGAGCTTGATCATCATATTCAGTATCTAGTTTGATATTCGTTTGATTATTATTGAATATATTGATTATGATTGATTAGCTTGCTCTATTCATAACTCCTGTTTAGTCGGTTATTGATATACTTGCTTGGTCGTACTGTTCATAGTCTAATTTTGATTATTTGAACGGCGAAATTGACTTTAAATACTTTATACCTGCTTGGCCGAGCTATGCATATTTTAGGAAGGTAAAAGTTCAAGGCCTTTTTTGCTTAGTTAATTATCTAGTTCAATTTTGATTATATGACTCTCGTGTAGTAGAGGTATCGCGAGGAGGCTGATGGTCTAACCTTCAGTAGCTGAACACCTGAGAACACTCTATCCTACAATTATTCATCATATATTTATTTATATCCCAATGACTGCAAATTGTACACATATATAAAATGGAGTGTACAAATAAAATAGATGATATGGAAAAACTGTTAGATGCTAAACGTAAGCTTAAAGTGGAGATAGAACAATTGAGAGAAAGTCTTAGTTAGTAGAAAAGATTTATGAGATGAAACAAAAAGAATTTTTTTTTAATAATACATTTTTTATTCGGAATTTCAAAAATATTCCACCGAAAAAAAAATTTTTAGAAATATACCTCTGTCGCACTTTGGACGTGCGACAGGGGCCTAAATAGAAAACAAACACGGCGACAAAGCCCGGCGCCGATTGGACTCACGCCGCACGCGAACGTAAGACAGAACTGAATGGCGCCGCCGCACGCGTAACGTAGGCGACAGAATCGAATGGCGCTGCCGACGGCGAACGTCGCATGGTTTAAGTAACTGCCGCACGACGAACGTATGACAGTGAAAATCGATCGATGGTCGTCGGCGACAAGCGGGCGCGGGTTCTGTCGCCACGATGGTAGTCGACAGAACATATATATGAGCCACTCGCTGCATCGTTTCTCATTTGTGCCCGGAAGAGAACAGAGAGAGGAGAGGAAGGGAAGAGGAAGAGGGGAGAGGGAAGAGAGAAGGAAGAAGGGAGATTCTGCGCCACTGCTTTTGAGGTAAAATTTTGTTATTTTTGTTGTTTACTTTTGTTAGCAAAGAAATTATGATATGTTAGAAATAATTAGATCTAGAGCATTGTAGCAAGAAATAGTGGTAGATTAGAAATAGTTTTAGATGTATGTTACGGATAAATGTAGGTAAATTGATAGGTCACACTAGTTCTAATTTAGAAAATTTAGATATTTTTTATGGATAGGAGTATATCGGTATATATTGAAGGAAATATAGTTACTTAATGAGTATTTTTTAATATATAAGTACATCGATATTTAATGTATATATTGTTAGGAATGAATTTTTACTGGATAGGAGTATATCGGTACATATTGATGGAAATGTAATTTTTTTACGATATAACTACATCGATATGAATTATTAGGAATGTAGATGCTTTTTACGGTTAGATATATATTTTCGCACCATGTAGGTATAGTTATGTTACGTCATAGTATTTTGTACGGAAGATAATTAATTAGTGGGTGAATGAATGGATTCAGCAGATATGGCGTAACGAGTTCCATTTAGGATTTATTATGGAGATGGGGTTGTAATGCATGGTTTGGAGGGTGTAGATCTAAGTAACATGCAAGATGTTGATGAAAGTTTGAGTAGGGTCATGAGCTACATTTGGTTCCGTGTTGAAATGGTTGTATTATACTTTTGGATGGAAGAAGAGGCAGTGTGAGTTGAAGGTATTTTGCCTATTTAGTGTGCTAAACGACACTATTTACTAGGAGTTAGTTGAGCTAAAGGAACCGCATTGTGGAGATCATATGTGAGGGGGCAGAGCAACGGGATGGAATCGAGTGCTTTTAGTGCGAGCATATGAGAGGATGTTGCCCCAAAGCAGTTAGCTTGGACGCCGTGAGTGTAGTCACCTCAAAATGAGCTCACCGGTGACACCAAATTGGGGATCTAGCCATGAGCAACATGTTCAAGAAAGTGGTGAACAGAGTTCGATTCTGGAGGATGATGAAAATGTTGGCCAAGAAGCGGGGACCGGTAGACGAAGGTGAGCAAATTGAGGAAATAATGACTCGATGGAAGAGGAAGACCGTGAGTACAAAGAGAGCAGAAGAGGAGGACGACGATGAGTCGGATGAGGAAGATGGAGGAGGTACGGAGCCGCTTGTGCCAAATGAGTGGAGCACGCAGCAATTTGAAAATATGTTTGTCAATGAAATGAGGGAGATGCCTTGGCAAAGACAAAGGATAATGAGGTTAGGCATAACAAGATGTACCGACAAAAAAGTGCAGGCAGATGCCGTGAAAGATTGGGCTCTATCATTAAGAAGGACTTTCGTGGTTAAGAAATCCACCCCAACCTCGCTACTGACGTGGTGTGTGAGATCCATGGGTGTCCGTGGAGAGTGCACGCAGACAAGCCCAAATGGGGCACCCATTGGATATGTTCAAGGTTGAGCAAAGATACATGTATGATCGAGGAAACAAGTGATGGCTCACAGAACCTATCATCCGGTATGTCGCGAACATCATGTACGCAGAGATAGTGGAGAACCTGAGTTTTGAGCCCCGTGCTATTATCCGAGCGATCGAGAACAGATATCAGTACACAATTAGCTACGGGAAGGCGTGGAGGGCGAAGCAGAAGGCACTAGAAACGAGGTTTGGGAAGTTTGAAGACTCGTACCACAACCTCCCCAAGACCGCTTCGCTTGTATTCAGGGAAGAAATCCTGGGACCTACTATGATTATCAAGATTGTCCGTCAGACAAGTGGCCAACTAAAATGCATCTGAGGAGAGTGTTCTTCGCATTCGGCGCTTGCATTAAGGCATTCTCACATCCTTTGTCGACGTTGTTGTGCGTGGACGGCACATTCTTGACCGGAAATACAGAGGGCAACATCGACAACGGTGTGGTGTCGATGGGAACAACCAGATTCTCTGTTGCCTTTGCCTTCGTAGAAAGCGAGAACTACGAGAGTTGGCTGTGGTTCCTACTTAAACCTAAAGATCGGGGTGGTCAAAACTCATCCAGATTTGTGCGTGCTGCATGACAGGCATGCTGGGTTGCTTAGTGCTATCAACCACCGCAAAAGCGAGGGAAGATGAGCCATTCCGATGGCCTGACTTGCAGAGTCGATGGTGCATGAGGCATTTGGGTGCAAACTTCTATAAGCAATTCAAGAACAAGCAACTGATGAACATGTTCAAAAGACTATGTAACTACAACCAGACAGAAGTTCAACTCGTGGAAAAATCTTGATGACTGACAAGGAAACACAAGGAGCAGATTTAACAACAAGAGCGCCCGAGTGGAACACAAGAGCAAAGTGAGCCTCTTTTCCCCGCCAACAGAGGACGAGGCGATTAACCGCTGCCGGGAGGCAAAGGCCAATCAAATGTTTCTGATTTGATCAAGCATTTAACCAAAAGAGAAGTGGTCATCATTATATGATACACATGGTGCCGATCACGGTGTGATGACCACTAACTTTGCGAAGTTTACAACCGGGTAATGCGAGGGATGAGGTGTCTTCCATTGGTAGGAATTATCGAGGAGTCCGATGGGTACAACCAAGTACTTTGTGGACAGCATGCACACGAGATAGTAATGAGAGATGAGAAGTTCTTGTACTCTTCGATGATCACTAAATACATGCATGAGAAGGCTCTGTATATGCCAAACATAGAGCTATCAAAGTTGGTGCACGTACACTGCGCTTCGAGGTGATCTGCACGGATAAAGGAAGGCGTGGAACCAACCAGAGGGTTGTCACTCAGGAGTGCATCTTACAGGCTGAGTGCAAATGCTCGTGCAACAAGCCATACCTTTTGCATAGGCCATGTTCTCATGTTATAGCCGCATGTGCTTTATTTGGAATGCAACCCGGTACATACCGCTCAATATTACATGAAGGAAAGGGTGATGGCAACTTGGGGCGAGGAGCTTTATGGTTATGGTGTTATGGGTTCTTTCACCACAACTCCTAGTGTGGATGAAAGGTTCGGGTCCCCGATTTTGATGCGAGAAGAGGGAAAGCAGGCGTCAAGAACAAGGCGATAAGAAATGACATGGATGAGTCGGTCGCAAACGCGTGAAGAAATGCTCATTGTGCAACCAACCAGACATACGCTCAAGAATTGCGAGCACAAAACGAAGAAGAGGAAGGAGGAAACGGCGGTCACCCGACGGTGGGAAGGATCGTCCTCTGCGAGGATCGCTGCAGACCTCATCGCACTGTGATGACAAGCGGTTTGCATTATCATATGTCGTACATCAAATTTAAATTTAAGCGATGTAACGTGTGTTGTATGAACTGTACTTTGTACCTAGCCGCTATGCAGTGTTGTGGCTTCATAAATTGTTGTAATGATCTTCTCCGCTTTTTATGTGCGATCTGTTTCAATATATTGTTGTTATGCTTATGTATTTTTACGGACTCTTCTGCTTACATATGTGTTTCGCTCTCACTTTCATTTTTGTAAATTGCGTGTATGGCTCACCAATGGAGATGACGAGTGGTCAGACGAGTTATCGGACTCAAGACGTCGACTGTGGTCACCGTGCCGCGATAGCCACCGCTGTCCCCAGATGACTGGAGGGACCTCAGGCAATGCCCGCCCTTCGACCTAGACCACCAAGACACTGACGCCGATCCGCTGGATCCCTGTAACATACCAAGATTTAAATTTGTAAACATGTTTGTTCAGTAACGGCGACTACCGCAAAGATCGATATCAATTACATGTTTATGTTTCTAGGCTTGAAGCCGGGCTGCCGCCGCCGGATGGTGGAGCTCTCGACACCGTTCTGATCGACCGTCACGATCACCGCCTGTGGATCGGTGGAGGCCGGAGACGACACCTTCCATCTTCGCTTGGGAGATGGCGATCACTTTACAGGGGCGCCTCCTACCTCCTCGCCTCCCGATTGCCGGCGGCTGTGGTGCCCAGACGTCTCCCCGATGGCGCCGCAGCTGCCGCAGAGGTTCGGGTGTACTACCACCGCCGTGTACAGACCTTCGACCACACGCACGGACCGACCTTGAGGTGGCTTGTACAGCCAGTATGTAAGTAGCATTTCAACTAAATTGTGTACGCATCGCTTGAAATAACAAGTGAGCTTTATGTTACAAATGGCGTGAGCAGATCGTCGAGCGGCCGGACGACGAGAGGCTCGCCCGCCACCTAGAGGCGCACTCTCCGTGGTCGTTCTACCGACCATGTTCACGACGTCCCATGGGGATAGCGTGTCCACGCACTCGTGCGAGCTCGCGAGGGCGATCGCGACGCACCCCTTGACGCCGCGTACACAAGACTCATGGGGCTCGGCCGCGTTGCGGCGCCACCCACGTGCACTCTGCGTCGGTGTACACGGTTCGCCGACGCCGATCTTCGGAGGATGTCCACTTCGCACTAGCCAGTGGGCATACGAGAGGTTCCAGATCGGCCGCCCCAGATCGACCAGCACTGTGGTCGCACGCAGCAAAGCGATGACGCCGACGGTCCGACCATGGGCACCATCCGGTGCTCCGCGACGGTAATATATTGCAATCACGTGTTTGATACTTTTTGTTTAACTTTTCTCGAGTACTAACGGTTACGTTCTACCGTGACTACAGAGCTAGCTGGCGCCGGGATCGCGGCGGGTAGCCTACCCGCAGCTTTGTCGCGGCGTTTGACCACCTCACCGACGACCCACGTCGCCGGACGCCGACACGGACGCGAGAGGTGCAGCGTCGTGGTGACGGTGGCCTGGCCCACCCTTTGCACACGAGACGACAAGATCGGGTTCACCCGCTTGGTATTCTCGTGTTCGACGTCCACGCCGAGGGCTACTGCCGCCCATCGTGTGATGAGGCGCTTTGGTCAACGACAGTGTTCCTTGGCAGACGACCGCAGCCCCACCCGCGTCCACTCGTAAGTTCCTCGTATTGATGTTTTTATAATTGTTACCGTAATGCTATCTAATAACGCTATACTTATTTTTCACCCACAGCACAAGAGGAAGGGGCACCGCGACCACCCCCGCGCGCACATATGCCGCTTTACGCCGAGGAGTGAGGAGCCTCGAGGACGCTCGCCGAGGATCGCTGCTGACGACGGGCGTCATCGCAGCATCGCGCGGTACACTCCCGACTTCAGGCGCTTTGTACGGTCGACCCGATCCCCTAGACACGCTCCTGCAGGCGCAACACGCATTCTCCATATGGACTCGGTTCGCTCAAGACGCTTTGGTACGCTATGCCATACCTTCGATATAATTAATTTTGCTAACTAATTCGTAATTTATTTTGCTAACTAATTCAGAAATTATTTTGCGACCGACGTCTGCACAATCACCACGTGGAGCTTCGCAGCTTGTACACTCTACCGACGGAGGAGAGGACGGATTTGAGACAGACGCCACCCTTTACGCCGGGAGGTTTCGGACACTCGACCCGCGCCCTCGAGCCGGTCGAGTGCGGCCTCCCTACCGTCCCCGCAGGCGTGCCGCTTAGCGAGGCGGGTGCGCCGTATGTTCACACGGTCCCGCCCAGAGTCGCGACAGGCACGCTTACAGAGTTGGTCGGGCTTTCGTGAGTAATCAAATACACTCGCTTATGTTACAATCGCAGACATAATGCTCAAAACAATTCTTTATTTGGTACAGCCCGCAGCACACTTCTTCACGCGACGATCCGGATACGCCTCGACGACCACGACGACGAGGGCGATGCCCTGCACCAGAGGACTACCGTGATTACCTCTCCACGGACGCCTTTGGGGTGGGGCATCATCATCATACCAGACGGACCGCCACCACCGACGCAAATTTAGTCAAGAAGACGGAGCGCTAGCACCGACGCAGCTTCTCAAATTTCGCACGCGACGCCCAAATTAGGTCAAGATAGGCGCCCACCGCGCGCGCCTCACGCAGCTTGACGATCATGGGACTGTGTTCGGAGGAGGAGGCCTCCCGCAGCGCGGCCGACAAAGAGTTTCTTTTGATTTTATTATTGCCAAGATGTTATGTACTAAGTGTTTCATTTGAAATATGTTGCACTTGCATTTGTATTTTTGTAAACTTAATCTTTCATCACCTAGCCGCTTTGCCACACCTAGCACCTTTACTCACCGGTAGCACCTTTACCACGAAGACACGACAACAGATGCAACAACTTTTCCAAATACGATGTGACTATCATTGCTAGCGCTTTTTACTAAGTCGACACGACAACACACGCAATAAATTTTTCCAAATAGCGATGTGACTACTCGCTGCTAGCGGCTTTTACCAGTGAGACGACAACACGCCATTAAATGACAACACGCAACACGCCATTTAAACGACAACACGCCGCACACGCCGCAAAGAAGAGCTGAATTGTGTGGAGTAACCCTCACCACCACTATAAAACAGTCCGAGGGTAGACATCCAACACAAACCAAACCACAATGTCGTTCTCTGTCAGCTTCTTCAAGAAGCAGAGGTCATCCCCCAATATCCGGATGCGATGAGCGCCGACGCCGGTTCTCGCGGAGTTGCCCGACCCAAATGCGATCGCAAACCTCACCGGCGAAGATGATGCAATCTACCCATGGAGAGACGGCCACACAATACTCATCAAGTAGGCCGCACCTACGAGGTAAACCATCGTGTCCACACAATACAGGTAACACTACCATCTCATGCATCGTTCTTTCTTTTCTCAAGACAACGACGTGTTGCTTCTTCCAATGGATCGACGGCCGAACGACGTGATCACTTAATTTCTACAACCGCCACGACGCCTACCCCGCTTCACCCGAGAACTTCACCCGGTGGAGAGGCCGCCAGATATGTCCTTTTCTAGATCGGCCAGAGCTCAGGTCGGTGTGCAAGGGCCCAACCAATCGGTGAGTTTCATGCGCTATACTCTTGTTAAACTCCCAAATTAGTAGTTCTAAACAGTTCATCGCACACGGGAGTTCAAAAGGACATTCAAGTCAACGGAGGAACCTCCTCGGTACACCCGAAAGCCCCGACGCTTATGCACATGGCCTTGAGGCGGGGTTGATACCGCCACTTTGATCTAGCGCATCGGCGATTCTACCGCGTTCTCTTGGCCGAGGATGAATCAGTCTTGGTACTTCAACCGGTGTGGACCCAGAGACGCATTCACCCACATCTCGTGCAACCTGCATGGGATAACTGGGGAGCAACCTCTCCGTGGTGCCACTACCGCCTGTAAAAGCCAAACCCTCGAGCACGCCACTTGTTATGCAAGCACCAAGGCGGGCATATCAGATGATCGCAGGCACGCTCGTTGTTCAAGGATAAGCCCAACACAAAGCTCCTCGCATCATATAGTGGAGTGCGAGCAAACAGAAGCAGACGCCTCCGCATGTCTCCGCCAACGGCCAACACAAAGCAGAAGTGCAGGAGGGTTCTCTTCTCGAAGAAGGGACAAGGAAGCACCACCGAGGTCCGCAACACGCATCAAATCCTTGACTCGTTCTTGCACACTATCCGGGAACCCGTGGTATTAACATAGGGGACGCCATGAATCGGGATGAAATGCCCATATGGGAGGCGTAAATCCACATAAACAACAACTAAAATTTAAGTCTTATACACCGAGACGCACGGATAGGCCACCCAATCGGCGGCATACCGGGAGAACTCGGAACCCCATGGAGTTCTTTCATATTAGGGATTGAGCGGTGTCCGAGGACAAATCGCAAAATTAGAACGTCGAGTAATATGCGTAAAATGTCTTACATCATTCGGGTCAGCACCAGATAGGCGAACGATCATTTGTTCCACCATGACGCAACAAAGCTTTAAGTTAGTTAGTTCGTCATCGTTGTAATGCCCTTGTAATATCATCTAATCTAATGCTTATTTTATCATCTGAACTTTGTTGTATGTGCCCTTATATATGTATTGTTTGAATTTTAAAAATTCCTCATATCTTAAAATCATTTGAAATTTTTATGGTAATATCATCGATATATCAGAACCTCCATAAAGAGTTTCAAAATTTTTCGACGTCGTAAAAGTTTCCATGGTTTCGTGGCCGCAAGTGCTTTTTTCCGATTTTCGCAACAAAATGCCGAGGCAACGTCCGCTATCTCGCCCATACGTAAGTGGTAGCCCGCATTATGAGGCCGCCCTTGATTTTTTCGTATTTTTTGGACCATGTCCGCCTTACACCATGGGCTACGAAAACCCCTAAGTGGCCACGATTCACCGCTGCTTTCGCGTTCATGAAAGTGCCTTTTCCGATTTTGGTAACAAAATGCCGCCAACGCCCAACCATCTCGCCGCATCAAGTGGTATGCCACGCTATGAGGTCGCCTGTGCTTTTTCCCGTCATTTTTCGCCATATTCTATGGACCTTACGAGGCTACGAAAACCCCTAAGTGAAATGCGATCACTAACTAAATAAAATAATTTTTCCGATCCATTACAGACAATTATGTACAACCAATTTACAACAAAATTGTCAACAAAAATATTAATTACAAAAATTCAAGATTCTGCTGTTGCCGCTTGTTCGTCCTGCGACACCTCCTCAGAGCACGCCTGTGCGTGCGGCGACAGGCTTTTTCTCTCTGTCAAGACGTTGCGGCGACAGCGCCGCTTTGGTTCCTCGCCGACGTTACGCTGCGACAGAGGCCACGTCGCCCTTGCACTGCCGCCTGTATTTTTCTATTTAGACCTGTCGCACTTCCAAAGTGCGACAGAGGTATATTTCTGAAAAAAAAAATTTCGGTGGAATATTTTTGAAATTTCGAATAAAAAATGTATTATTAAAAAAAAGCACAAACAAAAACTGAAAGCATAGATGACAAATTACAAGATATTGAATCTCTTAACTATGTAATCATCATTAAAGAGCGCAGGACAAATGCAGAGCTAGAAGAAGCTAAAGCTGAGCTTACAGAGGTAACATAAAGGTTTCTAGTATTTTATTAGACGTGATAACTGATAATATACCAAGTCAACCTATTTTCACAACAAATGATCGCTTTTATAGGGATTAATAGATATGACTGAAAGTCAATCTGTTATTGGTGTGAAATAAATAGGCATTGTGCCAGAGCTGTGGCACTATAAAGAGAACCGAAAGCCTCTATTGCTGAAGTAGTGGCACATATGATGGCATACATGAAAAAACCCTAATGTCTATTCTTGTCTTGATCTACTAAATAATGTTGTTTCTCAATGTATGCTTGTTGATATTTGCGATATCATATTTTCTCAATATATTGTCATATGAAATTATTTTAACTAGTTTATTGTATCATTGTAACCTAATTAGAAATACTTCAGACAAAAATTAGCTATAAAAATAACTGCTCTTGTGCCAAGAAGTATATGTCTTATATCAGTGGACAATTTCTATGGTACTTTAGATACAATTGCTTAGGGCAAAAAGCCTTCTATTGGGACATCGAGGCTACATGAGTTATGTTAGAAGATTGTGCTTCGGATTTCTGTATTAAGTATATATCCATAAATTAAAATTATCAACAGTACAGTGAATATGAATATATTGTTAATTTATTAATCTGTGAGTATACTGTGAATGTGAATATACTGTGAATCTAAGACTAATCTCTATGGTTCCACACTAAGAACCGGTAGAGATCAAGAGGACGACTTTATCGAATCTGAACGTGGAACCGATAGAGATTTTGAATTATCTATATCGGTTTCTATCTTAGAACTGATAGAGATAATTGGTCTTCTAAGTCGGTTCCGAGATCGAAATCAATCCAGATTACGCTATCTCTATCGGGTGAAAACCGACCATGATAGATGCTCGTCATCATTGTCTAGGTACTTTGTATCGCTACCAAAACCGAATCAGATGATGAAAAAGAACTGACTCGACTATTTCTGTAGTAGTGTATATCTATCTATATCTATACTAATTAGAGGCTCCTCCAAGAACCGTCACACTAATTCTAGAAGGTAGAAAAGCTATAAATTACCACATTAATCTAAGAATTTGAAAAATGCTTGAGAATCCAACGTTAATTGGAGAAAAAATATTTCAATTCATCCATATAAGATGCGAACACTTAGCTCATATATTTAATAAGAATATAATTATGTCTATACTAATTGAAGGCTCCTACATAAACCTTCACGTTAATTCTAGGAGGTAGAAAAAGCTAATTCTGATATAAAATAACTAATGAATTACCCAAAGTATGAACAATATAGTGGATTACTCAAAGTATGAACAATGTAGAAGTAGAGGGAATTCTTTCTTTCTTTCTTGTTGTATTCTTTCATGCATACAACCCTCTATTTATAGGTAACATAAGAGGTTTGAACTAAATAAAGAGTTACAAGAATTGATACTATGTAGGTTTCATAGTAATGGCATGGAGTTTCTCCTTCAATTGATACATGAGAGTTTCTCCTAAAAGGGGTTATTGACATCCATTTAAAACAATACTTTGAACACTCCCCCTTGGATGTCCATTAATTTGTGAATATGTATGCCTCGTTAAAAACCTTACCAAGGAAAAACCCAGTGAGAAAAAACCATGGTTAAGGAAAAAAGAGTACATAACATATTCACTCCTCCTGATCACTTAAGATCTCTGAATCGATAAAGTCCAATCATACTGGTCAATTTTTTGAACGTTGTAGTAGGAAGTGCTTTTGTGAATAAATCGGCGAGATTCTCACATGAGCGAATTTGCTGGACTTTCAGAACACCATCCTTTTGAAGGTCATGAGTGAAGAAAATTTTTGGTGATATATGCTTCACTCTGTCCCGTTTGATATATCCCTCCTTTAGTTGAGAGATGCATGCTGCATTATCCTCATATAAAATGGTAGGCTCTTCCTTGTCTAAAAGTAGGCCACATGATCTTTTAATATGCCTTGTCATATTTCTTAACCAAACACATTCTCTACTAGCTTCATAGATTGCCAGAATTTCTGCATGGTTAGATGATGTTGCCGCTATAGTCTGTTTCATTGAACGCCATGATATAGCAGTGCCACCACAAGTAAAAACATATCCAGTTTGTGATCGACCATTATGGGGATCGAGATAGATACCTCAGATCTGCAAAACCAACTAACTCTTTCTTGTATGCATCGGAAAAATATAAACCCATATTATTTGTACCTTGAAGATAACGAAATATATGTTTGACGCCATTCCAATGTCTTCTTGTAGGACATGAGTCAGATCTTGCTAATAAGTTGACTGCAAATGCGATATCGAATCGTGTATGAGTAGAAAGATACATAAGTGCACCTATGGCACTTAAATATGGCACTTCAGGTAGAGAATTTCTTCATCATTATCCGGAGGTCGGAAAGAATCTTTAGTTATATCAAGCGATCTTACAACCATTGAGGTACTTAAAGGGTGTGCTTTATCCATATAAAATTGTTTCAAAATTTTATCTCAGATAAGTCGCTTGATGAATAATAATTCCATTCTTAAGATGATCAATTTGTAATCCAAGGCAAAACTTTGTTTTTCCAAGATCCTTCATCTCAAATTCTTTCTTTAAGCATTCAACTGCATTTGAGATCCCTTTAGTTGTTCCAATCATATTTAGATCATCAACATATACAACGATTATCACAAATTCATCTCCAGATCTTTTTATGAATACACATGGACAAATGGAATTGTTTGTGTATTCTTCTTTTATCAAATATTCACTGAGACGATTATACCACATTCGTCCGGATTGTTTTAATCCGTATAATGACTTTCTCAATTTAATTGAATATTGTTCTCGAGAACCTGCTGCTTCTGGCAGTTTGAATCCTTCGGGGATTTTCATATAAATATCACTATCTAATGATCCATATAAGTATGCTGTAACAACATCCATCAGACGCAAGTCAAGGTATTCCTTCATTGCGCATGTATAAGATATCTAAAAGTTGTTGCATCCATCACGGAGAGTATGTTTCTTCATAATCTATACCAGGTCTTTGGGAAAAGCCTTGGGCAACTAATCATGCCTTGTATCTTGTAACTTCTCCTTTCTCATTCCTTTTTCGCACAAAGACCCATTTGTAACCAATAGGTTTTACACCATTGGGTGTACGAGCTCTGAGTCTCAAAACTTCTCTATTTGTTAGAGAATTCAATTCTCAATTGCGCTCTTTCCATTTTAGCCAATCATTTCTTTGTTTGCATTCCTCGATTGATCGAGGTTCTTGATCCTCATTACCGTATAATTTCTAGCGCTACATTATATGCAAATGCATCATTGACGCCAATATCACGGTTCAAAAGTTTTCCTACATGACATAGTTTAATGAGATCTCGCTTGTGTAGAATCAGTACTGTATTTCTTCCAAATAGTATTATTAGTCATGTCATTCATCTCTTCAGAGATTTTCCTTGGGCTATTATTTCCTCAACTTGACTATCTTTAGCTCCTTTTCTTCTTCGAGGATTTTTATCTTTCGAGCCCAATGGTCTACCACGCTTTATGGTAGATTTTGTCTCATTTGCAATAGTTTGTTGTCCTTCTAGGACACTAATTTTTTCAGAGCATTAGCAATGGAATATATGACTTTGTCACTGCTTCAAATCAGAAAAGCATCAGGCAAATTATTCGCTAAATTTTGTAGATGAATTATGCTTTGAACTTCATGTTCACATTGTCTTGTGCGAGGATCAAAATGAGATAATGGTAATTCATTCCAAACAATTTCCTTATTTAGTCGCTTCATTTCTCCCCTAATGTTGGGAAATTTGATTCATCAAAATGACAACAAGAAATCTAGTCAGTAAATAAATCTCCGCTTAATGGCTCAAGATATTTTATTATAGAAGGATTCATACCCAACATATATTCCCAACCTTCTTTGTGGTCCCATCTTCGTATGCGTTTTGTGGAGCAATTGGAACATATAATGCACAACCAAGAATTCTTAGATGGGATATGTCCGGCTCTTTTCTAAATACTAAGCTGTAATGGAGAAGAAGTATGATAACTTGTTGGCCTGATGCGAATTAATGATGCCGCATGCAAAATAGCATGGCCCCAAGCTGATGTTGGGAGTTTTGATTTCATAAGTAACGGTCTCGCAATTAATTGGAGCCGTTTTATAAGTGATTCTGTAAGACCATTCTGTATGAACATGTGCTACAGATGCTCAACATTTATTCCAATTGACATGCAATAATCATTGAAACTTTTTGAGGTAAATTCACCAAAGATTATCCAAATGTATCGATTTAATAGGATAATCTGAAAATTGTGCTTGTAATTTTATTAATTGGGCTAACAATCTCGCAAACGCCAGGTTGCGAGTTGATAATAAAGAGACATGTGACCATCTAGTCGATGCGTCAATCAAAACCATAAAATATCTAAATGGACCACTTGCTGGATGAATAGGTCCGCATATATCTCCTTGTATGCGCTTCTAGAAAATTAAGGATTCAAATTTCTATTTTAGCCGGTGATGGTCTTACAATCAATTTTCCTTGAGAACATGCCACACATGAGAAGTCATTGGACTGAAGAATCTTCTGGTTCTTCATCGTATGTCCACACGAAGTATTTATAATTTTCCGCATCATTGTTGATCCGGATGGCCCAATCGGTCATGCCATACAATAAATTCATTATGGTTGGTAAACTTCGGTCTACCACCATATATGATTCAATTTTATCAATCTTTGTATAGTACAAACCGGATAATAATGATGGCAATTTTTCCAATACATTTTTCTTACCCGATGACATATTTGTAATGTTAAGGTATTCCTATTTCCTTCATTAATTGTCTCAATGTGATATCCATTTTGGCGGATATCTTTAAAACTCAATAGATTTCTTTGAGACTTTGGGGAATACAATACTTCTTTCACACTTATTTTTGTCTTATCTGCAATAATATTATGGCCTTTCCAAGCCTTCTATCAAATTTGCACTCCCGAATACTTGTATTGATACTTCCATTATGCATCGTTAATTCATGAAAATACCTTTTATTTTTTAGAATAGTATGTGTTGTTGCACTTTGCCTACAACACATATATCTCCACCATTTACCAAAGATTTTTTCCATTCACTTCAAAAGAAAATTTTAATTAGATAAATGAGCATTATAACATAAAATTCATTAACACATAAAACATTACAACCATAATTCAATACATAATATATTATATTTATTCTCTAACAAAAACATAACATGTTTGCATTATTAAAGATGTAACATATAAAATTTATTCTTGTACAAATAACTACTTAAAAAATTATTCTTAAATAAGAAAATCAGAGACATCTAGATGAGTTGTATCATGTTGGTCGCTGTCTTCTTCTTGAGTTTTGCCAAAATATTCATTATCTCCATTACTATTGGCAAAATTGGTCTCTATCCTTTTCTTTCCTTTCAAGCGATTGTTGATAGAGATCCACGAGGTGCTTTGGCATTTACGCTACGCGACCAATGATTTTTGCCTCCACAAATGATAGCATATATTTTCATGTTTATAATTTTCATTTTTCCTCAGATTCCCTTTTCTTGCCTCTTCGGGGACTATTTATATTTTTGAAGGAAACATTATAATTTCCTCTACCACGACCTCGTCCATATCTACGACCACGACCACGCCCTCGGTCGCGCCTCTATTGTTATTATTATATCTTGTCGCATTCGCCAGGGAATGGATTTGAACCATTGGACGAGGCTCATGGTTTTTCATCAAAAGCTCATTATTTTGTTCACCACAAGTAAACAAGAAATAAGTTCGAATATTTCTTGAACCCTTTTTCCCGATATTGTCAGCTGCGAGAGCAAATTTGAAGCATGGAATGTGGAGTATGTTTTCTCCAACATTTCCTCATCAGAACCTTTTCTCCACACAACAAAAGTTGTGAAGTGATTTTGAACATGGTGAATTATACTCACAAACAGCTTTTATAATCTTGCAACCTCAAGTGCAACCAATCATACCGAGCTTTAGGAGAATTACAGCTTTCGGTGGTCATACCTTTCCTTTAATTTGTTCCAAAGAACAAGGAGATCTTTCACCGTAAGGTATTCACTTTTTAACCCTTCATGGAGGTGATGGCGAATAAAGATCATGGCTTTAGCCTTTTCTTGGTTAGACGCCTTATTTCCTCCTTGATTGTTTCGCCGAGGCTATTTGCATCTAGATGGATTTTGGCATCAAGCACCCAAGACAAATAATTTTTGCCCGTAATATCCAAAGCCATGAATTCAAGTTTTGCAAGATTCGACATAGTAAACTACAATACATAGAAATGCAAACTATGAATTATAGTGTGTAAATTAAACAAGATAGAATAGGGATTGAAAGAATACTTTACCTTAGAAAACGATTTATCAAAGTATTTTTAGTATGTGGAATTTATGATAGCCTTTTAGAGGCGATCGTGCTGATAACGTGATATAAAATAACTAATGAATTACCCAAAGTATAAATAATATAGTGGATTACTCAAAGTATGAACAATGTAGAAGTAGAGGGAATTCTTTCTTTCTTTCTTGTTGTATTCTTTCATGCATACAACCCTCTATTTATAGGTAACATAAGAGATTTGAACTAAATAAAGAGTTACAAGAATTGATACTATGTAGGTTTCATAGTAATGGCATGGAGTTTCTCCTTCAATTGATACATGAGAGTTTCTCCTAAAAGGGGTTATGGACATCCATTTAAAACAATACTTTGTAACAAATTCTAGGAGGTAGAAAAAGCTAGAAATTACTACAATAATCAAAGAAAGGAAAAATTGCTAGAAATCTAACGTTAATGGGAGAAAAGACATCTCTATTCATCTATATAAGATGTGCACGCTTAGCTCATATTTAATAGGAATAGAATAGCATGCCTAATTGGAAAGCAAAGAGAGATGCTATCCGAATTGAATTCCATCAATTTTTTTTCTTCCACAGGTTGGATAGTCTGAATAGTCTGATTCCCTTTGATCCGATTGGAATAGGAATAGGAATGCATACCTTTGTAGCTTGCATGCAACTAGACCTGTTCAAGTCCTAGTCTGATTCCCTTTGATCCGATTGGAATAGGAATGAATACCTTTGTAGCTTGCATGCAGCTAGACCTGTTCAAGTCCCAGGCCGGGCCTAGAAAAGCCCGGTCTAAACAGGAAGGCCCGAGCCCGGCCTGGTCCGAAGCTTGACAAAAAGGCTGTTTTTCCATTTTTAGAATAAAATAATTTTAGTCAGGTATTGTTTGAAATAAAATAGTATTATTTAATTTATTTTTTGGATAAAAATGTGATTTACTATTTTATTAATGTCGTAGGGCTTTTTTGTCTTTAAGCTGGGCCCGTGGGCTGAAACCGGCTATCCCGGCTCGATCCCGCAAAAAGATTTATGTCCGAGTTATACATACCTGAGGAAAATATAAAAACAAATATGACAGAGTCATTATCCATCCGTCATCCCTACCGCACCATGTAAATCCCTGTGATCTCCCCAACTCTTGCTAGAGCCAAAGAAGCACCAAACTTTAGTGCAATGTAAAAACTTGATCCAGCCATGGCTAAGGATGGCAATTGCGCTCGATTACTCGTATGCCCCTGGGTAATTACCCAAATGAAGGTGTGTATAGGAGTCTTTCTTTGGCCATGGGTATAGAAATAGGGGCAATTCTTTGCCCACCGGATAAATGGGCACATATATGAGTAAGCTCTACCCATAGTCCCATACCCGTTATACCTGTTTACCCATGAATTGACAAGTGGGCCCATAGGAAATGCACTAAAAGAAACCCTAAGACTTCTGCCTTGTCCCTAATCTGACCCAAAACGCCAACCGCCTTCTCCCTCGTCTGGCCCTCCCCAATCTCCCCAAATCCCCATCCCCAGATCTCCCCAGATCGGCTGTCTCCTACCATCCCCAGATTTGCCTGCCTTCTACCGTCCTATGATCTCCGATCGTACCTCGCATGTTGGCGTCGTCCTCTATACCTTGAGCTGCCTCCTGTTGTCCTGCCCTGTAGCCCTCTGGCCTCCCTACCCGAAACAGCCTTAGGTCGCTAGCTCGCTCGCCCTGCCCCTTCCACTAGCCGCTCTGCCTCCTGCCATTCTACATCCTGCTACCCCAAGACAAAATACACAACAGTCCTACTCAAAGCAAGATTAAAGTGACAAACGATTGCTTTCCCTTCTACATAGCATATGGATGGCACTTCCATTAATGTTGGTAAAGACACGAATAGTATACTTGTATAGCTGTGGTTCAAGAGTTTGAAACAACACTGATATATAATGATGTGCTGACTAATTGTGCAGAATTATGACATCAGGGGTGCTCATTTTTGTAGTTTCTACTTGCTATTTTTTTTCATGCATTTCATTTGAGGTTGATGCATATCTAGAACAATAGGATATTGCATATCTTGAACTGGAGTGTTGATGTTGCGGGTAAACAGGTATGCCCGCAGGTGACGGGTATCAATGGGCGATGGGTATAGGGGATGTTCTTCACCCGCTATCCTTCATGGGTATGTATGCAGGGGAGATTTTTGGTGGTGGGTACGGGTATAAACGAGTACTACTAGAGCTCGTCGCGCCCGATTGTAATCCCTAGCCATGGCCCAGGAGCCCCATGATCCCATCTAGTGCTCATCATTTGCATCGACAAAACTAAAACTTACGGTTGCATTTGCATTTGTATTGCATGCACCAAACTAGGAAAGAGGCGCGGATGAGCTGAGTTCATTGGCAAAGAAAACGGAATTACTATGCTTCTGACGTATGGACAATAAAACATATCGGGCGCTTTCCAGCCAGTCATTCCTCCCAACATCTGACCCTCTCTCTCTACTCTTGATTACTACAGCCATCCAGCGACATATGCTCTGGCCAAACCAAAACTACTAAGCCCCTCCATGCAAGAGTGCGGACTCCACAGCGGTCGTCATTGCTATCGAGACGAGCTAAGCTTTCGACTTGGTTGCTATTGAGGCAGAGGCACCGACGACGCTAGCTCGGCCTCTCTGATCCATGGCGAGAGCTCGTTGGATCTGTGGGATTGAATTTAGAGAAGGCAAGGCAGCGATGGTGGCCGCTAGCCAAGAGTGATTCATCCTCCATTGTTGAAGCTCTATCCTTCCGAGGAGCAAGTAGAGTTTCTGGATCTAGCGAGCCAGAGGAGCGGGAAAAGAGGCGTGCGGCGGCAGATAATGACCAGAGAGCTGATGGTGAAGCGATAATATGGGGTGGAGTGTGGAGATGAGGCACCGAGTCAATCGTTGTCTCCACCACACGCATGTCCTCCTTATTTTGTTACACATGTTGCGATATGTATCTAAATTGTTGCAAAGACGCTTTTCCTAATTATTGCATGAAGTGTTTGATTTTGTTGTAACATCTCTTCACAAAGTCTGTGTAAAAGGTATTTGTTGCAATCTGTATTTTGACTTGTTGCATCAATGTCTTTGTTTTGTTGCATAAGAGATGTTGAATTGTTGCAACGAAGAAATCGTTGCATCTTTTTCAATTTTATTGCAAATGTGTTTTAGATTTGTTGCAGTAGTTATCATTGATTGTTGTGTACGAGATCTTATATGTTGAATCATAGGAGATTACAAATGTTGCAAGCGGTGATTACAAATGTTTCACACATGTTAAAAAATATTGCATGAGCATCTGTAAAATGTTGCAACCATTATTTTTAAATGTTGAAGTGTTGTGTTCTTGTAACTTTCTTTTGTGACAATGTTTGAACCATTTTAAAATCCAGCTACGTTCTATACTCATGGTTTCATCCAATTTATATTTTTTTCTTAACATTACCACTATTATTTTGTATTTTGTTGCAAACATTGATTATAAATGTTACACGCATGTTAAAAAATGCTGTGATGATGTGTCCGATGGGAAGCTCCCATCGGACGTCCGACTCCTAATCAGCGCCCAAAGAAAAAGGGTCACATGCTGGCACCACCTAAAGATGTGTGGGGTGTGCTAGTGTACATCTCCATTCTGATCATTGCCTGTTTGGAGCAGCTTGCACAAGTGTGCCGACATGCTAGCCCCACAAGTTTCCCAGGATTGGACATTACTAGATACATTGTTATCATACTCGTACATGCATGCCTAATTATGCGGTAGGCAGTACCCTCAGTCCAAGTTATAGCGCTTATTTTTTTAAAAAAATAAATGATCTTGTCCACTAACATATAATGTATTTCATGTTTCCATACAAAATTAATATGATGTTCACATTATAGCCCTAATAAATATCTAGTTTTACTTAATATTTTTCACATATATGCATTGAATATAGTGCTTAAAGATAATAACCAGGGGTAATCTAGTCATTTGTAATATATTATTGGTTTATATGCTAAGAGAAAATACTCCAAATAAACTTGAACAAAGAGAGTTATAGTAGAAACAGTGACCGCTGTCAGCACGCTAAAGGATGAGAAAAGCTAGCTTTGACCGTGTTCACGTATATAGCCTTGTTCTTGTAGCTTTGCTTTTTTGCAAATCTAGATCTTGTGAGAAAAAATTTGCAAATCTAACAACCCCCCCTCCCAGAGTGAACGCGGAAAGGCATAATAAATTGGGTTGGTAATGGTAAGTAATACTACTCCTATGCCCACTAGTAGAAGAACAAATTCCCCAAATAGCACAAGAATCTCATATATTGGTCTAGGTAAATGCATTATGGATAAGAAGAAATTAATAGTATAAATTTTTACATGAATCAACTAAACTAAAAGATTCAAGGAAGGAAAAAGGGATTAGGACTTTTTTTTGTATATAAGTTGTATGGTTAGAAATCACATCACGAAAATCTATTCTAATTTTAAATCAGGAATAATTTGCAATAAGAAGTAGTTATTTATTTTTCTTTATAGTTAGTAAAGAACTATAAGAACTATTGGATTTTTCGTTTTTGGTAGAAAAATCCTAGTAATTAGTAATCGTTCTTGAATTCAAAGATTTTTCTTTGTCTATTTTACTTTGAGTCAAATTCATAATTGTTTTAATTGTGTAATCTCCTATTATGGAGATTGGTAACCGACTTAAAGCAATTTTATTGTAATTCAATTCATTACCATCATAAGTAGAAAGTTCTTATTCTTCAGTCATTGATAAATAGCTTGTCGGATAGTACTCAACACAACTACCACAAAATATACAAACTCTAAAATCAATACTATAATTAAGCAATTGTTTCCTTTTAATATCCTTTTCAAATCTCCAATCCATAAGAGGTAGATCTATTGGGTATACACAAAAAAATTGAAAAAAACTTGTGAAAAAGTCTTCCGGCAAGGCAGCGTGGGAGCTCCTGCTGTTGTAAGTTTTGCCTACTGCTGCAAGAAAAAGCAGCCATAGCAGGTCTGCCCCTTTCGTACCACCTTCATACCGTAGTTGCATAGCGCGGCATGGGGCAGTTGTCCCCTACAGGCTTTTCCGCGCTCACTCAGGGGCTATATTTACAAAAAAAAATTGTACAAAAGATAGATTCGCAAAAAAAAAAAAAAGAAGCTACATGTCCATATACATGAACAGTTCACTACTTTGCATCAGGTAGTTATCAGCAGGTTCTGCATGTTAGCTTTGCCCAGAAAACCGTGTGCCATGTTGTGCACTAGTGCTAGCTCCTCAGTTTTGCAGCTTGCACCGGTTTGCCTTGCGTTAATAACTATGGACTGTTACGGATGGTCACGTAATAGCGGTGGGAGTGAGGATATTCGTTCCCTAAGATTTATGTGGTTTGTCGGATTTATTTATAACATACGTACGATTAGTGAAAAAAAATGTATGCCCACATTCTATGAGACCATAAAGTCTCTGCAAATTTTTATAGCGTGTGTAGTGGACGCGTATATGTATGTATCCTTCTTGTACTCTAAAAGAAACAGCCAAAAAAAACTATAAGTAATTATGTTTTCCAAAAAAGAAAACTAGAGACTTATTATGATAGAATGAGAATTGAGAGGTATAGGGAGGTGAGAAACAGTGGCGGAGGGAAGGGGGGCAGCGGAGGCCGTGGCCCCTGCCAATGTCAGTGGCAAAAACTTCTTTAGATTTTAAGAATTTATTTAGCTCATTGAAAATTGATGATGTGTGCTCTCTAGCTTCAAAGTTCTATTCTGCTGATTTTTCAGAGCAAGAAAGAAGTACCTTGAGGCTTCAGTTACAATATTACGAACATGATGTACCTACAAATTCTAGGTTTCAGAATTTGACAACCATTGCTGATATTTGTCGCCGGCTAGTAGAAACTGGGAAATCAGATGAATATTACTTGATTGACAAGTTATATAACATTTACCCTGTTCATTTAGTTGATTACTTTTTTTATCATTATAGAAAATGCTAATCATATATTTCCTTAGCAGGTTGATTCGGCTTGTTCTAACTCTACTAGTTTCAACAGCAACGACAGAGCGTGCTTTTTCTGCAATGAAACTTGTGAAGACAAGGCTTCGAAATAAGATGGAGGATGAGTTCTTAAAAAATTGCTTAATAACTTACATAGAGAAGGAGATTGCAATGGGGTTTACAACGGATAAACTTATTGATGACTTCGATGCAATTCAGACACGCCGAGTAGTGCTGAAATGAAACATATTAGTTATTTTAACCATCATTTTTTACCATTAGATTTTTGTTGAATTTTAACTTATATGCATGCAAGTTTAGTGAAAAATTTCTTGCTATATTTCAGCATATGGTCGATAGCTATAATTATTGAAATTTCTACTATACTATATATATTGGGGTTAACTTTGACATCTTTAATTTACTAATGTTCCGATAGTTAACTCACCCATCATGATCGGTAGAAGTCGAACTCGCCATCAGCCAGTAAACCGCCGTGCCACACAATTTGGCTCGATATTAACCGGGCATTTCAGGCAGAAGGAATAGAATTAACACCTTGTTATTACAAGTCAAATTAATTCCCCTGGTAAATCAAACCACTCTTTCAAGGTGTCTTTCACAGTAGATCTTTGTTTCCTCTAAAGATCCTCCCTGTAGATTTGTTAGCATGCAAATACAAACTGCAAATCGGTAGCAGAAAGTGACGGAATGGCATCGACATGTTGGATGCTTGCGCCGTTTCCGGTTTGCGTACCTAGCCGCCGTTCATGTCGGCTTCAATCGGTCTGAACACACAATTACACAATTATGCCCCCGTACGAGTGGTAGAACCGTAGAATCCATCGATCTCACCATCACCAAGCAGGAGAGAGAGAGAGAGACAGAGAGAGGCAGTACACCACCTACCACGTTTTCATAGGCACAGCTTGTCAGTTTTCTCGTGCTTATGTTTCGTTATTTTTTACCTGTGTCTGTGTCATTGTTGCGGTGGGAGAGTATCCTGTGCAGTCTCCGGTCTTCGTGGAGTTAGTGAACGGTCTAGATTGTTCAACGGAGATTTAAAACTAATTGTTTAAATTGCAATCCAAATAAACCGTATTAGTTCTCAATTCGTCGTTGTGTGATGCTTGAGCTTAACCTGTGGTTGATGACGAAGTTTTTTTCGTTCTCTCGGTTACTATCCATTGAGATGAGCATGCAGCAATCGAGTTCATGTTCTCTGAAGTTGTTATGCACTAACGGGTTTTTTTGTTCCTTTATATATTGCCCTCCAATGACTTTTGAGACACTGGAAATCAATGCTTGTGAAAGCAAGTTTACGTTACAATTGTGTCGCCTTTGTTTTATTGTACAGTACAATGTTTTTAATCTTGCTGCAAAATGTAAGCATTTAGTCATTTCACTAAAGTAGACCCTGGAACGTACGGATTTCATTGAAAACAGTTCAATTACCATTGGAATCGGGAAGACTTCCCATATTCCAGATGGGGGCATTAATCGTTCATTAAAAATATTCCCATATTGCAATGTATATTAGGTACCTTCTCTTTTTTTAAAAAATATCAACTCGTGGATCTGTAGAGGGGGCAACTTTGAACTACAAAATTATGTAAATATAGTAATTTAGTAATTATTCTTAGAGCTAACCCTCTATCTCGTCTTATTTCCCTAAGAGGTGTTTGGATTAGGGCTATTTAGTTGAAATATTTTAAAATCTAGTTTAAATTTGAATTACATCCTAAAATCTTTTTTAAAAAATACAACTCATTCAAACAGGATCTAACTCGGTGCCGCCTGTATGATCTAACGTGCACCACATCTCGTTTCCCTTAGGCCGGCAATCCCAATGGGATGACTAGGATTGTTTCTATAGCATTAATTAGGTTGCCATGTAAACAAAATGGTGATGTGGAGGTAGAGTTAATGATGAAAGAGAAGGAAACCATTTCTCATGCAGGAAACCATTTCTACACAAGTACCAAGAAAGAGAAAAAGGGGATTAGGTGAGAAAATAAGAGAAAAGAGGAGATTGGATGAGAGTTTATTTTGAAGAAACTATCCATTGGGAGCATAGTTTCTACATGTAGTGTCTAGATGACATGAAAGTTATAGAAACTATATGCATTGAGACTGCTCTTACGTGCTCCACGGACGCTCCTCTAAACCAGCCGTAGCTTTCCCACCAACCTCTCCTACATAAGTCCTGATCCACACTAATCCCATTTCTCTCATCTATCAGCTCCCCTTCCCATCATCCATCTCTACCAGATCAGAAATTCGTTGGTCTTCTCTGTCTCTAATTTTTTACTACCAACACAATCGTTAGTAAGTGCGGAGAAGATTCATACTTCTTGTTCAGTTACTTTGAGTATGGTTGGTTCCTTATACCAAGTGGTATATACATGAGATGGTTAAAGAAAAAGTTATATATGTGTTTGATTATTTGAATGGAATCATCTTATTCTGAATGGTGGCGTATAAATTTAAGAAATATTTTCTATAGATGTTGAACCATTTTATTCATCCAAAACAATAGAACTAAATGGTACAGGACTATTCCATCTTATTCAACCTCATCCCACTAACCAAACACACCCTTAGTCTAATATTCAATCACATAGTCTGCAAAATAGGATACAAAATAACAAAGTAGGCGGTGGGAAAATTATGTAATTTATGATTAGTTACTTAGTTTTGTATTCAGTTATATAGTCTTCAAGAAGTTCGTCCCTACTCTCTATGGCACCACCACCACAATTAGCGCAGGCCAACGACCAATACAAGAAAATATAGAATCATAGAACAAGGTATATACTTTTTAAGGTCTATAAGAGTAAATATTGTCATGCTCTATATAGGATTTTGGATGATGTGGCGGAGAGAGAATGAGGAGAGAGAAAGATGTTGTCTACTATTTAACAGATAGCTTTATAGATAACTTTATACTGTATACACCATTTTATAAACAGTCCGTTAATTATATGAGAGATCATTACAGACAACTATATAGACAATCTATTATATAGGGTTGTCTTTAATACGTCTATAGATGACTGCATGGAGGAGTATTATAGACAGCCACCATCTATACCATTGTACATATCCTTAGATGATGGTAATGCTGAGCTACCATGCATCGGGTTCTAAACAATCGGACAAATCCACACTTCTACTTTTTTTTTAAGATAATGAAAGATTTTAACTCTCAGTCTTTGCATCTTAAGATGCATACAACAAAAATCCACGCTTTTACTAGTTTACCATTCCCTATCTAATTTGATAAGCTAACAAATTTACCTTGCTACCCTTCCACCAGTTCGTTAAGTTAATTCTGGCTGACGACTTAAGTACATTCCAAAGATGCCTATAATCATAGATTATCGGTATCGGATTTTCCCTAATAAACAGCTCCCAAAGCACCGTAAGAAGCATTTTATTGTAAAAATTCACACATTCACGTTCCTAAAATATTTGTATGAGGATATATATCGTGACCAGTTCTTATAAAAAAAACTGTCTACGAGAAAAGAAATTAGTAATGCCATGTACGACTAATGGAGGGTCTTATATTGATGTGTATGTGTGGGTGTGACACGAGTTCAGGTGTTTTTGCTATCGAAATAGAGGAAAAGAAAATTTTCTAGTACCCGTTTAGAATGCAACCTTTTCTTTTCGTTTTCTTGTATTAATTAAATTAATTCTTGTAAAATTTTCTCCGTAAAAATCCCCAACAGGCCTGGCCTTGTAAAACATTATTACAAAGAAATTTACAGAATTAAAACCCATCATAGCTTCACCCTGGAGAAGTCTATCGCTTTTTTATTTATTTTTTTATAAATATAACCCTTCATAAATATATTTATAAATTTAATTTTTTCACTATTGCACAAGATGTAACACACGATATCTATTTTTTTTTTGATTCACAGGACATCAACACGATATCTATCGCTGCCGCGCCTAGGAAATACCAGATAGCGGAGACCTGTAAAGTCATAACTTCCGGCTCTGACGCTACGTGGACTGGACGGCACGGAGCGTTACTTAACGGCGCCACCGCCGCCGGGACAGTATTAAAGTCGCGTCGTGTGAGGAGAGTAGTAGCTTAGCATTTGCACAACGGAACTGTCGCTGAGAAGAGAAAGGGCGGAAAAATATTCCCAATTTCTCATTCCCTAAGCCCTAATCTTGCTGAATTCGCACCAGAAGCATTCCAAATCGAAGCTTTTGGGTGCTCCACTTGGCCGGGGAAGCTGCGGTGCACTCGGTTTTGTGAAAAATTGCAGGCTTTTTGGGCTGGAAGTTGCCGGTTTAGACTGTTTCTCGGGGCGGTTTCCTAGGCCAGGTACCGTCCGGTGCTCGCCGGCGTCGGATCCGACCGTGTTCCAGCGAAAAATCGGATTTTGGGAAGGGTCGGTCCAGCTTCGCGCTGGATTTGCTCGCCTGAGTTGGTTCGCGGCTGCGGTGGTGGTGACGGAGGTATTCCTTGGATTTGTTTGCTCGGTTCTTGATTCGAGGATCTTTTTTTTAAAAAAAATTCCCTCGTACTTTGATGCGTGTGGTTTTAATCTGGTTACCATTTCATTCATTTTCGTTCCCCATTTTCGTTTGGTCGCTCATCTGTGTTCTTACCGCCGTAGTTCTTGTTCTTGTTTTGTCGAGATAGTTGCGCGGATTTGACGGGCTGTTGCTGCCATTGCGTGAGCCATTGGGAGAAGCGAACGTTGAGCAGCTTGTTCGTGGCATTTCCGTTGTCAGATAGTACTCCATTTCTCGGCAATCTTGGGGCCGTTTGATCTGCTGCGTGGCACGAAAGCATATCAGTCGTGCGATGCATCCCAGGGCTCGAATCCGCGCTGATCCGGTGCTCGAATTCGAGGTCGACCAGTTCGATTGCCTGCCGGATTCGCTCGTCCTGCTGATACTCAACAATGTTGAGGACGTGAGGTCGCTTGGCCGGTGCTCCGCCGTGTCGAAGCGGTTCTACGGGCTTGTTCCCCATGTCCATGATGTGTATGTCAAGATCGACCGTGTCGTGACGGTCGACGACGACGCCGAGGACACGCTCAACCTGTCCTCGCCGAAGCCCCGGAACATCCTATCACACTTGCTGAAGCTGATGCTGTTCACAATCATCAAGCCGTTCCACAACATGCGCAGCCCAAATGGCACTGGGCGGCCTCTCTTCCCGCAGCTCGCGCAGCACTCCCCGGCTCAGGTGCTCTGGAACTTCACGCACATCAGGAACCTTCGCATCGATCTCCCTTGTGGAGATGTTGGGACTGAGGAGGGAGTTCTCCTGAAATGGCGGGCTGAGTATGGCAGTACGCTTCAGAATTGTGTGATCCTGGGTGGTACCCGGGTTGACCACAAGCCTGTTGGTGCAGACCATGAGCCATCGTCCGAGGACAATGGAAGCATGCCAGAGTCCTTCTATACCAATGGTGGGCTGAAACTCCGTGTTGTGTGGACAATCAGCTCCCTGATCGCAGCATCAACGAGGCATTATCTTCTCCAATCAATCATCAAGGACCATCGCACACTTGCGAGCTTGGTACTGACCGATGCTGATGGGCAGGGCACATTGTGCATGGGAGCAGAGCAGCTGAAGGAGTTCAGAGAAAACCAGTTGTCAGCCTCAGCATGTTCCAACAGGACTCAGGTACCGGCCTGCAACATGAAGCTGAAATACGCTCCATATCTCGAGCTTCCCGGAGGCATTGCATTGCAGGGTGCTACATTGGTTGTTATCAAGCCCTCAACCGAGGGAAGCAATGGCGTCCATGCCAGTCGTAAAGAAACTGATGAATTTGTCTCTGGAGCATTTGATGGACCATTCAAGGTTGCTGTGAAGGCTCTGATGAAGAGGCGCACTTACCTTCTGGAGATGAATGGCTTCTAGATATCTTGACTTCTTCCTGAATATCTAGCTTGTTGGTGATTTGGCTGCTTTAATTTTTCATCTGTGTAATAGGTTGTGCTTGTTGTCTGTTGTGTTAGCTCATTGTACAGTGGCGACATTTGATTGGTTATATGAAAATCATATCATATTAGTGTACTTTTCTCATTGCTCTCCTCCCTGATGCCATGTGGGATTATTATTATCTCGCTTGGTCACGCAAGCGCTGCCGTTTGTCTGGCCGGCACAGTCGCTTTCTTGATCGCCGAGCGCCGAGCCGCTTCTTGATCACCGGAGTGCCGCCGAGCCGAAGTATCCGCCGGTTGTCGCCGGACGCCACGGGTATCGCCATCCGCGAAATACTCACACTACCAGTTTACTCTTGAGCTTCTGCTTATTCTCGGTTTAGGTCTTGGTTGTTTTGAGTCTCACTTTTTATTTTCGCTCAAAAAAATGGTGTCGTCTTCGGTTCTTCGCACTATTTCGCTCTCGTCCGTCTGGCCCTCTTTTTGATGGTCTTAATTATCGAGACTGGCTCTTCATATGCGCTCTTCACATGCGTGGTCGCCGGCCTGGGAGTTTCACGATGAGCTATCATGTCCACCTTTGTCTCCGCTTCCCCGCTATGCTTACTCTTTCCCATGAAGCCGATGATGTCCGCTCTGTAAGGCCTCATGATTATGCCGATGTCAGGAGTCTTTTTCAAACTCGGGCCATCGCCATAAGACATGGATTGATGAAGATGCTCGCGCCTCGCTTATTTTTTGTTGCTAGTATGGAGGTGCATCTCATCGGTGACATTGTTGCTTTGTCTTCAAGACAGCTTGATGTGGGCGCATCTTCGTGATCGCTATGAGCCTCATGTGACTCTCTTTACCTTGTTGTTGTCCGGACACAGAGCAAATGCCACAAATAGGTGATTCTAATGTGGATGAGTTCTATGCGCAATTTATCTTTGGTGTGGCGCACTTTGATTCTCTAAAGACCGAGGTTTGCCTTGGACTTACTGTGTGTTGTTGGCCAGCCAAGACTTCTCATTTGGAGCTTTCACCAAGATTCACGACTTCCTAACACGCCTTCGGCTGAATTTGAGCAGATTCGCGCCTAGCTTGTTTGCTCGCACATCCTCGTGGTGACTCGCTGGAGGCTCTTCATCGCTATTCAGACCGAGGAGACTCGCTTCGCGTGCTGGCCTCACCGTGTCTCCCCGCCTTGGCGGCACTCGCTCTACTCCTCCATCAATGGCGCCTACTTCACTTTTGCCATCGAGGTGGAGGTCTTCACCGCACATCAATGCAACAAAATGGCCATGGGAGCGCCTGCCTACCTGAAGAAGAAGGATCTTGCTCGTCAAGTAATCGCCCTCCTAAGAACAATGGAGGCTCAAGGGCTTCTCCGCCAGACTCCTCCTCCAGATTTCGCTGGTTCTCGACTCTACTCATGAAATTCTTATGCTATCAAGGCAGCATGGTGAGCTTTCTACACGCATAAAGTTCCTACCGGTTCTGCTACTCCATCCAAAGGAGAGACCACCCTCCTCATCGTAACACACCATGGATTCTTGACTGAGCTTCTTTTTCATATGACATCCGATCCCACGAGTTCACATTCCATTAGTCCCTTGTTGCTCCTACCACCGTGAAGACCGCAGATGGTACTTCTCTTTCACAGTGTATGACACTCTTCGCCATCCTCTTTTCATGTTCCCGCTGCTTCTTATGTTCCTAAACCCACCATGTAGCTTATATCCGCCGCCACCACTCGATCATGGTTGTCGCTATTCTTGATTCGACTCTTGTTGTGTTCAGATCGCCGCATTCTGGCTCTAGTTGGGATCGCCCTCGCCGCCATGACTCTCGCCATTTTGGGAGCTTGACTGCTTCATCTACCTCCACGCCGCCGCCGCCAAATCTCTACTTCTGCTCAGGCTCAAGATCCGCTGCTCTTCTACCGGACTTTTGCTCAAGCAGCATCACCGCTTGGATCATCTTTGTGGTTCACATCCGCCTTCTTTAGTTCGTCGTGGTCTTTTAGGCTGGCTGTGGTCCTGTGATGCCTCTTTACACTGTATGGGTTGTAAGCTTGGCAAATAGCTACAACTTCCTACCATTCTAGTGAGTCTATCTCACAAAGGCCCTTTTGATCTAGTTCATTCGATGTTTGGGGTCCCGCTTCCTTTTGTTTCAAAAGGGTCATAAATATTACATTCTTTTATAGATGATTTTTCTCGCCACATTTGGATATATTTTATGTCCTCTCGCAGTTGAGGTTCTTCCATCTATAAGACCTTTGCCACTATGATTCGTGACTTCGCTTGATTCTCCCATTCGTGTTCTTCTTCTGGCCGACCTAAGCAGGGAGTATTTGTCGAGCTCTTCGTGGTTTTCTTGCTACAGGCACTCTTTCTCGCTTTCTTTGTCCCGGTGCTCATGCTCGTATCGGTGTGTGAGCGCAAGCATCGCCATCTTCTTGAGACAAATTTCGGTTTTATGCTTGCTTCCGTTGTTCACCTTTCATTTTGGGCCGAGGTCGCTTCCAATCGCCACCTACTTAACCAATATCCAACCTTCTTCTCATTTTAAGGGTGGGATTCCATGAGAGCGCCTTTGTGGCATGCCTCCCGATTATTCCGGACTTTCGTTTTTTGGGTGTGTGTGCTATGTTCTTCGCACTCGCGAACGCACCACCAGTCGATCGCTTACCGTTGAGTGCGCTGCATACGGCTACAAGTACGAGCATAAGGGATATCGTTGTTGGGATCCTCGTTGGTCGACGATGCGATCTCCCGGATGTCACTTTTGATGAGTCTCATTCCCTTCTACCCTCGCCCTTCTTCTTCTTCTACATCCCTTATTGAGTCACCGCTTTTCCGACTTTTCTCGACACTCTAGTTGTCACTTTTCCTCTTTCACACAGCTGCTCTCCTTTATCGCTTGCTCCTTCACCACCAATCTCTCCTCCACAAATCTCTTCCGATATTGTTCCTTCCTATCCTCTATACTACACCTGTTGTTCTCGAAATGAGGATTCTTCCCTGATGTGCCATCCTCTTCTTTCCGATGAGCCATCTTCAAAGGCTCCTCCCTGCTACGCTTCTTTCGTGATCGATAGTCTATTCGGCCTCTCCGAGCGCCTTTTGGCTTTGTTAAAGCCGCCTCACCAAGCCGATTTTACCGTGATGTCATTATTCATCGTGAGTGGCAAAGATGCGGCGGCGAGGAGCTTGTTGCTCGAGAGCGCATCGCACGCGGGATCTTGTTCCACTTCCTCCACGCGGTTCGTCCCCATTACATGCAAGTGGGTCTATAAGATCAAGACTCGCCCGATGAGTTCTCTGAGCGCCATAAGGCTCGCTCTTCAGGGCGCGTGGGTTTTCAGCAGAGCATGGTCGAGATTATGATGAGACTTTTGCACTGTGGCTCACATGACCACTGTCTCGATTTCACTTGCGTGGCCTTCCGCCGTAAGTGGTCCATTTCTCAACTTTGATGTTAAGAATGTTTTTTAATGGTGAGCCGCATGAGGAGGTCTATATGCGCACCACCACCGGTATTCTGCTCTCGAGGGCATGGTTTGTCGGCTTGCCGCTTCTTTTATAGGCTTAAGCAAGCCCCCTCGTGCTTGGTTTGAGCGTTTTCTTCCGTGATCACTGCACTGGTTTTTCCCGCAAGTGCTCATGATCCTGTGATCCAAATGTCATGCAACCTAGTTGTTTACCACTCTTTTATATCTCCAGTAGTCTTTCATATTGCTCCTGCCAGTTGGGATGTCTGAAATGGCAATGTGCATTTTCTTCCTCTACTTCTTTTAACCAAACTAAACCAAGTAAAACTACGCAATTGAGAGCACGTGTAGTGTTGGCTTCCTCTGTCCAATGACATAACCTCGTATTTATTCTTGTGTCTGCATGGGAAATTTAGAGTTATAGTCCTTGCCTTTGTGTAAAAATAATATCTTTCTGGGATAAGTAGGCAGTGTGACTGCAGTTTTACTGTAGCAGGAGATCTGATCCGTTGCCTACTAGAATGGACAGCTGAGGTCACCTGCAGTCTTAACTTGCAGTTGTCAATTGCAACTGCAGGCGATCTCCGTCCCATTAAATGAGACCAGCCAGATTCTTCTTCCAGGTGCATGATATCCATTTTGGGATTGTGAAATGAAAAGGACTAATCTAATGCTAACCAATTCGTGCAGGAGAACAGCTGCCACTTGATTTTGTTTTGCGTGTTTATTCTGATGTGTTTAGTAGATACTGATTTTGATTTTGTTTTGCGTGTTTATTCTGATGTGTTTAGTAGATACTGATTTTGATTTTGTTTTGCGTGTTTATTCTGATGTGTTTAGTAGATACTGATTTCAGTCACAGCTGAGGATGCTTTCCTGAAGTTGACTTTGCTAATGGGTTAGTACTTGGTACTACTCTTAATCTCTTTGGGTTGCATGGATATAGTTTCTAGGAGCTGGACGAGAAGAAACTCTCATGTCTGGTTTTGCAGTAGAGATGGAACTAAGAAAGAACCGTCGACTACAACCCCAAAAGAGCCAGATTTGGTAAACAACGTAGAGGAAGAATGAAGGGAGTTGGTAAAACGATGCAGCTTCAGATTAATTATCATTTGTCAATTATCTCTAGCCCTGACGTTAATGAGAAGATACATACTTAATCCCATCCCCATGTGATATGGATCACGATCGAGTTGGTAGAAACACATCAATAATTTGGCAACGGAAGTTCTTACAAGAATGCTTCAAAAGACGTCAACTTGCCATATCCATTCTTACGAGATTGCAGCAATAATTTGCTCATTTTTTTTTTATGAATAATTAAGAGGCTTTCAGATCTTTCATGGGGTCATTCTTTAAGGTGGACCCAAAAATAATGCCATACATTTCGATTTAGCTTGCATGAATACTTGCAAATAAGCTAAATTGATCAAGACTTTTGGAGAATCTTTGGATAATGTCCATGTGTGATGTTTCAGGTGTGTATTCCTCGAAAATAAATCAAGTGAATTTTTTTAAAAAAATAATATTATTTTATTTACAAATTGCGATATTAATACACGCATTAAAAAAATTGCAGAAATAATATACAGTCGTCAAAACGTTTGGCGAAAATCTGATGGTCGCCAAACCATTTGGCGAAAATAGGTAATCGCCACACCGTTTGGCGACAATAGTCTAATCCTACGTTAATACTCGTTTTGAAGCGTTAACACTGAGATTAGGCTATGGTAGCTTATTTAAAAAAAATTCTAAATCAAGTTGTACGTTCACGCGTTTACTTTTTGTACGATACAGTTCAAGTTGCAAATATTTTGTTTGATGGGCTATTCTATTGCTAATACTGATTGTGATTGCCATGTATACATTAAGGGGTGCTTCAAAAATAAAACGACAACGAATGTTGAGTGATCTAATGATCACAATGTGGCTTAATTTCTGTAGCGCTCAACGATGAAGTTTGCATCAACTTGAGGTTTCTTGAAGAAACGCAGAGGATTTTTCCAGGCAAGTCCTCACCGCACAAACACTTGGAAGACGAAGTTGGAACTGCTTATTTTTCAATCTTTGACCAGCAATGGTAAATCCAGGTGTTATTGGCTAAAATATGAGGATAAACTAGACCTGAAGTCCATACGAATATCGGAGTAAAAAAAAAAAATTACCTCGGTACCAATACAATTTCTACGAAAACAACTCGGGTGAAAACTCAGGAAGTTACTACCATTAGTGGAAAATATGAAATAGTACTTGAATTTTCATTTTGAGAAAAATTCCCAACTAACTATTAAATGGAATGTTGTTCGGTTAAATCAAAGAATGGTGTTAGTTAGGAAAAGATAGGAAATGAAAAGGGGATAGTACAGATGGCCTCCTTTTTTCTACTGTACAATTTGCTGCTATTTTTGTTATTCTTAAAGTTGAGCCCAGAATATTAACACCCATTCTACATTGGTAAGTAGACTTCCTTTCTGAAGGAAATGCTTAGGCAAAGCCTGGGTGACACTACAGAGTTATTTCTTAGTATGTTCTCTTTTTGTCGAAAACAGTATGGAAACAAAAGCAAGTAAAATATCGCATTATTATTAGTTCAGGTGAATCGAACTTATTTTGTACCATATGGTTACTTATCAATTGTAACTCAGGACACCAGGCACATTTATGCTCATTTTCTTTTTGGTTCACAAGCATAGCAGCTCTTCATCCAAGAGAATATATAACAAAATTTTGGCATTGTTGTAGTAGTTGTACGTTCTAGCTGCAGAAAGAGTTGTGCAAGTCTGTGAACTTCCAGATAAACTGCTTTAGAAAGTTCTTTCTGAAATCTATGAGTTTCCAGAAAAGAAAAGAAAAAAAAACTGCTTACCGGCAGGAGATTTGGTTTTATAGGGTAACCCACCCCGAGAAAGGGCTTCCAACAGTTCATCCTAGGACTAAATTGGTGACTTCCTCAAGAACTAGTCAAAAAGACAAAAACTGTTCTGTCCTACTGCCTTAATTACCCTTCTTGAGAGAGGCTTCTTGTTAAGGCAGTGAGGAATTTTACAGTCACATTTTTTTTGTTAGATTAAGTTGGTTTTACTCTCATATAGATTTAGCAACTTTAGTTCCAATAAGAAAGCTGGAACAAATCACTATGCACCAATTGTTAAACATTGGCCACTCGCAATGAAATCTGTAAGCTGTAGCCTCGTGGCCATGTATGTCCAATCCATTGACCATCCTAATGCAGGATCATCTGCAGATGAGTCGATGCAAGTAGTATCAAACTGACAACTAGTAGTGCATAACTACACATTGACATCCTTCGTCTCCGAAGCTGTGATTTGTCCTTGTCCATTCAACTTTTCAAATTACATTTATGATCCGATCGGAGTACAAGGCGAATCAGATCAACATTACTTTGCTCATCTTATCCTGAGCAAATTCTATCGTCTCAAACTAACAGCAGGATAATGTTCTGGTGCATTTACTTTGCATGCGTGCGTGGATTGAACCGGGAGTATGTACTCCCGGTAGTACACAGTCATTTTCCTATATATATATATATATATATATATATATATATATATATATATATATATATATCATTCTACACGCACGCGTTGTGCTACCTATTCTACGTGCTGGCCGTATCGCTGTGCACACCGTACTGATGCTAGTAATTTGGTAGTAAATCATCCACACATTTTACTATCGAACGACATATGCAATTACTACCGAATCAGTTACTAGTTAATACGTATTGTAGTTTGTACATAAATATGTTTCTTCTTTATGTTAGCCATATCTTTTTATTGGTAGCTCTGATTTGCAAATGGATTTCACCAGTAGTTTACTAACGACGAAAGGAATACAATGATACAAAACTCACTATTAAATAGTTATTTTACTGACTGGTAAAATAAATTACTATTTTTATAATATGAAATTAATACATCTACAACTGGAAATTACTATCATACAGTATAATTGAAAAATCTTACACAAATCAGTCATTTAGCAGTAAAAGTCCGTAAAAACTATATGTACAAATTCTAAAAAATTCTCAAAAAATTACCATATGTAAGGGATTGTGAGCTTCTATAGCCCAGCAAAATTTGAATACCAAACTCAGTCGCAATTGAAAGATATGAAAAGACAAATTTACTATTCATCACTGATTAGCGCTTGACGTCAATTTCATATCTTTGAAATCAGATTGATTTTGGTCTTCAAATTTTATAGGCATGTAGAATCTCACCTCCACTAATAGTAATTTTTTGAGAATTTTTAAAAACTTGTATGTATGATTTTCAAATGAAGTGAACTACCAAAAATATATGATTTTACTACACATGAATCACTGTATAACCGGGTGTAAACAACTTATGAAAGTACGCCATTTCTTCTACCTATGCCTGTTGTAATTTTTTGCTATACTATTCATATTATTTTTCTTCGTTCACATCAACTTCTACCAACTTGGACAGTACATGATTTTTTTGGAAACTATACCTGTTGTAAATTTTTTTACTATACTGTTCATATTGTTTTATCAACATTAGCATCATCTTTTCCATACTCAGACAGTACCATTTACTATCATGGTGATCATCTTTTTATGTTGGAGAATGTTATAAGGCACATGGGCTAAAGGCCATTTTATCAGATCCATCGTCATACATAGCATGGACAACAATAATTTAGTCCACATCGCCCACGATGGTTCATCCATACCTATTTATATACCGAAATTAGGATTGGTCTTCCAATCAGAGTGATACATATAATGTTAATAAGGGTAAAGCTATATATGTGAGCCCTGATGTACTATTTGCTGGTGATAATGGACCCAGGCACCTTACCCTTTAACACCACGATCATTTTCTCTCTCTTTTTACCATGTGCTTTAGTGGTATCCTGTTGACACCACCATGTTCGTTACATCGGTACCATCATTGATAGTAAACTTTAATGTCATTCGCTGATGATTTTACCACCTAGATCAATACCAATTAATATCGTAACTTTGATCACTATATCTATGTACTCTACCACATGTTATATCATGCACTACCAAAAATATATGATTTTACTACACATGAATCACCGTATAACCGGGTGTAAACAACTTATGATAGCATGCCATTTCTTCTACCTATGCCTGTTGTAATTTTTTACTATACTATTCATATTATTTTTCTTCATTCACATCAACTTTTACCAACTTGGACAGTACCGTTTACTATCGTAGTGATAACCTTTTCACTACCTTGAACCACCGTATATCTGCTCAATCCTACATGTAGTAATTTTTACTATCGGATATAAATGGTTTTTCTGCCATGCATGACAGTACGCGTTATTTTTTGTTCCTTTGTTTGCAAATGTATGCTGTAATTTTTTTAGTATCTACTGATGTAGGATCAAGGGTAACCAACTAGAGGGGGTGAATAGGAGGCTTTTAAAATTCTTCGGCTCTAATTGCAATAAATAAATTATCTAAGTAAGAATTACAATTTTGACAATTAGAGCCTAAATTCTCTATATTTCACTAAGTGCACCGACAACCTAACTCCAGTCAATAATACAATCCTAAGCACAAGATCAAAACACTAAAATTGCTATGAATGTAATTTGCACAATTGTATTAAGAATTGAAACCAGAAGAGAGAATGGTACAATGTTTATCCCATGGTCTCGGAGATTTGCCGGTCTCCCCTAATTCATGTTGAGAAAGCTTGATCAACTTCAAGCCGGCTCCTTTTCACAATTGAGCCTCCCTCGATCACTTGATTGTTCTTCGTTTCGTGTAGACGAACTTTGGCCTTAACAAGCTTACCAGGGCTTCTCACGACCTCTATTGAGAAGCTCACCGCACACAACGCCTCCAAGCCATCTAAGAGGCGGCAACATCTAAGAGTAATAAATCTTAACACTTGCTTGAGGCCGAATCAAGTGTTTAAAGGCTCAACACTAAATACAACACTTGAATTGCTCATAACTCTCTCAAAATAAAAATTTAATGTACACAAGGGAGTTGGAGACTTGCTAGAGCTCAAGAATGATCAATGAAGTCCAAGAGTTGCTCTAGTATGCAAGTGTGGGAGTATTTATAACCTTTATCCACTCTTCCAACCGTTGGAGGTAAAAATCATAAAAAATAGTAATCCCAGTGCTATCGCCCATGTAGAGCCGGTAGCATCGGCCTCTTGCCCAACGGTGGGCTCAGGACATTAAATGGGCTGTCAGAGGCTGTTACCCTACAGGATCGGTGCTACCACCCAACTAGGACTGGTAGCACTGAACACTTTTTATTTTTGCCCGGCCGAAACCATGTGTTCTAGAAAAAATGCACCAGGGGTTAGGCCGGTGCTACTGCTTGACCGTTAGCACCGGCCAAACAAAACAGCCACTTGCCCTCTTCTGTAAAAACAGATCGCCTCAGGGCCAGTACGGCTGCCCGGCCGGTAGCACCGGGCTACCATGGCCGGTAGCAATGGCCACACTGAGGACTTTTTGATTTTTTTTAATTTTTATTCAATTGCAAGTATAAAATGAGTTCAAGCATGCAATTTTGGAGCCTTTAAACCTCGACCAACTTCAAACCATTTGCCAAGACCCCTCTTGATAGTACGAACTATTCTAGTAACCCATTCTTTCTCCAGAACTCTGGGATCGGCAAAAGCTATAAAAAGGACCTTAATTTTATACCTTAGCTATTTAGTTCGATGTGTTGATCCTCTTTCGCTTCATTTTCATGTTTCATTGCATGTCAAGATTTGGACCAACCTATTTTCAATATTCTTAAAGAAAATATTAGTCCTTAAACACGATTGTCATTAATTAACAAAACCAAAACAAATTGGGGGCCTAGTACTTTCAATATCCCCCTTTTTGGTAATTGATGACAACCTTAATATGAATAATTGATTGAAATTGATTTTGAGTATGCAACAAGCAAAATATGTTGTATACTTAAGGAATTGTTTTAACGGTGTTTTGCTTCTTGAAGTGAAGAGTGATGATGTTTGGAGCAAAATACCATTAAAGCTACAATATTTAAATGAAAACTCCCCCCAAATATGTGCATATGGATAAAGAGATGAAAATTGCACACTTTGACAATTTGGAAATTTTTTTGAGAGAAAACAGTAAGAGAGACTCCTACTTGGAAGAGAATTTGGAAATTTTAACGAAGTTTTCCCTTAAATATTGAATCCGAAGATGTCAAGATATAAGCAATGAATATCTCAATCAATTTAAGCATGAAACTCCAATATGAAACAATAAACCTAGATAAGTTTTAAAACTAAGCATAAATAACCATAAAGCTTTCAAAAATAAACATCCAAACACATAAGCATCTAAACATCCAAGCAACATCCAAAAGCAACATAAACACCACGAGGTTCATTAGCTTACATAACCATACATAAATAATAAATTTAAGCTAATCCTCTAGCATACTTCATCCTTCAAGCTTGACTTTCATTTGTTCTCCTCCTTTGGCATCAACTACAAAAAAAGAGGCAACTCTAAGAAGCGCTCACAAAGATGGAGGTGGTGGAGGAGTATGCCGATGCCCGAAGCAGTGAAAGCAACTAGGGCCTACTTAGTGTGGTAGTCTTGGAACGAGGTGTGAAGCTCCTAAATAGTAGAATCAATAGAATCCATTCGCCCTCTAACCTCCTCGATAATCTGGCGAGTCTAGAACTAATATTCGTCGACACGGGCAAAGTTACTCAACATGTCAGTCCTCAAACTCGCAAAGTTGTTCATCATGTCATTTCGCAGACTGTCAAAGCTCGCAGAAAATGGATCAAAATGAAAGTGCTGAGCTGGCTGAGCCCGCTGCCCTTCCTCCCCTGGCTCCTGCTGTTGCAGTTGTTAAGAAGACTGACCTCTCTGCCTAATAGCTTGATGTACTACCTCTTGTGGCTTATATGGCTTGTGAGAGCTGCCAGACTCACCTTGGTACCCTGTTACCCTCTTGATGATCATAATTGTCGACGATCGGGATCGCCTGACCGCAAATATGAAAATGGGGTTAGTGTGAATGAGGGACCCAGAAGGTGCTACGCTTAACGATGGATCAGATGTAGGTCGGGGTGAGGCGTCAACGAGCAAGAGACAGCGGATTATACTGGTTTGAGCCCCCACGAGGGTAATAGCCCTACTTCAGTCTTCTCCTGAGGCGGAGGAATTCACTAGTCGTGAGTACAGAGAGTGGATTACAGCTCGGGCTTGAGCGTTTTGATTGTGTCTACTGGTTTGCTGCTAGAGCGCTGATGTCGTGTCCTCCCCCTGCCGTTCTGCTTCAGAGGATTTTATACCCCTCCCAGCCGTTATAAGAAATGGCCAGGAGAGATTCCCGGGGTAGTGCATGACGTGCAATGAAGACGTGCTGCAACCGTCCCGGATCTGACGCCCACGTTCGCCTTAATTCCGAGATCTTCGGTCTTGGTAACCGCCGAGTAAACGCACGCCCCCGAGCCAAGGTCGAGGTCGTGCGGGGATGGGACCCCCACGCCCAAGATTGAGGTCATGCGGGGATTAGCGTCGCTCAGGTCGTGGTCGAGGCCCCTTGCTGCATCGTCCCGAGCTGGGACCCTGTTGACCGTGCGTTGACTCGTCAGAGATTTCACAGTCCCCGAAAGCTAGCCCCCGAGGCTCAAGGTCGTGGCAAGAAGTTGGGTCGACCTCGAGCCTCCCCAATCAGACAAAGGGGACTGTTTTCTGGAACTTTCGGGCCTGAAGTCGAGGTCGGGCGGAGACCTACTGTCAGGCCTTGGCGACGTTACACCTGGCGCCCCTTGATCTTCAGAATTCTGGTACGGACATGATCAAACGGCGGAACCGCTCGCAACGCCTCGATTCCGCCGCGTAGCCCTTAACTGCGCCTGTCGAATCACCTGACCAGCGCGTCTTTTGAGATGCCCCAACCTTCGGCCTGCAGCGCACCGGGTTTATTAAACTCGAGATCATCGCCACTTCAAAGAACTCTTGACTTCTTCGCAGTCTTCGCCTCCTAGCCCCTTGCTTGAGCCCTTCTTCTTCCTCCGACCAAACTTCCCCTCAACCGCCATGGCCAAACTCGGGAAGAGCTCTCTGACGGCGACGAGGATGAGAGAACTTGAGGGTTTGGGGCTGTTGGACCCAGCGACGTGGCAGCTGCCGGGCGGAAAGACCGAGCCACAGCCATGGGACGACGAGCTCGTCAGCACGGAGCACTACATGCTCTTCGGCCTGCGGACGCCGGAGAGCGACTTCCTTGCAGCCATTCTCGCACAATGCGAGATCGAGCTTATCAATTTGGTACCCAACTCCATTCTCCTTCTTTCTGTCTTCTCTCACCTGTGCGAGGGGTTCCTTGGAATCCTTCCCACCCCCTCGCTTTTCTTCCGCTTCTTCTCCCTTTTCCGCACCGGGAAGGACCCCGTGGTCAGATGCCTTTACTTTCGACTACGAATGGGGATCCCTTGGTCATTCCCCCAAATGCGTCCTCGCGACTCCCTCGGCCCATGGACCGAGCGGTGGTTCTACTTGAAGCGGGGTGAGGGCGGCAGCAAGGCGTTCGATTTGAGCCCCCATCAACGGGAAGAAGCAGACCCCGGAGGCGGGCAACCTGGAGGACGATCAAGAGGCCATCGCCACCATTCACATCTGCGCCTCACGGGGCCTCACCGGGCAGGCCATCGCCAATGACTTTCTGAGGAACCGGGTGTTCCCTCTGCGAAAGAGGCTGCACCCGTTCTTCGAGATCAAAGGTCGTGACGACCTCACCCGTGAGGGGACATCTGGTAAGCCGCATTGTCCTGAAGCTTGCGCTTGATTAGATCTTTGGGTTCTTTTGCTGAGTTGATTTTTCCAGCAGCGCCGAAGGAATCTTGGATCGCCGCCCGAATGAGCGAGATGTTTGGGAAGGCAGCGAACGATTACACCCTCGACGATCCCGTTCCGAGGAACGTGCTACACTGGAAAGCCGAGGTAAGCGGCCCCGAACCGAGCTTCTTAGTCGGCATACGCCTATAGCCTTCCTTGAGTCTTTAGTGCACCTGCAGGACAAGCTTGAGTTGCTTGAGACGGCGAGAAAGATGCTGCCGCTGCCTGGGGTAGGCAAGGGCAAGAAGCGGGCAAGAGGCCAGCCCCGGAGGGAGCGAGCGGCAAAGGCCTGAAGAAGCAACACATCGAGTGGGGCGACCACACGATGGTGAGTATCCTTGATCGAGCCCCCGAGCTCTTCGCTCGTGCTCATTCGCCCTTTGACTTTGTTCTCCTCTCCCAGCAACAGAGTGCTGCGGACGTAGTCAGGACCCACCGCAGGCCCCGAGGACCAAGGCCCAAGGCTCCCGAGGAAGGGACTCCCCCGCACCCGCGGGGCACCAAGGGCCTCGCCAGCCCCCCGCGAAGTGGAGGCTGCAGACTCAGGTGCTTCATTGGCCTCTTTCTCGCTTGGATTCACTTCTATCTTCTTAGCTTAGTAGCCTTCCTTTATCGCAGACCTTGAGCGCTCGAGCTCACTGCCTGCGACGATGACTGTTGTCCAGGGCGAGTCTGAGTCCGACGAGGAGGAGTCCTCCTATATGTTGGCGCCCCGCCAGCCCTCGAGCCGGGGGCGCACCCCCTCAGGCCCCCAGAGTTGGGCCACAGTTGGGGAGTTCGACCAGGGACTCGACGACCTGGACAAGGACGACGTCAAGCCCGCGGCCATCGAAGATGATGCCGCCAGCTCCGCGGATGCTGAGGACGGTGCTGACCCGTCTAAGGCCGTCGAGGGAGATGGCGCCGGGGAAGCCCCCGCCACGACCGCCAAGACCGCCTCGACTGTGGCGGTTGGGACTCCCCGAGCCGCCGGTTCTGAAGACGTTTCGGCCGCGGCGATCACGGAGGATCAAGCCGTGGACCAGGCCAGGACCACCACAGGGAAGGGGGCTAAAGACCCTCCAGCTGCGGGGGACAAGGCCGAGGCTGTCACCGGGACCGAGCTCGGGGGCGGGTCGAGCCCCCTTATCGAGGAAGCTCGAGGCGCGGCCGCCCACGACGGAGCACCCGAAGGCCTCACCCCCGATGACCCGGTGGCAACAGTGGGTGACACTGCCCCAGGAACATCAGGTAGCAGACCCATCGAGTACTCCCGTGCAATCTTCGAGGGCCGTCTTACCCAAGTACTTGAGTTTCTTCGAACCTTGGCTTCGAACTTTCCCTTTTTCCTTCTTCTTTCTCTTTCTTCCGGCGAGTGCCGTGTTGACCCTTCGAGCCCCGCAGGCCATCAGCTTAGTCACCCAAGGGCTGCAAGGCCTTCAAACGCATTCCAAAGCGCTGAGGGCCTTGCTCGATGTGTTGGAGGCTCGGGAGACGGCACGCTCCAAGCTCATGGAGGACCTGCAAGCCGAGCGGGAGGAGGCCGCGCAAAAGGCGGCAGACGACTCCAACGAGATCGCCGGCCTCCGCAAGGTGGTGAAGATGCTCGAGGCTTCCCACAAGTCCGAGCTGGAGTGGCCATCGCCTCGGAGCGGGACCATGCGTACAAGGCCGTCGAGGATGAGCGTGCGAGGTCGGCCAAAGCGCTCGAGGCCGAGCGAGTCAAGGTCGAAAAACTAAGCAAGGCCGCTGCGGACCAATCAACCACCGCGTCGAGGGCCTCCCCTGAGCTTGAGGCCAAGGTTCAAGAGCTCGAGAAGAAGCTGGGTCGGGCGAGCAGGACGGCCAAGAGCACCTTGACCCAACTTCAAGAAGAACGACGCCATGCCGCCGAAGCCTCTGCCGAAGCCCTCCGACTCCAGGGCGGGCTGTCGACCTTAAGGGCCAAGGTTGCCGAGCTCGAGCAGGAGAACCTCGCGCAAGAGATGGCCGATTTGTAAATAAGTCTATACTTCCTGTAAACAAGAACTTTTGTAAGACAAGAAGGGTTCAATGAAATGACATCATTTTGGAGAAAATAGCCAATATCTTGGCCCGTTTAGCCTTTCTATTTGTAGCATAGCCTGTCTAGCCCCCGTTTGGTGAAGGTATCGATGGCAACGAATAAAAACTTGGATCCATTTGGTGAAGGTATCGATGGCAATGAACAAAAACTTCTTCCCCGTGCGCTGCGAAGGGACCAAGGACGCCCAAATTTCAGTCGAGAAAGGCCAAGCTAGTGGAATGGTCTGGAGTGCGTAGGCAGGCTGATGCGACTTCTGGGCATGGAACTGGCAGGCTCGACAGGTGCGGACGATGTCGCGAGCGTCCTGGAGCGCCGTTGGCCAGTAGAACCCCATGTGGAAAGCTTTCCCGACCATGGTCCTGAAAGAAGAATGTGCCCCACATAGTCCTGAATGAATGTTGTTTAACAAGTACTTACCCTCCTCTGTGGTAACGCACTTCGTCAGGATGCCTGATACATTCCGACGATAAAGCTTGCTGCCCACGAGCCTATACGAGCTCGCCCGGCGCTTGACCCTGCTCCTCTCCGCGGGATCGGTCGGAAGCTCTCCCGTCGCTAGGAAATTGTGGATCGGCTCGGCCCACGAGGGGATTCCCTCGATGAAGGCGACCGAGGCCCCTTGGTCAGAGATTGAGGGCGACGCCAGGGTCTCCAGGATCACATCTGGAGGGACTTCGTCGTCAGACGACCCGAGCTTGGAGAGGAAATCTGCGTTGGAGTTGTCCTTCCATGCCACATGCGTGATCTCCAGGTTCTAGAACTACTTCTCCATCTTGCGCGCCTTGGCGAGGTACTTGGCCATGGAATCCTCCGAGCACTGGTAGCCTTTGTTGAACTGGTTGATGACGAGCTGTGAATCGCCCTTGACGACCAACCGGCGAACAACCAGCGCCTTGCAAGCTCGGAGCCCGCCGGAAGAGCCGTACTTCTTCGCATTATTTATCGGCGAGAATCGAAGCGAACCACATACCTCGGCTGTAAGCCTGCATGGTGAGAATGAGGATCCTAGCCCTCGAGCGTTTGAAGGATCTTGAACCATCGAAGTACATGACCCAGGGCTTCTCCTCCTCGACCTCAAGCTCGGGAGCCGGCTGCGAGGTCTGCTCGACCACGAAGTCGGCCAGCACCTACGACTTGATGGTCGTGTGCGCCACGAACTGAAGGTCGAAGACAGCCAGCTCCATGGCCCACTTAGCGATGCGACCTCCAGCCTCCGGATTCCTCAAGATCTCCCCAAGCGGGAAGTTGCTCGGGACGATCATGGAGTGAACCTGGAAATAATGCCGGAGCTTACGTGAAGCCATGAGGAGGGCGTATAGTAACTTCTGGACCTAAGGGTAGCACTCCTTTGGCCCATGGAGAACTTCGCTGACATAGTAGATCGGGTGCTGCCGCACGTCCCGCTCGTCCACCAAGACAGCGCTGACTGCTTGGGTGGTGGCCGCGAGGTAGAGCAGCAACTTTTCGCCCGGCTGTGGGGTCGTGAGCAAGGGTGGGCTCGATAAGTATGCCTTTAACTCGTCGAAGGACCGCTAAGCCTCGGGCGTCCACTCGAAGCTCCCTTGCTTGCGCAAGGCCTTGAAGAACGGCAATCTGCGCTCACCGAGCCTCGAGATAAACTGGCTGAGGGCAGCCATGCGGCCGGTGAGGCATTGCACCTGCCTCACCGAACTCGAGGGGCATCTTTTCTATCGTCTCGATCTTTTCCGGGTTCGGGCCAACCCCCGAGCCCCCGATCATATAGCTGAGCACCTTCCCAGAAGCAGCGCCAAATACACATTTCTCCCGATTGAGCTTGATCTTGCGCTTGTTCAGGTTGGCGAATGTCTCTTCAAGGTCTTGCACGTGGTCGTCTTCGGAGGAGCTCTTGACGATGATGTCGTCCATGTAAACCTCGAGGTTGCGGCCGATCTGAGGCTCGAATGTCTTAGACATCAGGCGCTGGAAGGTCGCGTCGGCGCTGCGGAGACCAAACGACATGGTCGTGTAGTAGTAGGTGCCGAATGGCGTGATGAACGACGTCTTGCTTTCGTCGTCAACCGCCAGCTTGATCTGGTGGTATCCAGAGTAGGCGTCCAGGAAGCTTAGCAGCTTGGCATTCGCGGTGGAGTCGACGATCTGGTCGATGCGCGGGAGAGGAAAGTTATCCTTGGGACACGCCGAGTTCAGCCCCGTGTGATCCACACACATCCTCCACTTCCCGCCTTTCTTCTGCACGATGACGGGATTGGCCAGCCACTCGGAGTAATCGATCTCACGAATGAAACCGGCCTTCAGCAGCTTGTCGAGATTCTCTTTGATTATGGCGACTTTCTCGGGAGAGAAACGTCGCAGTTTCTGGCGCACAGGCCGGCAACCGGGCCGCACTTGTAGTTTGTGCTCGACCACCTCCCTCGGGACACCTAGCATGTCTGCCGGCTCCCAAGCGAATATGTCTTTGTTGGCACAGAGGAAGGTGACGAGCTCGAGTTCCTATTTAGAACTCAGCTCGGCCGAGATGTGGACGCACTTGGATGAGTCCCCCTCCACGAGCGGTACGGCCTTCGTTGCCCCGCCGGGCTGGATGACCATCTTCTGGCGGGCGACCTTCGCAGTCGCGTCAGGGCCCTGCTGAGGCAGCATGCCAGCGAGGGCCAAGGCCTGGGTCTCGCAGCCATGTGCCGCCTTGAGGTCGCCCTGCACGGTGATGATGCATGCTGCTAGGCCCTGGGAGCTTCATGCAGCGGTGGCCGTAGTGGTTGGCCGCCATGAACTTGATCAGAGCCGGGCGCCCGAGGATGGCGTTATAGGGGAGATCGCCCTCAACCACCTCGAAGGTGATCAGCTCGGTGCGGAAGTTGTCCGGGGCACCGAAGGTGACGGGTAAGACCACCTGTCCCAAAGGGGTAGTCGAGCTTCCGGGAACGATCCCAAAGAACGGAATCGCGATGCTCTTAACCTTCGACCGAGGAATCTGCATCCGGTCGAGTGCGCTAGCCAGCAGTAGGTTGAGAGAACTGCCCCCATCAACCATGACCCGTCCGACCAAAGTATTACTAATGGTCGGGTCGCAACCAAGGCAGTCTTGAGATCCTTGGACATACCTTGGGGGGCATCCTCCGGCGTGAAGGTGATCGTTGCCCTGGCCCACTCGCTGGGCTGGTCCGCGGGCTTCCCAATGGTGGCCTGATAGACCACGCGCGCGGCATCCTTGATCTCGCACCGGGACTGATACGCCGAAGAGCCGCCGAAGTTGACGACGATCCGGCGGTCGCCCTGCTGGAAATCCAGGTCGAGGTCGGCCTGGTCCTCCCCTGTGTTTACCCTTTCGGGCTGGTCTCCCTCTTTCGGGAGCGTGGGCATCTCTCCACGCCCGTCGTAGAAGGCCTCCGCTTGCCTGCCAGTCCGGCGACAGCAGTCGTGGCACTCGAGTCTGTGGAACAGACAAAACTTGCCTTCGTCGAACCGAGTGCGCCTCGGGACCTTGCGGGCGCCATCGACTCGCGACCTGATCCGGCGATCCTCCTGCCGAGGTCGGCGCAGCTCCTGCTGAGGTCGCGACCGATTCCGCTGGGAACGGGGCCCCTCCTGGGCCGAATCCCGCACCTCCATGACCTCGCGGTGACCATCTGCCGAAACGGTCACCCGAGGTCGGCCACCATCGCGCTTGCGTTCCCTCTTCCACTTCTTGGTGGCCGAGCCTTGGTCGGTACTCTTGGCGTTGGTAGGGCCAGCCTCGCCCGAATTGACGCCAAGCTTACCTTGGTCGTAGTCGCTCTTCCAGCGGACGACGTCGTCCGCGTCCGCGTAGCGCTCCGCCATGCAAAATAGCTTGCCGACGGTGAGTCTTGTCGTGATCTCCAAGTCTTCGGTGAGGCGCTGGTCGCGGACGCTGAACTTGAAGGCCTTGATCACGGCCTCGTCGGATACACTAGGGATCAGGTTCCTAGTGCGGTTGAACCGTCGCACGAAGTCGCGAAGAGGTTCATTCTTTCTCTGGATCACTCGATCCAGGTCTTTCTCCCTGCCGGGCCGCTCGTAGCAGCTCTGGAAGTTGGAACGGAGGGCGCTCTGAATTTGGCGCCATGAGCGGAAGGTGCCGGGCTTCTGGTTGAAGAGCCAGGTGCGGGCGGCACCGTCCAGAACGGTAGGGAGATAATTGGCCATCACGTACTCGTCTCCCCCCGCGGCCAAGATAGCGGTGGTGTAGATCGACAGGAACTCGTCGGGGTTTTTCGTTCCGTCAAACCGCTCGATCAATGCGGGCTTGAAACGAGCCAGCCAGTGCACCCGTCGAAGGTCGTCCGAGTCGCCCCTAGCCCGTAAGCGAGACGAGGGCATGCTGTGGAGGTGCTTTCGCTCTGCTTCTTTGAGTCGGACTCGCGATCGTCCTGGCGCTCCACCCTATGACCTCGACGGCCGCGGCGGTGGGCCCGAGCATCACCCGGGAGGTACTGCAGGTGCTCGTGGACTCGGTGACGCCTCGGGGGAACGTCAGGAGAAAGGCCCGACGTGCCGCTGCTGGAGTGAGAGCCACCGTAAGCCGACCGCCGCCGCACACCGTCCGGAGTCGTACTAGGGGAAGGACGGCGAGGCGGTGTCTGGGATGACCTCGGGATTACCGGTCAGGCGGGAGACCGGCCGAGGCTGGCGCTGCGAGAGCCGCCATCGCTCCTCGGGACCGGACCCGAAGGGCGGCCTGTGCCGTGATGGCACAGCCTCGGTAGCGGCCTTATCAAGCTCGTCTGCGAGCTTCGGCCAAAGACCGACCTCGGACGGCGGGGTCGATAATGACTTCGAGCGATCGCGCAGGCGCCGCTTCGATTGAGGAAACTTGGAACGTCCTGACGACGTTCTGTTCTTTTCGCGCTCCTCCCGCCGAAGGGCAGTCACGGCCTGGTTGATGGCGACTTGTGCCATCCGGCGAGCGTCTTCAAGGGTCTTCGGGCTGCACTCCCCCTCCTCAACGCTCGCGTCATGACTCGCGGCCATGAGAACGAGTTGATCGTGCAGCGGCGGAGAAGGGGAGAACAGGGATGTGGAGCTTCCATACTCGGGAACCGCGTTCGAACCCGAGCTCGCGGAACGTGCTGTTGCGGAGGACGCCATACCTCGAAAATCTCAAACTTCTTCTGGATGAGCGAAGCTTTCGGGCCCCACGGTGGGTGCCAGCTGTCGACGATCGGGATCGCCTGACCGCAAATGTTCAAATGGGGTTAGTGTGAATGAGGGACCCAGAAGGCGCTATGCTCAACGATGGATCAGACGTAGGTCGGGGTGAGGCGTCAACGAGCAAGAGACAGCGGATTATACTGGTTCGAGCCCCCACGAGGGTAATAGCCCTACTTCAGTCTTCTCCTGAGGCGGAGGAATTCACTAGTCATGAGTACAGAGAGTGGATTACAGCTCGGGCTTAAGCGTTTTGATTGTGTCTCTTGGTTTCTTTGCTAGAAACCGATGTCATGTCCTCCCCGCCATTACGCTTCAGGATTTTATACCCCTCCCAGTCGTTATAAGAAACGTCCAGGAGAGATTCCAGGGGTAGTGCATGACGTGCAATGAAGACGTCTTTGCAACCGCCCGGATCCGACGCCCACGTTCGCCTTAACTCCGGGATCTTCGGTCTTGGTAACCGCCGAATGTACGCACGCCCAGAGCCAAGGTCGAGGTCATGCGGGGATGGGACCCCCCACGCCCAAGATCGAGGTCGTGCGGGGATCAGCGTCGCTCAGGTCGTGGTCGAGGCCCCTTACTGCATCGTCCCGAGCTAGGACCCTGTTGACCTTGCGTTGACTTGTCAGAGATTTCACAGTCCCCGACAATAATGATATAGGGTGTGAAGTAAATCCTCTTGCCATGATCACCAGCAGAGGAAGCCATTTTTCTCAAGATAAAATCAACCACATCGAATTTCACTTTATGCATGATCTTACTCATTAAGTTCCAAGCATAGCCTCTAATCTCATCAAAATTACCACTCGAGATGAACGGTAACCCTAATAATTCTATTGATGAGGCTCGATGTAGAGAGGAGGTTAGCCATTTTACCTGGCTTCTGGTAGACGCAGTGGGATCATAGAAGTCAAACTACCTCTAGAGAGGTAAGACTCTGTCGCTGTAGACTCTAAGATACTCGCTGTGGACTCTAAGATACCCACTGTGGAAAATACCCATGTTTGATCATGTCATCATAGGAGTCAGATACATAGAGGGTGGCATAAAACTGTCTGATCATGTCATCTAAATAGTCACACTTCCAACTGACAAAGTTTGCCAAGCCTACTCCTTGGAAGAGCTCAGTCACACCAACAAACAACGGGGTCTTCCGGATATGCCCGACCGGTAGCACCAAGCTACCATGGCCAATAGCACCGGCCCAACAAAACATCCACTTGCCCTCTTCTGTAAAAAAAATGACTGCTCAAGGCCAGTGCTACCATCCGGCCAGTAGCACCGGGCTACCATGGACAGTAGCACCGGCCACACTGAGGAGTTTCCGATTTTTCAGTTTTTACTCAATTGCAAGTTTAAAATGAGTACAGGTATGCACTTTTTGAGCCTCTTAAACCTCGATCAACTTCAAACCATTTTTCAAGACCCCTCTTGGATAGTATAGTACCTATTCTAGCAATCTGAGCTTTCTCTAAAACTCCTCGATCCTTAATTTATACCTTGGCTATTTAACTCAACGCGTTGATCCTTTTTCGCTTCATTTTCATACTTCATTGCGTGCCATAACTAGGACCAATCTATTTTTAATATTCTTAAAGAAAATATTAGTCATTTAAATATGATTGTCATTAATTACCAAAACCAAAATGAATTGAGGGGCTAGATGCTTTCAACTGACCGTGAGTACCTTATACTACAGTGGAAATAATCTTTTGTTTACTAACATTCACATAACCTTGTTACTAACGGGGTGTATACGAATGACAATATAACTTACAGTAAAGCATTCTATATTTTACTATCGTTTTTATATCTTACTAACAATCTCAGCTCCTCATTAAATAATACGGGTAATGTGTTTGGGCCGGGAGTGTTGTGGGGCCATCATTAGTGACACGTTCAAGTGTCCCAAGATTACGACCCGGAACCTAGCGGATACGACTCAAGGTAGAATAGGAAGCTTGCGCGCACACGTAAAATTGCACTATATATGCATATACATACATGTACTTTCTACTCTCGAGAGTAGCTACTCCTACATCTGATATACTATCTAAACGAATTTGAAACACTCTTTTATTACTTTAGATATACTTATACACTAATTATAAGATACTCCAATATAAACCACATGAAAAAATTACAAGGAAGTTCATAGCTTTTAGTGTATTTTGCAAATACCTTTATATATGCACATAAAAATAAGTATGTTCAAAAAAAATATACATACCATCTCGGAAAAAAGTACATACCACCTAGATAGTCTTATATACTCATAAACTACATGTATATACCTTCTGTTTCGCAAGATACTCCCAATATATACCCCTACGTTGCGAGATACAACATAAGATGTAACTACTCCCAAGAGTAAACATATTTCATAATATAAATATTTTATATTTTTTAATGAACATATTCATATAAATAGTAGTGGTCACATTTACATTGGAGATTGTGTCGATGTCCAAAACATAGTACATTCTTGAACACAGGGAGTATATCTTTACTAAAGTGCTCAGACGCAAAACAATAAAAAAATGTTCTAGTTCCTCCTGAAAAAGAAATAGCAAACAATAAAAATGTAAGAAAGGTAAGACACAATGAGTCAAGCAATTTGCAAGAGAACATTCTGTTATCTATCCGCCTCTAGGTACAGCATTGCGCCAGTTTAGGCCATTCAACAAGAGTCGGCAATGATGGACCTAAAAGTACTTCCCCAGACCAGCCTATTCTGTCCTTTTACAAGTTCTGATCTACTAATGTGCAATGTTATGGGATGAACTCGCAACCTCTCAGCGAAGCGGCGTCTCATCATCTTTAGAGCGCATATACTGGATCCACCTCCTTACGAGCCACAAAACTTGGAAAACATGAGGGGCAGTCCAGGTCTGAGGCAAATCATCTGTACTTGCCTAGCTCCATTTTCTTCTTAAGTGCCTTCTGTCCATGGTATATGAATGAGTCGATGATGCCAGAGACAGTGAAGACCCCTGAGGTTCATGCAGACCGCAGTTTAGCAAGTTGCATCCATACTACGTTTGCTATATGTCACATGGAGAGCTCAGCTAAAACAATTCAACAAATTTTATAGAGAACACAGCGGATTGTAAATATAAGAACACTTTCGTATAAAATAGACAGTTATTCTCAAAAGGTCTGAAATTTTATAAAAACTTGGTCAATGAAAACTTGGATCATTCAGACATGTTCGAAGGGTTCCAAAGCTTCATTTAGTGAAAACTGAAGAGGTAATAACTTCCCGATATGATAAGATTAACTGTGCATACACTAGAGGTAGTGGCCATACCTCCCACTATAGCACACAAGTTCGTCAGGTAGTGGAGCAGCGATCTATTTTCTTCTGTGAATATCACCTGCAAAAAAACATCAGGCATACAGTCCAAATTCAATCTTAGTAGGGTCACTGACCTGAAGAGCTGGGTAGAGTAGTTTTCAATCTTGTGCAGACTATAACAAGACCAAACAACACAATTAAGAATTAAATTAACGAAATCACAAGTTTGTTTGTATAAGTTATCCATGTGAATTGTGAATTTGCACGCACTGTCAATTTTTTTGCAAACTAATGCTATGATGCACAAGCACAAATGTGTTTCAGTATGTTAGGATACTCCCAGGAGATGCATAAAATTCAACAAAACCTTGCTCCTTTCAAGTAAAGAACAATTAGATACTTTCCAGGATCATTCTTCATAAAATCCAGTTTGGCCCTGCAACTCTACAGGTATGCAATTACAGAACAATAGATGGTAAAAGAGAGGTATTTTAGGCTTTTAGCCTTCTAACGTGTTTTATATAAAACTGAATAACAGAAGGTGTAATTTGCACCTACTCCGTGTGCTGTAAGAATGCACAGAGCCAAACACAGAGGAGCAAATTAGCAACAGACATGCACAGGTTAAGAAGGTGAGCATAGAACATGTCAAGATAGAAGCCTTTTCCGTACTCCCGGGATACATACTCCCACATCCAGTATGCCACTTAAAAGCGTTATACTTATTCATCACTTTTGGTATACTACAATAATAATTCTAAGATACTACAATGCAACATGGCTGATAAAAATTCAACAGAGCCCTTTATTTTTTGCTATATACATTTTTCCATATGTAAAAGGAGTATATAAATAAATTATACTATAAAGGGTGGACTTTGATGAAATTTTTCGTGGAACTTACTTTAGAGTATCTTATAATCAGTATTAGACTATACTCAAAAGGATAAAGAGGTATAACAACATCATTTAAGCGGTATACTGAAAGTAGGAGTACGTACTCCCATGAGTATGGGGTGTGTGTATATAAAAGAGCACACGTAAAAGCAGAAAACTGTATGCGCATCTATCCACATCTTCATTATTACCTTTATAGGTGAGAAATCGTAGAAGAAAAATACTCCAGGTTGGGGTTTTGGACGAACATTTCCATCTCTAAAGTGCTCCGTTACTGAGAACTATGAATGAAAGTAGCAATAACATCATTAAGGTTGAGAATTGAAAAGGATGTGTATATAACCATTTAATGAACACCACCAACTTGATTGGAAGCAATCTTGCGCCCTCTTATATCAGTGTAAATTGTAGGGACAACCTGGATAGGAAAACCCAGTAAGTTCCCAAATAATAATGATGGATGGTGTTAGATAGTATCATGTGTTGCCTTGTATAAAGATTGCTAGTATCATGTATTGTCTTATATAGAGATTACTAGTACCTTGTATTGTTTTGTGTAGATATTATCTTATATAGGTTTTACTTTTATATCCTAATGTACATGTATATATTCCGTCCTATTGGTCTCATGATGAATACCAAGAACAGAAGCAAGTCATAGAACTTCAATAAACATGAATGAAAAAACACTCACTTTTATGAAGTATTGGTATGTCCCATCTGATGCCGGCTGTGTCCACTGAGCACTGTGTTCATGAAATGGTTAGTACTTGAGGGTACAAAATAAAAATTACCAGAATAATACATTTAGGAGAATATGAAAGCTTCAAAAAGAATTGAGAAAGTTTTATATTGAATGTGGTAGAGGTATAGACTTACCCATCAAGTGGATTAACAACACCTGGGAATTCTGTCCCAAAGGATAGTTTGTTTATTTTGTGAGTAATCTGGTAAAATAATACACTTAGAAACACTGAATGCAAACACTATAAAAAAAACTAATCTAATGAAGGAAAAACCAATTAGGTGACCTACTTACATTGAAACCTTCTGCGAGTACCGACAGCTCAGGCACATTTATGTTTGATTCATAAAATCCTTTGCCTGGAGCAAAGTGGAAATTGCCAGCAACTTTGCTGACATCTAGAAAGCCGTGGACATTGCAGCCTTCACCTTGTTGAGTCTTAACTCTTTCAACAAAATCCTCTCTTGTGCACTGTCACAACCATCATAGACACCATTAAATCTTAGCAATTGCAAACAAAAGGCATGCAGGAAAAGTTGAAAAGGGTTAGCACCAAAAGAAGAAGAAGAAGAAGAAGCTATGTTGGATAGTAGAATTGTAGAATCAAAGTATCCAGTATACATTAAACAACTCTAGGGGCATAACATTTGCAAGTTTATAGCATATTAGCATTGTGTGCTTCATCTAAGTCATATCATGTCAGCCGTCAGACAATCCGGTAAATCTCACAGAAATGGCTATTGAATAGTAGAGCGTGCCTCAAGTTTAATCCTCGAAATAAAAAAAGTAGTGTGCCAGTTCCTGTCAACAGTAGGAGCTAGGATAGCACATCATTCTTTCCACTTATAAATGAGGCCCACCTTGTCATGTGATACAGCAGGCTCATGTACAAGCGTTAAGAAGTGGTATACCACCCTAGCTCCCCTCTAGTACAGAAAGTAACACCTGAAATAGAATAGAGAAGGTTGGTGGCTGACGTGCAGAAAATGCAGGATCATGTTTCTTGGATTATTTACAAGTGATATTCCTCTCGATTTGTTAGAGCTCCCAGGTCAACCACTCCTTCCATACACGAGGCAGCAAAGTGTAGGGCATGCCACTAAATTAGGGACAGGCCATTTCTGTTATTCAAGGGAGAGCAAAGCAAGGCATATATGGGACTTGAATAGAAAAGCAAGGCATATATGGGATTAAGGAACAAAATATATTGGTTGTTTCAGTAATAGTTGTTTCTTGAGAAATTCATTAATTGAGTACCTTATCTTCAACAGTATTTACCATACAATGAATCTTTTTCTGAACTTAAGACTAAACCCACACACCCAAAAAAAAACTCAAATGGAAAACTACAGAATGGATATAACCAGGTAAAAATACACCTAAATCATTGATATACCTGGTCAATCATGTCAGTATTTGTAAGGGCCCATCCTTTCTTCTTATATGCCTCCCTAACTTTTTCACAGGAATTACAGCATTGTTCATCCGACTGAACCCCAGATAGATGCAAGCAGTCAATAGTTAAAAAAGTAATACAGTGAGATGGATAACGGAATGCAGAAATAAAAGGTAAACAGAAGAATAAGCTCCCCCAAAAAAAGAACCAATGGTAAAAAAAGTGTGCATACCTCCTCAGCACCATAACATGTGCCACAATATTCCTCACCTTTGTCAAGCCTTCCTCCATGCTTTTGCAATGGTCTCTCGATCTATAAAAAGGACAAATCAAGGATATGCATTAAATGACAAAGTAGAACAAATCCACAAGATGTAACAGGTTACTTGTACACATAAGTAAAATAAACTGGTCAAAACTGGATTAGCTATAATTTCTACCAGCCAGGGTATCACTGTGGCCAACAAATTTTTTATTTCAATTTACACTCCCCACATACCAGTGGAAACACAAGAACACATGATTTCACATTACTAGAACAGCTTCAAGGTATACATAATTGGAAAATGCTTCTACTCAAAGCAAATGTAAAATTACTTATGTACTATGATCAAATACATTTGAGACTATCAATAAGTCCCAACTACCCAGTATCATACCACAAAATGTCAATTTTTAATTGCTTCTTAAGAAGCCCACACCTCAACAGGGTACCCAATATAAACACAACATGCGCAAGTGCGCAAGGGATGGAAATAACTCAGCTTAGTCACATATATGATCATCATGATGTACCTCTAGAAAGTCTTATCACATCGCACAAGTCATACCTATTTCAATTGCTGCCTTGTCATATAAGGTCACAAAAGGATGCAAGAGTACATTTTTAATATTTGGATAGTCCACAAATGGTTCTCAATTTTCAATCTCCTGTATAGGAAGCCTTTTCCTTACAGCCGGGAGTACATACTCACACCTCCAATATACCACTTAAATAAACGTGTTATTCTCCTTTATCACTTTCGGTATACTTCAATAATAATTCTAAGAAACTCTAATGCAACATGGTTGAAAAAATTTCATCGGAGCCCTTTATTTTTTCTATACACCCTTTTCCATATGTAAAAGGAGGATAGGAATAGGAATTTCTACTTATCATTCAACCACCCGCTACGGTTGCCATAAAAACATGTGCCTAAGATACTCACCCTACTAAATTGGGCAAGACACTCTACTGCTATAATTTTTAATGAGCTCAACATCCGAGTGTAACTGAAACAGAGATCACCAACCTTTGCTCTACCAATGCCTTCTTTTCTTGATTCAATAACATTACCATGAGAGTCTAATCTTTTCTTTTCAATGTCATGCCTCTACAACAAACAATGGAAACTATTAGATGACATATCAACAAATAGACAAAGAAATAGCACAAAACAAGATAACCTAAGTCCGTACAATGTCATGATGCTGCTCTCCACTAATATCCACCGTATCAACACTGAGAAGGGTGCAGGGGACGCTTGGGAAAGTAATATCAAACTACAAAATAGATTTAGCATTACAAAAAAATATTCATACCAAATTGTCAACAAATTATAAGAGAATGGCACTATGAAGAGCATGCCTTTTAGAATAGGAACAATACCAAGTACGGCAGTTAACCTGAATCTACTCTGATTGATACAAAGGTAATACTAACATTTACTCGTAGCCTTTCTCCTCTTGATGTGTCTACCACTAACTTAGTCTCTGTTGCTGAATATAAATACGACCCTGCAAAAGCATTATATACGCATAAAAGGTGATTACTAGAAGCTTTACGCCTTTACCCTACTTTATTTATGTGTATAAAAGTAGCATACAACAAAAATGAGATTTCCTTAACAACAATTGCATACAAGTATAAAGAACCACATCACTAAGTCATAGATGTTAAGAGGTCACAATAAGATGAGGTTAAGGCCCTATTTGGTAGAGCTCCAGATCCCAGCTCCACCTGAGATCTAAAACTTGTAGGCTAAAAAAAAGTGAATTAAGTTTATATTTTTAGTCTAAACTGTATACAAGATGACCTATTTAAACACTCTTAATATACCAACAGCTCTAGCTCCACGGATCTGGTGGAGCTAGGAATACCCAGCTCCACCAGATCAACGGATCTGGTGGAGCTGGAGCTGTACCAAACACACCCTAAAAGTTCATACAAAGAACCAGAAAAAAGAAAAGGAAAAAGTAAGACCAAATACACTCTGGAGTCTGGATTTAATGGCTGGACACTTGCACAAAGAGGCACATCCAAATTGCCCAAGAAAGAAAAATACCAGGTATACTTCTATCCCAATTGCATCTGTGAACAAGTTCAAGTCTTGTGAATTGCTGGTAAAACGTTGGGCATCAGACTTAACAAGCCCTCTCAGTTTGGAAAGGTCAACAATGTTAATTTGATGCAGATGAGGTTGTGTCAAGAACAACGAATTATCTACATAACCAAAAGGAATAACTTGGCTCCTACTACCAACAACATAAATTACACGCTACTGTTTGGGAAAAACTTGGGCACGGCGAAACTTGGTTCCAAAATCCCTGATGCACGAAGAATCCGTCTGCAACATTCACACTAAATAGAATGTCTCCACTCTCCAACACCAAATTGCCGCGTGTACCAAACAAAATGATCATCAAAATTCGACAACTAGCACATCTGGCTCTCCAAAAGAAATACAAGTCCATGCTGGTCCAAATATGTTGACAAATAACAGAACCTTTCCACCATCAGAACTTACTAAAAAATATTAACTGTGATGAGCAAAGATGACTCGTGAGCTATAATCCTCATTACCTAATTATGCACACATAACCCGAACCACAAGACAAAAATACAAACCCAAAGCTATAACCTTTCAAACTGAGACACCAGAACATAAATCCAAGTACATACCAGATTATTTGAATCTAGCCACCCACCAAACTGCCGCAACCGCAGGACCTAAGCTGAAAGCTTTTTGAAAAATTTTCCAACAACTCACACCCAAAAGGGGGCAAGAAGCAAAGTCACGCACATCATAGATTAGAATTCGAGGCATCAATGCCCACCACTGACATTTGTCCACCAAAAGTCCGATCTTTTCCCTCTCCCCGACAGCTTAGCCCAATAGGCCACCTTTGTCTAGAAATTTCCGAAGAAACACCAGAGGTATCTCGGAATCTTCCAAATATGAGGCAGACAGAACCACAGGCACACCAAATCCGCGTCATTGAAATCAAACCTTACCCAACCGAAATCCAAGCAGATGCCAGCCATTAATCCCGAAGACACCTACATAATTCAACCTGCTCTCGAACAGCACGCCTCGAAGTCCAAACCATGGCGAGCCATTACGGCCACAGAATCGAGCGACCGCGGCTTTCGTGAGCACTTACTGGTCTCGGAGATGAAGAGCAGCAGCATGACAACGGCGGCGACGAGCGTGACGACGCCGCCGGAGAGCGTCCGCTTGTAGAAGTCCTCGTTCACCTTGGGGTACGCGTCCAGCCCCTTGAGCTTCTGCAGGAACACGTCCATCTCCACCTCCTCCTCAGCCGCCGGCCGCCGCCGAGACCGCGGTACGGCAGCTCCCTCGCTCGCAAGCAAACCCTAGCCCCCCGATCCGAACCCCCGAGAGCAGGGCAGGCACCGGACGCGCGCGCGGCGACGAGGCGAGGTGACCGCCTTGAGATTCCGCCGCGTTCGGGTCGGGATTAGTCGTGGGAGAAGAGATGATTACGGGGGGCGGAGATATAGGCGTGGACGCGGTAATGGTGGGATTTAGGACAAAATTACCGACGCGGCCCACGTGGCGAAGCGCCATTGGCTGGCAGAGGCGGAAATGCGTTGGACTCCGCCTACGTGGCAGGTCTGGTTCGGTTGGGAAGTTGTTGCGCGTCGAATTTTGGCGAGTAAATTCCATAAAACTATATTTTTTAACAAACTAGCAGAAAAGTATTTTTAGCTTTATTTTTAAAAATACATATCATAAGAGAATTTGTATAATAAAACTGCATGTTTTAGAATTAACATTTCTTAAAAATTCTGTTAGTACAGACGAAAAAGACAACTTCACGTGCCTTTATTTCTCGTTTCACAAAATTACCTTAATATTACTGTCGGTCTAAATTTGTAAGGTCTATTTTTGAATGATTTTATTTATAGACAGAAGAAATTAATGTGATGTTCCCTATGCACTTTTAATAAATATCCACATTTACTTTATATTCCTTGTATACATAATAAATATAGTACTTAATAGTAATAATTAAACATAATTAATTTATTTTTGATATTTTTTAGTCCACGTGACAATATTATAAACTTGGAGAGTAGATAGAAGGCAACTGATTGGGTCGCTGTCTTGTCTTAAAAGGCGGTACTCGCGTGGTGGTATTAAGCAGCATTAACTTCAAAACTAACACAAAATTCGGTATACCTGTGCGAGTTAACAAAGCAACGAGCACGGTCGGGTTGGCAAACAAAAAGGCAGACGTGGAAGCGAACTGTTGAAGATAAAGATTAATTTGAGTCTATATTTAATTAGACTCTATTTTTATATAAGTAAATTTGAATCTACCTCTTAAAGTCTTCTACTATAAATATAGCATCTTTTTACAAAAGAACTAATATAATAAAAAGAAAGAAAGAATGGAATTTCGGCTCTCTGTATTGTGTGCCATCTATTTGTGCTTGTTGTTCTTTGGTGCATCATGATTGATCAAAGTGAACAATATTATTTTACAACATATTATCAGTACAAAGCTTTACAAATCTTTACAAGGCCGAGTTCAAGATCAATCTGCACCGTTCTATATCTAGCAGACAAGCGAGGAAGCTAGACGAGCACACTGAATCGCGGCTACAGTCAAACCGCATGTCACGCTTTCGGGCAGACTCCACGAGAAGCTCAGCCCCTTCACATCTCGTTCAGCTCCTCCCACGACACGGCACAACAGAGAAGCAACGATTTTTTTTAATTACCATGCTTAACTCATGTGTTTGCTTCTACTTGCTAGTTCTTGCCTGATGCCCATGACAAAATCAGTGGAGTACTACTCGCTCTAGCTTAGTATATACGGTAGGATGGAGCTCGAGCAACCTTTGGTCGTGTCGTGGCACTCGCTTGGAAGGACGGCGTCACGCGGGACGGCGAGTAGGTCCCAGGCGCGCGCGCGGCTGCCGTACCGACTTCGACCGGACCAATGCGAGTTCAATACGTAAGACTCGCCATGTGAATTGCACGCCTTTTTTTCGTTTCCTGAAACCAAGATTGTACTTTGGATGGAGCGACAGGAACTGATCCATGGGAAATCATAGAAAGCCGAGTACTCCCCCAACATATTCTACTACCTACTCGGTACCAAAAAAAAAAAAACACGAAGCTCCAGTGGCCTATCGAATCGTTTGTCTGCATCAGTTTATGCTGTATCGAATTCGATCAGTATTAAGTGGCTAAATCTACTGTAAATCATATATAAATTCATGACATATAAGTAAATCACAACTGCACAGTTTATTAATCCCGTAGATTAATTTTTCCTGAACTGCCTAGATTACCCATTTAATCTAGATAAAAATTTGGGTTGTTCTTAATTTTTTTTAAAAAAAAAACATGTTTCGCCCGAAGTTGTCAGATCATAGCCGACGCGGCCGTGAGTACCGCCGAGCTTGTCACTAGCTCGGCCGTGCCTACTGCTGGCCGCCGCTCGGCCATGTGCCAGCCGCACCCACACCGCACACCAGCCGAGCCCGCCGCTCGGCCATCTCTGTGCCGCAGGAGATGCTGCATGCGAGGCACCAGAAAGACGCGTGCATGCAAGATTATTCCAAAGTGTGGTTATACGTGCTGCATGTGTACAAGATTGCAAAGGCGCTAGCATGCATATGCACGATTGCAGTCAAGTGTGGAAATACGGCAGGCGAGGCACCGTGCAAGATTACAAAAGTAAGTACTACTAGTTCTAAAGAGTACGTAGTACTGTTTGGGTGACGGTAGCGCTTGCCGTGTCCAACGGCCTGTAGCCAGGTCGTGTGTATCCGTCGCTCGTGATGGCCGCACTCGCCTTGCTCGAAGCGCAGCGCCGTCACGCCATCTCCCACGTTGTCGTGCTCGCCGCTTGGCCAGGCCCATTACCGGCTTGTATCGTACGTGCGCTTGCCGGCCACACTCCCTCACACGCGTCAGCCACGTGCTCGCCGGTCACGCACCATCTGCGTAGCTGAAAATTTAAGCTTCATTAAGTTGGTTTTAGTGTTGAAGACAAATCTAATATTATGATTAACTTTCTTGATAATCATAATAACATTGATTAGTCTCAATTGTTAATTAATGACAAATCTTGTTATAAGACTAACTCTTTTGCTAAGCTTAACTCTTATTAGTCTCTTTTAGATGAAAAAGATAGAAATATTAAATGTATGTATTCGAGTTCATATTATCATATCTTCATACATTCCTTGGATACAATAGTCATTATCATATTGATAAATCCAAATATGAGACTAAGTCTTTTATTGAGTATATCGTTCTCATTTCATTGAAAAATAGAAAACCTAAAGTATGCACTCGTATTTATATTTTGATATCTTAATGCATATTCTGGATTCAAGATAAAAGCTAAACTCTACCATTATTTAGACATCAAGATGTGCATTAATGTTTCAATTTCATATATATATATATATATATATATATATATATATATATATATATATATATATATTAGAGAGAGGTCATACTTTACCTTGATATCTTAATAGTATTGATCTAATTCATTTTTCTATATCAAGGATTATTACTTTGAAACAACCCTCGAGTATACTTAACTTGTGTAGTTGTAGTATACTCATAGCAATATAGGATAAATTCCAAAGTAATCAAAAATTGAATATATGCATATTGATTCAAGTTCAATTATTTGTATGCACACATTTAATAGAGTTTATTCTATAATTAATAGTCTTAAGAGTGTTGATCCTTTTCCACCTCTTTACATAAATTGGATCATTACTTTTAGATTCCATCAAATTGAGTATATGAAACTTGTGTAGTTAATATATACTCATGACAATTTAAATTCAATTTAAATTGTGTTCGGTTGTCATTCAATCAACAAATAACTAATCATGTGATGATAGTTCACGTTGTTGATCTTAGGGCAATCGAAAGTTTTTGAGTATATGAAAACATTAGTTGCACTAGTATACTAGAGACACAATTAATCTTTCAATCAATTGTCTTTAGGTTATGATCAATCATTAAAAGAAAAGATCAAATAATCTTGGAAGCATCCATTATATGTTAATGGAGTGCGTTGATGATTGAGACAACTATGTGTTTTGGACTAACACTTTAAATGAGTTTGAAATTAGTTAAATCCAAGGTTGAGATGGATAAATAAGACAAGTACGTCATCATGTGTGATGAGCGTCAAGAGAGAATCCCGAAGTTAAGACAAAAGGAGTTCATCATGTGTTGATGAACAAGATGGAGATCCCAACCTAGAGAGTTGATAATCGGCCATCGTAAAAGCTCTAAGAGGTTGCGAGAGGCAAAGGTATAACTAGTTAGGGTTAAGGATATGTCACTAATCTTTTACCGGTCTCGGCGTTTGGATGGGAGACCGAGTTGCTAGTATAAGTTGTCATACTATTAAGAAGGGTCGAGTCTTATAGCTTGAATATCATTATATGTTGATGGCTCAATCTCACTTGCTCTAGCTCACACTTTCTTGATTTGGTTTTTGCATAGAGCAAGTATTTGTGAATGTGTTTTGCAAATAGTTGTAGCTCATGCTTGCAATTTTATTGATGTGTTTTTTGTATGGAGCTTTGATTTGCAAATGTTTGTAAATAGGAGAAGCTTATGTTTGATGTTGTTTTGCAAACAAGTTGATATTTGTGCAATTCTTTAGAGCATGTGACTAGAGTTTACAAATATATTTTGCAAATTAGTTTGATCATATGTTGATCATCATATGGCTCAAAGATGTATCTTAATTGCCCTTGTTTGCGAAATTTATATTTATAAATATGTTTTGCAAAATATTAATGTTCATGAATTTGATCTTGGATCATGTGATTTGAACTTACAAATGTGTTTTGCAAAATTATTTTGATCTTGAGTTAATCATCGCATGGCTCAAGATTTGATCTTACTGACTCTTGCTAGCATGTAGTCATGATCTTGATCAGGTCTATGTGAGGGATTTTGAGAAAATTAGATTTTAGACTTGCATGACTACATTGGAGTTTATGAGATTTTTAAAAATATCTATGGCTACTTAAATCTTGAAAATGGTGAAGATTTTAGCCCTCTTGATAAGCTTTGCATAGAGTCTAAGATCACCTAAATCGGTTTCGGAGTAAAAAGTTATGACCTTTTTTCTACTGAAAATGTGGTAGTGCCATCCCTACATGGGTGGTAGAGTCGCCCAAGCAGCACTACCGATGAATTTTGTTGTAGTTATTTGCCAGAGAAGGTGTTTTTGAGTTTAAAAGCCGGTACTACCGGTCCTACATAGGCGGTAGTACCGGAGATACTGTAGCAACGACTAGTTTCAGTGCATTTAATGCCTATTTTACCCCTCAATTGCTAGTTTTCTTTGGGGAGGCTATAAAAGGGGCCTTGAGGCTGGTATTTTGGCTTGTTGTGGTTTTAGAGTGTTCATTGCTCTTTTATGGTTGAGTTGTGCATGTGTTGCACTCTCTAATTTGGTTTTTGAGCTAAGAACGATTTTAATTTGCATGTATTGCAATTAAAAGTGTATTGAGTGCTCTTTGTGCATGTGTTGCACTTGATGAACATCCTTGTGCGTGTGTTGCATTTGGTGAGGATCAAGCAAGAGACTTAACTTGTTACTCTTGGTATTTGCCAACACCTAGACAGTGTGTAGAGGCGTCGTGCGTGGTGACCTTCTCAAGAAGAATGTGAGAAGGGCCGGCAAAGTTATAAAGGTCGGAGCTCACCTACCCGGAGGGGGAAAGAGCTATCACTAGTGGAATCGAGGCAGGTGCTCAATTTGTGGAGCCAATTCAAAATTGTTTGGGCTTGCCTCAAAATGAATTAGGGGAGACCGGTAAGTCCCCGAACACTATGGTCAAATATCGATGTGTCTCTTGTGATTTGCATTTTATTATTTATTTATACTCAAGCAATTTATATTCATAGAATTAATGGTTTGATTGCTTGTATTTAAGATTGCAAATTATTATGAGACATAAATAGTTAGTGGACTTAGTGAGCCTAGTAGACTTAGACTTTAATTGCCAAAACATTAGTTTATCACTTCCACATCTATTAACATTTAGGATTTGACATAAAGGTACTTAGGCGAGATTTTAATTAATTGTAGAAGAAATTTTTATAGCCGCCTATTCACCTCCTCTAGTCGGTATCCTCAATCTTACAGGTGGTATCAGAGCTTAGTCTCTCATTTATTAGGTTTTACCGCCTAGAGAGTAAGGATGACGACTATAGGTTTATTGCACTACACCGATTTACATATTTTTGATAGCTCAAATTATGCTTCACGAAAATTATTTATGATTTCTCATTTTAAATCCATAAGCCTCAAATATGGTGGATCATAGATGTGGATTTTTCTCTTCGGTTGAATGAATTTGCTCCAACTAAAGGAGAAAAAAATGCCTACATCTCGACGCTCAAACTACTAACATATTATTTAGCGTTGTGAGCGTAGATATTTTTAATCTAATTTGCAATCTTAAGAGTACCCATGAAATGTGGATCAAGCTTGAAGAATTATTTGAATCATCCACATCAGGAAACAATGATTGCATTGAGGATTGAACATCGGTAGAAAAAACCTCCACTTCTACCTTAAGCGACAAAGAAACCTCAACCACTGCCTCAAGCAACGATGAGCATCCAATGCTACTTCATTAACTCATTGCTTCTTGTCAAAAGGTAAAATTGAGGTAAGTGATGATAATGATGAGTCCTCTTACAATGATTTGATGAATATGTTAGAGGAGCTTAATGAGTATCTTGGAAAGGAGAAAGCAAAATATAAAATTTTGAAGCTTGAGCATGACTTTAAAGAAAATTATGAATCCCTCCTTCTCAAGAAAATCATTAAGTCTAGGGTGGACATAAGCACAACTTGTGATTTAATTGATAAAATGCCATGTATAAACTCTAATTCTTGCATTTCATCTAAGATAGAAATGTCCACCTCTTGTAAGGATTTAATTGATATGCCTTGGTGCTCTACTGAAGTTGCTTTAGGTTACTCAATGTGTTTAGAAACTAATCTTGTAGAGGAGAATAAAGGGCTAAATGAACAAATCACTCAATTGAGAAGTGACTTAGAAAATTATAGAAAATGCTAGAAAAATCTTAGGAAATTTTAGATAATTATCTACTTAATAGATATAGATCAAATTTTACTAATTCAAGGGTGAGCATGCAACATATTGATTATAGCAGCAGTAAAATTCAATTATGCTTACATATAGGATATGTTGCACTTTGCAAAGAGGGAATTTATTGAACTTGCTCTGAATGGCAACAATTACCTCACCTAGGCAATAGATGTCAAGATCAACCTGACAGCTCGATCTCTTAGAGCTGCTATTTCTCAGCCTCTATTCTTCCCAAAGTCACTAAGTGTGTGGCTTTACACTTCTTGAGGCACCAACTCTATGCAAACCTGAAGACCGAATATTTGATAGAAGAGGACCCACTAGCACTATAAAATTCCCTGAAGAAACTATATAACCCGCAAAGACATGTCCTGTTGCCAAAAATACAACGTGAATGGACCCTCCTACGTTTTTAGGATTTTAAGTTTGTGGTAGTATACAACTCTGCCATGCACATGTATGTCGCTAAACTAACATTCTGTAACTAGAAAGTTACCAATACTAAAATGATCGATAAGATATTAAGTACATTTCACCCCTAATATGACGATACTGTGGCAACAATATCGTCATACCAAGTACTAGCTAGAAGTACTCTGAGATGATATACATTCTACTAGAATGTAGAAAAATATGAACTCCCTGGTGAAGAATTATCATGCCATTCCTAATGAGACTCATGCAATGCCCAAAGCGCTTACAAATGCTCAACAGGCTAATAAAAGCCATGGCCACAGAAAGGGCCGAAGGAATAAAGGGGATAAATGGAAGAATAGCAAATCAGATAAGGAAAGAGACAATCCATAGTGGAAAAATCAAGGTAAAGGGCCAGGAAGCTTCCAGAAGCAAGACCCAGCTAACAAGATTTCCAACCCCTGCATAATCCTACTTTATGTAAGGATGCACTAGCCATTGGTCATGCAACTATCGCATCCCAAAGCATGCGGTAGACCTTTACACACAATCTACCAAAAAACTCAATAAGACCTAGGGGAACAATATTGTGCCATCCTTTACTGTTCAATATTTTGTTGACACGGATGCTGAGAAGTTTGATGATATGGTTCTTGAAATTATTGAGTTTGAGTCCCACGAGGACACCACGACTCATACGGAGACCTAGTCTCCTAAGTATTACTTTAGTTTGCTAGTCGATGTCACAAATTCCTTATCAGTTTAGTCCTAGTTCCTCACTGAACATTTGGTCTATACTTCTATTGAGTGGTTCATTTAAAATTGAATAAATACCTATTTTCTAGATTTTTTATTGGTTGTGCTATATTTGTTCTATATTTTGCAATATGGTCCTGCTGCAATAATTTTTTGATTGTTAAATCATAATTCTAATATAGAACAAAGTATAATCCAATGGCGGAGGAGAAAATCTGTCTAGAAAACAGTTGTACCACACTAAGTAAACTAGAAACATTATGACCATCGCTGGAAGCGATGCTCTTATAGTTAGCACTGGAAGAATGCTATATTATACCCTGAGTCCAGTATATTATACCCTGAGTCCAGTCATACTCTCTTAAATTTTAAAGACATTGGTCTGAATCATTTCCATATGGAGACAGAGAATAGTGTTGCTACAGAATACCTACTCATGAATAAGTTTAACGGGTTTAATATACATGTGGTTGAAAAACTTCCTTCCTTCTCATCCGGATTATACTATACGTATATAAAACAATTTGTGTTATCATGAAAACCTATAAATATTTAGATCTAACAGATCAACTGCATTATTCTAAGTTGAATATGAATGAGAAGAATATTTAATAATTCTACTAGCCATAGTATAAAGACTTTCCTAAACCTGAAGATTTCTTATGCCCTGTTTGTACCATAGGAAAGCTCAGAGTTAGATCTTCTTACTTAAAAGTTAGGAAAGAATCACTGAATTTCTCGAAGAAAATTCAATGTGATATATGTGGACCCATTCAACTCCTGTTGGGCCCTTTCAGATACTTTATGGTACTAATAAGATGCTTCTACTAACTAGTCCTATGTATGTCTCTTATCTACTAGGAACCATGCTTCTGCTAAAATTAATTACCCAAATTATTAAGTTAAGAGACTATTTTTCAAAAGAAATGATTCAATCTATTCGAATGGATAATGCTAGTGAGTTTACCTCAAGTGCATTTAATGATTATTGTATGGCCTTGGAAATTAATGTAGAACATCTCGTATGTCATGTCCACACTCAAGGCCTTGCAGAGTCATTAAATTAAAAGAATAATACTTACTGCTTAGCCATACTTGTAGAATAGTAGGTTATCTACTAGTTGTTGGGGCCACGCAGTGCTGAACGTTGCGGTATTAATTCAACTCAGACCAACTGCATATCTTGAAATTCCCCATTGCAGTTGCAGATAGTGCGTGGCAAAGAATCAAATATTTCTCATTTGCAAAAATTTGTTTGTGCTATATACATGCCAATATGTAACATCCCAAAATTCGGGTTTTCAAAAATCTTTTGTGAAGATTAGCTTTCCAAAAATTCCCGCCGTTTTTCTCGCTTCAATAAAACTTAAACTGGAATTTTCTAAAGTCAAAACAATTTAATTTGAATAATATAAACTTCAATTAAAATAAATTCAGTTTTATTTGGGGTTCCTTGTGCTTTTAGGATTTTTTTATTTTGTTTTAGAACTTTTGGAATTTATTAGGAATTATTCGGAATTAATTTAAACCAAGCCTTTTACTTAAAGTAATTAAATATTTCAAAAGAGAAAATAAAGTTCTTCTGAAAACATTTTATTTGAGTTCCAAAATATCCCAAAATATTTTGTGGAATTTTTCTAGAATTTTTCCGGTATTTTTATTGCCTCAAATGAATTAATTTGAATTAAGTCCTTTATGGAATTAATTAAAAATTTGGAAAAAATTTTATAAAGTTTTGTTGAAAATATTTTATTTGAGTTCAAAATGTCTCAAAATATTTTATAGAATTTTTTGGAATTTTCCTGATAATGTTTCTATTTTTCTTGAATTAAATGAATTTCTAGAACTAATTTAATTCGGATTCTGTTCTTCCACGTGTCTCCTTCTCGCGCTGCCACATGTCGCCTTCTCGTTCGGCCACGTCGCCGAGCCGCCACAGCCCTCCGATTCCGATCCGACGCACCAGAATTCGCCACGTCACCCCAAATTGTGCAGCGCACGCCAACTGCTCGTATAAATGCCTGTGAAGCCGGTTTTTGCGTTTTCTTGGTTCTTCTTGACCTAGCCGCCACTCCAAACCCTAGTAGACCTCCCATGACCTCTCCCACACGTCCTCACCTCAGATCAACTCACTCAAACCCTAGAAATCCATCCTCATCCTCCAAACAGCACAAGCATCGGCCGAACTTTGAGGTACGTCCCCCGTCAACTCGTCGACTCTTTTCAAGATCCGTCTTCGCCACAGCGTGCTCTATGGTACCCTCTGTCTCCCATCCAAATTTGGTTCAATTTCATCAAAGGAATCAAAAGTTACGGCCGCCCAAAGATCAAATCTTGCCAGAGCCTGTTCTCCCTCGTTTTTGCGAGTTTGACCATGAAATTTTTATGGTAGACTCCTCTTGATGTCCCCTACACGGTACTCACCCTAAATCATGGTTTTGCTGACAGGATTTGCGCAGAAAAATCAATCTTTCCCGATCAGACTGCGTTACGGACGGCTGAAACTTCGTCGCGCGTTCCCCGTTGATCCAAAAGGTAAAATTCAGATCCGTTCACGTCATATTGTGCCAAATGATCCCAGATAGCTCTCTATAAAATTTGGTTAGGTTTCATGCAGTACTTTAATAGTTATGACCGTTTGATCTATTAGCTCCGAGAGCCGTTCATCGGCAGTTTGTGATCAATCCGGTGGGTCGCCGCCAAATCCGCCTATATTGTTGAGTTCGTCTCATCGCGTTCTCGTGATGGCACTTCCCTTTGCTGTTGCATCTACCGAAATTTTTTTATTCGTCGCCGCCGCTTTTCGCCGTCGCTGGCGTCCTTTTTGCCGCCAACCATCTTGGATTGTCGTGACCATGTCACCTGTCCGGAGGTCCATACCCTACTATTTTGGCCATCCTTGGAGTTCATTTGATCTCCGGTTGCCGTCAAAGCCATAATCTAGTATCTACCCGTCGTCTTTCGGTTTAGTCCTTTGCATCGGTTCGCGTTTGGTTCGCCATCCTTGATAAACTTTAATCGCAGAGCCAACCCTACCCATCCTACCCTCGCCAAGTGTATCCATCCTTGAATCGTTTCGCTCAAACCGGACTTAACCTTTGGTCCAATATTGTCTTTGCGTCACGACATGTGTACCCTACGGATCGCAAATCAAACATGAGCCATGTCATGACCTCGCCGCCCTATCATTGTACCGATGGTCGCCACCTTGTAATCTCATAAGTGTTACGTTAACGCTTCATATTCATCGTTAACGTCATTTATTAACGTTTGCGTTAACGTTCGCCGCTTAACGCTCCACCGTTAACGCTTTGCTCTCATCGTATTCTTTGTCATCGCATGGGTGCATGCAAGTGAAAGCCCTAATGTGATGTCCTTACCTTTTCTATCGCCTTATTGTGATCTAGCCCATCACGTTGAGTTCACCTCGTATTCTGTCATAACCGCCTCATCGTTGTCGAGTTCCGTCCCGATGTAAGACTAACCTCCGGATCGAACCATAGTGGATGTCGATCCCATCCGTCCTGTCTTATCCTTGAAATCTAATCGCCATTAACCTAGAATTCATTCGTGGTCTTGGTCGATAGACCATTAGCCATATGACATATTCTTGTGCGAGACCTAGTCTATCAGTCTATCTTCCTCTTGGTTGACTGTGCCGTTCGGTCAACGAAAGTCAACCTTGAGCATCTGCTTAGTTCATGGCGAACTAACGTAACCGTGGACCGGTCTATAGATCGAGAGTCCATATGACATCGGATGTCCAATCAAGATAATAACCCGGAAGAAATATTCTTGAGATATTATTCCTTCTTTCCCGATTATTAATCTTTCTCTTGGTATATTTTCGAAAGCCGTTCTCTTTTGTCTAATCATCGACCTAATCCATTCAAGTTCCTAATTTCATCTAAGCCGTTGTGCCCAATGCTATTCGTTCTTAATTTGGAGTTTACTTGATTTGCCTTTTGAGTTTTGTTGTATTTGTTTATCGTTAGACGCGTTGCTGGAAGTCGCTCGAAGGAGCTGAGAATCAAGCAAGCGGAGATTGAAGATCGAGGATCAAGGATCAAAGATAAAGAGTAAAGAATAATAAAAATTGCAAGGGCCAGGCAAGTTGTGCTTTGACCATATTGATCCCATTTTTAAAATTATTTCGTTTGAAATTATTGCATGCTAGTTTGAAATAAACTGTTTTTAATTAATCTGGGATTAGATAATCAACCTACTTGTTATTGCCACCTTGTCGCTATTATTTGTATGCCATGATTCATTTGTCACCCTAGATTGTGGGTTAATAGTTGGACATTAATAATTTGCCAACATGGGTTAATTAGACCGTATGTAGTGTGCTTAGCCCTGCCACGTAGATTTGTCATGATTTTGGAAAACTAAAGTTAATATTGACTTAATGAGATATGGAACGTGTTTTTGAGAATGTGACATGTGTTATTGAGTTGATGATGGCACGTGGTGCATGGTAAAGGACTGGGGTGGGAAAGTGATTTAGACTGAGGCAAGTGGCAAGATTGTTTCCGGTGGGCCAAGAGTGGCAATTGGGCGGTCGCATTTGGTTTTAGATTGTTTCCGGTGGGCCAAGAGTGGCAATTGGGCGGTCGCATTTGGTATTATGACATGTTGATGTGATGAACTTTTGGTTAGTCTTGCCTCGGTCAACTAAGGACTTAACCTTGCGAGCCTTTGACCTGAGTCTTTCATACAACCACAAGTTCCGGAATGGGACGGACCTAGCTGAGTAAACTGTGAAATCTATTCTTTGGTACTGTCGTGGTGGTGTGGGGCCCGGAGGAGCGGGTGAGAACTCACATGGCGCAAGAGGGGGGCCCTGGGTGTGGTAACCAGTCCCTCCAGTGTTGAAACCTTAGCGGGCAGTACTGGGTTTAGACGGATCTTTGGAAAGGCTTTGTTATGATCGCTCATTCGCATACTCTTGTATGGCGATTCACGGCTGACGTGGTGAGTTGATTATATCTTGTGGGTAAAGTGTATAACCTCTGCAGAGTGTACAACCTATTCGAATAGCCGTGCTCACGGTATTGAGCATTGCTCGGGGATTACAGTCAAGGGTTAGATTTTGATAAAAATGAGGTTGGGAATGTGGATAATGTGATGTGGAACTTGGTTAAGGATGAGAAATGCTTCACTTGAGAATGATTGTGAAAGTTATTATTGGTATTACTTGTTTTACTGCTTTTCTATCTACTATGATTATTTGTGAAAGCTGCTTTATTGCAAAAGAACCATTCAGCCATTCCTTTGGAATAAGCCATGCATGTAGTAATAGAACGCATTACATGCATGACTTGTTGAGTACGGTTGTGTACTCACCCTTGCTTTAACAAAACATCACCGTTGAGGAGAAGTATTTGTCTTGAAGAAGGAGAAGTTCGCAAGAAGGCGATTATCTAGGAGTCGAACCCTGTCAGATGCCTGTGGTATATTGAAGGGGTTCACCGACGTTCTTCGTTCCGCTGCTACTTATTTGGAGTTGAAGCCGTCAAGGCCTCACATGTGTAAGGTTGACCTTAAGGTCATTCAATAGTTTATATTTTATAATTGTGTTACTTTTATTATTTCGCTGTGTATGATTGTGATATTCATCTATGTTGAGATTGTGTGCACTAGCGTGATCCTGGACTAGTGCATAATACACAGAGGGTCCGAATTTGCACATTCGGGTCCCGACACAATATCTCCACCACAGCGTACCACCATGGGATCTCACCGGAAGTTGAGGATCTATATAGGTTATGAATCTCCATCAATTATTAAACACCTAGAGCTTATGACAGGGGATCTGTATGACTCGGTATGCTAATTGTAATGAGGACATTTTTCGGCATTAGGGGGAGACAAATATCACATTAAAGAATGCTGAGTCCTTAGATCCACACACTAAAGAGACTGAACTTGGACTTCGTAGGATAATAAATCTGTAACAAATAAGCTAATAATCTGCCAAATGCTTTCACTGGTCATAAGAGATAATAATCTGTCAAATGCTTTCACTGGTCATAAGGGAGTGAAAAGACTCACATACCTGCAGTATATGCACTTGAAAAAATAAAAATACTCTAGAAGGATATTGAACCCACACCGACCCCTCATGTTAAAAAGAGGGGGAGGCCTCCAAGTACACGGAACTCAATTCCGCGAAGACGTTCGTAGAAGTAGAGAACCGAACAAATGAGAACACTACCCATGACAGTGGAAGAAGCTCAACCTGATGTTGAGAAAATCTCTAAAGTGAGCCATTTTAGAGATGGTAATATCCTTGAAGTGAAATATCCTGAAAATGATAACCCTAGCATATATTTACATGCACAATCTAATGCTAGTAAGTCGGAACACCTAGATTCCATCGTTGTTGGAAATTATGAGGAGCTGGATGAAATTAATGAAGAGATATTCCTAAAGTGATATAGGAGAATTGTATAAAAGAAATGCTACAATTTTTTACATATATTTTACCTTTAAAATTACTAAAAACTGGATTCAGAACCAAAGTCCATGGCAGAGTGCTAGAAGTGCTCAGATATGGTCAAATGAAAAGTAGCAATTGAGACAGTGCTCACTTAACAAAAAAAAAGTTTTTTAGTCCTGTTGATTGAACATCTCTTGAAATATTTTCTGTAGGATCAAATGGGTTTTTCAATTCGGTAGAGAAATGAAAATATTCAGGTGGTGAGATATAAAGCGAGGTTTGTAACACAAGGGTTCACACAGAGACCTAGCATCAATTACAATGAAACATATTATCTTGTAATGAGTGGAATAACGTTCTAATATTTAATATAGATGGCAGCAAACTTAAAGTTATCAATGCAGTTGATGGACGTAGTGACTGCATGCTTATATGGGTCACTGAATACGGATATATATATGAGAATTCTAAAGGAATCAAAATTTCAGATCCTAATAATCGCAACATATATAATGTCAAACAGCAAAGATCGCTATATGAATTAAAAAAAGTTAGAAAAAATGTGGTACAACCGACTTAGTGATTTCCTTCTGAAGAAGGGATATTGCCTCTATGTGTTTATAAAGAAGTCCCATAATGGATTCTGTATCATCTTAGTACATGTCGATGATCAGAATGTTATCGGAACCACAAGGAAATAAAGGAAATAAGTTCTTAACTTATGATGGAATCTGAGGTGAAAGATTTAAGTAAAACCAAATATTGCCTAGCTTGCAGGTAGAACATTTCCCAAAATAATCTTTTGTACATCAGCCTACCTATACCAAGAAGGTATTGAAAAGATTTAATGTGGATAAATCTCATCCCTTAAAGACCTGATGGTCGTAAAATTTCTTGAAGTGGACAAAGACCTTTTTAGACTAAGGATGGAAAATGAGAAAGTTTTAGAACCTAAAGTCCCTTATGTATCTTGCGAATTGCACAAGACCTGATATTGTATTTGTAATAAATTTGCAAGTAAAACACAGTGTAGTCCCAACCAGAATACATTGGGCTAATGTTCATTCAAATACCTCTAAGTTACTCAAGATCTTGTATTTTTTTCTAGAAAAACCACAACTTAACTATGGTGGGATATATGGATGTTGGCTATCTATCTGATCCCTATAGTACCAAATCCAAGACTGGTTTTATATTTCTCTGTTGTGGTTCAGCATTTCTTAGCGGTATTTTAAGCAGATCTTAATAGTTACTTCTACCAACCATTCAGAAATTATATCTTTATATTAAGCCTCACGCGAGTATATTTGGTTGAGTCATATGATTAACCATATTTAGAAGTCATGTGCATTAATAACACCATCGATACCCCCACAATTATCAAGAAGATAATACTATTTATGTTACACAAATACAAATAGTTTATGTGAAAAGAAATATCACAAAGCATATTGCTCCTGAAATTGTCTATCCTCATGAACTCTAGAAGAATGGTAAGGTAAAAATTATGTAAACTAAATCATATGAAAATCTTGCAGAGTTATTTACTAAGTTCTTGCCAAAATCTATGTTTCAAAAATGTGTTAGTAGTATTTGACCGTAAGCATGATCCTAAATATCCTACTTTAAATCTATAACATTATAAATTGTATTCTTTTTCCCTTAAATGAGTTTTTCTGAAGTTTTCTCACATGAAAATTTTTAATAAATAGTATACGAGTGCAATGTACTCTTTTTTCTACCTCTTTTCTATCATTGGGTTTTTTAGGAAAGATTTTAATAAGACATATGCATTACACAAAATTTGCTTAAAGAGAGGTGTTATATTTATTTTAATCTATATTTGGTTGAAATGGCAAATCAAAGTATATCTTTTGCAGCCTTCTACTATAAATATGACACCCCCTTTACGAGAGAACTAATCTAATAAAAAGAGAGAACAGAATTTCATTGACCTATATTGTGTACTCTGTAACATTGATTTACAACACAAACAACCAGATTTCACTCTCTTTCTGAAAGACCCAAAACCAAGCATGGCAATCAACAAATCATACGATGGTTAAAGAACAAAGCAGGCATAGAGCTAGCTTCGTAAAGCCGTCAAACAGGTTGCGTGCCCTAAGTAAAACGCAATAACATAACAGAATTAACCAACCCCATGGGATGGAAATAAAGATTTCATGAAACAAAAACCATAGAAATGCCTTACAAAACCACCATACTAAAATGCTATCTGTATGGTAGCTCCAACTCAGCATAGCAAAATTACGTAACTAGAGAAAGCAACAAATGGCCATTGGCATTGTAAGCACGTCTCAACCCTACACCTCAACTAAACAGGAAAAGTTGTATTCTCTTCATTGGGCGGCAGCGGTGGTACTGATGATGATGTCCGAGTCACCTGAAGCATCAAGAGGTACATAGTTGGATAAAAGTTACAGAGCAAATGAAAAGAAAAGGAAGCAATTGGACAGCAACGAACCAGGGTTAATAATGCTGAGGCAGCACACCCGGTAGTACTTGCCGCAAGCAGTTCCAAAACATTGTCTTAGACAGAAGCCATGTGCATCGCCAAAAATATGACACAGACAACAGCTCATTACTTAGGTGGTGACTGTAATAAATTGCATACATCAAAGAATCATCTCAAAAATAGTTCGGGATAGATGAAATAATCTTACTTCCGTGGAAATGATGCACATTAATTTTTGCCAACATAGAGTAGTACTCAATCTCAGACTTCCTAAGAGGAGGGCAGTTGTTTGCGAGGATTATCAGCTTTCCTGAACATTGAGGCAAATGAGTATTAGACAAGAATCACATACAAAAGGAAACCATACATCCGTCCTTCTGAAATTTAAATCCCAAGGAACCATCTTAACCACCTATTATCCCATAATAACATAAGTACTACCAGAAAAAGATGTGAACTTACAAAGAGGGCAATTTCGATCATGTGGGGAGTACTTGTAAATGAGAATAACCTGTGGGGCTCCTTACATTCTTAACATATTTTCTAAATTTCACCTAAGAATCAGAAAACCTGTGGGATCTATAGGTCTCCATGTTGCTCCACCACTGGATACAACCAAATCGCACACCAAGTACTAACATCAGCAAACAACAAATGTTGCAACCACCAATTTTCCCCAGATATAGAAGAGAGATCAAGGAGAACTCTTAAACAAGAAGTTGGCATTGTTCTAGGGCGCTGCATTCATCTCTAAGGCACGGCAAAAGCAAGCCAAAGAGCCAAACTCCAGTCCCATTCTACAATCCAAAATCCACACTACAAATCTGTAAAGAAGGTGATAGCAGCAGAGTGCATAGATCCAAATCCACAACCCAGAAGTCCGGAAAGATCTACCACCGATAGATCAATCATAAGATACAGCTACAAGTCAATTTCCAAGTGGCTCACAACTCCACTCATAAAACAAAACAAAGGATAAACACGAACCACTCCATTCTACACAAAAACTAACAGACAGATCTATAAGCAGGTGACAGGAGGCTAACCATGCACATACGAATCCACACGGTCCCAGCTAATCTGCTATTCGGATCTAGCAACTAACGAACTAATCGATCAGCCACCAAGAACGGATCCAACCATCAGAGACAAGGAAAATAATCGTAAAGATGAGAGAAGAAATAGATACCCTTGGAGTTGCGCAGCGTCTTGAGGACGGTCTTGTAGCCGAGCGTGTATTTACCGCTCTTCATCACCAGCTGCAGCTTGTTGTTGATGTTCTCCGTGCTCTTCTTCTGCAGCGCGCATCGATCGAAACCCATCAGAAACCGAAGAAAAATTCTGCCCGAAACGGGACGAACAGGGGAGGAGCAATGGGATCGATTAGGGTTCGTACCGCCTTCTTGGTGGGAGCCATCGGATCCACCAACCGCGGGAGGCGAAGCGAGCGGGTGCGGGTGGCTTTGGTGGCGGCTCGCTAGGGTTTAGCGCGAGAGGGAGTATCTAGGTGCGGCCGTGCAGACGAAATTACCTGGTTACCCCTAGGCCTACTGTTCTGGATCACCTAGCTCCCTAAGTGGTTGTTTGGATCTATAAAATATAAACATGTTTTAGTAAAATGCGTTTTAGTCAGGTTTTTAGGAAAACCAGTTTTAGATTAGTTAGTTGGTTAGCGTGGGTTTTAATTAAATCATGTTTGTATAGTGGTGGTCACAAAATTAGTACGTGAGAAGCGTTGTTTGGTTCGAAAAAATAAAAGCGGCGTTTACCATCGTCGCTCTCCCATTTCATCGATCCTTTACTTTCCACACTTGTGACAAGTCGCTCTCCTCTCTCTCTTAATTTCCCCCTGCGCGATGCTTCCAAAGCTTACTTTCCCATTTCGCCTCTTGAGTTCTCCTCGGCGATGCGAACCAAAGCAAAAATTCGCGATGCCAATCACTATCAGGAGAGCCAGTGGAAAGCCCGAGTTGGAGGCGGCGGCCATGACGGCGGAGGGTTCGGCGGGCGTGATTGGGCGGCCGTAGCAGGCCGTCGCCTGCCAAGATCCTCCTCCGAGTCATGATTTGTTTTCTCAATCATTCGTGCTTGCTCCTTTGTGCTTCCATGAATGATCCTCTTCTTTCTTCATTCGTGCTTGCTCCCGTGAGAGAAGAGCCCAGTGAGCATGAGTTAGGGTCGGCGCATGGCCACCAGGAGGGCTCGGCGACGCGATGGGAGAGCCTTGAAAGCAAGCAAATCCTTGCCAAGATCCTCCCTTGAGTCATGATTTGTTTTTCAATCATTCGTGCTTGCTCCTTTTGTGCTTCCATGAATGATCCTCTTCTTTCTTCATTCGTGCTTGCTCCCCGTGAGGAGAAGAGCCAGCGAGGCTGAAGCGAAGACGCGATAAAACCGGCCTTGAGGGCCGTCGCTACCAAGATCCTCCCACCAGGTCATGATTTCTTTTCTCCCCTTTGTGCTTGCATTGTCAAGTAGCTGTTAGTGGTAAATCTTGGTTTCTTGGGCTGTTCTTGCTAAATTCTGCGCCGATCTAGGGGAAAGGCGGGTCTTGGGGCGGATCAGGGTCAAATTTGTTCGAATTTGACGGGATCTGTCTGGATCGAAGCGGATCTAGGCATCGCGATAAGTAGTGTTGATATTTGAACATGCGTTGCGGTATGTTGGCAAATCTTGATGCATAGCATTTGAGCATGAATAGCATGTAGTAATCAAAATATATATCGTCTAACTTGTTAATTTACTTAATCAAATCTCCACTGGTGTAGTCTACTTAAAGAGAAACACAATATTAATCACAATGTTGTATGTAGACCGAGTGTGGCTAGAAAATGAAAGTGTGCAGGGAATATCGAACAAGATTCAACGGAAAATCAAAAGTACTCACTGAAAATCGCTCGAATTCAAGCAATAATCAAACGATAATTGCCACTCATGTTTTCATCAAAGCGAATTGTGATTCATGCGGATAATAATCCGTTTTAAGCGATAACAAAAGTTGAAGATGCTAAGACGGTGACTAATCATCACTGTGATGGATGTGCACTACTGTTGTTGATGTTTAGTCCACATTGCCGAAAGCAATGCTTGCACGGACACGCTCATCGCCAGACTTCGTTCATCTTCTCGTATATTAGATTGACTCCTTACTAGTTGATCACCATGGTCTTCATTCTCTTGCATGCCCAAATTCTCATAAACCCCAAACAATTCATCATTCATGTAGCCTTCCGTATGAAGTTATGGATTATCACGACAAGCCATAACAATTTTACTTGAGTTTCATATGGATAAGGAATTCCTCCTTTAACTTTTAAAATAGGAAAAGCGAGCTTTGAGAACACCAAAAGTGCGTTCGACCACATTCCTTAGTTGTGCATGTCGATGATTGAATAAATCTTTTTCCCTTTGTAGCATGACATTACTTCCACGGAATGAACCAATATGATAGCGATCACCACGATAGAGGCTTAACAAATTTTGGTGTATTTGCATAGCCCGAGTCGACTAGATAAAATTTACCTGCAAAACAAAGTCCCCTGTTAATCAATCACTACTAGTATAACAAAATGGGCACTATGTCAGTTCACAAATCTGTTCAATTACCTTCTGGTACAACAAAACCTCCGCTAGTAACAGCCCATCTAAGCACAGCTTGATCTGATGCTGAACCTTCCCATCCAGCAACCACATATGTAAATGTCATGTCAAATGACACCACTGCCATAACATTTTGAGATAGAAAACCATGTCTGTTTCTGTAGGGAGTTTGCTCTTCAAACTTGATTTTTGCCTCAATGTGAGTGCCGTCAATAGCTCCAAGACAATTCTTCAAAGAACGGATCATTAATACAAATAGTATGATAGATAGGAAGTGTAGCGCACTCAATTTAGAAATTTACCTTGAAATATGGGTAGTACTTTGAATCAGCTCTAATTTTCAGTGGCACTTCTTTGGGTGGGTCAGTTATGTAAACATCACGCAAACCATTTATCGCATCTAAGACATTGTTAAAGTGTCGACTAATTGTTTCTCCTGAATGTTGAAATCTGTCCTGGATGACACGATTCCTAACACTGTGACCAATAGTATGCAAGAACATCACTAGTTGTTCATCCACTGTCATTCTCAGTGTATCGTGAAGCAAATTTCTCTCACAGTTCATCCCTTAGCAAGTAGAAGGTGTGTTTATCAACACGTAGTTGATCAAAAAATCTAACGAGGTGCCCATCAAGTAGTTGTCACGTCCGTTCGGCACCACTTAATTCCGATGTGTTCTGCTACTTTTGAAAAGTCTAGTGAAGAACACATCGCGAAATAAAGACACACAATGAGCAATATTGTTAATAACCATCATTACGAGTCGAAAATATCATCGTCTAACACTTTTGATGAGTTCATGGCACCTGCATAGTTGAACTGAAATTTAATACGTAATGTTCATCTTGAACTGAAATTTAATACGTAATGTTCCAACATAGAATGAAACTAAAATGCATGCATCAATAAGCCAAATGTAATCTAAATAGCGTAAACTAAGTTTCGAATTGATAGATCTAAAGTCCTTGTATCCATATAGTTCGCATCTCCTCGTCCATCTCAACAAAGACTCCCCTTTGTTCAGCGTTTGTAAATGTGGCTGCAGCCTTTACTTTTTGGTTTGGGTCAACGTCACTCATACTCTTTAGTATTCCCATACACGCTTTCACTGAATATGCTTCCCTCGATGAAATTTGCTCTTTTCTTCATTTGACTATTTGGGAAGTGGCATCAGCAAGACTATCTAATGCATTTACGGCATCATCAGTTGTGCGCTTTTGTCCTCTAGGAATATCTTGTGATCTACTTCCACTTGCATTAGATGACTTTATCTTTTTCTCTGCCATCTTATTTTGTGGACAATTGCTTGGAGAAACCACTGGACTGGCATGTTTCTCAATGGCTTCATTTTCCTTTGCTTCAATCTCAATTACTTCCTCATTAAGATCAATAAGCGTATGCTTGCTTGATAAATTTGGACCTTTTCCTTTGCTTGATGTAGCACAAAACCTGTCAGGAGTTGAAGTTGCACATATCTCTTGAAGATCTCGCCAACTAGGCCACACTTTATCACGATATTCTTGAACTGTCTTGTCTTTTCGCAATGTGTTAATATTTCGGTTAAAATTACATGACCGAACTTTGGAATCTAACAAAGAGACAGAATATAAAATTTCTTAGATATAACGTACCTCAATAAGCTCCTCCCATTTGTCATTAGAAGCTTTTATCATTTTGTCATCATCATCCCAACCAAATCCGATGTACTTAAGAAGTTTGTTCATGGTAGCATAGCGGTCTGAAATACTTATGTCGATTCTTCAATTGTTGTAGTTCAAGTTTGTCGACTCTTGCATCATTGAAAGAAGCTAAGATTTGACGCCATCTTGCCTTTGTGTAGGTGGTCCTTCTTTTCCACCATTAAGGGCTTGATCCTTCGAGATGTTGAGGAGGTTTTGTCCTCGCTAGATTTCCAGGTATGCCTCTTTATACTAACTTTATCTGTATATTCTTGCTTAATTTTTTTTGTCCACATGGCCCTCCATATGTTTCTAAAAGGAACCGATATAAAGGATTATTAGCAATTCAAGTAGTTGTGAAACCTTACATTTGATCTCTTGAAATTATCGGTGGCTCCACCTAATGGATGGTACATCTGACTCACTTAAATATTTCAACTTTGGGTGCGAAAGTTAAATACTAGAGGAGGAGATGATCGTATCTTTTATTTTACGTCTACAAAGTGAACAAAAACTCACGGGTATCACTAGTTAGATGTTTGTTTTATGACTTATTCCATTTCTACTCTTTGGTTTTCACTAGTTAGATGTTTTTTTATCACAGCCATATATACTAACTACAGAATAAACCCTAAATAGAATGGTGGTTAGTATTAAGGATATATGTTAGTTGGTGAATGCCAAAATGTTGTAAACAAGATTCGATCTACCAGCTGTGATCGGTCAGAATCTGAAAAAGGAAGAAAAAAGAGAGATATACTATATGTGCTAAGGATTACTATTTACATATATTGCACCATCGAATGCATCAGTGCGTGGTGATTTTGGAACTCAGATTCGAATGTATATCCTAGATAGGTTTTCCGGATTAGAGATGCATGCATGCATGATATAATTGCAACGTTTGATGCTTGTTTTGAACTGCCTACTTCAACAGAGAATTGTGATGTGAAGTTTTGGTCGCCTACATGTAAATGCATCTTTGTTCTCTATGTAGGCACCATGTGAGATCAATGGAGGTCGTGGCGAATGCGATGTTACCTCGGATCGATGGAGATGATTAGCGTTGAAGCTGGAAGGAGACTTGGCGTTGGATGGCGGTAAATCAACAATCCTCTTGAATCTCAATTGAAGAACTTATTTGGATCGGAGGACCTTGTCGAGATCTTTTTGATGCATGCGACATCGCTCGATCTCAATTGAAGAACGGCGGTTGTGGTCAATCGATGTAATTTTGGATCGTGAACTAGTATGTAATGGTTAGTGGATCGTGAAGTGCTCGCAAGAATTGTGTTTCATGGCGCCAAATGAAGGTAAATATTCCCGCGTGAAGCGATGTGGGATAAATGATGACCATAAACCCGTTCGACTAACAAGCGAGTGAAACCTGTTTTTAAGTGCAAGGGATCCCGGTTTTTGGGTTTATGAAATCGGATTTATTGCTTGAGCGGGAGTTTGTTGGTGGATCCAAACACGATTTTAGGGTAGTTAAGATAAAGCATGTTTTATGGAAACTAGTTCTTATAAAGCGACAGATCCAAACAACCCTTAAAGTCCATCTCATTGGGCATTCTATCTCCTGAATTTCCTTCATTTCCTTCTCTTCCTCATTCTTTTCCCCATATTCATTCCCTTCATTCCTATTATCTCCAAGGCCCAATCGATACCAAATTTGCCAAATGGTCTTGTACTCAGAGACACTAACAAAGTGGGTCCCAGTTACCAGGTAGAGTGCTCGTAAATATAGTTTTTTTGACACGCTCGTAAATGTAGTTGATGATGTGCATTGTTTCCTAACCCACGTTGCCTCTAGTTGCAAAACCCTAACTCGTGTTGTGACATCGCCGTCGTCGTCGCCGCCACCGCCATGAAGGTGTCACCAAGGGAGAAGAGGGAGAGGAAGAAGAAAAAGGTGTTGGACATCCTCACGGGTCTGACGACAACTTTGACGGCGATGTTGAGGACCTCTCGAAGATCCAGATGAACAAAGAGTACATGCGCCGCATCGAGCACAACTAGCGGCGCTAAGTGCGCGCCTCGAGGAGCTCAAGTAGCAAGGCCGTGTCGCCGCATCCAATGCCGAGGACGATGATGAGTCCTCATTGGATGATGACAACGCCGCCATCACATCCAGACGCGTCAACCACCGTATGTTCGAGGTCATCCGCCTCATCCACAACGGTGACGTCGTCATCCTCGACGAGAATGCCAAGATGTAGTCCTCATTGAATGATGAGGCCGGCGAGGAGGAGCCTATGCAGGGGAAGGCCAAGAAGCGACGGCCTCTTTACCTCAAGGACATGAACGCCACAACCTACTCGGGGAGGGCCCCGAGGTCACGGCACAGACCAACCACAGCTGCAAGTACAATAGGATTGCGTACGACGAATGCCAGAGAAAGGGGCTGGATGTGTTCCTTGAGGCAGAGAAGAAGGCTTTAGGAGACGGCGATGACAAGGAGGACGATTTCTTTCGGGAGAAGCCAAAGAGCGGTATTGACAACAAAGAGGATGACGAGGAGGAGAAGCAAAAGGAGGAGCTATTGGGTGAGATTTTTGGTAAGGATGAGGAGATGGACGACAATGAGAAGTTCTTGAAAGATTACTTCCTCAAAAGGTCGTACCTTGAGTCAAGGAATGAGAATAAGTTCTCTTTGGATGACATCCAGGAGGTGTCAGATGAAGAGGATGAGCTTCAAAGGCAAGAGTGATATGAGACAAAATATAGTTTCCAGCATGAGGAGGCTGCAGCATCTGGAGCGATGGTAACAAAACAGATAATGGAACATTCCCGTGTTGTTGAAGGGTCAGTGAGGAAGAAGGAGAGCAGCAGGAAGAAGTAGTGGAAGAGCAAGGAGGAGCGAATAGCACAAGCCAAGCAGGAGCAAGCGAAAGAGCTGAAGCATCTCATGAATTTAAAGAAGAAAGAGATTGCAGAGAAGCTTGAGAGAATCCAGATGATTGCTGGAATTGATGGGGATGCCGCTTGTAAGCTTGGCGCTGATGACTTGGAGGAGGATTTTGATCCGGAGGATTATGACAAAAAAATGTAGGAGATGTTTGATGAAAATTACTATGAGGGAGTTGAGGTATCGAGATGTAACTATGTCGTTTCACTTGGATTGGACGGTGGAAAACACTAGTAGTACTTATTATTCAAGGTTTAGCTTTAATCTTGTCGCTGTTTACCATCACCTGTTGTTGTTAATCTATCGTAAGGCTATATAAGCCATGGTTGTGTATCGAGAAGGTTATGGATGAATCTAATACAGTCTTCTGTTATCAACTCTCCTCTTTTCCTTAGTCGTATCTATCTATTCTTCTTCCATTTTGGTGATTTTGATTCAAGTTATGTTCGTTGGTAATCCGATTCTATACTTGGGGTCTGATAGATTGGTATCAAGGTGGAGCAATCCTCGGCTGTGATGTCTAGGCAACGATTATAGTTTGCAATGGTTGAGGAATTCTTTCCTTAGTAAAATCCCAAAGCAAACTTGAGGAATTGCTTATTGGGGAATCAGAGAGAGTTTGGTCTGAAGAGTTCGTGAGTAGAGAGGGTTTGGAAGGTCTTGGATTCTTCCTGTAAAATACTAGATCTGCTGCACGAAATTGGTCACCATGCCCAAGGTAGGAAGGACGCCCGATGAAGAGGTTGGATCTGCACTGGTTGGCAAAGTGGATCTAATGAAGAAGGACATCAGTCGAATCCAACAACAAATAGGCGATAATGAACGAACAACTTGGCCTAGAGGGGGGTGAATAGGCAACTTTTTCAAATTTTAATTATTTAGGTTCAGTGCAACTATCAAGTTTCAACCACTAAGTTATTAGAAGCAAGAAGTAGGAATGAAATAAGCGGAATATCAGAAAAGCAATGACAAATAATGATAATGCTAGAAAGTAAACGAGAGACTCAAGAATTTTATCCCGTGGTTCAGAGTCTGACTCCTAATCCACATTGGAGCACTTCTTCTAGAAGTATAGCTACCCCATAAGCTAGTCACAATAGCTTTGGGTCTCTACTATGGCAACTCTTTCACCACTCCGGTGAGGTGAGTTCCAAACCTCTCACAACAAGGTGGCCTTCCACAATCTTCTTTGGACAGGTCATACCCTCACAACCTCCAAGCCGTCTAGGATCACAAAGACCCAAGAGTAATAGACCCTGCTCAAGCCCTGTCTCTTGGTTTACTCACAACAGCACAAATAGACCCAAGTTTGGAGCTAAAAACTTAAGACAATGAAGTTTTTGAGTGTTTAGAGTGAAGCTCAGTCTCCTTAAAGGAAGACAGTGAAGTTTTTGAGTGTTTAGAGTGAAGCTCAGTCTCCTTGAAGGAATGAATGCTCAAAGGAAGCTAAGTTGTCAAGGAGATCAAAAAGTTCTATGGTAGATGGCTCAGGAAATGCTTATATAGGCATTTGGACAGAAAATAGCCGTTACACCTACCACTGTGACCGTTGCAACGTGTCAGAGTGTCAAAATTCAGCTTAATACGTTTACCACGGACTTAGTGAAATAGGCTAGCGATACTGATCCTATTTACCACGGACCAAATTTACAGGTTCACGCCGGACAAAATATTTTTGTTCGTCATACATAGGAAGTTTGACTGATTTTGGTCCGGCGAAGGAATATGACTTCAATATGTGCGCCAGACCAAAATATTTGGTCCGTCGTAGATGGGATTTACAGGAATCAGTAACAACAGACCTTTTGACTGAGGAAAAAGGTTCAACCGAGAGAATTACTTTAGCGCCGGACAGAACTCGGTGAGTGCGAAATTTTGTCCGACGTTAATGGTGAGTGCTCGGTTGGAGAATTCTTCAAGGAATTTTCACCACGGACTGAATATAGATAGGGTCCAATGAGGATTAAGATATTTTATCAAGTATCCCGGACTGAAAAATTTTGTCCATCGTAAATGGGCTTTCAAGGAAGTCACTCTTGTGGATTTTATAAGACAAGGAAAGGTTAACCAAGCGTAATGCAACTGCGACGGATTAAAGTTAAAGAAAGCAGAAATTTGTCCTCGTGAATGAGAAACACTCGGTCAAGGTGAGGGTTTTGAGCTAAAGTTTCTCCGGATTTGAAAGAGCTACAACGAGTATGAATCCGGGGAAATATTTAGGTTGACTAAGGAATTTTTATTAAAGAAAAGATAGTCTTTAACTCCAAACAGTTCTAAGTTGTCTTAGCATTATGAACCAATTAACTCGCTTGAGCACAGTCTCCCTTTATAGTATGGCCAAACAAAAAAAATAACCTAGCTACTTGGCTTGAATCACCTCCCGAGCCAGAAACTAGTAACAAGAGACCTTAACCTTGTTATTTCATTAGACTCCCTGATGCTTCACTTAATATTCTTCATAACTCAGACATTATTGACTTGGTCATCAATACCAAAACCATATTAATAACATAAAGTAAATTATTAGGGGGCCTAGATGCTATTAGATAACTCGGCGTTGGTTCAAGAGCAGATGGATCAACTTCGAAGCAACTACAAGGTAATTCAACAAAGATCAATCAAGTTATGGAGATGCTTAAAGCTATAGTTGATAAACAGGGGCAGGGAGAACTGGCTAGTAATGTAGCTAATATGGAAGGTGAAGGACAACAGATGGGCAAGACAAACATACGGAGAATCACATCAACAGCAAACTTGTTTGGAACTCTAGGTAGTGGCCAGTCCTTTGTACTGAATCAAAATACAACTGAGTTGCTCACAACCCCATTCAGTATGCCACAGGTGGTTACTACTTTTCCTGTAATGAGGCAAATGCATGTAGATAACCATAATAATACAGTAGGTGGAACTTTTGGAGTTAGTGTTTATCCTCCTGCACTGGCAACTGGAACATTTGTGCCTCAATTTAGTGCTTCAAATCTCTCTATGTACCAGCATATAGACCACCTTTTAGTTATCCTTTCTAACATCCAAGCTATCAGCCATATAACATGCAGGGACCTAAACATCACTGGGGACACCAATAGCCCAGAACAACTGAAGGGTTTGGCAACTGCCGTCGAAGACAGAGTTCAACACAGTAGGAACTTCAGCAAGGGTCCTAAGGTTGAATTTCTGAAGTTTGATGGAGTTCAACCCGATGCATGGATTAGGAAGGCTGAGAAATGTTTTGAAATGGGGAAAACACCATAAGAACAAAAGGTGGCTATTGCTGAGGTGTACTTCATCGGAAGAGCAAACCAATGGATTAGCAGTAATCGACTTGACACTAGTACCCTATCTTGGCCACAATTACGTGAGATGATATGTCAAAGATTTGTGGCAGAGACCAGGATTGATGTCATTAGCAATTTTAGAGAATTGGTGCAAGGGGGAATAGTAGAGACTTACATTGACCAATTTGAGGGAATGATGAATCTAGTGAAAAGGAGTAATCCTGATCTGACAGAGGGATACTTTCTAGACTATTTTATATTTGGCCTTAAGTACTACATCAGGGTACCGTTGAAATACCTTAAACCTCAAACATTGGTAGAAGCATATGCACATGCAAGAAATTATGAAAACAGCTCTACATACAAGAAGTATTCTAGGTGGAGTCCAGGCAACAATAGCAAGACTCAACATCAAGGAAGTGTTGGTTAGAAGGGGGGTCAGGCTACAACTAGGAAAGAAATTATTGGGAAGACAAGCAGAACTAGAAGTGATAAGTGGAATGGAGGGAAATGCTTCAAATGTCAGGAGCCATGGGTTCATGGACATAACAAGGTGTGTAAATCTCAAAAGCAGGTTCATCTAATTAGCCTGGAGGATGAGGAGGACAAAATTGAAGAAGAACCTAAAAGTGATTTTGTTACCCCACCTAGTAGCTCAACACAGAAGAAAGTGGTGGAGGAAACATTACAAATATCAATGCACGCTGTGTCAGGGACCAGCTCGGGGTCTACAACCATTACACTAAAACTGTATTTTGGCAAGGTGAGTGTTGTAGCCCTGGTAGACAGTGGCAGTTCTACAACATTTATGACACCCACATTGGCAGTGGAAGCTAAATGTAAAATTAGGAATCATGCTTCTAAGCAAATTGCGGTAGCAAATGGGATGAAGTTTGAGTGCAATGCTAATGTATATCCTGTCATTACACAATTCAGGGAGAACATTTTGCTTCAGATTTCAGGATAATACCATTTAAAGGATATGATGTTATATTGGGAGTTGACTAGATATATCAACATAGTCTTGTGAACTTGAATCTGAAAACTAGGAAATTTAGCATTTGCAAAGAAGGGCAAAGAACTATCACTTTTGAAGATGAGACCCACCCGAGGGAAATTGTGTTATCAATGAATATAAATTGATAAAGTGGATGGAAAAACGGGCCACTGGAGCTATGGTATATGCCAAAGCTATTCTTATAAACAGTCAACAACAAGAAGTTTTAGCAGGAATTAAGGAGGTATTGGAGCAGTTTTCGAATGCTTTTGAAGAAGCAACTGAACTACCAGCAAAATGAGACTGTGACCATACTATTCCATTAGTAAATGGCTCAAAACCTATGAATGTTAGACCTTATAGGTTACCACATGCTAAAAATGATGCAATGGAGGCTTTAATTAGGAACCTGTTGTAATTAAAAATCATAAGACCTAGTGTTAGCCCATATTCTTCTTCTGCAATACTAGTTAAGAAAAAGATGGCACGTGGAGACTTTGTATTGACTACTGACAACTCAATGCCAATACCGTGAAGAATAAATACCCAATTCCAGTGATTGAAGACCTTTTAGATGAATTACATGGGGCCAAATTCTTCTCCAAAATTAATTTGAAGTCTAGGTATCATCAGATTAGGATGAACACAAGGGACACAGACAAAACCGCATTCAACACACATACGAGGTACTATGAATATCTCGTTATGCCTTTTGGGTTGACGAACACCCCTACGACGTTCCAAGCTCTGATGAATGAGATTTTGGTGGGGCTATTGCGAAAGTTTGTATTAGTGTTTTTTTGAGGATATTCTAATCTATAGCACTACCTTGGAAGAACACAATAATCATTTAAGGCAAGTCCTAGAAACGCTAAGGAGGAACAAGCTATATGTCGAAGGGGTAAATATGTATTTGGGCAAATTGAAGTGGAGTATCTTGGCCATACCATTAGCCATCAAGGAGTAACCACAAATCCAGACAAGGTTGCTGCAATACAAGAATGGCCAAGACCTGAAAATCTAACTCAATTCAGAGGATTCTTGGGTTTGGCTAGTTATTATAGGAGATTCATCAAGAACTTTGGCATTATCTGCAAACCAATGTGTAACTCACTTAAGAAAAATGCATTCCAATAGGGGGAGTAACAACAAGCATCTTTCTTGAAGATCAAAGAAGCTCTTACCAATGCCCCTATGTTAGCTCTTTCTAACTTCAACCAACCCTTCATATTGGACACTGATGCAACTGGAAATGGTCTGGGGGTTGTATTAATGCAGAATGGCAGACCCATGTCATATATGAGTAAAGCTATTGGCACAAAAGTGGTAGCAATGTCAACATACAACAAGGAGGCCCTGGCTATTATAGAAGCTCTAAAGAAGTGGAAGCATTACCTAGTGGGTTTAGCACTAGTCATAAGGATAGATCAACAAAGCCTAAGATATATATCTGATCAAAGATTGATTGACGGCATTTAGCACAAACTATTGGTGAAGCTACTAGGTTACAATTACAAGATTAAGTATACAAAGGGAAGGGAAAATATAGCAGCAGATGCTCTTTCTAGGGCTCCTCACCTTGATCATACGATGGATGTTTCTTTAGCCATTCCTCAATGGATTTTGGAAGTAGTTCAGAGTTATCAAGAAGATGGGAAGTGCAAAGAGACACATACCTTAAATAATGGTATATTGAGCTATAAAGGTAAGATTTATGTGGGCAGTGATTCCAACTCAAAGAGAAGCTACTACAATCTTTCCATGATTTTGCTTTGGGAGGACACTCGGGAGAGAAGGCAACTTATCAAAGAATGAAGCTATTGTTTTATTGGCTGGGAATGAAGGCAAGGGTAGCTGAATTTGTCAAGCAATGTGCAGTGTGTCAAAAGAATAAATCGGAAAATTAGCTATACCCGGGACTGTTGCAACCTCTGCTGGTTCCAGACATGGCTTGGACCCATATAACCCTAGACTTTGTAGAAGGGCTACCAAAATCAAAGGAAAGGGATGTAACAATGGTTGTGGTGGATAGGTTCACAAAATATGCCCACTTTATATCATTGAAGCATCCATATACAGCTCAGGCAGTAGCAGACCTTTTCTTGGACAACATTTGCAAACTACACGGCCTCCCAATGGTGATAGTTTCGGACAAGGACAGGATTTTCACCAATGTTCTATGGCAAGAACTCTTCAAGGTGTTGGGAGTAAAACTGAGAATGAGCAATGCTTACCATCTGCAATCTGATGGACAAACGAAACAAGTTAATCAGTGTATTGAGAATTACTTGAGGTGTGTGGCTTTTGCTAATCCTAAGCGATGGCATTGTTGGCTGTCACAAGCTGAATAGTGGTATAACACCTCATTCCACGCTTCTTTGAAGATGACCCCATTTCAAGCTTTATATGGTGTGAAGTCGCCACTTATCAATGAGAATATGTTACCAGATTCAGCTATTGATGAGGCTAGGAGTTTGTTGCAAGGAAGACAGCAACATTTGAAGCTATCAAGACTAAACTAGAGAAAGCTGGCTCAAGAATGAATTTTTTTTGCTGATCAACACCGAATGGAAAGGAATTTTGAAATTGGAGATATGGTTTATCTGAAGATGTAGCCCTATAGGCACAATGCACTAGGATTACACTAAACTCTAAAGTTACATTCAAAATTTTATGGATCGTTCAGAATTCTCACAAAAATTGGGAAGGCTGCTTACATGCTTTTACTGCCTAAGAGTTGCTAAATTCACCCCGTGTTTTATGTAAGTCAATTGAAGAAACACATTGGATTAAAGACGGTTCCCTGCAAAAATTTGCCTTTGGTTGATACAGATGGAAACATACTGATGGAACCTAAGATGATCCTGGAATGGAAAGTAATACCGAGAAACAACGAGCCAGTAGGTCAATGGAAGATCCAGTGGGTTAATCTACCTCCTGAAGCTGCAACATGGGAAGATGCAGATTTCATAACCAAGATTTTTCCACAATTCAATCCTTGAGGACAAGGATTTCTTAAGGGGAGGGCAATTGTCAGAATACTGAAGTCTGAGTCTGAAAGAGTTGAAGAAGAAGAATAGTATTCAGTTAGCCAATGGCGGGGATTTCTTGTTACCCTTTCGATTAGTATGATCAAACGGTCATGAGGTTTCCGCTGCGATTATGTGGGTCGAGCGGTTGAGATGTAACTATGTCGTTTCACTTAGATCGTAAGGCTATATAAGCCATGGCTGTGTATCGAGAAGGTTATGGATGAATCTAATACAGTCTTCTATTATCAACTTTCCTCTTTTCCTTAGTTGCATCTATCTATTCTTGTTCTTCCATTTTGGTGATTTCGATTCAGGTTCTGTTTGTTGGTAATCCGATTCTATCTTGGGGTCTGACAATAGGTGAGAAAACGAAAGGGAAGATCTCTCTCAAGGGCAAGGTGGAGATCGAGAAGGGGATGGAAGAATACTATAAATTAGACGATGAGGACACTATTGGAGATCTGAAGACTCGGTTTAAATATAAGCAAGTTCAGCCAAATAGTTTTGATCTAGAGTACCTATGAGATATTAGCAGCAGATAACAAGGATTTGAATCAGTACGTTTCCATGAAGAAACTAGCACCTTATATGGAGAATGAATGGAAGGTGACTCGTCATAAGAAATTGATCAAGGATCTGATCCTTGGAGGACAGAAGAAAGAAAGCAAGAAGGTCAAAACTGGCAAGAATTCTAGGTCTGAGGAAGGCCCTAGTTCTGAAGATCAAGAGAAAGATAAGTTGACAAATGAACAAGAAGAAACTGATGTCAAGATGAAGTCTACTAGAAGTGATCGAAGGAAGCGTCGGAGGAAGGAGTTGAAAATGTCCACTGAAAGACAAGCTGCATATGGAAAGATAAACCCAAAGCGTCACAAGAGTAATTGAGTTATAGGGATTCAGCATAGTTCATGTAGAAAATTTAGTTTATGCATTTTTGTCTGGGTGTTGCCCTAGAGGAAGCATCTATTTAGAGCCATCGATATATATTTAAGTAGAATATTTTCTTTGATTTTGGAAATTGCAAAGCCAGTGCTGTCCTAGTAGAAACATCATTATCTCTAGAGTTCTGCCGACAGTATTGTGCACTTCCATTCATGAACCATATAATTTAATGTTCTTACGTTTGCTGGTACAGTTTTATATCCTTTACAATTTCTTTGATGACTGGTAAAGGAAATGCTTATTCTCTATTTTTAAGTTATCCTCGTGGTGAATTGACAAATGGTAAATGCTTCGGTGCAAGAAAGCACTCATTCCTCGTATAATCAAAGGTAAATGATGATTACTAGCACCTTCGTTTGCTTTAAGATTTCTGCAACTTGTATTAGAGGTGATGTATAGAAGCACTACTATTTGATGCTTACAAATTTTCCAGTCATCTCATTTAAATCCCACTTTCTGTATCTGCCATGATAAATACAATGTTCAGGTGAATGCCATCTGCATTTGCTTCAAAATACTGTAGTAGTAAAATGGCTTTTGCTTGTAGGAACTGCCAGCTATTCTATGAGGTCTAAAACCCGAGGACAATACTACTGCAATTCGCAAAGGAGTGGTAAGTGGACGCAATCCTGCTGCTGAAGCTCTCTTCTGCAATGGAAAAGAGGTTACACCTGCGTATGGTTAGGCCCAATATACATGAGGACTTCCGTCTTTTACAGCCCTCTAGCTCTAGTGTTCACCGGCTGAATAAAGCTCCATCAATGGTGACAAGGTCACGGTGAGCAAGTGCAACTGCAGTGATTAGCCCTTTCCATCACGGCCCGCTGCTCCGGTGTCATGCCCACCGGTGAGAGCCTCCATCAAGCTTTAATCCGGCGTGACTTGTCCTCTTTCCAACTTTTAAAACTACAGATTAAATTATGTTGCAACTTGCAAGGGGCAGAGGTTTCGTACGTATCAAAATGATTCATTCGTTTTACAACCTTTTCAACTGATGTTGAAATCCAAGAGGGAGAGAGAGAGAGAAATTCACCATTCACCCATGCAGCCCATACATGGACAATTTTCATTTTTGTGTTGATTTGCACGGACAGAGCCTAGAACGCTCCATGTTCATGATGTTGTCGGCTACATTGGAATTTTGCTACCATTTTTACAATAATGCGAGACAAAGCAGCAAATTAAAACTAGATTAGGCCTCACCGAATGAAGACCAAAAGCAGCCCTTGACCAGTAGCAACCAGGTTGAAAAAAAACTATTTTGGCCTGGCATCTTCTTTCCATCATCTCATTTCTCTCGTCATCTTGTCCTCTGCACCAAAAGAATTCCTTGATGAGTTTATTCCATTCTGTTGGTCGCTTGGTTGTTGCACATGTCCCTTTCTTCTGTCGTCACAATCTTCAGCACCCCACTAATGTCTACTGTGCTCTCTCTCGGGCTGGTTTGTATATTGGTCCGAGAGAAGTTGCTTATGTACGCTTCCCATTCTCCCAACTGCTCCTTTCATTTTGTGCTCTTCTGTTCCCCAATCTTTCTTCTTCTCCCCAGAGTCCTATGGTCCATTTGTTCTTCCTGTAGTTCCTACCAATTTGATTTCATCTTGTATGAAGCAAGGCTGGTTGCTACTGGCTTACTGCCAATTTTTAGTGCTTGTGGTCTCTAGTCTTCTTTTGAATTAGTATTTACTATTTGGTACTCTTGCTGTGCAATGTCCACGACTGAGGGCAGAAGGATGTCCGACGACTATGAAGTCGGGGATGTCCTTGGCCGAGGTGGCTTCTCAATAGTCAGAAGGGGAGTGAGCAAGTCTGAAGCCAAGACCCAAGTTGCTATAAAGACTCTCCGAAGGCTTGGCCCGACGATGATGGGGATGCAACAAGGGTCAAAGGGTGCACCTAGCTTGGGCCTGCCGATGTGGAAGCAGGTATCGATCTCTGACGCGTTGCTGAGTAATGAGATACTTGTCATGAGGAGGATAGTGGAGAATGTTGCACCACATCCAAATGTCATCAACCTGCATGATGTGTATGAAGATGTGCGTGGTGTGCACCTTGTCCTTGAGCTCTGCTCTGGTGGTGAGCTGTTCGATAGGATCGTGGGACGTGACCGGTATTCAGAGTTCGATGCAGCCACTGTCATTCGCCAGATTGCTAGTGGGTTGGAGGCACTTCATAAGGCGAACATCATACACAGAGACTTGAAGCCAGAGAATTGCCTGTTCTTGGACAAAAATGACGATTCCACATTGAAGATCATGGATTTTGGTTTGAGTTCTGTAGAAGATTTCAGTGACCCAATTGTGGCGCTGTTTGGATCCATAGATTATGTTTCACCAGAAGCACTCTCAAGACAACAGGTTTCAGCTGCAAGTGATATGTGGTCTGTTGGGGTAATTTTGTATATTCTTTTATCCGGGTACGTTGGTCACCCTTTCTCGTAATAATCTCCTTGGCTTGGTTTATTCTTTATAATTTGAAGGCTTTTAACTTGTGTGCTTCAGATGCCCACCATTTCATGCTGCAACTAACCGAGAAAAGCAACAAAGGATCATGCAAGTAAGTCTTCCTCTGAAGTCTGAACTAACATCTGGACAAAATTTTGTTTCGATGGTGTTCATTATGGTTTGAAATTCTCTTGTGATTCATATTTCCATATTTCCACCTTTGGAGCATTTCTACAACCAGATCTGACAATATCGATTTGTAGTGGCAAAAAGAGTAAAGTCAATTTCTCTAGAAGTATCTTTGCATTTGCAGAAGAAACAGAAACTTCGGGATCAAGAATTTAATGCTGTTGAGACATATTTCCAGATGATCCCAGGAGACTGTTTGCCATATGCTCTTCCAATCTAAATTATGTGTGGGACATTTGATTCACTCTGTATGTCAGCATGAGTGTCAACCTTCTTTCAGCTGGTTTGGAGCAATTGACCTTGCATAGTACAGAAACAAGCCTGCCAATCATTGCTAAACTGCCTTCTTTTGGTGGTTGTTGGCACTCGAATTTCGATTTGTCTTATCCTTTGTCCAGTTCCGATAGGCAAGTTTCCTTGATGTCAAATCAGTAGCTAACTATGCCTTCCTTTTACCTCAAAGGGTGTTAAAAAAATGTTTTCTTCTATGCCAGCCACTAGAATTGAACATGATTTTACTCAGAAAAACACCGAAATATGAATCAGTGTGGATGTGGAGATAGATGGAGATTGTGCCATAAGCCATTCATAAAAGCCCTTTGTTTCTGAAGAAATAAGGGTTAAAAAATCAATAGGGTACCTTTGGACAACTTGATTACTTGAGGGTATAAGATGCTCCTAATTGTTTCCTCGCATTAGTCGGGTTTTACTCTAATGCCGTATGCTTGCTGTGCTCCTTTCAGGGTGAATTCAGTTTTCAGGAACATACATGGAAAACTATATCTTTATCAGCCAAAGATTTGATTTCCAGTCTTCTTTCTGTCGAAACTTACAAAAGGCCCACTGCAAGTGATGTCTGTGTCGTGCTCCCTTTTCTGGATCTTCCTATTTGACTTGATAATAATTGATATAACTGTACTTAACTTGGAAAATATTTATGATTACAAACCAGCTTTTGAGGCATGCTTGGGTGATAGGAGACTGCGCCAAGCAAGATCTCATGAATGCAGAGGTCGTCTCAAAACTACAAAGCTTCAATGCTAGAAGGAAATTGCGGGCAGCAGCAATAGCCAGCGTCCTAAGCAGCAAAGTGGCGTTGAGGACAAAAAGACTGAGGAACCTTTTAGGAACCCATGACCTTACCTCCGAGGAGCTAGATAATCTGCGGCTTCATTTTGCTCGAATGTGAGTATCTGGACTTATCTGATTTTTTTATATATTATTATTGCTTGAACTTTGGTACTAGCATTTCTCAGTTAGTGCTAATATGAACACTGTAGTGTTCAAAATGTGGGTAATTTCCATTTATTCTCTCAAAAAATCGATCTTAAATGTCAAAGAAGTCTCGATTTTGCAAGACAAGTGCATGTCAATTAGCAAGATAATCCTCCAATAGGTTGACATAGATATATATAGCCATAGTATGGGCCTAGATGATATATGGGCCTTAACACCCCCCTCAAACTCAAGGCGGATCCAAAGCGTTGAGTTTGAGCAAATGAAGCCGATGTCGCTCTTGAGTTTGTGCTTTGGTGAAAAAATCACAACTTGCGTGTCGATGGCACATATCAAGCACAATTGTTTTCTCGATGACAAGTGAGACCGAGTAAAGAGGCATCAACACCAATATGCTTGGTGAGCTCATGCTTCACAGGATCATTGGCAATTTGTATGGCTCCAGATATCGCAAAGAAGAGGCGTGGGAGTATCACAGAAATACCAAAATCGACTAGCAACCATCGGCCATACAATCTCTGAAGTGGTAGTGGCAAGTGCTCAAGTTCGCCTCTCAGCTAGACCGAGATACAATTACTGCTTTCTTGGATTTCCATGCAAGAGGAGAAGAACCAAGAAAATACAATAGCCAGTGTGAGCGACGATCCGCCGGATCACTTGCCCAAGTAGGCCTCGAGTAAGCATGAAGTCAAGTGGATTATCACGAGCATAGAACAAACACTGAGACGAGGTCCCCCTTAGGTATCTTAGCACACAAAGCAAATGTCCAAAATGAACCGAGGTAGGAGCACTCACAAATTGACTCAAAATATGGACTGCATGAGAAATGTCAGGTCTGGTAATAGTAAGATAAACAAGACTGCCCACAATATGCCAATATCGAGATGGATCCGCAAGAGGAGTACCATCAGTAGGACGAAGCTGTAAATGAAGATTCATAGGTGTTGCAGCCGTCCGATCATCAGTAATACTAGAACGAGCAATAAGATCTTGTATGTATTTGGACTGAGAGAGAAAATAGCCCTTTGCAGAATGCAAAACTTCAATCCCTAAGAAATAACTAAGAGGACCCAAATCAGACATCAGAAATTGCTTACTAAGTTGTTGCTTCACATGAGAAATGTATTCCACATCATCTCCCGTAATCAACATGTCATCAACATATAGAAGAAGCAAAGTACGTCCACGTGGGGAGAGATGAATGAATAGAGCAGGATCATGATCACTAGGTGAAAAACCAGCAGCTTTTATCACAGAGACAAATCGCTCAAACCAAGCGCGAGGAGCCTGTTTGAGACCATATAAAAGCGACGAAGGCGACAAACATGTCCGGAAGGAGCATCAACACCGGAGGAGGCGCATATAAACTTCCTCATGTAAATCGCCATGGAGAAAAGCATTCTTAACATCCATCCGAGAGATAGTCCAAGAATAAGTAATTTATATGGCAAACAGGTACGAACAAGAGTCATGTGAGCAACAGAGCAAATGTCTCATCATAATCTCATCCATGAGTCTCTTTGAAAACCTCTCGCAACAAGACAAGCTTTATATCTCTCGATAGAACCATCGACTTGGTCTTAATTTTGAACACCCACTTGCATGTAATAGGTATTGCATGGGCGGTAAAGGAACTAGATCCCAAGTGCTCAGACGATCAAGGGCAGCAAGCTCCTCAGACATAGCTAGCTGCCATTCCGGAATATGAGAAGCTTCCTGATAAGTGGAGGGCTCATCAATAATAGCACCCACACGGCCAAAACCCAACCTGTCAGGAGGCTCGATAGTGGTACGATCCCGAAGATTATATCTGGGACCAACCTGTGACTCATTAGAAAAAACATGAGACTCATCAACATTGTCAGTTTCATCAAAAATAGGAACATCAGGACTAGCCGAGGAAGTGGGATTAGGCGGATGCTCAGTGGGATGGCGAGTGTAAACATGTTTGATGGGTGGTTTGTAAGGTGGAGGACAAGGAGACTCAGCAGGAATGTGTATGGCAGTTGGAGGATCAGGAATGAGGGTAACAGATGGGGATGATGTAGAGATATCCTCATTGGAAGAAATAGGAGGAAGACACAAGAACGATGTGGACTCTATGGGAGAATATGAAGACCGAGTAGAAGGGTTATAAAAGAAAGGACGATCCTCAACAAAGGTCACATCACGAGAGATCGTGTCACGACGAGAGGAAGGGTCATAACAACGATAACCCTTATGCTCAGAACTATACCCCAGAAAAACACACTCGACTGACTGAGCAGTCAATTTAGTCCGCTCACGAGGTGCAAGCAAAACATAGCATGTACATCCAAAAACTCAAGATGGTCATAGCTAGGAGAAGTACCAAAAAGGACTTCACCAGACACTTGTCCAACAATTTGGACGATGGTTGTCGGTTGATAAGATAAGCAATGATGAAATGGCTTCACCCCAAAAATGAATAGGAGCAAAAGAAGCAATCAGAAGTGTTCGAGCAGTCTCTATGAGATGGCGATGTTTACGTTCAGCAACACCATTTTGAGCATGAGCACCAGGACATGAGAGTTGAGCAAGAGTACCCTCAGAGGTCAAAAACTGGCGAAAAATGTCAGATAAATACTCACCACCAGAGTCAGAACGAAAAACTCTAATAGGAGTAGAAAACTGAGTATGAACCATGCGAGTAAAAGACTGATAAATAGAACACAACTGGGAACGATGTTTCATGAAATAAATCCAAGTATATCGAGAATGATCATCAATAAAAATGACATAATACTTATGACCACCCTTTGTAGCAAAAGGTGTAGGACCCCATACATCTGAATGAATAAGATCAAAAGGTCTAGTAGAATGAGATGCACTAGAGGAATATGGAAGTTGTATCTGTTTGCCAAGTTTACAACCCTTACAATGAAAACTAGACTCAATAGAAGTAGGACCTAAACAACCTTTATTTATAAGTGTGGACAAACGAGATCCACATAAATGACCTAGACGATGATGCCATTTGGCAAAGGAAGAAACGGATGACGAAGCAGCTGATGGCACACGAGCAATAGAACCAGCGGAAGGAGGTAGGCGCAAGGTATCCAAAACGTAGAGGCCAGGAGAACCTCTCTGGCGATGGCGATCCCAATCACAATCCGCTTGACGATCTGAATAAAACAAGATGAGTCATCAAATCCAACAAAACAGCTTTTGGTCGACAATTTGACCTCATCGACAGAGATTCATGGATAATCGAGGTACAAAAGAAACGGTTGAATAGAAAAATGAGAGTTGCAAAGAGAACCTCGATGAGTGATATGACAGATGTACCATCACCGTTTGAGCATGTATATCATTAGAGACCGCTTGCAAGAAACCAAGCTGGGACTGGTCGGATGTCACATGGAACGAAGCCCCTGAATCCGTAACCCAAGACGACTTAGAAGCACCAACAGAGGAGACGAAGAAGACGGCAGAGCCGCTTAGGGGTGGAAGTTGTGCCACGTCCACGAGTAGCACGACGGCACGATATTCACCAACTTCTCTCGATATTTAGCAAAACAATGTTACGAACGATGACCGATCTTCGACAATACTCACAAGGCTCAAGATCTTCCTTTTGATGTATTGAACTTCGAGAAGCCACTAGCACACTGTGAGGGATCATCATATTACTAATCGACATAGTCTTGAGACGAGTCTCCACAATTAGATCGATACAAAGCCCGAGCCATGGTTACTGAGAAGAATTATGAAGCAACCGGTACGAATGTACTCAAAATCAGCCCTTACTCCCATGACAAAACGATATGTAAGAAACTTTTCAATGAATTTGTGCTGTTGGACACCCATCCATTGTGGTAATCGAGGTACCATAGAGAGCAATGGTCCCATTATACTTTCAAAGGCGTAATTATACTCATCTATGGACATGTCATTATGCTCAATTGAATGAATTCTTTGCATGAGAGTATGAAGAAGAGCACCACCGCTCTGAACATATCATCAACGCAAATAGGACCACATTGCCTTGGCTTTCTTAAAGGAGAAAGACTCATAATCATAGATTGCTTAACACTATTGACAATGGTAGCCATCACTTTTCCATCATTGATTTCCCAAGTTCGAGTTCAAGAGCATTACTACCACCGGTCTTAAGTGCGGGAGGATCATTAGTCAAGTGAAAAGCTAAACCATATCCCCAAGAATGCGATCTCCACGAAAAATGCCCATTCCGATAATTTTGACCATCAAGAGTAATATTGATAGCAATTGCATTGAGATGTGACATATCTTGAACCGCAGAAAAATAATATCGAGAGATTCACAGAGATAACCAAATAGAACACCTGCTCAAGGAAGGCTCATTGAAGACCGAAACGAGGAGGCGCTTTGAGAGGCGACGGCGCGGAGGAAGTGATGGCCACGCTGGCTAAGGCGAGACTTCACCGGCGTCACCGACGGACGGCCAAGGAGGAAGCGACGCAGCCGTCTGTGGCCGAGACGCCACCGGCGGCGCAGACGACAGACGGCGACGGAGGAAGCGACGGATGAAGACCGGCCGGCAAGACGGGCACGCGAGGGCGACGACCATATGCGAGATGACGGGATGAAGACCGGCGACGGCGGAGACGCAATAAGACCGCTGAAAGGTGACGATCAAGGCAGCAGATGATAAAGCGCACGAGCAAAGCAGCACACACGGGCGACGCACGCGTGAAGGCGGCGGCGAAAAATATGCCCACAGAGGCGGCTTTTGATTGGATCGAAGGTTGATTAGGGATTAGATTAACCCTAATCCTAACCCTAATGTCTGCTCTGATACCATGTTACTGACCTTGAGGTTTGAGCAAGATAATCCTCCAATAGGTTGACATAGATATATATAGCCATAATATGGGCCTAGATGATATATGGGCCTTAACAATAATAATTTATTATTATGTTGCTTCTGTCGTATATCAAGCTTTGCTATTTTCAAAAGCTAGTTAAGATTTGTGCTATGAGGAACTTCATACAGAATTGACATTTAAAGGATATAAGAACAGATCGGAGTAGAAAGATTCAATAGTTCCAGTCCCGGTAAAAGTTGCATAGTTCTGGAATCTTTACATATGATACCTGATATGTTATGTTGAACACACTAAGGTAGTGCTTCTGGTGCAGATGTGCAGATGGAGAGAACGCCACATTAACAGAATTTGAGCAGGTGCTGAAAGCGATGAAAATGGACTCGCTGATTCCTCTAGCTCCCCGTGTATTTGATTTGTTTGATAACAACCGTGATGGAACCGTGGACATGAGGGAGATTCTATGTGGGCTCTCCAGCCTCAGGAACTCACGAGGTGATGAAGCTCTTCGACTCTGCTTCCAGGTAAAATTCGGAACACACACTACTGAAAGAAAAATATCCTATGATGCTATAGTTTGCAGCAGCAATATTTGTACAGGCATCTCAAGAAACTTGTGGCAATATTAGGAGCGCAGTGCATCTTGATGATTCAGCAATTTGCTAAATTATCACAAGAGGTGTTCCAATATCTGATCGTAAACACACAAAACACTATTTCAGATGTATGATGCCGATCGGTCAGGTTGCATCAGCAAGGAGGAGCTGGCATCAATACTCCGGGTAAGGAGACTGTGAAGACCAATTAACCACCGAATTAAGCGTGTCTGTTCAAGGTTCGGTTAAGAAGTTGACGAAGTAGAACTTTCGTTATGTTGTGATGCTAGGCCTTGCCCGAGGACTGCCTTCCAGGCGACATCACGGAGCCGGGGAAGCTGGACGAGATATTCGATCACATGGACGCGAACAGCGACGGCAAGGTCACCTTCGACGAGTTCAAAGACGCGATGCAGAAGGACAGCTCCCTCCAAGATGTCGTCCTTTCTTCCCTGCGACCGTGGCAGTAGATTCAGATTAATACGTGGAAGAATTTGCAGCGAAACGAGCCTCATGTCTGAAATCCTGAATTCATTATCAACTAGCCAGCTACTGAAAAGGCAAACAGCCGTTACAGACAGTGGTTGTGCTCCCAAAATATCTAGGAAGAGTTTCTTCTCACGTAGCTTCATCAAAATTACCTACCTTTATCACTACTCTTTAATTACTCACTTTTGACACTGTTAGTGCTATTTATAAATAATTTTTATCGCAAATTGAATTTCTGTTACAACGCACGGGCATATGACTAGTATAAATATATATAAACCATGAACTCCATTATAATTTTTCCATGTATACCACGTTAGAGTAATTATATATACTAGATTGGAGTATCTTATAATTAATATATGAGTATAGTAAGGCTTCAGCACGTCTGCAAATACATGTTCAGAGTTGAGCTCTTGGTGCTTAGAGCTGTCAATAGGGCTTAGATTGTAATTTTCCTGTCGTTATTTTCATGACATTATGGTATGCATGTACAGGGATTGTAAATTGTGATATCCAACTTTTGATCAATGCAGTGGTGGCTCCTGGTAAGAAGCTTTAGGTTTTTTTTCTTCCTGATTTTTTTAAACTTTAGTCTTTATCCGAACGAAATTGTAAATTTGATTTTCTCTCGACTACCGCCGCACTGCTATACCACGGTCGGTGGACTTGTTGCTACAGTCCTATATAGGCCCACATCATAAAAGTTCATACATATTGTCCCTGGTTGTTTCTTTGTCAAGAAAAGGGAGATTTGCAATTTGGTTCAAACAAGGAACTGCCTTGAAAAAAAGAATATCAAAGTAAAAAAAGTGGAAAACTCTCATTCTAGGGCGTCTATTCTTAAAAAAAGGGTTTGATGTGCAGTGTAACAGCATTTGCAGGCTCTCTCTGTGCTTTCCTTTTGAACTTGTATCAGGCGACAAATTCCATTCGAACCCGTTGTGCTTCCACAAGAACCGCTCCTCTTGTTTTCCATCTGCAAAACACGAATCATTTTTTAAAATAATTTTACAAAAATAATACACTAAATCAAATTTTTACAAAAATACACCTTCGCCGTTAGATGAAATGGCGATAGAGGTCTGTTTAGTTTATGTTTGCATTTACGGACGGATTATTTTGTCGTGAATTTATTTGGTTGATAAGGCCAGACTGAGACTTCTATCGCCATTTAAATTGACGACATAATCCTATTATCAATTCAAACGATGACAAATATGTTTTTTTGTAAAATTTTGATTAGGTATATTATTTTCATAAAACTAGTTTAAAAAGACGTTATTTTGAAAAATATTCCGCAAAACGCAGTACCCAACGTTCCGCACGCGTCAGTAACCGTTGCTCACAGCGTCGGAACGAGTCGTACGGGCAGCGCTGGCCCTTATCAACGGCTACGCCCCCCACAACCCTAGCCATCCCCCGCTCGCACGTCCGCCTCCTTTGTTTCTTCTGGCGCCGCCTCGCGCTCACCTCGCGAGAATTCAAACCACCGCCCCCGCGAGCGCGATGGCCCGCACGAAGCACCCGGCCGCGAGGAAATCGAAGCCGCAGCCCAAGAAGCAGCTCCAGTTCGAGCGCTCTCCGCGCCGGAGGGCGCCGCCGCCGCCGCAGCAGTCAGGTCAGTCCCCCCCAGCCTGCCTTCCGAGCGAATTCCGCCGCCGCTTTCCTGGCCCACCCGGGATGCTAAGTTTCTCGGTGCGTGTGGACCTGAGGGCGCTAGGTCCAGTTGTTTCCTTTATCGTGTCGTTTCCTCTCACTGTTGCTCCAAGTAGTGATTTTTATGCTTCTCCCGGTTATTAGTTCTTGGCGATTTGGGATGATTTTGCAGTTTTTCTTTAGTTTCTTGGTGCAGTTAGCTTCTCTTGTAGAAAGATGCTGGCAAATGTGTCATACGGAGGTCTTGGTTTTGGAGTCGCTCTCTTCTTGTTTGCTGTTCGTTCGTTTTGTGATTCACTTTAAGATGTGTTCTTGGAGAAGCAGAGACTCCTGGGAGGCAACAGAAGAAGCCACACCGATTCCGGCCAGGCACGGTAGCGCTGCGGGAGATTAGGAGGTTCCAGAAATCCACCGAACTTCTTATCCCATTTGCACCCTTCGTCCGTCTGGTGGGTACCTTTGGCTTGTTCTCCTATGTCAAAGATTTACTGTGCAGACTTGTGATTGAAGCTTTTCTTGCTGATAAATTATCAGGTTAGGGAGATCACTGACTTCTACTCAAAGGATGTGTCGCGCTGGACTCCTCAAGCGCTCGTTGCATTGCAAGAGGTCAATGCTAAAACTTGTCTTGTGTTATTGTACCTGTTGTCTTGATTAGAGAACTCTAATGCACATTGATTCAAGATCCGATAAACCGTCAATTATTGGACAGATATGGTCAGGTATTAATTCAGAATTTCATATTGCTAGATTAATCAGCATTGATGTAAAAGGGGAATGAATTGTCTTGTGTAGCTTTTGTTTCTATCAACATGCTCGTTATTGGTGATTGATGACCGAAGTCTGAAATGTGGTGACTTAACAAAGGAGCTCAATTGTCTTTAGTGTGTTTTGCTTGTTGGTCCAAGATGTACACTGTGTCTTGCAACATGATCGTGCTGCTCATACTTAACTTAATGCTATTTAAATTCCATTCTTCTTTTATAATGGAGGGTGTAATCGAGAAGTGAGGAACAGAGGAAGAGGCGGTGACCAGTGTGCCTGTGAATTGTGGTGCAGGAAGAGGAAATCTCGTGCAATCCGGAAAATTGAATTTTGTCATATGATGGTTTATGAATCGGAGTGCCAAATGATTATCTTTATCCAGTAAAAAAATGTAATACAAGTCTACAACCATTCTAGTTTATTGTGCATTACAAGATTGTTATTATGCAATATACTTAATTCAGTCACCTCTTACAAGAACATAGAATTGACTTTTTTGCGACTCATGAAATAAGTTGACGTGTTACTTGTACTTTTAATAATCTTCACATGTATTTGCTTCAAATTTTCGTATAATTTTTCCTCTCCCTATGCAGGCAGCCGAGTATCACTTAGTAGACTTATTCGAAGTGGCAAATCTCTGTGCCATCCATGCAAAGCGTGTTACCATCAGTAAGTTGTCATTGACCAAACACTTCTATTCTTTTCCTTTGCATTATTATGCTAAATGGAAACATGCCACAGTTATAAAAGCATTCCAATTGCAGGAATTTTTCAAACACGTGTGCTTATAGTTGAGGTGCTATCTAGTTTGATGTTCTTAGAAGTGGCCAAATTTCTAATGATTAATCACGACAAGATTTAATTAGTTTGTGCAAATCTACGATTCTCAAATATCAATAGGACATCGTGTTTTTTATTCTGAATGAACATGTCAAACAAACAGTACATATATTAACAATTATGGCTTGCGAATGGACCGGAATTTGCTAGTGCTGAAGAAGTTAGTTCAGTCTCATTTAGATACCAAAGGTGGTCAGTGTAGGAGAAAACGCAAGGATCTAGGTTTGACTTACCTGTTTATTTCTTATCTTAGGGATAGAAACATGAATCAAAGCAGAGAATTTTTAATTCTAAAGTATGCTGTTTTTTATTCTCTTGAAAGCTTCGCAACAAGTAGAAGGCATTGGAAGCATCATCATTCTTGTGGTCTGTACCATAACACATAGATGTTTTAACTTCAGAGGTGACATCATATATATCTCTTAAAATGATGCTCCTGGACTAAAGCAACTGTTTTTTTAATCAAATAATTACTTAGAATAAGGTAAAGAAAATACACTAACAGTTCAGCCTATTCCGTTTGCCTGACATTTTTTTGCCACAGTGCAAAAGGACATACAACTTGCAAGGCGTATTGGGGGCCGAAGACCATGGTGATAGACTAATGAAAGATGTGTTTGTGAATCTGCAATATGATTGACGATGTGAATTCTGTATCCTTGGTCTTTGACATCTTAGGAAGCAGTGTAGATTTATCTTCACTTAGGTAACTGCTTATTTTCAGTCTATGACTCATTTGTAAGGCAAGTATTTCAGCTTTCGCTCTGTTTCTACTGGTCTAATTTAGATTTCGGCAAGCAAATAGTCTCAAGGACATGGATTATGAGATGTAACCCTGAAATTGATGTGAACTCGTCATATTAATTGCATGGGAATTTGTTACGGGTGTTGTTCCCACCTGTTAGCTGACCTTAATCTACGAGGCAACAATGGGAGGGTGCTTTTCGAATCAACTATCATTGTGGATTTAGGTTAATTTGTTACCTCATCGTGTTGATTGAAGAATCCTATGCACAAGGTAGCTGCAGCAAAGCTGGTCGTCATCCACCTTAATATCGGTTTAGTGCTTGTGTTGTTTCATCTTCAACCTTGTGTTGGTTCCCGCAAGTCTCTACATTAAAGGAACAGGTGGTATTCTAAAATAGCATCTTACTCCCATAGACGGGAATTACCTCCCAGTCTTTGAAATCTTTTCTTTATCAAAGCAGTCATGATCATTTGTTGTTATGAGTTTGGTTCAAGTTAAGGCACCACAGAAAAGTACGATGGGAAAAGGGAAAACAAAGGTTACTACTTACTTGTATCAAGAAGTTTCAAAAATAAAAAGGGTTACTATCACATTGAACCCAAGCTACAAAATAAAGACAAAAGCTGCCTTACAAAATAAAGAGAAACGAAATAAGACTAGGATAGTTTCATGAGCCATGAGTTTCAAGGAAAGTTATCAAATATCAATAGGACATCGTGTTTTTTATTCTAAATGAACATGTCAAACAAACAGTACATACATTAACAATTATGGCTTGCGAATGGACCGGAATTTAGATACCAAAGGTGGTCAGTGTAGGAGAAAACGCAAAGATCTGGGTTTGACTTACTTGTTTATTTCTTATCTTAGGGATAGAAACATGAATCAAAGCAGAGAATTTTTAACTGTAAAGTATGCTGTTTTTTATTCTCTTGAAAGCTTCGCAACATGTAGAAGGCATTAGAAGCATCATCATTCTTGTGGTCTGTACCATAACACATAGATGTTTTAGCTTCAGAGGTGACATCATATATATCTCTTAAAATGATGCTCCTGGACTAAAGCAACTGTTTTTTTAACCAAATAATTACTTAGAATAAGGTAAAGATACACTAACAGTTGAGCCTGTTCCGTTTGCCTGACATTTTTTTGCTGTAGTGCAAAAGGACATACAACTTGCAAGGCATATTAGGGGCCGAAGACCATGGTGATAGACTAGTGAAAGATGTGTTTGTGAATCTGCAATATGATTGATGATGTGAAATCTGTATCCTTGGTCTTGACATCTTAGGAAGCAGTGTAGATTTATCTTCACTTAGGGAACAGCTTATTTTCAGTCTATGACTCATTTGTAAGGCAAGTATTTCAGCTTTCGCTCTATTTCTACTGGTCTATTTTAGATTTCAGCAAACAAACAGTCCCAAGGACATGGATTATGAGATGTAACCCTGAAATTGCTGTGAACTCGTCATATTAATTGCATGGAATTTGTTACGGATGCTGTTCCCACCTGTTAGCAGACCTTAATCTACGAGGCAACAATGGGAGGGTGCTTTTCGAATCAACTGTCATTGTGGATTTAGGTTAATTTGTTACCTCATCGTGTTGATTGAAGAATCCTATGCTCAAGCTAACTGCAGCAAAGCTGGTCGTCATCCACCTTAATATTGGTTGAGTGCTTGTGCTGTTTCATCTTCAACCTTGTGTTGGTTCCTGCAAGCCTATACATTGAAGGAACAGGTGGTATTCTAAAATAGCGCCTTACTCCCATAGATGGGAATTACCTCCCAGTCTCTGAAATCTTTTCTTTATCAAAGCAGTCATGATCATTTGTTGTTATGAGTTTGGTTCAAGTCAAGGCACCACAAAAAAGTATGATGGGAAAGGGGAAGACAAAGGTTACTACTTAGTACTATCAGAAGTTTCAAAAGTAAAAAGGGTTACTATCACATTGAACCCATGCTACAAAATAAAGACAAAAGCTGCCTTACAAAATAAAGAGAAACGAAATAGACTAGGTTAGTGTCATGAGCCATGAGTTTCAAGGGAAGTTATCAAAAACCTCCAATGGTAGCAGAATTAAGAGGGAAAAAAATAGGGAATTTTTCCTCTCTGGCTACTTTTCTAATTTGCAATCAGCTACCAATGATGAGTCAGGCCTGAAAAGACAGAAAATTGATGATCTGCCCTATTTTACATTGGCATTTGATAGAATGCCCCTAACTAGATTTTCTCCTTGATAAATTGCCCCATTTGGAATTTGCAATCCATTTTGCTCTCTTTTTCATTTATATGCTATAGGAAAAGACTGAAATGCCCTTGCTCTCTCTGCTAACTTAGCCAAGCGCCCAGGTCAGACATAGCTGGGGAGTCAGATGTTGGTTCCAACCAGGGCACTCCTAGACACCCCTTGCTTCATGTTCACAAATATCTCCTTCGACAGCCTTTTTTGCTAGGTCCCCGTTTGGTTCTCTGTAGCACAATTCTGTAAGTTGTTTCAGTGGTCTGGCACTTTGGTAGTCATGTTTGAGTTAAAATCTAACATTATGCTTTAGTGGAATCATGTTAGATAATAGCAAAATGAGATTGAAAAAGGATAGAAAAAGCAACACAACTGCACATCTGACCAGATCTTTTCGATGTTTCAGAATTATGTACTTTGCAAAAAAATTATTAGCATAGCCTCATGCCAACAGCACTATTATGCCTTAGATGTGCTGAAACTAGCATTTAGGTGACAGACATAAACCAGTCACATAATTTTCAGACCCATGTTCAAACACAAATGGAGCAAGCAGTGCAACAAAGAAGTTAGTTGATTTTCAACTCCAAACGAGTAGAATATATTGGGAAGCCTCTTGATGATTAAGAAGCTAGTTAATTCTGACTCCAAAAAGAGAACATCCACTTGTACCTAGCTAAACATAATAGTATAGTAAACCACTACAGGAAGTATTGAGTTTATAGAGAAGTATCTCAGGCACACAAAGCTTGACATAATTCTTAGCAAAAAAGCAGAGCCACTCGAACTGCAATCTAGGTTGTATAACACTAGACTTCTTCTTAGAAGTCAACTTTTTGGCTGGCTTCTTGTTCTAGGTGAAGGAGTGGTTTGGCTAGACCGAGTACCGGCAGTGGATGATCCTCGTCCCAATGGCAATGCCAATTGCCCGTGAAAATAGCGGGGTAAGCATGCAGTTATAATCATAAAAATGTTAAAAGAAAAGATTTGTAATTTTTTGACCTCCTAGTTACTGGTCCTAGACTTTCTTGCAGATGGGGAGGTAGGTTGAGCCTAAGCCTTGGAGGTGTAGAGAGTGCTAAGTTGGACTGAGCACCTGCAACTTCAGTTCTTGCTACATTCTTTCTTACCTTCATTTTCCTGGCTATCAACAACATCTAAGTTGCGTAGTTTGTGGTTAGCATCATTATGCAAATGGAAGGAAAATCTTTGAGCTAGCAAATACAATTTGAGGATTTTATGTTGAAGCATGCCTATTTTTCAAAGAAAATTTGAATAAACATCGATCTTCCCTATATGTTGGCATCTGAGTAAAAAATCTTAAAACAGGAAGCCAAATAAGTTGATAAACTCTACAATAAAGATAGTATTGACTTTTGTGACATGCTTATAGTTAGCCACATCCAAATGTCATCAACCTGCATGATGTGTATGAAGATGTGCATGGTGTGCACCTTGTTCTTGAGCTCTGCTCTGGTGGTGAGCTGTTCGATAGGATCATGGGACGTGACCGGTATTCAGAGTTCGATGCAACCACTGTCATTCGCCAGATTGCTAGTGGGTTGGAGGCACTTCATAAGGTGAACATCATACACAGAGACTTGAAGCCAGAGAATTGCCAGTTCTTGGACAAAAATGACGATTCCACATTGAAGATCATGGATTTTGGTTTGAGTTCTGTAGAAGATTTCAGTGACCCAATTGTGGCGCTGTTTGGATCCATAGATTATGTTTCACCAGAAGCACTCTCAAGACAACAGGTTTCAGCTGCAAGTGATATGTGGTCTGTTGGGGTAATTTTGTATATTCTTTTATCTGGGTACGTTGGTCACCCTTTCTCGTAATAATCTCCTTGGCTTGGTTTATTCTTTATAATTTGAAGGCTTTTAATTTGTGTGCTTCAGATGCCCACCGTTTCATGCTGCAACTAACCGAGAAAAGCAACAAAGGATCATGCAAGTAAGTCTTCCTCTGAACTAACGTCTGGACAAAATTTTGTTTCGATGGTGTTCATTATGGTTTGAAATTCTCTTGTGATTCATATTTCCATATTTCCACCTTTGGAGCATTTCTACAACCAGATCTGACAATATCGATTTGTAGTGGCAAAAAGAGTTAAGTCAATTTCTCTAGAAGTATCTTTGCATTTGCAGAAGAAACAGAACCTTCGGGGTCATGAATTTAATGCTGTTGAGACATATTTCCTTATGATCCCAGGAGACTGTCTGCCATATGCTCTTCCAATCTAAATTATGCGTGGGACATTTGATTCACTCTGTATGTCAGCATGAGTGTCAATCTTCTCTCAGCTGGTTTGGAGCAATTGACCTTGCATAGTACAGAAACAAGCCTGCCAATCATTGCTAAACTGCCTTCTTTTGGTGGTTGTTGGCACTCGAATTTCGATTTGTCTTATCCTTTGTCCAGTTCCGATGGGCAAGTTTCCTTGATGTCAAATCAGTAGCTAACTATGCCTTCCTTTTACCTCAAAGGGTGTTAAAAAAATGTTTTCTTCTATGCCAGCCACTAGAATTGAACATGATTTTACTCAGAAAAACACCGAAATATGAATCAGGGTGGATGTGAAGATAGATGGAGATTGTGCCATAAGCCATTCATAAAAGCCCTTTGTTTCTGAAGAAATAAGGGTTAAAAAATCAATAGGGTACCTTTGGACAACTTGATTACTTGAGGGTATAAGATGCTCCTAATTGTTTCCTCGCATTAGTCGGGTTTTACTCTAATGCCGTATGCTTGCTGTGCTCCTTTCAGGGTGAATTCAGTTTTCAGGACCATACATGGAAAACAATATCTTCATCAGCCAAAGATTTGATTTCCAGTCTTCTTTCTGTCGAAACTTACAAAAGGCCCACTGCAAGTGATGTCTGTGTCGTGCTCCGTTTTCTGGATCTTCCTATTTGACTTGATATTAGTTGATATTACTGTACTTAACTTGGAAAATATTTATGATTACAAACCAGCTTTTGAGGCATTCTTGGGTGATAGGAGACTGCGCCAAGCAAGATCGCATGAACGCAGATGTCGTCTCAAAACTACAGAGCTTCAATGCTAGAAGGAAATTGCGGGCAGCAGCAATAGCCAGCGTCCTAAGCAGCAAAGTGGCGTTGAGAACAAAAGGACTGAGGAACCTTTTAGGAACCCATGACCTTACCTCCGAGGAGCTAGATAATCTGTGGCTTCATTTTGCTCGAATGTGTGTATCTGGACTTATCTGATTTTTTTATATATTATTATTGCTTGAACTTTGGTACTAGCATTTCTCAGTTAGTGCTAATATGAACACTGTAGTGTTCAAAATGTTGGTAATTTCCATTTATTCTCTCAAAAATCGATCTTAAATGTCAAAGAAGTCTCGATTTTGCAAGACAAGTGCATGTCAATTATTCCCTAATGCTGAATGAGATAATAATTTATTATTATGTTGCTTCTATCTTATATCAAGCTTTGCTATTTTCAGAAGCTAGTTAAGATTTGTGCTATGAGGAACTTCATACAGAATTGACATTTAAAGGATATAAGAACAGATCGGAGTAGCATTTCTTTTCTTTCCCTTCAAAGATTCAATAGTTCCAGTCCCGGCAAAAGTTGCATAGTTCTGGAATCTTTACATATGATACCTGACTAGTCATGTGCCCGTGCGTTGCAACGAAAACTTAATTTGCGATAAAAAATTTCTTTGCGACAAAAGTCAAGTAAAACTCATGCAGACACTACAGGACTTTTAGAAAACAACACGATCGTTTTCTTTCGTGTTCTATTAGTTGGTGCCATTGAACTGACATCGACATTCAGATGTTACAAAACCTTAAAAAATATTTTCTTTAATGGTGATCGTGGTGAGAAATTACACGGGATCCACGATGCTCGATAACTGACATGTGGGACAAAGGATTTGTGAGACTATGTTGCCATTAATGTGACTGGAAAAAAAGGAAAGAGTAGTATGGTTGAAGTAGTGAGAGTGAAGAACAGACAACCGCTACTAACTCCTAATTAGAAGTAGTAGATAGTATGGTGCCCATGCATTGCAGCATGATCCTAAAAGAGATGTACATATCGTGAAACATGATCCAAAAAATTCTCTTATTCACATATCAAGCATACTATGTATGTACATATTTAATAGTAATGTAGTTAAAGTTTCATGTCCAACGTGAATACAGAGAAAACCTTTGCAACGGCATCGAAAGTCATTCCAAGGTTGATAGTTGTCAGCGTACTATACGCTAGGGTACCCTCTCCACCGCACAAAGTACAATCCGCGTGGCGGCCTAGCAATCGTGCGGGCAATCACGGCTCGCCGGCCAGGCGTCGGTCCACGTGGCGCCAATGCGGCGGTGGGCGAAGCACACCGCCGCCCGGCGCCCGGCTACGTGGCGGCTCGGCACCCGGCGGCGATCACGGCCACGGCCAAAGCGTCGGTCCACGTGGCGCCCGACGAGCAGCGGGCGAAAGCACGCCGCCGCCGGCGCCCGGCTACGTGGCGGCTCGGCAATCGGGCGGCGATCACGGTCCCGGCCAGCGTCGGTCCACGTGGCGCCCGGCGGCGGGGCGAAAGCACGCCTCGCCGCCGGCGCCCGATCCACGTGGTGGGTGGCGGCAATTGGCGGACGCCTGCCGCAGGCAAAGAGGTGGAGCGCGGTGGCCGCCTCGAAGGCTCCTTCCACTACCGTACCATGTCGAACAGCGAGTTCGCCATAGCGAGCTTATCACCGCAAGGGTTTACGCAACAAGCCCATTCCTCGACACCTCTCACCTACCGTCAAAAGGGGTCCCATCCGTGGACCGCAAAGGCACGCGTAAGCATTTAATGAGGTTGGAGGAACGGGATAGCACAGGAAGGAGTAGTAAATGTATAAGGATCAGCATGATGACTCCCCTTTTACCTACTCCCGTTAGCCTGGCCTATATAAGGGCCTCCGGTGCATGGGAAAAGAAGAGGGCATTCGAGAGAAAAGAACTTGTACCCCAAGAGCTTTGTACTAGTTTCTGCATTCTCTAAGCAATCTAGCGAGAAGTAAGGCTATTACCCGAGCCAAAGGGGCTGAACTCGGGTAAAAATCTCTTGTTCATCCGTAGTTCATGGACGCTTAATCTTTCAGCGTAGAGTCCTAGGGCTTTCGCCCTCTAGGTTTAGCCACCAAGAAGACGCCTCCTTCCGAACAAAACCCGGCTGCATCCTCCGGCTGTCGAGCGGAATACGCCGATAGGGCGCGCTGTAGGGTGCTAGTGGTTGGCTTTTTCCGCTAACTCCCCGGCGGACTTGGCGTCATAGTCAGCGAGCTCGCGCGTCCGAAGATGGCGGATCTCGGCATCGAAAATCGCGAGGGCGAAGCGGCGACCACGCACACTCCGGTCATCGCGCGGTTGAGGGACCGTCTCACCCCGCCGCAAGGCGGCTTCTGTTCCTTGGAGGCCGAGGAGCAGCCGCGTCGCCGCAGGTGGCCATGGAGGCGCCACCTCGCCGAACTTGCACGCCGCTCGTGTTTTTCTCGACCACCACGGTGGAGTTCGTGGGATTCTCCGCCACCTCAGGTGGCGTGAGCATTGCTGGTCTCGTGGATGCGGCCCAGCTCCGGGTGGGGCTCCCTGGCCAGTCCGGCGTCGAGCGTTCCTTGGCGCCTAAGGCGCATGCAGGGCGCTCCCAGGCCTCCAGCCGCCCCAACGAGAAGGGCCCTGGCCAGGAGGGCCGGGGCCAAAGAAAGGGCGTGCAAAATCCCGGTCCCGGTTCCTCGAGGAACCGTGGGGACCTCCGCTCTCATCTGACGAGAGCGCCGCGGCCTGGCGATGACCTCATGATGCTGCCGCGCCACCGGACCAAGAACGCCGCCAGTAGCGGGTGGCGCTCGACGACGAGAGTCCTCCCCATGGCTCTCATTCTCGGACTAAGGAGGAGGTTCACTCCTCCGACTCTTTAAAGAGCCGGGCCTCGCGCTCCCATGCGCGGTCTCCGGACCGGGCTTCTGATGAGCGGCTCGGCTCCCTCTACGGCGTCGGGTGCCAGGCCTTCTCCGGCCAAGGTCATGCCCGCGGGTTCTGGCCGAGACAGTTTCGCCCGGCGGCCATAGAAAAGTATGACGGCACCACCAACCCGGAGGAGTTCCTCCAAATCTACACGACGATGGTGCGGGCAGCTGGCGGATCTGAAAAGGTCATGGCCAACTACCTCCCAACAGCCTTGACGGGCTCCGCCCGTTCCTGGTTGCTAAATCTCCCCCGAGGATCGGTGCACTCGTGGGGAAAGTTGTGCGACCTCTTCGTCGCCAATTTCCAGGGCTCCTTTGCATAGCCCGGCGTGGAGGACGACCTTCACGCTCTGGAACAAGAGAAGGGGGAGTCGCTTCGCGACTTCATTCGGCGGTTCTGCCACTGCCGCAACACAATCCCCCACATCTCCGAACAATCGGTCGTCATCGCCTTCAGGAGAGGCGTACGCGACCGCAAGATGAAGGAGAAGATGGCTACCCGTACCATCAACTCCACCTCCGAGCTCTTCTCCCTCGCACATAAGTATGCGCGGGCCGCAAAGGCCAGGGGGCCAGCGCCTGGCTCCAAAGGTGGCCATGGCAAGGATGAGGCCGGGACCTCGAAGGGTTCCGGCCGCTCAAGCAAGAAGGCGCGGAAGCGCGAGGCGGGTGAGACCAGGCAGGTCTTGGCCGCCGAGCGCGACGAGCGCGACGACGAAGAAGATCCCGCGCCTCAGAAGCGCAACCGCCGTGAGCGGCGTGATGACCGTCGTGTCCGGCGTGGCGATCGCCGTGATCGGCGCGACGACCGCCGCGGTCGTGGGAACGACCACCGCGATCAAAAGGAGGGCGAGCCCTACTGCCCAATACATAAAACCAATACCCATGACCTAGACAACTGTCGGGTCGTGGGCAGGATGGTGGAGAAGCGGCTCAAGGAGCGCCGCCCTGAGGATGATCAAGATGAAGATCCCGCCCATCGGCTTTTCGCCAGCGGATCACATCGTGGCGTACATCCATGGTGGTTCATCCACCATTCCTCAACGCCGCCACAAGCGGTGAAAAGGGAGGTGTGCGCCACGACGCCGAGCTCGAGGACGGGTCGAACCTTTGAAATGGTCGAGCAAGCGATCACCTTCGGCGGGCCGACCACCTGAGGGCACCCGACCTAGGGCATCTCCGTCGTGGTAGCACCCACGGTCCGGAATGTGCGGGTGCGGCGCCGATGGACGGAGGCAGCTCCATCAACCTCTGTCGCGTCAAGATTCATGGCGCCGCAGATCCCGCGACAGGATCTGCGCCCGACCCTGTCGTTCTTCGGGGTAGCCCCAGATGCGGGCTTGCTCCCCTTGGGTCAAGTTTGCCTCCCCGTCACTTTCGGGGGAAAGGATAACTACCGCACCGAGATGGTGGATTTCGAGGTCGCCGATTTCGACCACTCATATAACGCCTTGCTTGGCCGACCGGCGTTGGTCAAATTCATGGCGGTTACCCACTATGCTTACATGATGGTGAAGATGCCGGGGCCCGGCCCCATTGTCATCAACGTGGATAGGTCGGAGGTCTGTGCCGCCACAACAGCTTGGGATCCGCCGGTGCCACTTTGCGCGGCCGCACCGACGCCACTTCCTCGAGCCCCTCGGGCCGGACCAGTGCTTCACCGGCTCCGCCGGTGAGGTAAAGGTGGTCGCATCGAGCGGGGCGAACTCCGAAGATCCGTCAACATTGGCGCCAACCTCGGCGCCAAATAGGAAGACGCGCTCGCCACCTTCCTCCATCAAGCGTGACGTGTTCGCCGGCAACCGTCCGACATGACCGGGTCCCCGAGGTGATCGAGCACCGACGGCAACGCCCGACGCGCGCCTAATCCGGCAGAAGGTCCGGAGGCAGCACGGAGCGGCAGGACGCCATTCGAGAGGAGATAGAGAAGCTGGCCGAGCGGAATAGTCGAAGTCTCTCATCCCGAGTGGCTCGCCAACCCGTGCTCGTCAAGAAATCCAACGGAGGTGGCACATGTGTGTCGACTTCACCGACCTCAACAAGGCTGCCTGGGATCCTTATCCTCCGGCGGGTCGACCTCATCATAGACTCCACTACCGAGTGTGAATTGTCGTGTTTTTGGATGCGTACTCTGGGTACCATCAGATTAGCATGGCACTAGAAGATGAAGAGAAGACCGCTTTTGTAACCCCTATGGGAGTCTACTGTTATGTAAGGATGGCTTTTGGTTTAAAGAATGCTGGTTCCACTTACCAACGTGCCATGCACATTACCTTCCGCCCCCAGATAGGGCGAAATCTAGAAGTATACGTTGATGATTTAGTCGTGAAGATTAAAAAGAGTGAAGAACTGATCCAGGACCTGGAGGAGACCTTTGCTAACCTCCTAAGAATTGCTCAAGCTCAACCCAAAAAAATGCGTGTTCGGTGTGCCCTCCGGCAAGTTGCTGGGTTTCCTGGTGTCCAGCCGGGGCATCGAGGCCAATCCTGACAAGATAGCGGCCATTGAGCACATGAAGCCGCCAGTGCGACTCAAGCAAGTTCAATGCCTAGCTGGTCGCCTGGCCTCCCTGGGGCGATTAATTGCCCACTTGGGAGAACGAAGCCTGCCTCTGTTCAAGTTGCTAAAGAAGACTAACCATTTTGAATGGACAGAGGAAGCTCAGAAGGCATTTGAAGACCTGAAGCAGTACCTCTCCTCTCCCGGTCTTTGGTTTCCCCAGCCGGTGAGCCTTTGCTTCTGTATATCGCTGCCACCCCTGAGGTGGTAAGCGCAGTGTTGGTTGCGGAGAGGGAAGGCGTCCAGAAGCCGGTTTACTACATCAGTAAGGTATTACATGAAGCAGAAACTCGGTATCCTCAAGCTCAGAAGATGCTGTATGCGGTCCTGGTTGCGTCCAGAAAGCTGCGGCACTATTTTCAGGGGCGAGAAATCACCGTCGTCACGGCCTACCCCTTGCGGGAAATCCTCCACAATCGTGAAGCCGAAGGCCGCATTGCTAAATGGTCGGTGGAGCTGGGGGAATTCAACATCAAATTCGTGCCCCGCACCGCTATCAAGAGTCAAAAGTTGGCGGAGTTCGTCGCCGAGTGGACTCCCGCCACTCCTGAAGCTGAAGAAGCACCCGTGCCTTCCCCCTGGACGTTATTCTTTGATGGATCCTTCAGGCTGGAAGGCGCGGGGGCTGGGGTTGTCCTGGTCTCCCCGACCGGTGATACCCTCCAGTACGTGGTCGCCCTCGAATTCAAGGCCACCAACAACATTGCTGAATATGAAGGTCTGTGGCGGTCAGCAGCGCACGCTTCGGCGTTGGGCATCAGGCGTCTCCAAGTCAAGGGAGACTCCCTACTGGTCATTAATCAAGCACGAAAGGAGTTCCAATGTTCCGACCCCACCATGGCGGCGTACCTGGCAGAGGTCTGAAGAATGGAGCGTCATTTTGAAGGTCTGGGGTATACTCATGTCCTTCGCGCGTGACAATCACCTTGCGGACGGGCTGTCCCGGTTGATCCTCAAGGGCTCTGTTCGGCCGGGTCTTTGAAGAAAGACTACCGCGACCGTCTATCGCAGCCCACGATTCAGGTGGGGATGATGGTGTCGCTGTCGCGGCCCCCGGTCCAGGTGGGGACGACGGCAAGGCTGTCGCGGCCTCCGGCTCAGGTGGGGAAGGCGGTGCCTTCACACGGCCTCCAATTCGGGGAGGAAAGGCAACGTGTTCGCCAAATTTCGTGTCCGGAGGAAGACGGCCAGTCTTCTGCCGAGGCAGACACCGAAAAGCTCGGCCAATGAGTACCCAGGCGAGCACCGAGTGGTCGCCACCCTTGGGCAGGAAGATCGATGGATGGACCCTATCCTGGCCTTCCTGCGTGACCAAGTGATCCCCGACGATGATGCCTCAGCTGAGAAGATTGCACGTAAGGCCAAGTGCTATACTCTGGTAGGTGGGGACCTATATCGCCAGAGCCGAAACGGAGTTCTACTGAAGTGCATCACTCGGGAAGAGGGGGGCAGCCTGCTCTCTGATATCCACGGAGGCGTGTGCGGGAGCCATATGTCCGGCCGAACTCTAGTCGGCAAGGCGTTTCGCCAAGGATTTTATTGGCCCACCGCCCTCCAGGATGCTTGCGAGCTGGTGAGGACGTGCGAAGCTTGTCAGTTCTTCGCCAGGCAAACCCACCGACCAGCCCAAGCTCTGCAAACCATTCCGCTCTCCTGGCCGTTCGCGGTCTGGGGGCTGGATATCCTGGGTCCGTTCCCGCGGGCCACAGGGGGCTTCACCCACCTCTTTGTCGCTATCGACAAGTTCACCAAGTGGGTCGAGGCCGAGGCAGTGCGGGCCATCACGGCCGCCGCCGTTAAGTTCATGCGCGGGATCTTCACCCGCTTTGGAGTCGCCAATCGCATCATCACCGACAACGGCACCCAGTTCACCAGCGCGGCTTTTCTGGAATTCTGTGAAGAAATGGGCACCAAGGTGTGTTTCGCTTCGGTGGCCCATCCCATGAGCAATGGTCAAGCGGAACGCGCCAACGCTACTGGTATCAAGGGCCCAAGACAAGGGCGTTTGATCGACTCCACAAGCGGGGTGCAAGATGGACGGAAGAACTCCCGGCTGTGCTGTGGTCGCTCCGCACCACGCCCAGCCGTGCGACCGGCGAGACACCCTTCTTTTTGGTGTATGGCGCCGAAGCTGTTCTCCCCTCCGAGCTGTCGCTCGGCTCTCCGCGCGTCTCCGCTTTCAATGAAGAGGACCAAGAAGATCTCCGGCGAGAAGAGGTTAACCTCCTGGAGGAAGTGCGGGATCGGGCCGCCTTGCGCCGCCTGCTATCGACAAAAGCTCAGCGATACCACGCCACCCGGTCTCTGAGAAACATGGCGATGGGTGACCTGGTCTTCATAAAATTCAGACGCATCTTAGGGTTACATAAGCCGTCTCCCGATGGGAGGCCTTCAAGGTGGTCTCAGATCTCGCCCGGCGGTCCGGTTAGCCATCGAGACGGCGAGGAGGCGAACTCCTACAACATTGAGCTATCTGCGAAAGTTCTATCCTTAAGGGAATTGTAAGTACCAATGACTTGCTCCGTCGGCCTCGAGGTCGTCCCTCTCCCATACCGGTCGTCACGGTCTTGGCGATCGGTGAGGTTGCTTCAGAAAGCTTTTTGCTTCACCATTACTGCTCCTCTTTGTTGTGCTTTGAGTGACAATTATGCGCATGTATGTCGCTGGTTCTGCGCGTTTGCTAATTCCTTCGTGAAATCCATGGCGATCCTCGGCGTCTGTGTACACTTAGCCCGGGCGACTGGGGGCAGGCCGGGTACGGTGCTCAGACGCGGCTCGCACACCTCGGGTTGGCTCTCTGAAGCACCGCTGGTCGTCACCGCGAGCACCGTCGGCCTGATGCCACCCTCGGAAAACTCGCTGCTTTGGCACACGGCGCCGCGGCTCGATTTCCTGGCAGTTCACAAGGACCTAGAATCCAAACGAGGCGAGCCAGGACACTTCATGCTGGGATTTAGAGTGTTTTGGGCTTACCTCGCGTATGCCCTTCCGGATGTTTACTCACCTTTCCGGTAGTCATCTGTACGTGCAGGGTAAGGCATAAAAGTGCTGGCTTACTTTCGCGAAAAGCCCCCGCATCTTCGCTGGTCGCCTGATGGCTTGGGGTGCTGATGCTAAGTTCCCAAGTCGCCGCCTCAGCGCTCCAAGTGCTTCGCCAGCGCCAAGTTGGTCGCTCGCCGCCTGATTGGTGGTCGCTCGGCGCTTGAATTGGGGTCGCCGCAGATGACTTGAAATCTGCCGCCAATAGCGCTCAGTTCCTTATCCTGCGGCATATAAAACAAGATAAGCGCTCTATACCGCATTTTTTGGCCATTTCCTTACGATCGTATCCTAAGATGGGTCAAGCTACGCGTGATTGTCGCAAGTGTTGGAAACCAGCGGCTCCCTATGATAAAAGAAGAAGATGTGCTAAAGTGTTAACATCCGGCGAGGCCAAGTCATCGGAGTGTCAGTTAGGCACAGCGCTCCTGCACGGCTCGTACGCCTCGGGTTGGCTCTGCGAAGCACCGCTGGTCGTCTCCGTTGAGTGTTGCTGGCCTAAGTGCACTTCCGAAAACTTACTGTCTCGCCGCGTTACGCCGTGGTACATTCTCGGGCGATCATCAGGGTCTAAGCTCCGGAAGGCCGAAACTTGCGATAATCTCGCGCAGAAACTTGACGCTGGGGCCTTGCTGTGTCCTGCGTTCCTTATTCGACCTAAGGCCATTTTTCGCCTACGTTTTATGTGGTCCGCGTAATGTATGCTTGCGATCGCAATGCACATGAAATCATTTGGCAGGGCTTAGAACCGCTACCCTAATTTAGGCGTTTTTAAAAGCGTTTTGTCTAAGTCGAATGACGGCCATCCAACAGGCAAATGTAATGAATTCAATCATGCAAAAATAAGCAAACACATGAGCAACGATTAAACATCTGACATTCATCCAAAAGTTGTCCAAGGTTTTTCTGGACGCAGGTTCATCGGCAGAAGCAACAAAAAAAGAGAAACAGAAGAAAGCTGCCCGCCTTCACTCCTCGTCCTCGCTGAAGTCAAGTTCATCGTCGGCGCCACCTTCGACGGCCAGAGGAGTGGAGACATCCATGGCCGGCTGCTCCACTGCAACATCGACCACGTGTTCGCCCGGCATTGCACCGCCTCACTTTGAGCCGAGCCGCTCGCGTTTCCTTCAACGCCAGCCGTCACCACCGCCATAGGGTCAAAGGCGGCGTCGCGGTGCGCAAAGAAAGCGGCGTGTAAGTCGCGCCATGATCGCGACTGGCGTCCTTCCGTGGCGGAGCGGCGGCTAAGGCGGCGAGGAGTCTCGAGCGCCTCCGCGGCTGGTTGGTCGCATGAGCAAATTGAAGCGCCGAGTCCTCGAGGGCACGTTAGCGTCACCCCAAGGGTTCGAGCACCTCTTGCTGCTGAACGCCTTCTTCAACATGATCGCGAGGTTGCGCCGCGGCGGAAGGATTCAAGTTCCGAGGTCTTGGCCACCTCGCCCCGCCGCCGTGTCTCGGCCCGTTCCGCCGCACTGCATTGTGGTTGTGTTGGCCTTTCTGCGCCCGCCTCGCGCCGCCCTTTCGCTCGGCTCCACTCGCCACCGAGGCAAAATTGTTGGGCGTCTAGGCACCATGCCCGAGGCGGCGGCAAGAACGGTGCCGATCTTTGCGCGCATGTCGTTTACTGAGTGAAGAGTTCGACGGAGCCTGCCGGGCGGCGATGGCGGCGCTAAAGGCGAACCTCCGGCGGCCGGTGCCGGAGTATCTTCGACCCTTGCGGCGTGGCGGCGGAGGCGCTGGCGAGGCCTCCGCCGTCTCGGTGGCGCCGGGTGTTAGCACCTCGGCGCGTTACGAGGGGCCGCCTCGGTGGCGCCCTCAGCCAGCCGCCATTAGGGCGTGAGGCCACCTGTTGGCGGTGGCTCGGCTCCGTGGCCGAGTTGTCGCGCGCCGCAGATTGTCGGCCACGGAGAGAAGGTACGGTTAGTAAAACTCGGGCAGTCTTTGCGGCAGGCGGCGGCCGGAGGTGAAATCGCGGCGGGGCATCTCGTGCCCCGTCCCTTGAAATACCGCCACGGCCATTTGGCGGTGGCGGTGCTGGTCCGTGGGTCTGCCCTCTTAGGGTCCGAGCCCGTGGTGTCGGCAACGAATGGCCGCTTGCCGCGGCCCGATCGCGATGGCGAGCCGTCCTCGATCACCGGAACACGGGCGGGATCACGGTCGGCCGTGGAGTCCATCGGCGGAAGCGACTGACGATCCGCAGGCGCTCTGCGTGCTCCAGGTCGGCGAGCGGCCGGGCGTCCGGCGAAAAAAGCGTGCGATGGGAACCGGCGAGATCGGTAGCGGCAAGCCACCGACCCGAGTTTGGCTCCTTGAAATTGCCCTCGCTTTCCATGAAGAAAGGGAAAAAGATGGCGGTCGGTTGGTAGGAAGCCGCAGAAAAGCATGTGCTTAAAGGAAACTAGAAGAAGACAAGGACTTACGTCCCGCCACATCTGCGTGTCGGTCGTTGTCGCCGATGTCTCGCCATGAAGGCGACGCTAGCGGCGAAGAGGCTGATCCTCCGGCCGTGTAGTCCGGGCTACCGACCCTCCGTTCGATCCGGCGTCCCGCATCTGCCGACGCGGGTCGCCATTGCGCGAGCTCTGCTGTCTCTTCGGCCGTGAGCTCCGATTCTCAAAGCGTCGCCGCTCGGTGAGGCACCCGAGCGTCGATTCATTGTCATCCCGATGTCTGACCAATCGCCGCGCCATGTCCTCCGATTGGACTGTCTTTGAAGGAATGTAGCGGAGGCCATCCCACCAAGGCGAAATAGCAACTCCCACTACTTCGTGCGTCATTGGTGGCGCGAGAATGAAGAAATGGCGGAAGAGAGGAAGGTTCAAGATCACCCCATGAACATTTCACGAGAGGTGTGCGAAGATGGCGAGGAAGATGATAGAGTTGGGGTGAGATGAAGATGATGGATTTCGTAGAAGTGGAGGACGGTGAGAAAAACTTCGAAAAAGGGTGGAAGAAGGCCGCCATCATGGCCCAGTGTGCGGGGCGATCTCGTCGGAGAGGCACACGGCGTGGCGATCCCGACGATATCGGAAGGTGCCTTCCGCTGCGATGATCCCCATCCGCTTTCCGGCGGTGGCGTCAACAATGAGAGGCCGGAATGGGGTTCACCATGGTGGATCAAGAAGATGAAGAGCTTTGAGAAAAAGAGGCGAAAGAACAAGAAAGCAAAAGTGCGCAAGAAAAGCGTATATGAAACCGCCGTCTGATGCATCTATATATGCGTATTTCCGCGTCGTGATTCGCGAAAAGGCGTAATTATGCGCCGTTTGAGCCCCAAGGAAAATCGCAGGATACGCTACGGAACCGGCGGTCGTACCCGCATGAGTAGTGGCCTCGCCTAAGAGCGCGCTAAGCATTAAGTGCATTAAATGAAGGTTCTAAAAAGGAGTCATAGGCTGCGCTCTAGGGCGGGCAGAGACTCTTGTCGATGTACTATACGCTAGGGTACCCTCTCCACCGCACAAAGTACAATCCGCGTGGCGGCTCGCAATCAGGCGGCGATCACGGCCCGCCACCGAGCGTCGGTCCACGTGGCGCCGGCGAGCAAAGGGCGAAAGCACGCCTGCCCGGCGCCAGCCTACGTGGCGGCTTTGGCAATCGGCGGCGATCACGGCGCACGGCCAGCGTCGGTCCGTGGCGCCCGGCGGCGGTGGCGAAAGACGCCGCCGCCGGCGCCAGCTACGTGGCGGCTTTGCAATCGGCGGCGATCACGGCACCGGCCGGCGTCGGTCCACGTGGCGCCCGGCGAGCAGTGGGCGAAAGCACGCTCGCCGCCCGTGCCCGATCCACGTGGCGGGTGGCGGCGATTGGCGAGGACGCCGCCGCGAGGCAAAGAGGTGGAGCGGTGGCCGCCTCGAAGGCTCCTTCCACTACCGTACCATGTCGAGCAGCGAGCTCGCCATAGCGAGCTTATCACCGCAAGGGTTTCTACAACAAGCCCATTCCTCGACACCTCTCACCTACATCGCAAAAGGGTCCCATCCGTGAACCGCAAAGGCACGATAAGCATTTAATGAGACCGGAGGAACGGACAAAGACAGAAGGAGTAGTAAATGTATAAGGATCAAGATGATGACTCCTTTTACCCACTCCTGCTAGCTTTGGCCTATATAAGGGCTTCCGGGTGCATGGGAAAAGAAGAGGGGCATTCGAGAGAAAAGAACTTGTACCCCAAGAGCTTTGTACTAGTTTCTGCATTCTCTAAGCAATCTAGCGAGAAGTAAGGCTATTACCCGAGCCAAAGGGGCTGAACTCAGGTAAAAATCTCTTGTTCATCCGTAGTTCATGGACGCCTAATCTTTCACGTAGAGTCCCTAGGGCTTTCGCCTCAGAGGTTTAGCCACCGCCAAGACGCCCTCCAACAAAACAAAACCCTCAGATCCTCCGGCTCACTGTCGAGTGAATACGCCGACAATAGTATTATATGTTTCCGTTGCATATAAAATATATAATTAGCCCAAATACGTCGGTCCATCACTTATTGATTAGTTCGTCGAGTTCATTCGCCGCGGTGGCATTACATGGGAGATTTTGAATGAATTCTCTTGATTGATTCTGTGAAAATCTGTCAAAGATATATAGAGTACAAAAGGAATGATTGGCGACTATTAATTACCAAGAATAATCGTGATTTTGCTATAATAATCACCATATTTAGAAAGATATGGTCGGTCAGAATCGAAAAGAATAATTAGCTATAATGACTGACCATTATTAGAGATATGGCGAAGGGTTAGAAAGAACGGACCGCTACCACCAACTGCAAAATTATATTAATAGAGATAGAAATTCCCAATAAAGATAGGAAAAAAACTATGGCGTTTCAAATAAGGAACGTGATCAAGGATTTATCCATTGAATCTCGAGAAACTAATGCTGCTAGCGTCCCTCGAAACTGATCCGATGCCCACGTTCAAGGTAAAGTTTATATGATCGACTTACAATTCCAAATCTTATCACATTTACCCCCTCTAAACGTGAAATCATCACTTTTCTAAATTTATGGTAAACTTTTTTAACAAATCTGATTTTCTTTCTAACATACTTGCAAAAAATAGTTCTATCGTCAACCATAAAAAGCATGACAGATAACACGTGTCACCTAGTATACTTTCGCTCAGACTTGTCAAGCTTTAGGAGCTCGATAGAAGCTTTTACAGTACTAAAATATAATAGATGATATATATTATCTGCTAGCGTTTTCGTGATTAGAGATGAAACTATTTTTAGATTATGTTCGAACGCAACTAGAATTTTTTTTAAAAAAACGACAGCGACTGGCGATGGGTTCCTAAAATGTCACCGCACATTTCGGGGGCCATTTACCAACCGGACCCACTTGCCCGTGACCCTCGCGTTCCCTCACTATATATGCTCCTCCCGTGTGCGACTCCACGGCCTCTCTCTCTCTCTCCCCTTCTCCATTTCTCTCCTCCTGCGATCCCAACCCGAGAAGAGGAGGGGAAGGACGACGCGAGGAGAGCAGGGGAAGGGGTCACCGAGCCGAGCGCCGCACGGGAAGCGTTGCGATCTCGGTAACTATCGCTCGTGCCCATCGATTCTCCGCTAGATCTCAACGATCTCGTCTATCATCCCCTTGTGATCGACGGAAATCGTTCTCCGATCCGATCGGTTCAGCCGCTCGCCTCGATCGGTCGGTTCGTGTGGTGTTTTCTGCGGCGATCTGATCGTCTCCATCTGTGCGATTTTGGTGGATCCGAGGTGTTCGATCTCTACGTTTTGGCTTTAGATTTGCTCGGTGTTTGGAGGATTTGATTCGAGGGATCTGGCGCGTTTGGCTGGTTCCGTTCGATTTAGCTCGGTTTCCACGCGAGTGTTCGCGAATCCGGCGCGATTCCCGCGCCAATTGCTCGCGAATCAGATCCGATTCCGTGCTTTGCGTGTGCCGTCTCGCAGATCTGCGTGCTGCCGGCCTCAGATCTCGTAGATCAAGCTGTGGTGGCGTCGGTTCCGCTGTTACTTTTTTTCCCTTCTAGCGAGGCTGTGTGGATCTATATGAGGCTGAAGCTTTCTGCTTCGTTTCGTTTCAGCGCAGGAGCAGAGATGGGGCTCACGTTCACGAAGTTGTTCAGCCGCCTCTTCGCCAAGAAGGAGATGAGGATCCTCATGGTCGGTCTCGATGCGGCCGGTAAGACCACCATCCTCTACAAGCTCAAGCTCGGCGAGATCGTCACCACCATCCCCACCATCGGTAATCCCCATCCACATACTATGTTATGTGCTGTTACAGTATGTTTTTGTTATGTTGACTAGTGGTAATTTGTAAATGCATATAGCTCGATATCTTGCTGCAGTTTTAGTTTAGGACTGTGTGAGCATAATGATCGTTTACACGTTAAGTTGCACAAGTTTAAGCTCCTTTCGGTTAGAAAGATTGATTGGCATACCTTAATAATAACAGAATGTTTTTTTGTTATGGGGTTAAGTTGTAGCTGATCTCAAGTTGATTCTCTGGCTCATGTGAATCTTAGTTAAGAGTTTGCCTACTACTTGATGCAAAATGGCATGTTTCATTACATTTGTTATTGTATTGAATTAGGTTTGAGATCCTTTAAGTTAGCTTCAAAATAAGCCTAAGCTAAGCTAAACAGGTGTGATTAAAGTAGTCAGGGATCAACCTAATGTTTGGCATCATGCTAGGGTTAATTTGAGAATTGTCCTTCCGAATCCAGTCTGGGTAGGAGGATAGCTTCTTTAAGCCTAAGATATAACTTGTCATCCTGTCATACTGACGTCGCACATTTGTGACTTTGTTTTGTGTTTCACCGAATTTCTTGAGAGTAAACCTATTCACTATGCTGTAATTTTTTTTATTGCTAAACAAACAATCAATTCAAAAATTATAAAGCCTTTTTGGAACGTCGTCTTCTTACAGCTTGATTGGTAACCTAGATTCTACCCAAGACTAATTAATAGAGAAGTGGCTAACTCATGAGCTACAAACCTCTTCATTCCTTAATATTAACAAGATATGTACTCCATGTAAACTGTTCATGTATGTTCATACGCAAAATCTGTGAATATGTTATTTACCTCCATGATGTTACTGTCTACCTACAATGATCAAAACTGCCTATCCTTGAAACTGCAGGGTTTAATGTGGAAACTGTTGAGTACAAGAACATTAGTTTCACTGTGTGGGATGTTGGGGGTCAGGACAAGGTAGGAAAAATTGCTGAAGACAATTTTTCTTTGGTGAAGGTTTTTTGTGCTCATGTACTTTGGTTTTGCCTGTTTCCTGTTTGTAATTTTAAATGGTGAAGGTTTTTTGTGCTCATATACTTTGGTTTTGCCAGTTTCCTGTTTGTAATTTTAAAGTATATAATTTAATATGTGCACAATCGAAAATTGCCCATATGAAATATTATATGTAATGCTTCAGTGTGTGTCAGAAGTTATCTTTATATTGGTATGACCAATTTAAAATATACCCATGGAATTTGAATTTCCTATTAGAAATGTGCCAATATTTTGTTTGAATGGTAGTAACTTCATGATCTTTTTAGTTTTAACCTGTCTTTTGCTTGTGGTCTTAATCTGATGCTTTATGCTTACTTCGTTGAAACAGATCAGGCCCCTGTGGAGGCACTACTTCCAGAACACCCAGGGCCTCATTTTTGTTGTTGACAGCAATGACAGAGAGCGTGTTGTTGAGGCCAGAGATGAGCTCCACCGGATGCTGAATGAGGTATCTTCGCACTGTAATATTGTTTCCTTTCCTTAGCAATCATAAATTGCCCCATGGTTTTTAGATTTTTTCAGTCAGGATTTGCTATTGGTGATACATAGCATGAGAAGCTATATCACCTAGAGGCACAACCTTAGTTCCAAAGATTTTTGAAATTTTTATCCAACAAAACTATTTATCTTACGCTTACGAAAGAATATCCATGCTACCATTAACATGTATCAGTTTGTGTGATGTATTGAATATTGATGGACACTAAAGTTGTATTATGGTGGCAGGATGAGCTGCGTGATGCTGTGCTGCTGGTATTCGCAAACAAACAAGATCTTCCTAACGCCATGAACGCTGCTGAAATCACCGACAAACTCGGCCTGCATTCTCTGCGCCAGCGACACTGGTATGGTTCCTATCATATGGTGAATGTTTATATCCTGTATTCCTGTTGCACAAGACTTTTGAGGATCGATCACTAATAGCAAACATACCTGAAATCAGGAATTATGTTTTAACAATATAGAAAGGAATATAACATGGAACACTTGATAAGTTGATACGTTTTGTGGTGATAACTGATAACACGACCGTTGCATAATAAAATATTCTACTTTAGCACCAAAGCTTCCCCTAAATGAAGTAAAAGCACTCAGTTTACGTTTACATTATTATTCCTGTTGTATTTTTTGTCTTGTTGATAATGACTCAATTTGATTGTTTGTGCTTTGCACTTCTGAAGAGATCGAAATTATTCACATATATATCTTATACTGATTTCAGGTACATCCAGAGCACATGTGCTACCTCTGGTGAGGGATTGTATGAGGGGCTTGACTGGCTTTCCAACAATATTGCAAACAAGGTATGTTAGCTGTATGTGGTTGTGCACATGTGCTTGATTATTTGTTCAAATGAGTTACCATCTGCACATTGACATGTATTTGCCATATCGCTTTAGTCAATATGAAACCCTATTATCATTTTGTGGTTTTAGAATTAGTGCTAATATTCAGCTGCTACATATGATGGCCTAAAACTGATCTGGCCAGTGTTGTATTTTAGAAAATTTGTACCAAGTAAATTTATTTGCTGAGTGCAATTGATTCTTGGAAATACGTTTCCTGCTCATTTTGTTATTGCGTTATTACTTGAGTCGTTTGCTTTTCATGTCACCATATAATTATTTTACCCAAAAATGTTTTTACGCAACTAACCACCTCATTAATTTCTTGAAAATAGGCTTGAAGCATCACGGCAGGGCTTCAATCAAGAAAGATAGACGGATGTTCGAGCGAATACTGCACTGCCTTTTTACGTATCATAAACTATACAGTCATGACAGATAATGTGGGTGTTTTTGACAAGATATAGCTCTCGGTCTTGAGCTAGTTATCAGATTGTTTTCGTGGGTATTAATTGTGCTGTGCGTGTCTGTTTGGTTTTGTCCAAGCTTTACGGTGTCGACTCTGTACTCGCCAGTCTGAGGCCATGTAGTATTGACAGACTTGTCTTGGCATAGCTTCTTGCTACGTAATCTCTGTGGAGCGATCTATTGCGCTTGCTGTTCCAGTTTATACCCGCCTTTTTTCTCCAATCCACTATCCAAACTAGCAATTGTTCCAATCCACTATGGACGATCCCCGGCTCCCCCGCTCAAAGTCATTGACATGTACTTGCTTTCATCTGACATGTTTCGGATTGTTTGGGTAGAAAAATTGCTTTTGGTTTCTGGGCTAAGGTAGAAGTAGTTGGTAACAACTGTAACTTTTTTTGAGATGCTGGCTGATAAATTGGCTTTCTTGGGAGGTGCTTCTGCTGCAACTGGAGGGGGCCAAGGGGCGGAGGCGATCAGGCGATCCAGCAGGCAGGAGGTGGTGGGTTCTCTGGCGATGTGAGTGGGTAGGCAGAGACCGAACGAAGCGGGGAGAGAGAATTGAGTGAGCGAAGCCGTAGCTGAAACATTTACTTAGGCGTTGCAGTTTTTATGGATGCTTTTACTGTACAACCGCTTCTTTGGGTAGAGATGGCAACGGGTATATACCCGGCGGGTATCACCTCCCCGTACCCGTATCCGTGTTAATAAAATTCACCCGCTAAAATACCCATACCCGCATGCGGGTACAAAATTTACCCGCACTGCATGCGCATGCGGAATAACGGGGACCCGACGGGTAACCCATACCCGCATTAATGTGTAGTTAATTTAAGTTTTTTGATTTTTTAACATGTCAACTTGATGATATGTTTCTCATTAATGGTTGATGATTATGTACCCTTGTATCGTGTTGGAGAAATGAAGAAATTTGATGGATGCATGATGAACAAGTTGAACTTGATAACACTCACCTCATCAAGCGAGAAGCGGGTGGATCATACCCACGGGTGAACGGGTACCCCCGTACCCGTACCCGTCATACCCGACGGGTGAAGGTTTTCCCCCATTAAGGTACCCATGGGTATCATTATTAGACCAGATTTGTACCCTAATGGAGTAAATACCCATCGGGTATCGGGTTTCGAGTACCCATTACCATCCCTATCTTTGGGGGAGCTGCAGTTGGAAGCCGAAGCAGAGTCCCTTCATCATGGCATGAAATGATACCGCTGCAAGCACAGTTGCAATTCAGTCACAGCCTCACAGCTTTCTTTAGCTACAAAGCTAGGAGGTTCAACTTTGGGAATTGATTGCTCCTTCCTCTCTTTTTTTTCTTCAAAATTGATCATCTTTTAAACACATTTACAAATCTAGTCATCTTCTTTATCTCAGAAGGTACGGTAAATGACACCTAATGAGCGTGGGAGCGTGCTGTTGCTACGCTATCGGAGCGCAGGAGTGGTGGCGTGTAGCAGTAGGTGTCCCAGCCACGGCCCGTGGGCGAAGAGTGGAGGTGTTACGATCGGACAGCACAGAATGTGTCTTACCGTGGGAAAAATACTAGATCCGTAATTCCTTTCGAAAGGTACCCAATTCGCAGAAAAAAGAAGTGAAACGGAAGCGTGATCAATTGCGACATTGGAGGCACGAGTAGGGCAAACTAGAAAAAATTTCGCGGCGTAACACGTCGCGCGAGTCATTTTTTCATAGAAAAATTTTCTTTTTTTTCGATGATGTTTTATTTTTTTAAATCGGCGAAATAATGAGCGAAACGGTTGAAAGAACACAATTTTTTTCACGGCGTAACATGCCGCACGCGTCGTTTTGCGTAGAAAAATTTTCTTTTTTTTCGACGGTGTTTTATTTTTTAAATCGTCGAGGCGTGCCGTTTTTTTGTAGAAAAAATTTCTTTTTTTTGTGGCGGCGTTTTATTTTTTAAATCGTCGAAATAATGAGCGAAACGGCTGAAAGGACACAATTTTTTTCATGATGTAACACGCCGCGTGTCGTTCGTGAGAAAAAATTCTTTTTTTAGGCGTTTATTTTAAAATCGTCGAAATAATGAGCGGAACGGCTGAAAGAACACAAAATTTTTCGTGGCATAACACTCCGCGCGAACGGAAAAAATAGAGTGATAGAGCTGTAGAAATATCTCTTTCGACAAATTATTTGGAAAATATTGGAGACCGAGCTGGAGAATCGCGGCGGGGAAAAAGTCTAGAGGAAAAAGGGTGAAAAATTAAAACATTTCTTTTTTTTCGACAGTGTTTTATTTTTTAAATTGCCGAAATAATGAGCGAAACGGCTGAAAGAACACTTTTTTTTCACGGTGTAACACGCCGCACGTGTCATTTTTCGTAGAAAAAATTTCTTTTTTTTCTGCGGCGTTTTATTTTTTAAATTGTCGAAATAATGAGCGGAACGGCTGAAAGGACAGAAAATTTTTCGCGGCGTGTTACGCCGCGCGTGCCGTTTTTTCATAGAAAAAATTTCCTTTTTTTTTTACGGCGTTTTATTTTTTAAATCGTCGAAATAATGAGTGAAACGGCTGAAATGACACAATTTTTTCCGCGGCATAACACGCTACGCGTGTTGTTTTTCGTAGAAAAAATTTCTTTTTTTTCGGCGGTATTTTATTTTTTAAATCGTCGAAATAATGAGCGAAACAGCTGAAAGAACACAAAATTTTGCGTGGCGTAACACGCCGCACGAATGGGGAAAAAATTGAGAGACAGAGCTGTAGAAATATCTCTTTCGACGAATTATTTGGAAAATATTGGAGACCGAGCTAGAGAACCGCGGCGGGGTAAAAGTCTAGAGGAAAAAAGGTGAAAAATTATTAGACATGACAACCTTTTTTTGCCGAGTCTAACACTAGAGATGACAACCTTCTTTTGTCGAGTCAAACACTCTACGCGTTCACCGAGTAATAATACATGTTTTAAAAAATATCAAAGATCGAGATGGGAAATCGAGGTGGGGAAAAAGTCTAGAGATAGAGCCGCACACATATTTCTAGTGACGAAAATATTTTTTCCCAGGAAAAACGAAGAAATGACCTAGACGTAAGGAGTAAGGACCTGAATGTTACGTTTTTGGATCTATCCGCTATCCTGAAAAATTAGAAAATAGCTTATTCGCGATTTAAATTTAACGGGAGGTTCTTTCTGTAAAATGGTGCACGAGGATCCGAACGTGATTTTCGAGAAAAAATCTTCCTCTTACAAAAAAAATCGCAAAAGATCTATTTATAATTTATAAAAAAATGAAAATACGAAAAAAAAAAATTTAGCCGAGCTGGTTGGCCGGCTCGAGCCTCAAACGACGCGGAGGGCGTGAACTTATTATTATTCAGCACGGGGTGTGGCTGCGTGGAGTGCTGCTCGGGCCCGTCATGGCTGTCCACAGGACGTCTGGATGAAAGCAACTAGTCGGGCTTGGGTTTGGGTCGGCATGGGCCAATGTTGCACTGATGAATGACGCGCGTGTTTCCGGGAGTAACAGGTTAGTGCCTCCGTTTATTTTTATAAGACGTATTTTAACTTTACATAAAGATTAAAGTTATATTAAAATTAAGAAAGATAGGAGAGAAAATAACTTAGATGTCCCTACTTAATTATCTTAAAAGATGAAAGATATACTTTTATGTAGGTGGTAATGAATAAATGCATATAGATGAGAGAAAATAAATAGGGATATAGAAAAAAAGATCTCATTAAATCTACATACAAACCAGAGAGGACGCGCACGACCAAGCAGGCAGAGGAGCGACGAGACGCAACGTGGGCCAAGGCCAAGGGGGAGCGACGGGCGACGTGGCCTGCACGCCAGACCGACAAGTCCCCCGGTTTTAGTATGTGGAGCATTACTTTTTTTTTATAGGAACCTTGCGGTGGTAAACAAAGTATTCTTCGCCTTCTTAACTTTTATCTATCCCTTTTTAGAGCATCTTTAACAGTTCCTAATATTTAAACTCCTAATATCTTTAGATTGAGACATTTCTAAAAATTTTTAGGCCTACAAAATACCTTGTCTCCAACAGTGCTCATATTTTGTCCCAAAAAGACCTTTGAATTGGTCCGATGGGCAACCTTGTCCTCACGCAACAATTCCAAACCGGCGACAGATCCCATCGCAACTGCGCTTCGCTTCATGGTGGACTTTGATCAATCAAGTGGGTGCTGGGTTATTAAATTGTCTATATTAATAATCAATCCAGAGCACAAGCTTCCAAGACATCCAAGATGCGGAATGTACTAAATTTCTTCAAGTTAATGTAGACAACAGTTCTCCACGATGGAAAAATCATGTCCAGAGAGGAGCTAGCTCTTATCACAGAAACAGTAAAAAATATGTTCATTGGAGTGTACAGTCATATGTTAAGGTGGCAAATTTTGCAACACTAACCTACAAAACAATAATGTATCGTAACGTACGGATTAACTAAGTATCTGTTTAGAAGAGCTATAACTTTTCTAAAAAACTGATTTTTGATTTTCTGAGCTGAAAAGCGACTGTAGTTTTTTATAAGAGATTGTTTGATAAATAACTAATTTTCCTCAGCAATAAGCTGTAAAAATAGATCCAGTCTAACTTTTAGCATTTAACTTTTACTAACTATAGATGGCTTCTAACTTATACAAAAAACCACTCAAAAGCTGGATTGTTTGGAGGAGGCTTACAGATTTTCCAGAAGCTAAAGTTAGCTTAAAAACTCCTCAAACAGACCCTAAAAAATGCAATAGTTATATCAACAACATCCTTTTCCTTCCTTTATGGTGTGCGACAGAGGTGCAATGCAAATAACGGTGACAAATTCAAAGACGTGGACACGTGGTGTAAGTTAAGCTTAACAGAAGAGGCACGGTGTGGACCGAGAATGAACTCAACCAGCTGTAGAGCTGAGAGCTTGGCGTAAGTTAAGTCCAGTGATAACAATTTAATGTGCTAAGTAATATTATGTTTATCTATAATAAAGTATGGACATTTGATTAGTTTTGATTATTCGAACTCACCGAGTTAGTACCACCCAGGGCCGGCCCAAAGGGGGGGGCAGCGGGTGCGACCGCTAGGGGCCCCCAATTTTGGAGGGCCCCCAAATTACATCTAATATGAATGTAGAAGCATCATTCCCGATAAAACGTCAAGCTACCCGGAAAAAGCAGTTTGATGAAAGTGATTATAATGAAGAGGTTTTATCAGCTGAGAAATCTTTTGAGATAAATTACTTTCTTGTTATGGTGGATGTAGCAATTTCTTCATTAAAGAACAGGTTCGAGGATTTTACTACATTTAAGAGTATATTTGGTTTTTTACTTAGCTCAAAAAATTTAAAGTCAATGGATAATATTGAACTAAGAAATTGTTGCACTAAATTTGCAAAAATATTTTCCCATAATAGTTCATGTGATATTGAGTTAGATGATTTTTTTCTCTAAACTAAAAGTGCTACAAATGACTTTACCTGCTCACTCACAGTCCGCCATAGAGATTTTTTAGTTTGTTAAGGATTTAGATTGATATCCAAATGTTTCAATTGCTTATCGAATCTTATTCACCATACCTATGACTGTAGCCTCTACTGAAAGAAGTTTTTCAAAGCTAAAATTATTAAAAAATTACTTGAGGTCATCAATGTCACAAGAAAGGTTAAATAGTTTGGCAATTTTATACATTGAGAAGGATAAATTGGATGAAATTGATATTGATACTATTATTAATGACTTTGCATCTAAGAGTGTTAAAAGGAACTTTAACTTGCCCATTCAAATTTGTAGGAGTTGGCGAGATTAGCTTTTGTCGCAACATTATGGTAGTGATAGCAATGTGGCACGGGTGGGATTAAAGGTGCATCTTAGAGGTTAGAGATCTATTTAGTTGAATAGTACATGAGTTTGATTATATTTAAACTATTTTTTGGTTGTGACATGTTCTCTACCAAGTTTATTACATATAAAAGTATTCGATATTTTATCTGCAAAAATTATGGTAATCAATAAAAGGATCACTTAATTTAGCTCGCTCCGGGTCCTCCTGGTACCACCCTGATATCTTCGTGATAACCTGACGTCCTAATTCCTGAATCCCTGTCCTTCAAGCCAATGGATGAGAACCGAACGCAAGGAATATGGAAGATCTTCCGCACATACGAGATACAGCACATCCGCTACTTCCCACGCCTCAGGCGCACCCGCCAAATCTGAGCCATTGGATCCATATCCAAAGGTTTAGATGAAGGATGCATCTTCTAGCTTTCCAGATGTTCCCAATCTACGTACCCGAGGTGATAATCAACTAATTATTTCAAGTGATGTGGTGTGGTATGCCATAATCTTCTAACTCTGCATGAAGCTTTTTTTTTTCTTGCCTCCTGTCACATCTGCACCGCTTGGGCTTGTGAAGAGAGACGAGAGACTCTGCTTCGATTAGACATGCTACACAATTTTTACTGGATGTTTGGTTCGTTTCCACGACTATAATTTATCATATTTTTTAAATTCCATACCCCACAGCTCAGTTTTGCCACACTTTATCGTACTTACGGCGTTGAATTTTGTTTAAAAAATGGTATACCATATTTTTAAAAAATAGTTATGTTAAAATCTGCTCAAACTAAGGGTTTATTTGGTAGAGCTCCAGATCTTAGTTTCACCTGAGATCTGAAACTTGTAGACTAAAATAAAATAAATTAAGTTTATATTTTTAGCTTAAAATGTAAACAAGATGATCCATCTAAACACTCTTAGGGTGTGTTTGGCAGGGCTTCAGCTCCACTAGATCTGTGAATCTAGTGGAGTTGGGTATTACTAACTTCACCTACAGATCCGTGGAGCTGAAGCTGTGCGTGCATTAAGAGTTTAGATGGATTATCTTGTTTGCATTTTAGACAAAAAAATATAAACTTAATTCACTTTATTTTAGCCTACAAATTTCAGATTTTAGGTGAAGCTAGGATCTGAAACTCTACCAAACAGGTCCTAACATGTACTCACAGATCCAGCTCTACAGATCTGATGGAGTTAGAAATATCTAGCTTCACCAGATCTATAATAAATCTAAAGCCTTATCAAATACAGCCCAAATAGGTGCTAAACGAAAGCTGCTTTATTTTCTTTCCCGCGAGAATGTCTTTTCCAAGAGGACGTGGGAATGCTGTCCGTGGAGCCGCATTTGCCGTGCGTTAGCAAAGACTACACAGTCTACACGAGAAATTCTCCCGCCTGGTCCGTCCTCGACAAAGTTTGGCTCATGTTTTCGTCCTCTTTTAACTAATTACTAGGAATAATAGCGCGCTACGCTGCGTCGTTCTGTAAAGTCGATAAGACCCATCGGCAAATCTATGAGCTGCTATAAACCTTCGATGAAATCTGTGTTTTTTTAGAAAACAGAAAAGTTGGTCGAATTTTCGATCTTCGTATTTTTTAAATAAAATAGGTCGGTAGGACCCGTTGGCGAATCCATGGGCTGCTATAAACTTTCGACAAATCACTACTACAGAAAGGATCTTCAGTACCGGTTAAAAAGGGCTATTAGTACCGGTTTTTGAATCGGTATAGCGCATCCGGGACTGATGCCCAATGGGCATCAGTACCGGTTCCACCAACCGGTACTGATAGGACTAGAAATGTTTTAAAATATGTCGAGGCTGTATGAGAGAAGCGGAACTCGAACTCGCAACCTCATGACTCCAGCCTCACCCTTTTAACCAACCCACCCATTCCTTTTAAACTTTCCTCAAACGAGGCATCGATCTGGTTAAGTAATATACCCGCCTTTAGTACTGGGTTAATAATATACCGCCTTTAGTACCGGTTAAATAACCTAACTGGTATCGAAACTCACGACGATCCTGTAGCCAATGAATCAGATGCTGAAGCCCTCATCGATCGGGTTGAAATCCAACCGGGACTGATGAGTCGGTATGAAAGATCTGATCTGTAGTAGTGAATCTGTGTTTATTTAGAAAACCACGGCTAGGACCCGTCGGCAAATCGATAAGTTGTTATAAATCTTTGATGAATCTGTATTTTTTTGTGACGAAAATATTTTTTCGGGTTTTTTTGTGACAAAAACATTTTTTCGATGAATCTGTGTTTTTTTTGTGATGAAAACATTTTTTCTTGGTTTTTTTGGTGACGAAAACATTTTTTTCAAGAAAACGGAGAAAGGACCTAGACATAAGAAGCAGAGGTCTGTTTGTTATTTTTTTGGATCTATTCGCTATCCTGAAAAATTAGAAAAGAGCTTGTTCACGATTTAAACTTAACAGGAGGTTTTTCCGTAAAACACCGTGCTAAGGATCTAAACGCGATGAAAAAAAAATCTTCCCCTCACAAAAAATCACTAAGAATCTATTTGTAATTCGTAAGAACATATCCGTAATTCGAAGAAATAGAAGGATTTTTTTTTCAAAATGACATGCGATGACAGATGACTGGACTGAACTCCATCCAATCTCTAGCGCTATAACGGGTGCAACCATTATAACCATCCAAACATCATATGATATGACAAATCAATCAAAATCAATCAACTGCTCACCGAACCACTACAGGACACTGGACACAAGTCGCTATGTCCGTGACATAAATTGGCGGGCTCCTTTGTGAGTTGTGACGTGACATTACTTATTCCGAAGGAGAAGGAAAATAAAAGGTATATATATACTCCAATCAAAACCTAAGACTGCATTAATTCTTTCTATTACTCCTCTCGGCCATAGATAGCTGTTGTTTTGGACACCGATACAAATCTTAAAAATCAATTTTGACTACTAATTTTTATTATAATATATTTAAAAAATTCAATAAAATTTATAGTATTATAAAAGTATGTTTTGAGATAAATTCATACATATGATTTTCATACATATAATCTAAATACTTAAAAAAAATATAGATAGCTAAAGTTTCAAAATTTTCACTGGACGTATCACAAGCCAACAAGTTTTTGTGAACCGAAGCGGAGGAAGTATATCTTTAAATGGCGTGCCTTACTCTAGTGCAAGGTAGTTGTCAGCGTACTCTGTTGGGGGTACCTACGCCGCAAAAGCGATCGACAAAGCGATCAACGTGGCGGCCCACAGGCGCCCGGCAAGCAGTGGCGAAGCCGCCGCCCGGCGATCGGTCCATTGGCGCCCGGCGGCAGTGGCGAAGCCGCCTACGCCCGTGATCGATCACGTGGCGCCCGGCAGCAGCGGCGAAGGCGCCTGCCGCCCCGGCGGTCGGTCCACGTGGCGCCCGGCGGCAGTGGCGGCGAACGCGCCCGCCCGCCGGGCGGTCCGTCCACGTGGCGCTTCGGCGGCAGTGGGCGAAGCCTACCCGCCCGGCGATCGGTCCACGTGGCGCCCGGCGGCGGTGGCGAAGCGCCATGCTCGCCCCGCCGCAAGACAAAAAGGTGATGCGAGGTGGCTTCGCCTCGAAGTCTCCTTCCCTATCGTACCGTTCTGGACGGCAGGCCTGCGGTGTCAGATCTATCAACTACGAGGATTTCTGCTACAAGCCCATTCCTCTGACGCATCTCACCAACCCGTCAAAAGGGGGTCACATCCCGAGCGGACCGGGCGAAGCCATACGTCGGCATTTAATGGGGACTAGAGGAACGGGACAGCACAGGAAGGAGTAATAAATGCATAAGGATCAGCATGATGACCCCCTTTTACCTACTCCTGTTAGCCCGGCCTATATAAGGGCCTTCTGGTGCATGGGAAAGGGGGACGACGAGTCGAGCAAGCAAGAGTTCCACAGTAGAGCCTAGGAAAGAACTTGTAGCCCAAAAGACTCTGTACTGCGCTAGTTCAAAAACACTCTATAAGCAATCTAGCAGGAAGTAAGGCTATTACCCAAGGCAAAGGGGGCCTGAACCTGGGTAAAATTTTTGTGTCATCCCCAGTTCAAAGACGCCGGAATCCTTCGCGTGGGGGTCTCTAGGGTTTTCACCCTCTAGGGTTAGCCAGCCGCGAAGACGCCCTCCTTCCGATCCAAACCCGGTCTGTAGACTCAAGACTGTCGGCGGAATCTGGCCGACAAGGGCGCGCCGAGTAGGGGCTAGTGGTTGGTTTTCCGCTAACTCCCCGCGGCCTTGGCGTTCGTGATTTGGAAATGGCCGTGCATCGAAGATGGCGGACTCTCGCACCGAGGATGTGGCGGGCGGCGGCGCTCATGGCGCTTCCGGCATTGCGCGGTCGAGGACCGTCTCACCTGCCCCTGCAGGGCGGCGCCATTGCTCCTTTGGGGCGGTGGAGCAGCCCGTGCGTCGCAGTCGGCCATGGGCGCCACTCCGCCCGAGAACTTGCACGCGGCTCGTGCCCTTCCGACCACCCTCGGTGGAGTTCGCGGGAGACTCCCCGGGCACTCCGTGGCTGCAGAGCATCGCCGGTCTCGTGGATGCTGCCCAACTTCGGGTAGGGCTCCCCGGCCGGTCAGGTACCGTTGGTACCTTGTCGCCTAAGGCGCATGCAGAGTGCACTCGGGCATCCACCGCCCTAACGAAAAGGCTCGGCGAGCGGTAGGGTCAAGGAAGAAGCGCGCGATCTTGGTCCCGGTTCCACGAGGGACCGTGGGGACTTCCGCTCTCATTTGGATGAAAATCGCCGGCGGTGCGGCGATGACCTCATGATGCTTTCGCGCGCCACGGACCAGAGGCGTTGCGCATGATAGCGGTAGCATCTGATGGTGAGAGTCCCCCCCGTGGCTCTCACTCTCGGACCAAGGAGGAGGTTCACTCCTCCGACTCTATAGGAGGCCGACCTCGCGCTCCGAACGATCTCGGGCCAGGCCCCGATGAGCGGTGGGCTCCCTCTGGCGTCGAGTGCGAGCCTTCTCCGGCGGTGCAGCCGCGTGGCGTGGCAGACGAGTTCCACCGGCGACCATAGAAAAATATGGCACCACCAACCCGAGGAGTTCCTCCAAATCTATCTGACGATGGTGCGGGCGGTGGCGGATCTGAAAAGGTTATAGCCAACTACCTCCCAGCGGCCTTGGCGGGCTCGCCGCTCCAGCTATTAAATCTCCTCGAGGATCGGTGCACTCGTGGGGAAGTTGTGCGACCTCTTCGTCGCCAACTTCGAGGCTCCTTTAGCTTGACGGCGTGGAGGATGACCTCCACGCTCTGGAGCAAGAGAAGGGGGAGTCGCTTCGCGACTTCATCCGGTGGTTTTGCCACTGCCGCAATACAATCCCCCACATCTCCGAGCAATCGGTCGTCATCGCTTTTAGAAGAGGCGTACGCGACCGCAAGATGAAGGAGAAGATGGCCACCCATACCATGAGTTCCACCTCCGAGCTTTTCTCCCTCACACATAAGTGTCTTGCGGACGCCATGAGCGAGGGCAGCGCTGGCCCCAAGGGTGGCCAAGGCAAGGACGAAGCCGGGACCACGAAGGGTTCCGGCCGTGCAAGCAAGAAGACGCGGAAGCGCGAGGCAGGAGAGACCAGGCAGGTCTTGGCCGCCGAGCGCGATGACGAAGAGGACCCCGCGCCCCGGAAACGCAACCGCCACGACCGCCGCGACCAAAAGGAGGGCGAGCCCTACTGCCCAATACATCGAACCAATACCCATGACCTAGACAGCTGTCGGGTCGTGGACAAAATGGTGGAGAAGCGGCTCAAGGAGCGCCGCCCCGACGACGATCAAGATGAAGATCCTGCCCCGCTGGCCTTCCAGCAGGCGGATCACACTGTGGCCTACATTTATGGTGGTTCGTCCACCTTTTCCTCCAACGCCGCTTACAAGCGGTTGAAGAGGGAAGTATGCGCCACGGCGTCAGGCTCAGGGGCGGGTCGGATGCTGAAGTGGTCGGAGCAGGCGCTCACTTTCAGCCAGGGCGACCACCCTGAGGGCGCCACCGGCCTGGGGCATCTCCCGGTCGTGGTGTCACCCACCATTCGGAACGTGCGGCTAGGGCGCGTGCTGGTGGACGGAGGGAGCTCCATCAACCTCCTGTCATCTTCGGCATTTCTGGCGCTCCAGATCCCACGGCAGGATCTGCGCCCAGCTCTGCCCATCTTTGGGTTGGCACCGAAGTGTGGCTTAATGCCCATAGGTCAGGTGTGCCTCCCCGTCACCTTCGGGGATGAAGACAACTACCACACCGAGATGGTGGATTTTGAGGTCGCCGACTTCGACCTCCCCTATAATGCCTTACTTGGCCGACCGGCGTTGGCCAAGTTCATGGCGGCCACCCACTATGCTTACATGGTGGTTAAGATTCCGGGGCCACGCGGCCCCCTTGCGATCCGGGTGGATAAGGCCGAGGCCTTGCACTGCCACAAGTATCTTGTTGGACATGTCGGGTGCCACTGCGTCAGGCGCCCGATGCCCTTCCTCGAGCCCTCAGGGCCGGGACCAGCGCCTCGCTGGCTCTGCGGTGAGGTCAAGGCGATCATACTGAGTGAAGGCGAACCCCGAAGATCGTCAACATTGGCGCCAACCTCGGCGCCAAATAGGAAAACGCTCGTCACCTTCCTCGATCCAACTCCGGCGTGTTAGCCTAGCAACCGTCCGATATGACTAGGGTCCCTAGGAGGTGATCGAGCACCGATTAACAACGAAGGTCAGGAGGCAGCGCCGGCGCCAAGATGCCATTCGAGAGGAGGTAGAAAGGCTGGCGGCGGGGATTGTTAGAAGTCTCTCATCTGAGTGGCTTGCCAACCCAGTGCTCGTCAAGAAGTCCAACGGGAAATGACGCATGTGCGTCGACTTCACCGACCTCAACAAGGCCTGCCCGAAGGATCCATATCTCTGCTTGAGTCGACCTCATTGTTGACTCCACGGTAGGGTCTGAGCTTGTGCTTCTTGGATCGTACTCGGGTACCACCAGTTAGCATAGCACTTGAAGATGAAGAAGACGCTTTTGTAACCCCTACGGTGTTTCTTGTTATGTAAGAATGGCTTTTGGTTTAAAGAATCTGGTTCCACTTACCAGCGTGCCATGCACATTACCTTCCGCCCCGGATAGGGCGAAATCTTGAGGTTCGTTGATGATTTAGTCGTGAAGTTCAAGAAGAGCGAAGAACGATCTCGACACGGAGAAACCTTCACCAACCTCCGGAAGAAGCTGTCGAAGCTCAACCCGAAAAATCGTGTTCGGTGTGCCCTCCGGCAAGCTGTTGGGCTTCCTGGTGTCGAGCCGGGGCATTGAAGCCAATCCTGACAAGATATCGGCCATCGAACACATGAAGCCGCCAGCATAACTCAAGCAAGTCAATGCTGGCGGTGCTTTGGCCTCCTGAGGCGGTTCATTGCGGTTGGGAGAAAAAAGTTTGCCTCTATTCAAGGCATTAAAGAAGACAAACCACTTGAGTGGGTGAAGAAGCCAGTAAAGCGTTTGAAGATTTGAGCGGTACCTCTCCTCTCCCGGTCTTTGGTCTCTCCATGGCGGGTGAGCCTGCTCTGTACATAGCCGCCACCCCGAGGTGGTGGCCTTGATGCTAATGCGGAGAGGAAGGCGTCCAGAGGCGGTGTACTACATCGACAAGGTCTTTGCCTGAAGCGAGACCCCAGACCATAAGCTCGAGAAGATCTTTGTCTGCAATTCTGGTAGCGTCGAGGAAGCTCGGCATTATTTCCAAGGGCGGAAATTATCGTGGTCACGGCCTACCCTCTGCGAGAAATTCTCCACAAACGAAGCGAGGGCAATTGCTAAATGGTCGGTGGAGCTGGGGAATTCAACCTCAAGTTCGTACCCGCACCGCCATCAAAAGTCGGAAAGTGGCGGAGTTAAATGCCGAGTGGACTCCGCCACTCTGGCCGAGAAGCTCCCGCCCTCTCCTGGACCTTATTCTTGATGGCTCCTTCCGGTTGGAGGCGCGGGGCCGGAGTTGTCTGGTCTCTCCGGCCGGCGACATCCTCCAATATGTGGTCGCCCTCGATTTCAAGGCCACAAACAACATAGCTGAGTACGAGGGCCTGCTGGCAGGGTTGCGCATTGCTTCGGCGTTGGGCATTCGGCATCTCCAAGTCAAGAGAGACTCCCTGCTGGTCATCAATCAAGCGCGGAAGGAGTTCCAGTGCTCCGACCCCACCATGGCGGCGTACTTGGCGGAAGTCCAAAAGATGGAGCGTCACTTTGAAGGTTTGGGGTATATCCATGTCCCTCAGCGCGACAATCACCTTGCGGACGGGCTTTCGCAGCTTGCGTCCTCAAGGGCTTCTGTTCGGTCGAGTCTTGAAGAAAGGCTATCGCGACCGTCCATTGCGACCCCGATTCAGTGGGGGCGATGGTGTCGTTGTCGCGGCCCCGATTCGGCGGGGCGGCAGCAAAAGCCGTTCTGACCTATAGCTCGAGCGGGAAAGCGGCCTTGCCATAGCCCCGATTAAAGGAGGCGGCGTGCGCCTCGGCCCCGTCCCGAGGAAGACGGCGGTGCTACCGAGGCAGCACCAGGGGAAAAGCTTGGCCCGGCGGAGTACCCAAGCGAGCACCGAGTGGTCGCCATGCTTGGCCAGGAAGATCGGTGGATGGATCCTATCCTAGCCTTCCTGCGTGACCAAGTAATCCCCGACGATGATGCCTCAGCTGAGAAGATTGCACGTAAGGCAAAGTGCTATACTCTGGTAGGTGGGGACCTATATCGCCAGAGCAGAAACGGAGTTCTTCTGAAGTGCATCACTCGGGAAGAGGGGAGCAACCTGCTTTCTGATATCCACGGAGGCGTGTGCGGGAGCCATATGTCCGGCCGAACGCTAGTCGGTAAAGCGTTTCGCCAAGGATTCTATTGACCTACTGCCCTCCAGGATGCTTGCGAGCTGGTGAGGACATGTGAAGCTTGTCAGTTCTTCGCCAGGCAAATCCACCGACCAGCCCGAGCTCGCAAACCGTCCGCTCTCTCGGCGTTTGCGGTGCAGAAATTTGATATCTGAGCCCGTTCCGCGAACCACGAGGGCTTCACCCACCTCTTCGTCGCCATCGACAAGTTCACGAAGTGGGTTGAGGCCGAGGCGGTGCACGCCATCACGGCCGCTGCCGCCGTCAAGTTTATGCGCGGGATCTTCACCCGTTTTGGAGTCGCCAACCGCATCATCACCGACAACGGGACTCAATTCACCAGCGCGACTTTCCTGGACTTCTGTGAAGAAATGGGCACCAAGGTATGTTTTGCTTCGGTGGCCCATCCCATGAACAATGGGCAAGCAGAACGTGCCAACGCTATTTGGTCTTTGAAGGGCCTCAAGACAAGAGGCGTTTGATCGGCTTCTAAGCGGGCGCGCGGTGGGCGGAAGAGCTCCGGCGATCTTTGTGGTCGCTCCGTACCACACCCAGTAAGACCCGCAGGTAACGCCTTTCTTCCTGGTATACGGGGTGGAGGCTATTCTCCCCTCCGAGCTGTCGCTCGGTTCCCCGCGCGTCTCGACGTTCAACGAAGAAGACCAAGAAGATCTCCGGCGAGAAGACGTCAACCTTTTGGAGGAGGTGCGGGATCACGCTGCTCTCCACGCCGCCCTTCTGAAAAAGTCTCGGCGATACCATGCCACCGGGTCTCTGAAGAACATCGCGATGGCGACTGGTCTTCGCAGAGAATTCGAGACACATCTTGGGTTACTGTTGTCTCCCGATGGGAGGGCCCCTTTAAGGTGGTTTCGGTATCTCGACCCGGGGCGGTCCGGTTGGCCATTGAGGACGGCGAAGAGTTGACGAATTCCTATAACATAGAGTTATTGCGGAAGTTCTATCCTTGAAGGAGTTGTAAGTACCCTTGACTTCATACAGTCGACCATGAGGTAAGCCTCTCCCTTGGCTGATCGGCGGCTTCTGGCGGTTAGTAAAGTTGTTGCCTAGAAGGCCTTTACTTTACCATTGTTGTCCCTCTCTGTGCCCTTAGCGGCAAGTTTTTTGCATGAACGTCGCTGGTTCCATATGTTTGCTAATTCCTTGGTGATCTATAGAGTCACCGGTGCTGTGTCCAAACAAGGTCGAGGCGACCCGGGCGGGCTAGATCACGGTGCTCAAGCGCGGCTCGCACGCCTCGGGTTAACTCCTTGAAGCACCATTGTTGTCACCGCGAGCATCGTTAGTCTAATACCCCTCCTGGAAACCCGCGGCCTTGACACACAGTACCGTGGTTCGACCTCAAAAAAAATCGCAAGGACTTAGGAATAAAAAAAGCGGACCGGAGCTCACTTCATGTGGGGCCTATATCATTTGATTCTATCTTGCATATGCACTGCGTAAAGCCTACTCATTTTGTTGGTAGCTATGTGCGCGCACAGGCCAAGACATAGAGGTGCCAGCTCATTGCATGGAGTCCCCAAGCCTTCTCGTGGTCGCCCAAGTGCTCGGGGGCTGGTCGCCCCAAGCCTCTTCGTGGTCATCCAGATGCTTGAAATTGCTATCTAAGTCCTCTGTGGTCGCCAGGATGCTTGAAATTTGGTGCCCAATGGTGTATAAAGCAAGATAAATGCTCATCTTTGCGTTTTGACCATTTCCTTATGTGCATGCGCTAAGATGGGCCAAGTTACGCGTGATTGTCACGAGTGTTAAAAATCAACGGCCCCTCATGATAAAAGGAAATGTGCTAAAGCGTTAACATTCGGTGCGGCCAAGCAACCGGGGTGCAAGTTAGGCGCGGTACTCAAACACGGCTCGTGCGCCTCGGGTTGGCTCCTGAAGCACGGCGGTTGTCACCGTCGAATCTGCATTGTCTAAAACACTTCCGGAAACTTGTTGCCTCGCCACGCTACGCTGTGGCACGTTTTCAAGCAATCATCAGGGTCCAAGTTCCAAGAGAGTTTGAACCAATTGACAATCTCGCGCAAAAACCAGACGCCCAGACCAAGCTACGTCTTGCGTCTCCTGTCGGACTCAAGGTCATTTTTTTGCCTAAGTCTCATATGACTTGTGTGATCCATACTTGTGTTTGCAGCAACCGCGCATAATCGCTGGCGGAACTTCGGGAATCTTGCCCTAACCTAAGCGCTCCTCGAGCGTCGGCCAAATTAAAAAGTGGCCGCCTAACGCTTAATCTAGCGAGCTCGATCATCTGAAGCGAACAAGCATCTGAGATAGCATTAACCCGAAATATCTGTTCTACTAAATCTTTGTAAGTGTTCATACATGCGAGCGGATCAACAAAAGGAAGCAAAATAAAAAGAACAAGGAGGCTGCCCGCTCTTCACTCTTCGTCGCCGGCGTCGATGTCGTTGCCCTAAATCGCCTTCCACGGCCGCGGGGTGGAGACATCCATGGCCATTGCTCCACTTCCAACATCCGGCCACGTGTTGGTGATTGCTGCGCGCCTGCGCCTCGCTTCTTGCCGTGTCTCCCTCGATGCGGTCGTCACCGCGCCATGGGATCGGCGGCGTCTCGGTAGCCCAGCCGAGCGGCGTGTAGGTCGCGGTCATGATCGCGACCTCTCGTCCTTCTCTGGCGGAAGCGGCGGCGAGGCTTGGGCGATCCGGAGTGCTTCCGCGGCTTTGGTTGGTCGCGTGGAGCAAGCGTAAGGCGGAGTCCTCCGTGGCGCGTTGATGCCACCCCAAGGCTCGAGCACCTCTTTGTCTTGTGAAGGCCTTCTTGAAACATAACCAGACGGTGCGCCGTAGGCGGAAGGACTTGAGCTCCGAGGTCTTCAACGCCGTCTCGGCCCTCTCCGCTCGTTCTTCGGCCCTCTCTGCCCGAGTCCGCATGGCAGCCGCGTCGGTTCTCTCCTGCGTCAATGCCGCCTTCGCCGCGTCCGCCCTCACCCGCTCCGCGATGGCTCGCCCTCACCGCGCCAAGCTTCTGGCCGTGTCTCGACCACAATACGGCGGCTGCGGCGGCGGTGCCAGCGAGCATGCATATCCCGAGCCGGTGAAAAACTCGGCGTGGCGTTCGGTGGGGGCACCTTGATGGCCTTGACGGCGTCCGAAATCTTGGCGCCGAGATCGTCGCCGACCCTCTCTGCGGCGGCGGCGTGAGGCACAGGTGGAGGTGCTCGCCGTCTGGTGGGCGCTGGGGCGTTAAGCGCCCTTAGCGCGTCTGAAACCACCTTTGGCGGTACCCTCGGTGAGACCGCCATCGGGGCGTGAGGCCACCTTGTTGGCGGTGGCACAGGCTTCCGTGGCGGCGTTAGCGCCGAAGGAGAAGTGTCGGCGAAGGTGTCGAGTGGCGCTTGGCGGCGGCCCGAGAAAAAGACGTCGAAGCGGCCGCAGAGGCGCCCGGCGGCAATCGAGATCGGGCGGCTGTGTTGCCGCCCAGCGAAAAAGCCGCCACCTGGCGAGGCTCGTGGCGGCGAAGGGTTTAACCGCGACGAACCCTCTTGAATCCGGACCCGTGGCGTCCGGCGATTAATCGCTGTGCGTGGCCCGTCATTGGCGGGGCGATGTCCACCGGCCGGGCCATGGGCGGCACCACAGCGAGCCGTGGAGTCCATCGGCGGGAGCGACCTCACGACCGTAAGCGCTCGCGTGCTCCATCGGCGGCGGTGAGCCGCCGCTAAAAGAATGTCTTTGGTGGGGCCATTTGCATCGGCCTGGCGAGCCATCTGCCCTGGACCGGCTCCTCCAAGTTTCCCGCGCCTGGCAATGGACAAGAAATAGCTGCTGGTTGGTAGGGAGCCACAAAAAGAAGCATGTGCGCGAGAAAAAGCCAAAGGGAAAGCAAAGACTTACGTCCTGGCCACGTGCGCGTCGCGTCGTCGTCGCCCGTATATTGCCATGCGAAGCGGGCCTACCGCAAAGCGAAAGGCGATCCTCCGGCCACGAAGTCCGGGCTACGATCCCATCAATCCGGCTTCCCGCGATCGGAGGATGCGGAGTCGCCATTCGCGAACTCCGCCGTCTCCTCGGCCGTGAATTCCGATCCTCGGAGGCCTCATTTGCTCCGTGAAGCACCTCAAAGCGTCGATTCATTGTCATCTTTGATGTCTGACCACTCATTAACGCCATGACTTCGATTGGACTGGGCCGAAAAGCGATGTAGCGGGAGGCCATCCCGTCCCGAAGGCGAAAATAGCAGCTCCCCACTGTCTCGTTGTCGTGGGAGGCGCGGCAGAGGAAAAAGTGGTGAAAGAGTGGAAGATTCGGCATCACCCCCATGAACATTTCACAGAGGTGTGCGAAGATGGAAAGAAAGATGATGGAGTTGGGGGTGAGGTGAAGGTGGTGGATCCCGTAGAAATGGAAGACGGTGAGGAAGAAGTCGGAAAATGGCGGGACCAGGCCCGCCATCATGGCCCAAGTGTGGATGAGGATCTCGTCGGAAAGGCACCGCGGTGTGGCGGTCCCCGCCTAGAAGCGGAAGGTGCCCTCCGGCGCTATGATGGCCATCCTATTCACCGTGGCGGCGTCCGTGGTGGAGGCAGGGATGGGAGGCGCCATGGAGATGGAGAAGGCAAAGGCTTTTTGAGCGGAGAAGTTGAAGAAGCGAAAGTTGGGGTGCGCAAGAAAGGAGAAGGCGTAAACCCCTTGATACAGATGAACCTATATATAAACCCCTGCAAGCGGTTCGTGAAGAGACAAGATTGTCGTCGCCTCGGTCCCGAAAAATCTGGCGTCTGGCAGGGGGGCCGAGGCGTCGTATCCTCATAGTGGTGGCCCGCCTAAGAGCACACTAAACATTTAATGAAGGTTCTAAAAAGCTTTGTACAGCGCTCGAGGCGGGCAGAATCTTGTCGGCGTACTGCGTTGGGGTACCCTCGCGCCGCACTTCGCGATCGACAAAGCGATCAACGTGGCGGCCCACAGGCGCCCGGCGAAAGCAGTGGCGAAGCACTGCTTCGCCCGTGATCGGTCCACGTGGCGCCCGGCGGCGAGTGGGCGAAGGCGCCTGCCGCCCGTGATCGGTCCACGTGGCGCCCGGCGAGCGGTGGCGGCTTCGCCACCCGCCCGGCGGTCGGTCCGCGTGGCGCCCGGCGGCGGTGGGCGAGCACGCCTGCCGCCCGCCGCCGAAGAAAAAGGTGATGCGAGTGGCCGCCTCGAAGTCTCCTTCCTATCTTCTGCTCGGGCGGCGAACTGCGGTGTCGATCTATCAACTACGAGGATTTACGCTACAAGCACATTCCTCGGCGTCTCTCACCAACCCGTCAAAGGGGACACATCCGGGACGGACGGGAAAGCCATCGTCGGCATTTAATGGGGGCTGGAGGCAGGGACAAAGAGGAAGGAGTAATAAATGCATAAGGATCGGCATGATGACCCCCTTTTACCTACTCTCGTTGGCGGCCTATATAAGGGCCTTCTAGTGCATAGGAAAGGGGACGACGAGTCGAGCAAGCAAGAGTTCCTGATGAGAGCCTAGGAAAGAACGTGTAGCCCAAAGACTCATCTTCTGCGCTAGTTCAAAAACACTCTATAAGCAATCTAGCAGGAAGTAAGGTTATTACCCAAGGCAAAGGGGGCCTGAACCTGGGTAAAATCTTTGTGTCATCCCCAGTTCAAAGACGCCGGAATCCTTCGCGTGGGGGTCTCTAGGGTTTTCACCCTCTAGGGTTAGCCACCAAGACGCCCTCCTTCCGAACCAAACCGGTCAGAGACTCAAGACTGTCGAGCGGAATCGCCAAGAGTAATAATATTGGAAATAGCTAAAGAAAATAGTTATAGAAAGAAAAAATGGTAAAAAATCACTTTAAAATTATAGAATAATATATATTTAAGAATAAAATTTGAAAACTAGAATCACGTTGAATACTTGGCCTGTTTGGTTGGTAGCCTAAGGTTACCACAACTAATATTAGGCATGTCACAATTCTTTGGTATGTGTTTGGTTCATGCCACAATTTTAGCTTGCCACACTTTCTTAGCCATTGGACCCATGTGTCATAGACTCAAAATTTTGCCACAATCTTGCCACAAGTGTGGCCATGAATTTGGGCGCCATAAAATGTGGCTTGCCACACTTATCTAACCTTAGATATGATCAAGTTAGACAACCAACCAAACAGGCCCTTAGTCCTTCTTTCAGCATGCAGCTTGTTGAATGCCAAGGTGTACGGGTGCTTTGTGTGAGCTGCAAATTCTGATAGGACAGGAAAGCTAAATTGTCTTTTTGCCGGTGCCGTGTGAACCATGCATAATGGATAGCGGAGCCAGAATTACAGATAAAAAGAGCCAAATAAATCATAGAAAGCAATAATATTTGATAAGAGCGTCAGATAGCACTAGTACAGTCAAATTTTATTCAGATCTAAAGAGCTAATTAAAATGCAAATTAATTCTAGGATCACGAGGGGCCATGGCCCCACCGGTACCCTCGCTCCGCCACTGGTTACGGCCGGCGAGATCACATGCTTTGGTCTCACACAAGCTAGGCTAGCTAGCTAGTTTCCGGCCTGGCCTGGCCTGAGCCGTCTTCAAAGTTTTTTTCTCGTGAATGCCCGTGGCTATATAGCTTCAGGAAGAAGAAGATGAATGGCGTCATGGACAGATTGCCGAATCACACCACATGTACACGCCACGTCTCTTCTTCCCCCGGACAGTTGTTGAAACTATCTTTTTTTTTTTGAAATATGGCGGAAGCTCTGGCGTTGATATAGAAGAAAACAGCAATGTAGGATTCTGATCGCATTCACTCACTCACACCCACCCACCCACCCACACCCACGCACGCACGCACGCACGCGACCGCACGGCACCCGCGCGCACCCAGGCGATCCGAGGATCGAACCCGGACGGGCCGCTCGCACACCGGCGGAGCTAGCCAGCGAGCCATTGGCTTGTTCGCAGCTGTTGAAACTATCAAAAAACTTTTTTTTTGTCTACGTAACTGCTCTGTCTTTTCTAGTTTTTCATTGTTATTTATACTAAATATTACATGCTAACTTAAATAGCAATCCGAATTTCTAATTGTAACAAACTCAAAGCAAAAAGTTACAAAGTTTAAACCTTCTAAAACTAAAACTAACCAGTACAGGTTAAGATTGTCTCTAACAACAGCATGCGGCAGCTAACGTACGGATGGCAAGCGAGATAAGTCAGCGATCTACGATTTACATCGGGAAAGAGAAGGGAGAGGGAAGGGAGAGGAGAAGAAGAAAACCAGGAAGATGCTGCGTTCCATTAATGGAGGGAGTTCGTTCTAACGGTGTTCTTGCTGCCGTCATGAATGTGCGAGCGAGGCCCCATGCATGCACTGTGTACGTCAGCCGAGGTACGTGTAGCCGGACGAGGATGAGGATGGATTAATAGCTGGGTACTACTTTTTTAGGGGAGATGGATTAGCTAGCTAGGCCGGACAGTTTTAACCCACTTAGATTAATTTGCACGTGTCTAGAGTATCTCTAGTAGAGCTCATAAACCAGTCCTTAAATTTTAAAATAAGGAGTTTAGTAAAAAATACAGATCCAGCAAGACCCCTAATCTAACCTCTAAAATTAGGGGCTCCTAAATTTGCCTCCTCAGCCCCAATTCCCAGGGAGCCCCTAAACCTTAAAATAGGGAGTTCTTAAAGATACACCAGGAGATTGAAAACAGGAAAATACATAAAAGGCTTCAAGATGATCTTATTGAGCATTTATAGGCAATTCATAGCGCTTCGTACGTAGTTTGATTCATTGTTCGGAGTTTCTATTTATCTATTTATCATGTTTTGAAAATTTTAAATTTAAATTTTAAATATCATGTTTTTAAATTGTAAATGTTAATATGCTTATGTTTTATGTATTACAAATATTTTTGATTGAATTTTAGTGGTGTCAAATGAAGATTATACATAGCGGATATGTCAAAATAGGAGAAAAAGTAAAATAGGGGTTGAGATTTAAGGGATGTTACTGGACTTGTGCTCTGAAAACAAGGCTCTAAAAAATAGGGGGAGTCCCTAAATCCAAAATAGGAGCCCTGTTTTAGGGGCCCTTGCTGGAGATGCTCTTAACCCAGTTAATTGTGGGGTTAGTTACTGGAGATAACACGTCGACTGAGCACAAATATATATTCTTTGAGGCAATTAAGCGCCTGTTTGGCAGAGATTCAGCTTCTCCAGATTCTCAGAATCTGGTGAAGCTGAAAATTTTAGCTTCACTAGATTCATGGAACTGACGCTGTGAGTACATTAAGAGTGTTTAGATGGATCATCTTGTTTATATTTTAGACTAAAAATATAAACTTAATTCACTTTATTTTAGCCTATAAGTTTTAGATTTAAGAAGAAACTAGAATCTAGACCTCTACTAAATAGGCCCTAACTCTCTGCAGGGAGGAAAGAACCAAACTAACTAAATACTCCATCTGCAAAGCCGCAACACAAGAGTTTCGATCGCATGAAACAGTATAATTCTTTGATCCTAGGCATACACTACATCTATTATACAGCTATTATACAGCTGTGACAGAGATCTTAATCACAAGAAGCATCACAGCCACGTCTCGTCCGAGCACACTGCACAGCCAGGCTCCAGTTCTGATTGAGACACACAGTACATATATATATTTTTTAGGGTACAAAGTGTGGACGCCCACAATCCACACGCGCATATCATACTTACGAGAATTTTTTTTACTATTCCGGCGTGGTTTGCCTTTTTTTTCTCTGTAAATAAACAATTAGCGGACGAAATTTACTTTAAACAGCGACTTCTAGTGGAACCCGTTCATAGGAAACTTTTAAAAAAATTTTCCACGCGAATCCAGCGGATCCGATCCGCTGGAAATCCAGTCCATTGGTTTTTTTGTAGACGAAACAATTTCTTTTATTTTTTTTACTCGTCGCGTGGCATACACAGTGACTTCCAGCCAACTTGAACCACTGGATGTCACTGTACGCTGATTTTTTTGCTGAACGTATTTCGGTAGCACTAGTTTGATAGTCCTTCGCACTTAATTTTTTTCGAAAATAGCCAAGATCATGATGAAATTTTAGAACTAGCCCTCTATGTTGAATTTCAACGCATGAGAAAAGCTATAAATTGTTTGTTACGTATTTCGTAGAAAATTGTACTGTTCTAACTCTTTTGAAATACGTAAATAATTGATGCTGGTTGTTATTTCAGCGAATAATTAACAGTAAAATCGTAAGTACATGGGGGGTTGAAAAAAATTTTATCCCGATTCGAGCGGTTCTGGTGAGCAGCATTTTTTTTTAATTTTTCGGGTCACGTTTCGTATTTTGCACTGGATGTGGTGTGTGGATTTCTTTTTTCAAAAATCAAGCGGTCTCCTACCACTAGATTTCGACGATTTTCAGCGGTTGCGGGCCGCTTGATTCGGCTGGTTTTTTCACACTTTTTCAGTTTGGTTTTTATTTTCACTCGCTAAAATCGCAAATGTCTATTCTTACTAAAAAATTTAAGCACATCGATTCCATTGGAAGGAAGTAAAAAAAATATTTTGTTGTGGATACTCTTGGCTGCTTCCCACATCCAGTGATATGATCTTTAGCGCAAGTGACAAGTAAAAAAAATAAAATAAATTGTTCCATCTGCAAAAAAAACCAACGGACTAGATCCGCTTGAGGTAATAAAAAAAAAATCAGCGGATCCAGTCCACTGGATTCGCATGGAAATTTTTTTTAAAAAAAAATTCCACGGATGGGTTCTGCTGGAAGTCACTGTTCAAAGGCTATTTCTGAAATTTCGTTCGCTAAACGGCTACTTATGGGAAAAAACGCAAACCACACCAGAACAGTAAAAAATTCTACTTACGAAATATACACGCGTGTGCGTCTCCTACACATGCTAAGCATGACATTTGAATCATAAAAACACACTTTCTCGCTTAACATGTGCACGCGCACGCACACACCCGATTTTTATTTTTAGTGAGCGCGTATATTGAAGTCAAATATGGACAGGACCAAAGGTGGGCATTCAAGCTGGGCTTTTTTGAGCAGGCCCGAGGCACGACACGGTCTGAAACCCGGCCCGGTACGAAGTAGGCTGTATTGGGTCGGCATGATAATGTAGCACGGGCCGTACTGAGTCCGAGAATTAGGCACAATGGGCGGCACAGCTCGGTGCAACACTATAGCATGGGCCGTGTCGGGCCCGATGACCCAGGGCATGAGGAAGCTCAGTATGAAGGTCACCGATCCACAACGTGAGTGTTATGGATGTACCCAACAACATAAACGCCATCCCCGGCACCGATACCTGAGAGAGACGAGTCAGCTCTCTCTCACCCGTCTCTCTCAATTTCTCTCTCGCTCATCCGTCTCTCTCAATGTCGATTGACTCTCTTCCTCACTCTTTCGTTGCCCTCTATCTCTTGTGTTCAACATATCCCCTCGTTCTAAGAATAAATAAATTTTAGTTCTTTTTTCTATAATATTTGTGTCTACTGTTTTAACTCCATGTATCTCTGGTTCCTTTCTTCTCGTCACAATAATACAAATGGGTTGGGTCTGGGTCAGCACAACACGAAGCAAGCACAAAGCGCAAATAAACCGTGCTTGGGCTTTCCGAAGGTGAGCTGGGCTGATCCGTGCCCGACGAGCTGTCACGGTCCGACATAGTGCAGATATGATGGCCGGTCCGACATGATGCTCACCTCTAACCGGGACACAGGACGCACAAGCTGTAGACCGCTACTAATGCCACGGCCGGCTATATTAACACTCACTCGTACAGGCACCTAGCTCCTAAGCAGTGAGTAGTGACACCACCAACTCCAGGTTTATTGACTCCCTCCTGCTGCTGCTGCTTCCTAACAAACCAGGCGCCATCAAAGCCAGAGCCAAGAAGCGTACGCGCGCGGTAGCTTCCACCATCCACCTCCTCAGCCATGGCGGCGGTGCAGCGGCGGTGGGCGGCAGCCGTGGCCGTGCTGGCGCTCGCGGTAGCGCTGGCGGCGGCGTGCGCGCGGGCGCAGGCGTTGTCCCCGGCGGCGGCGCCCGGCCCGGCTGGCGGGATCGACTCGGCGTGCCTCAACTCGCTGCTCAACATGTCGGACTGCCTGCCGTACGTGCAGAACGGGAGCACGGCGCGGCGGCCGGACAAGCCGTGCTGCCCGGAGCTGGCCGGGCTGGTGGACTCCAACCCTCTCTGCCTCTGCCAGCTCCTCTCCGGCGCCACCGACTCCTACGGCATCGCCATCGACTACTCCCGCGCTCTCGCTCTCCCCGGCATCTGCCACGTCGCCACCCCGCCCGTCAGCACCTGCGCAGGTACTCGCTCATCAAGAATGTTCGATATTTTGGATAGTTTTTTTTTAAACTAGGATTATGCCCTAAAATTCGAGATTAAATGAGCAGGATTGAAAATTTCGAGGTGCTAGATAACCGGCTTCAAAGTTTGAGGTGTCAGGTGAATTTTTAAGTAAAGTTTAGGTGTTATATAGATTTTTCTCTATAAAACCATCTTAGGGTGTTAAATAAATAAGATTGAAAAGTTTAGGTGTTAGATAACTGATTTCAAAGTATATAGTATTGAACGAATTTTTGAGTAAATTTTAAGGTGTTATATAGATTTTTTTTTTTAAAAAAAAAGCTTGAGCATGACCAGAATATACATATGACACAGCTTGAAAAAAAAAAAGCTTCCACAAGAAGAAGAAATGGAAAGGCGATTCGCCTCGAATAGTCCTTTGTCTTGTCGGTTCTGCGTTCTGGAAAAGTTCGAAGCAAAATATCAGGCCGGCTTCTCTGCCTGCAACTGCGAGGCAAACGAGCGAACAACTGAAAAATCGCAGCGGTAGCACGAAGCCAAGAACACCCGGGGGAGGCTACGCCACGGCGGCGATGTGCCCCGCCAGGCAACTCTCACCGATCGCAGAAACGAAGCCAAAACAGCATTCCTTCACGCATCAGGCTTCACACGTGCGTGCGTGCACTGTGCCGACTTGGGCCTGTTCTCTACGGATGGAGAAGACTCCCTGCCCTACCGACTTGGGCCCGCCTCGGCCGCCGATCTCTCTTGGCGTTTGCTGGATGGTATGCTAGCCAGAGCTGATGATCGTATCGTGATTCGTGGGACATTAAGGCTGACTAGATCAATGCCTGTGCGTTGCTACGAAAAATAAAATTGGTAATAAAACATAAAGGTCAAACAATAAAAAAAAATTGTGCTACAAGATCAAACATCTATTTCTCCCGATTACAAAAGTTTTTATGGTTTCTTCTCTGGTATGAATTATAACCAAAATATATATTGTGCGTAGGGCTGTAAAAAAAGCTCGAGGCTCGTGAGTTACTCGAGTTCGGCTCTCGAGCTCGAGCTCGCGAGCCTAACCGAGCCGAGCTCGAATAGTTCGCGAGCCTACTCGAGCCTGGATCGAGCTTGCTTAAATCGAGCTTTCTCGAGTTTGTTACCGAGTTTTCTCGAGCCGAGCTTACTCGAGCTTGTTACCGAGCCTACCGAGCTTACAAAATAACCGAGCTTACCGAGCTTATCGAGCTTAGTCGAGCCGAGCTCGAGCCTGAGTCAAGCTCGAACCCAAACTCGAGCTCGAGCCTGGAGGGCCAGGCTCGCTCGAGCTCGGCTCGTTTACAGCCCTAATTGTGCGTAGTAATATATATATATATATATACACTAGTTCAATGCCCGTGCGTTGCTACGAAAAATAATTTTGGTAACGAAATATAAAGCTCAAACAACAAAAGAAAATTGTGCTACAAGATCAAACATCTATTTCTCCAAATTATACAAGTTTTATAGTTTCTCCTCAGAGCATGAATTTAGGCATTCATGATATTAAAACAAATTTAGAAATGATATTCTTGGTATCGTCGAAAGATCGAAAATAAATAGTTACATTGCAACACGACTTAGATAACATTTTGATCAAAACCTTGTCTATGATGTGAGTACTTCTCTGTAGACAATATTTTTCGTGAGATTCCCATGAGTTTTCTTAGACTTTCGGCCCTTGTCCTTCTCCTTATCTGCGACAGCAAGTATTTTGATGTTGCTTCTAGCGGTGGCTCTAGATAGTGTGACATATAGTTGCCCATGAGAGAAAACCGATTCGGGAGGTGAACAGAGCATGCGGGATGAATGCGTCCTTGCGCCTTGTTGATTGTCATTGCGAAATTTGAGCCTAATAAGGGCTGCTTCCTCTTGAATCTAAATGGGAACATCTCATCATCGAGAGGGACATAAAGGTATTCGAGGTAGAAACACCCTCTTCCGGCATGCTCACCTAGCACAATCTCGGCATCTATAGCATTCTTTTGGAATGCTACTTTTCTAAGTCTCGTTCGTTGTATAGTCCATTTGCGAGTCAATGTTTACGCAACAACATCACGGAGACGATTAATCTTAAGCTTGAGTACATGTGGAGGTAAACCGTTAGGCGTCGAGGTGTTTAGGAATTCATGAGGGTAGAAGCTATGGGGATCATCCTCCGCAGAATCAAAACTATGGTACACCATCTCCTCCCATGAAATATGTCAATCATCTTCATATTAATCCTATCAATGTACTCGTTTGAATTGACGGGATGGCTCGAGATGTGATATAGTTTGCATCGATAGGTTGTCATCCGACATATGAAAAACAATCAGTATGAGTTTATCGATGGTATGCCATTTCCGTATATGGTATCTGAGATCGATCGAGAAGCCGCATAACCATCCTCATTAGTCTCCTAAAATTAAAGCATAGGTATTCTAATAAATAGCAAAAATGTAAATATCAAATTCAGGTAATATTAAAGCATGTTGTAATATTAAAATCAAACAGCACAGAAAGGTCTCAATGGATGGATATACCTCTAGCAGTCTTCCCTCTTCCACGAGTTGCTCGTGCACAATCGACCAAAACCTATGGAGTCATGTGCGAGATACTTCAAGCAAAAGAAAGCGAGCAAGTCTAAAATCTCACCAATTCAAATTTGGTTGCTAATTAAAATATTATAACAAAACATTGCATAAGCGATACATTGTAAATTGAAACACCGTAATTTCACAAGTATGATACAATAAAAACCATGTTTTCTTAACAAAATCTGACGGATATTTGATAATTTTTCCTCGATTATTTTATAAGAAGTTCGATATAGTTATGTGGTTCAAAAGTCAAAACTGAAGTCAATCATCAAAATGCGAGGAACCTACAAAACCTTATTTTGCAAGTTGGATGAAGTTGCCAAGAAATCCAAAGCGCAATCACAAGATACATAACCCATTTTTATTGAAATATGGAGAGTGCGCGAAATTGCAAGTCTTGGATCCCGGGGGGACCCATGTTTCTGCATCTTCGTTTTTCTTACTGCAGGTGTTTTGATTATGCTATGAAATGCTTCCTTGTATGAGCAACTAGTTTGGACAGTGAAACAAGGATGGAGAAGGCAAACGAAGAAAGGAATGTTTTTTATGCTACATGAGTGTCTTTTGTTTTCGGATGTCGTAGGGTGTAGTTGTGTTTGTGTAGACACGAGCTAATATTCAATTAGCTCGGTCACAGTAATTGATAAGGAGTAATTGTACCCTGTTTATCCAAATTCCAATCCCTTATGCAATGCCAACTAAACTTCAGTACAACAGTTTACCACAACCAAAAATCACATCCTACTGGACAATTAGGTTCGATCTCTTGCCACAGCCGAAACATGAACAAATCTACAGCGATTGCACAGAGAGAGAGAGAGACGCCTCACCTTGTAACTCAGCTGCTAAAGTGGAAAGAGGTTCCTGCATGATTGCGAAGGTACCAGTCATGTAAATCAATTGATAGACACAAACGTTATTAATATGAAAGGCAAAATGAAAGCAGATCCACAAAGTTGCAAATTAATCTAAAACGACTCTACAAACATCTGAGATAATCATAACGATGTATTCTTGTTTTCCATCATTAAAATATGCTTAAAATTCACGGTACCAACAAATACCTTAGAGATATCCAACTAATTGACCTAAATAATAGATCAATATCGAAGCTTTAGGATGTAGCTCTCAACTCCTCGGATAGATTAATATCCGTGAGAACCGACCAATGTTCAACGCTTTCAAGAAAATATAGGGTAAATTATTATATTTTATTTGATCACAAACTCGAAATACTATCCCGAAACATCCGCCATTTGGAACCCGCTTGCAAGTCACAATAGAGCACAAAAATTAAACCTTTGAAACTACTCGCCTCGGCATGGGTGAACAAGCGGCGAATACTAAACTTCCCACTCTACAACCACGACCACATCCGAACTAACTACTCGGAATCTGAGAATCAAACAAAAATTACGAAATGTTACATGAGCAAATGCAACCAAACAAGCAACCATGGTAAGATCAAATGATACCTCTTGACCCACGACGTCTAGTCTCGTAACCACTTCTCCAATCTGCGACCTCTGCAAAAATCAAACCAATCAACAATCGGAAGAACACAACACATAAGAAACGAAATGAAGAGAAATGGGATTGAATTTGAATCGGAAACAGAATCACTCACTTCCCCAAAGCACTTTGCCAACTTGAGTCCCCAAAGCACCGAAAGACTTGGCCCTCCATACAGTCTCTTTTTAACTAGAACGACATGTAAGTAAAGTGTAACATGCAAGGAAATAACAAAAATCAGAAATGGCAGTAACAGATATTCCTTTATTAATTAAGGAAGGCATCGATAACATATATTCTTTTCTTAATTAAGGAAGGCATCCTGCGAGAAAAGGAATGTGTCACAAAAGACTTACCGTAGGCTGCTTTGGGGTTGGCGGGGAGGCGGTGGGCCATGGCGGTCTGAGAGAGAGGCCGAGGCGTTGGAGGCCGCGGAAGGCTGTGAGGAAGGAGGAAGTCATGGGAGAAGCGGATGGCGCCGAGGTCAGGACACGGAGGTGGTCGCGGCGGTGTTGTGCCCGCCCATGAGCGTTGCCATGGGCGGAGGTCGGAGAGGCGGTCATGAGGATCGAGATGGAGGCGGAGTGCAGGAGAGTGTTGGTGGCGAGATCGAGGTCGAGAGCGCGAGCGCGTTCTTGAGCTCGAGGTGGATGGCGTCGAATGGTGAGGACTCGAGGCGGAGAAGGCACCTAGATCTGGTGGGAGGCGGTAGTGGGGGAGGCGGATGGAGGCGAGGCGAGGTAGGGCTCCCAGCGGATGGAGGTGAGTGTTGGGCAGCGGTAGGAATGCACAGCGTGGAAATGGGCGCGAGGTAGGAATGCACGATCCATCGAGAGAAGGGGATCCAAGGGGTTGGTGGTGGAGAACGGACCACCACCAACTCAAAATTAGAAGTAGTAGAGATAATATTATTTTAATCAAAATTTACGAAAATAATAAGCTAAAAAAATTACACAACTACACACCTGTCGTCATTTCATTTGGTGACAGAAAGTCAGTCGCCTAATGAAATGGCGACACACTTTCTGTCGCCATTTTAAATGACGACAGATAGTTTATCGCTATGGCACCTCTCTGTCGTCATTTTAATTGGTGAAAAATACAATAAATTTAGAAAAATTTATATTTATCAGTGATAATTCATATAGTATTTTACAAAATTATTTGTCAGTTACTTTTTTTGACAAGAAAATTTAAATTTCGTTGTTCGTCATTCTCTTTCGATGTGCGACAAATTTGATGATAAATCGTAGTAAAACATTGAGTAAAACCCGACATTGATATTACAAAGTGCAATAAGTATAATAACTACAATAACATAGCATGTGAACTACACCTAAGATACATACTTGCTTTAGAAAATTCATAAAACTGGGATACAACATAAGTACATGCCTTTGGTGAAGGACTAAGTCACAATACCATACATTCTATGATCATGGTTGTCGGTGTAGGTTGCTACAATAAAAATGATAGTAGTTATCTATTGGTTCTTGACGGGGTACTACGTTTAGATACCTGATAGGATTTAATGTAATATTATCGTCAGGATTCGGAGAACGCAAGAATCGTGGCCTAGATGGCATGAAATCGTCATCATCATCGTCATTTGTATGGTTAGGAGCTAGCCCTCTTTCAGTGCTTGTTGAACGTCCTCTTACTTCGACCCTCTCAGTTCCACTAACTCGATCCCAGTACGTGCAATCCATTCTCTGGCAACTTACTCTGTGCAACTTCAAATCATGCAATTTACAGTCTAAAGATAACATGTGGTACAACCATCTCATAACCGTGCCCCTTGAACGCTCCCCTTGTAAGATCGAGGATGCCAACTAGAGGGGGGGTAAATAGGCGGCTATAAAAATTATTTACTTTTCTATGATTAATTAAAATCTCGCCTAAGTACCCTTATGTCAAAACCTAAATGATAATAGATACGGAAGCGATAAACTAAGGTTTTGACAATTAAGCCTAAGTCAACTAATCTCACTAAGTATACTAGCTAATTATGTCTCTAATATGAATATGTAAGAATAAAGACAATCAAACAATTTAATTCTACGAATGTAATTGCAACAATGTAAATAGAGGATTGAAGCAAACACAAAAAGACACACCGATGTTTTACCGTGGTGTTCGGAGACTTGCCGGTCTCCCCTAGTCCACGTTGAGGCTAGCCCAATTCTTAGACCGGCTCCACAATGAGTACCCGCCTCAATTCCACTAGTGGGAGTTTTTCACCCCTTCGGGTAGGCTCAACACGAACCTTCACAAACTCGCCGGGGCTTCTCACAATTCCTTCGAGAGCTCCCGCGCACGACGCTCTACGCCGTCTAGGAGGCGGCAACCTCCAAGAGTAATAAGCCGAGTCTCCGCTCGAGCTTCACTTAGCACAACACATGCGCTTCCGGTGATCACCTAGTACAACACATGCACCTAGGCTCCTCCTCAAGTGTAACACATGCACAAGAGATCTCAACCCACTCCTAATTGCAACACATGCAATTAGTCTCACTCTTAGCTCAAAATCAACTTGCGGGAATGCAACACATGCAAACCACCTCCCAAAAACTCACACAAGAGCCAATACACAAATGAGAGCTTCAACACATGAACCACCTCACCCAAAATGCTCAATCAACCAGCAAATGCCCCCTATGACCTCCTTTTATAGCCTCACAAAGAAAACTAGGCATTTGTTGGGGGGCAAACGGACATTAAAAATCTTGAAACTAAATTTGTTGCTCTGATCTGCGACACTACCGACATGAAAATAGTGGTAGTACCGGCCCGTCTTGGTACTACCATGAACAAACAATGATACTACCGTTTTTGCGGTACTACCGCAGATACAAAATCTTGTACTACCGCACCTCTTTTTCAACCTGAGGCGACACTTAGAAAAACGGTCATAACTTTTGACTCCGAATTCCGATTTAGGTGATATTGGACTCTATGCGAAGCTTATCATGAGGGCTACAATCTTCACTCATTTTCAAGATTTAAGCAACCATAGATATTTTCTAAAATCACAAAAACAAAGACTCTAATGTAGTCATTCAAGTCCAAACTTGAATCTTGAAAATCTCTCACATAGACTTGATCAAAAGCATGACTACAAGCTAGCAAGGGTCAACAAACTTGAACCATGTGATGATCAACTCTTGATCAAAATAATTTGCAAAACATATTTGCAAATACTATTCACATGTTTTCAAAGAACCGCATGTAAACTCCAAATCCAACTTGCTTAAGCATCCTCGTTTTGCAACACATGCAAAACCTAGCTCCATGCAAAACCAAAACAAACTCAAATGCATGAGCTCACTATTTGCAACACATGCAAATCTTAGCTCCATGCATAACCCATAAATACAAATTGCTTAAGCCTACTCCTTGTGCAACACATGCAAAACTTAGCTCCAAGCAATCACTTCAAATAAGAAATTGAATTAAAACAAGCATGAGCTATTTTTCTTTGCAACACATGCAAGTACATAGCTCATGCGAGCACCAAGCATGAATTCAATATTCGCAACACATGCAAAATACGAACTTCGTGCAAAAGCCAACGCATATGCTTATCCCACTTGCAACACATGCAAATTAAAGCGATATGCAAAACCAAAGTACGAGCTTCACCCATTCGCAACACATGCCAAATGATTAGCTCCATACAAAAACCAAACAAGTTGAGCTTGAGTGAAACGCGGGTTGAGCTCACCAACACATGATGAAGCTCAAACTAGGAAGCTCGACCCTTCTTAATAGTACGGCGATAAAAACTAGATTCAAAGACTAGAAAGTCCTTAGTCTATCTAGTTATACCTTCGCCGCCGCACGCGATCCCCTTTGGGGCTTTTAAGATCTTTGATCTTTTTGCATCTCCCCGGGATCGTCACCCTTCTTCTCTTCTTTGTCCATCATCTCTTGATGAATTTCTTCTCTTCTTTTCTTCGGGATCTCTTCTTAACGCCCATCTTCACTTGATGCGTTACTGTCCCGTTTTCTCATCTCAACCATTTGGACTTAACCTATCTTATTCACAACTCATAAAAATAGTTAGTCCAAGATACATGGTTGTCTCAATCATATATGCACTCGATTAACACATAATGAAAACTTCTAATATCGATTGAGCACAACCCAAATCAAATTAAATGATATAAATGTGTCTTGAGTACACCGATGCAACTAATGCTTCGTTATACTCAAGAACTATCGATTATCCTTAATCAATCCAAAAGAGCACCATCAACACATGATGAAATGTCCTTTGATGATTAGAAGACAACCGACCTCAGTTTAAATTTTTATCTAAATTGATATGAGTACATATTAACTACACAAGTTTTCATATACTCATGTTGATTTAAAAGTAATGATTCATAATATGTGGACTATATGGAAATGACCATTACTCTAAGCCATCAACTATAGAATAAACCCCACATGTATATGTGCATAGATATAATTGATTTGGAGACAATATGCACATATTCAATTTTGATTACATTGGAGCTTATCCTATATTACCATGAGTATACTACAACTAGACACTTCAAATATATACTCAAGGATTTAGTTTCAATGTCTTGATCCTTATATGTGTCAATAAGGAATAGATCAATACAATGAAACCTTTAAGTTAAATGACGAACTCCTCCTAAATATGTGCATATATGTAAATAAGGATTGGAGAAATATGATGCACATTTTGTGGTTAATGCAATGGGAAATTCATACTTTAAATTGAATCCAAAGTATGCATTAAAATCATAAACATTAATACAAGATATACCTTGGGTTTTCCATTTTCCATCCAAATATGAGACTACTAAAATTAAGCTCAATTAAACATGTTAGTCTTATAATAATTAGATTTATCATTAAACAATGATTATCGAAAGAATTAGTCTCAATATTAGATTTGTCATTAACACCAAAATCAAATTAATGGAGCCTGAACTTTCACCCCTGCATGTGACAAGCTAGCCTCGATACTTGCGAAATGACTTAGATCTACCCCTTTAACACTTGTGTGAGGAACCCCTTCTCCGTAGTATATTTTAAATTTCACTCGTTCATTCGTATCTGTCAAGTATTTTATTAAATTCTTAATACGTACATAATTTAACACTACATTGCAAGACTAATTACGTATACACCTAATTACTACAATCGACAGTTCGAGCATCTAAAAACCTACTGCTATTGCACATAACTATTTACTAACAAATCTAATTAAATGGTTACCTAATTCATCTAATCAAACAACTATTATTACTCTACACGTCTACTTAAATTGGTCCCTAAGTCATCTAATCAAACAACTATTATTACTCTATTTAATCTGATCACTACATCGTACATTTAAAATTTAAATACAAACACAACAAAATATTACCTACCAAACGAAAATTTTTCCTTCCCTTTTTTCCTTTTCTCCTCTCTCTTCCTCCACATCCTTCCCCCTTCCTCCTCCCCCTTTTCCTCTTCTTCCCCCTTCCTCCTCCCTCTCGTCTTCCCTCCTCTCTTCTTTCTTCTCCTTCCTCTCTTCTCCATTCTCTAGTTTCTAGCTCGGACGAAAATGGCGACAGAATGGCCGCGAGCTGGGTTTATATGCCACTCTATTGCCATTTCAATTGTGACAGAGGCGACCGTTCGTCTCTATCGCTAATTCAAATGGCGACAGAGAAGCGTCATAATGGCAACAGGCTCTCTGTCGCCATTTGAAATGGCGACAGAGAGTATGTCACCATTTCATTAGGCGACAGTGTCGCCAAATGAAACGGCGACAGATATGTAGTTGTGTAATTTTTTTCGACGTATTATTTTAGTAAATTTCCATTAAAATAATATTATTTAAAAAAATCATTTGGATATCACCACGATTTTTTACGTTCAACTTTAACATCTATTTTTATACGAATATATTTATTAAAAATAAAATCATTATATTATAGAAATACTTTTCATAACTTACTATTTTCATGTGACATCTAAATAGTTTTTATATAAATAGTCAAAGTTAAAAAAAATTGACTGATCGTCTAAACCGTCGTACATTTCTTAACTGGGTAACTACTGTTAAATTAATACTACGTTTGTTAGTTGTCGCATGCTTAAGTATTTAGTGCTCTTGATTACTGTTTGATGTGTTTGATCAATCAGATATGTATTATTGTTGCAAAATTTGCAGCCTTCGGATATCATGTCCACCTGGGCCCATCTGCAGCGCCCTTTTCAGGATCCCCCTCTCCCAACGGTGAGGGCCCACACTTCCCTGGTAAGCGCTTCCATTCTATATTGGTTTGATGGATATAAATAATAGTAGTAGAAAATGTTACGAATTCGGACTGATTATGAGTTTATGACCTACATGTTGTTTGTATTAAGCAAACTGAAATCATTAGCTTGATCTTGTTGGATCTTTAGAGTTGGCTAACATATAGATATCTCAAGTTAATTACAACACCAAGTTCTACGCCCCGGCCGTTTGAACAAAAGGATTTGCATAAGAAATCAGGAGGAAGTACGACACTGTAAAATTTGTGCGTTCCAAACAAAAGCCCTTAGAACTTGAATTGAGTTGTGACTTGTGAGTAGTTTTTTTACTTTTATGCACAACTAACAACTAAGAGCAACCCCAACCCACCCCTTAAACCTCTCCTTATCCTAAATTATAAGGAGACTTAGAAAAATATAAGCTCTAATCCAACCTCTATTATAAACCTCTATTTTAAGGAGGTACTCTCTCGCCCCTACATCTAGGAGGCTTCTCTTTGCTCCTATTATTTTCTTTGGTATTTTTTTATTCATTTTAAAATAATAATTCATGGGTGAAAAGTAATAATAATGTTTAGATAAATAATAGGGGTGAGTAATAGGGAGTATGGGTTGGAGACAAATTTGATATAGAGTACTTCTAATTTTTATACCACCCCTAAATGAGTGATTTAAGGGGAAAATATAGGGGTTTGGGTTGGAGTTGCTCTAAGGATATAAACAAGCAATTCGTGATCATAAATACGGTAATATTAACCTATTATAGGCCTTGATTCATATGGATTCTGATCAGGATTGAGTCTCCTAAACAAGATCTAACATCCCATTTGAAAAGCGGAGATTGTTTCACTGTTCTTATGTTTCTTGGGAAATTCCTGCGAAATTATAGCAAAATTTTTAGAATTTCCATGTTCGAACTAGGGCTAAATTAATGACTAAATGCGCATACATTTGAATATTTGATGCTAATAATTGTTCTACTTTGACGTGCCCTACAGGTTACGTTCATGTGCTTGTCACGTATTTATAGTCACTAATGCGGTTTCCTTTCTAGTGTGAAGTATGTCATAATTAATTCTGTTCACCTGAAAATATGCTCCCTTTCATCTGCAGGGGCTTCACCGTTCGCCTCGCCGCCAACGTCGCCCGGCAACCACGCCCCGCGCCGCTTCGCCGCCGGAGACCTCATCGCCCTCGCGGCGCTGCCGCTCGCCGCCGTTGTCGCTGCCGGGGTGCTCTAGAGGCCACGAGAGCTAGCCCGGGAGCTAGTGCGAATCAAAATTGCTCGATTAATTCCTTCTCGTATGGCACCTAGCTTTACACATGCGTATGCGTGCTTCTTATATTCTGTGCTGCTATTATGAATACCTATCATTTCTTGCCGATATGTTATTTGATTCTTGCTGATAATTACTTTCTCTGTTCAGCAACGTTAGGACTACAGTTTTGAATGATCTTATTTAGAAATACAAAGTTTGTATGTAGATTTAATGAAAATTTTCTACTATACTCTTATTTATTCTCTTTTAACCATATGCATTTATTCATTATCACCTATACAAATTATTATCTCATCTTTCGAGACAACTAAGTGGCATATCTAAATCATTTTCTTTTATATGTTTCTTTCACTGCAACTTAAATCCTTGTGTAAAGTCAAAACAAGTCTTATATTCTGCACGGAGCGACTAGTAAAACTTGCCGGATTCCATGACATTGCCATGCGTGCATAACCTCCTCATATCTTTCATGTGGTTCATATGTAGACTAGCTTGGTAGGTACAAATGCTCCTCTGGTTATATATGGTCACAACTAACAAAACATGCATGAAGTGTTCGTTTGGCCGTCACGCTTTGCTAAAAAATTAAAGAAATCTTTCTCAATACAACATATCTGCTGCTCCTATTGACGGCTACATACTATTGGTCCACGGATACAAGACTGACAAATTTTAAAGGAATAATAAATACTCCCTCCAGTCATAAATAGTTTTTATTTTACAAATATGTATAGTCAAACTTTCGAAACTTTGACTGTTAATATCATTTTAAATATTTAAATTGGATACATGAAAATCATGTGTAATTTTTTTCTAGAAAAGGACTTTCATAATATTGTAATTTTATTGGGTTTTATAAATATATTAAATAAAAATTAGTGGTCAAAGCTATATTTTACAGATTATATCGATATCTAAAATGACAACTATTCTCCACCATCGAAGGGAGTAACATGGCCTACCTTGTATTGCAAATTTGGTACAGCAACCGCGAACCAGGGTCTGGGGCTAACTAAACTTCTGCAATGGAGAATTGCATCTGGGGATGGATGACAAGCATTGAACCCAGCGGCGGTTGTAGCTGTGGACACTACACACCGACGTACTAGCATAATCAAGTGTTGGGCTACTGCTGCACTGCAACAAGTAGCAGTGAATGGAGGCATCACTCCATCCATGATCCATCCGTCGTTCGTCATTCATCCATTCAATTCCCCAACTGGCGTGTTGACTGCAGTACAACCAAACCAAATTTTACATAATCATAGAAAAAAAAGGGAGCATAACTTAGGGATTGGGAAGGTTTGTTAAATTCAAGGAGATACTGGAGCTATCAGCTATATACACCACAAAGTGCAAAGTGAGAACGATTATTGACAAAAATGAAACCAGATGTTGATAAATTCTGGCATAGACGTCAAGAGCTGGCAGACTCGAGTACTCTAACAAATTAACTAACTACATCTCTGCCTAGGATAAATTATGAATGCTAACGAAGATTTGTCCTCTAATTCCTGCCCAGTCACCATTGAAGTGTTGAGAAATTAGACATTTTTCAGATTAAATCCTGAATATAAATCATGAACAACATCACAGAAACTAGCATGTATATCTCTAACATACTAGATAGCACGAACATCATTATCATCTTGATAAACATGATTAGCCACGAGATTAAGACAGATCGAACGTACTGATCAGAAGAGGATGACGGTGCGTTGCGTTGCGGTTCGCGGTGTTGGCGTAGTAGATCTGCGGATCACGATGTTGGCGAGTCGGCGTTGGTGGCGGCGTCGCGAGAGAGTCCAGCTCTGACGGCGTCAGCGGCGAGACGGGAAGAAGCGAGCCGTGGTAGCGATCTTGAGCGATCGCGGGCGCTTCCCAAAACCTTATTCGCCCTCTCCGGTGCGGGATCTCGAAGCGAAGGGTTCGGAGACTGCTCTCCCGATTGCGATGCATGCGTCGGCGCTCGGGATGGAGAAGATTCGACGGCGGCGGCGGCAAGGTGGCAAAAACCCTAACTATGTGTCTTTGTCGTATTCCTCTACAGGTGCACGACGCGATATTTATAGGGTTACTCGTAACGTGACCGAACGTGACTCGAGGGCGTGCCACGATCGGAGTCCGTTCTGGTCCGTATCTCATCTTTATAAACGCGACTATCGAGTAGCAAAAGAATAAAGCGCAAAAGGAGGCTGCGTCTGCGCAAGACCCTAGACCGGATTCGGCGGACCATTCACGCAGTGCCGCCGCGCCCGCCCTCGCCCGTGCCCGGCCCGGCCGGCGGCGGCAGCGTGTGGGCCTTCTCCCTTTCTCCCATGGTTCTACCATGGTGAAACACACTCCACTATATAAACTAGTGTTCACCACTTTAGGCTAGCAATGTGGGACTATTCATAGTGCACATGCCTCCTCATGAGTGGGCTTTTGAGATTTTCTAGGAATTATTTGTCTCAATTAGGTGGGCCAAGCCCAAATAATCCAACAATCCCCACTAGATCTCAAAGTCCATTTAGAGATTTGCCAATACTCACTCTTGTTTGATATACCAGCGTTTATTGAGATGTTAAGTTGAACTTCTGCCTAGAGCTCTAAGCTACACCCATCCACAACTTGAACAATGGACTATGCCTTGAATTGCAAGTTTTGTGTGAACAGGTTTCACTCAAAGTCATAAGCGATACACAGGCCGCCATAGCCTTCTCATGGTGGAGCATATAAGTCGTACTCCATGGTCTCTTCATGAGCTTACTAGAGATCACCCGAGTCTCATAGACTGCGACTTTAGACAGTCGGGCTCATATAGGTGTGTTCTTTCAAGAATGCTCTGTAGAACAGCATCTTCGCTAGTTATAGCCAATAGAAACACATTAAGGCATATTGCCATCACGCCTTCTGACATTTTGAGAGCATTGCATCTTCACATAGAGAGGGTATGATTACTCTCCTCGGTTAAGCCAATAGCTTGTTTTACCCAGGATCCAATTCACGGGATCTCCGATCACAAAGGCTGGGTTACCACTATTGCAACTTATATGGGTCTCATACCCATCTCCCTCGATGCACCTTCTATCACATTCCGTGATAGTCCCTTCGTAAAGGATCTGCGGGTTTTTATGCATTTGAATATAAGTCACACTTATTACTCGGAGTTTCTCAATTTCTTGACAGACTTGATGCGTCTTTTAACGTGTCTTGATGACTTCGCATTATCCTTAGCTTTGTTCACTTTAGCAATCACAGCATTGATTATCACAGTTCATAAGGATAGCGGTATCGGTTTTTCAACCACCGCAAGTCCATCAAACTCCACGCACCAATCTGCCTCTCGTTGGGTGTATCCAAAGCGATGAGCTCCGCCTCCATGGTTGACCTTGTCAAGATAGTGCATTTGCGGGACCTCCATGACAACTGCGCCACCACCAATGGTAAACACATATCCTTTGGTGGCATAGAGCTCATCTACATCAAATCCAGATTAGTCCTTTGTATCCCTCAAGCCTTTGCGGTGCCTAAATAGTGAATCGCATAACTCATAGTACCTTTCAAATAGCGCATTACCCTTTCAAGTACATGCCAATGATCTGAACCGGGTTTGACATGAACCTACTCAATTTGCTCACGACAAATGATATATCGAGTCTCGTTGCACCGACCAAGATACATGAAGCGAACCGACAATCGAGAATATCTCAATTGGTTTAAGCCAATTCTCTTATTCTTTCTCGGTGTCTGCTTTGGGATCATAAGGAGTGGGAGAGGGCTTGCTGTCCATAAAGCCAAACCGGCTCAAGACCTTCTCCACATAGTGGGATTGCGAAAGAGTAATCCCTCTCATCATAATAAGTTTGATGTTGAGAATTACATCGACTTCTCCCGGATCTTTCATATCAAATTTCTTTGTGAGAAAAGACTTGACCTCATTGATCACATCAATATTTGTGCCAAAGATCGATATATAAATCGACATAAAGGCACAATATAACTCCTTCACCCCCACCATAGCGATAGTATACACATCTATCGGCCTCATTAATGACAAAGTTCGCGAAGTCAAAGTGGTGTCGAACTTCTCATGCCATTGCTTAGGTGCTTGTTTGAGCCATACAAAGATTTCAATAATTTACACACCTTGCTCTCTTGACCCTTTACTACATACCCATCAGTTGCTCCATGTAGATTTCCTCATCTAACTCTCCATTAAGGAAAGCATCTTCACGTCCATCGATGAGCGAGAAGACCATATGAAGCGACCGAGGAAAGTAATACTCGAATGGTGGTCATTCTAGCAACAGTGAATAAGTATCAAAGAAATCTTCGCCTTCTTTTAGGTGTAACCCTTAGCCTGGCCGAGCCTTGTACTTCTCAATAGTACCATCGGGCCTAAGCTTCTTCTTGAACACCCACTTACAACCCACGTGTTTACACCCATAGGGCCGTTCGGTCACCTCCCAAGTCCCATTGGCGAGAATCGAGTCCATCTCATTACGGACTGACTTCTTTCCAATTATCTGCATTTGGAGATGCATATGCCTCTGCAATGGGCGTGGGAGTATCATCCACAAGGTACACAATGAAATCATTGCCAAAGGATTTTTCAATCCTCTGTCTCTTGCTCTTTCTAGGAGCTTCATTGTCATCCTCCTCTAGGATTTTCTCGAGTGGTTGCTCGGAAGACTCAGCAGTGTAATAGTCTCGGGAATTATCTTAGAAGAAAAACTAGAAGTGCTATGCATATGTTTCATCGAAATATATTCTCAAAAAGCGTAGCATCACGAGACTCCATAATAGTATCAACATACATATCGGGCACATCAGTTTAACTACTAAAATCTATAGCGATGCTCATTGAGCATATCCCGAAAGACACAATCCTTGTCTTAGGCCGAGCTTACGCTTTTTGTTAATCGGTACATTGACTTTCGCCAAGCATCCCCATGTGCGTAAGTAAGAAAGTGATGGTTTTCTTCAACCCACTTCTCGTAAGGGTCTTCTCCATGTTTACATTGGGAACTCTATTCGGACATGACATGAAGTCAACCTGACCTCCCCCACCATGCCTTAGATAAACCGGCGAAGTCTAACATGGCATTCACCAAGTCGGTCGTGCGGTTTTTCCTCTCGGCAATCCCGTTTGATTCGAGGCGAGTAGGAGGTGTCCTCTCATGAATAATACCATGTTCCGCACGAAATCATCAAAGATTTTGGGAAAAAATTAGCCACCACGATCCGACCTAAGGCGTTTGATCTTTCTCTCTAGTTGATTTTCAACTTGACTTTATAGATTTTAAAGTAGTCTAGCGTCTCGTCCTTAGTTTTCAACAAGTAAACATAGCAAAATCTAGTCGCATCATCAATCAATGTCATGAAATATCTCTTTCCACCCTTTGTCAACACACCATTCATCTCGCCGGATCGAATGTATGAGTTCTAGAGGTGCCAAGTTCCTCTCCTCGGCCGCCTTGTGAGGCTTTCGAGGTTGCCGATTGCACACAACTATGGCACTTAGAACCTTTGGCAATAGTGAAATTGAATTAAACTCATCTTTGGAAAGCCGATTCATAAGACCAAAATTAATGTGGCATAAGCGAGAGTGCCAAGTACTCGCATCATCATTAACACTACCACATATATGGTTCACAGACTTATTATTGAAATCGAAAGGAAAAGCGGAACAAGCCTCCGCACTCATAGCCTTTACCAATAAATAGTCCATGCTTGGACACAACTACTTTATTGGACTCTAACACTACCTTAAACCCATCTCGCATAGAAGGAGCCACTAACGAGATTCTTGTTGATAGAAGGACATCTTTGCCGTTCCTCGGTACACGATCTTTCCCGGTGAACTTGGATCCATTGTGCGGTGCCATGAGCGAAGCATGTGACCCATTCCCCATCGGGCGGAGGAATCCGAATGACACGATAAGAAGAGAACATATTGATGTCGAACACACATGAGCGTTAGCACCGTATCAATCCACCAAGCGGAAGGCGAAATCTGAGAATCTGAAGGTAAATTACCATACCTGCGTCTCGGCATTGCTAGCGGTCCTTGTGTTGTGACCTTGGGCGTCTGTCCTTTGTTGGCCTTTTTCCTCGATGGTGCGCACGATCGGGGCATTCCTTGGAAAAGTGTCCGACCTCACCACATGTGAAGCGAGGCGGCTCGGCCTTGTTCATCTTCTTCTTCTTGAAGTTGGTAGTCTTGTTAGGCTTATTTTTCCCTTTGTTCTTGCCGTAGTTCTTGAACCATGTTGGCCTTGGGTGGCCCTCGGCTCCTTTACCATTGAAATCCTTAGCAGAGCCTTCTCTTCAACATCAAGGGGCGCTCTCGGGTTTTCGATGATATCTTTGTCCTCTTATGTTTTAGAGTTGTCTGAAACTCCTCCACGAGGAAGGCGGTTTTGCAATGATGCAACCGCCACAAAAGGATCGGGTAAGACACATTCGGAGTTCGAGTTCCTTGACAATGCCTTTGTATCTCATGGGCTTGCTCTACACAGAGCGATTATCGGCCATCTTATAGTCATGAAAGTTCTCCATGACATACGAGTTCCTTGCCGCATCCGATGCACGAACTTGGCATTGATGTATCCCACAGCACCTTCAGCGTCTGTTATGTGCATGTACACATCACACGAGCGGTCGGCAAGAACGCTAAGAATGCATCCCACGAAGAGAGTATTGGCATCCGTGAAACTCTTCTGCTGCTCGGCGAGAGAGATCACCTTCAGTTTGCCTTTACTAACCCGAATACATTCATAGCCGTAAGCGAGGCGTGACCTTGACTTGCCACCTCTTAAAGTGCACACGGAGAATTTCTCGGCCTCGGTCGTCGGCAAATCCAGCCATTGTTAATCGATAAAATGTCTACAATAAGGTTTTTGGATTGTTGAGAAATTAGACATTTTCAGTTAAATCACGAATATAAATCATGAACGACATCACGAAACTAGCATGTATATCTCTAACATACTAGATAGCACGAACATCATTATCATCTTGATAAACATGATTAGCCACGAGATTAAGACATATCGAGCGTCTTGATCGAAGAGGATGGCGGTGCGTTGCGTTGCGGTTGCGGTGTTGGCGTAGTAGATCTTGATGCGGTGTTGCGAGGTCGGCGTTGGTGGCGCGTCGCGAGAGCACGGCCAGCTCGACGGCGTCAGCGGCGAAACGGGAAGGCGGCCGTGGTAGCGATCTTGAGCGATCGCGGGCGCTTCCAAAAACCTTATTCGCCCTCTCCGGTGCGGGATCTCGAGCGAAGGGTTCCGGAGACACGCTCTCCCGATGCGAGATGCTGCGTCGGCGCTCGGGATGGAGAAGATTCTGACGGCGGCGGCGGCAATGAGAGGTGGTATTTATAGGGTTACTCGTGTAAGTGATGAAACGTGACTCGAGGACGTGCCACGATCTATCCCGAGTAGCAAAGAATAAAGCGCAAAAGGAGGCTGCATCTGCGCAAGGCTCGGACCGGATTCGGCGGACCATTCACGCAGTGCCGCGCGCCGCGCCCTCCGCCCCACCCGGCCCGTGCAGAGCCCGGCCCGCGAGGCGAGCGGCGTGTGGGCCTTCTCCCTTTCTCCCACATGGTTCTACCATGGTGAAACACACTCCACTATATAAACTAGTGTTCACCACTTTAGGCTAGCAATGTGGGACTATTCATAGTGCATATGCCTCCTCATGAGTGGGCTTTTGAGATTTTCTAGGAATTATTTGTCTCAATTAGGTGGGCCAAGCCCAAATAATCCAACATGAAGCCTGCTAAACAAAAACCAAGCCGTCATCAGGAAGCAATAAAAAGTTGGAAGAACTCAGGTCCGAACTCCCGAACCACCTTGATTTAACCCGTTATTGTTTCTCCTGTATAAACCTGACTGCCAACAAGCCGGCTGCTATTTTTCGCAGATTGTTCTATTGATCATATTCCGGTGCTAACACACGTTGCAGGTTGCAGCTCCTTCTACACTACCGAGCAACGCTGCAGTTCCCACCATGTACTCTGGGTTCTTTGTGCATTCTCCCAGTGCTGCCCATTTTGCACAACTCTCACTGTCGGCAGTGCAATTGCCTTGTCCGTGATAAACCTTGTCGAACGAGGCTACGTGAATCTACTTTGTAGCAGAACATTTCTCACCCTTTATGACTGGACATCCAGCATGGAGGCTCAATGGATCTGTTGTACCATCTGGGCTAAGGTTGAAGAACAGAAGGGCATCCCCTTTTTGTGGTTTCACTGAGGTACAAGTTGCATATCAATTGAGAAATACGTCAGGTATCTTACAAAGAATAAGGGAATTAGGAATGCCAAAAAGGTAACAGGTTAGAAAACTATACCTGCAATACCTTTCTGAGCACATTCTGACAGGGTTACCTCTTTATTGTGCGAGCCACTATCTGTAAACTCCTATTTGACAAATGCATGTGGAGAAAATATTTTCATAAGAGATCCCAAACCAAACTAGGGAAAGTACAGGAGAAAGTAATGGTGCCAATGGGCAGTAGCTAATTGTGGCCTGCTGACTCAAAACGAAAAATCAGCAACCAGAACCACTTTCTACCATATTATTAAACATTACCACCGGAAGAAGGAAAATTACCTCAGCTAAGGGGAAACCTGTTTCCCCTTCTTCTGCAACATCTGTTAAGTACATAAGAACAGTAGCTATACGATGACCACCACAGATAGTGTTAACATTGTCGGTGAAGTAATCACAGTGCGGTTCATACATCTCCCAATGCTTATACCTAAGAACTTGGATATCTTCACCATTCTCTGATTATTATACAACACTTAAAAGCAAAACTAAAAACAAGTTCAACTTCCTACCCTACAAGTGGAATTATCAAGAAAACATGTCGAAACAGTTCCCCTGTTATCAAGCTGAGGGTTTTGATGACATACTGTTCAAACTAATGCTGAACAGAAAAACCGTGGAAAGTTAAACCTCAAAATCTAAATGTTATTTTAGATTCCTTTAATTGAACTGATACATTCAAGTAACAGTTCATAAGCTGTTCTGGAGGTTCTCAAGTCAAATGTGCACGTGTGCACAAGAAATAGAAAGAGAGAGGAGGTAGAGGCCAATTTCTTAGTTATATAATGCAAAACAAATGGCAAGGTTCCACATGCATTGACCATCGCTCTTAACAAAGGGTTGGCATCTATAGCAAAGTACTCTGTGTGACATGTTCTAGGAGTTTGAGCACAGAATTTGGCCAAGTAATAAAACATATCAAAACTTTCACTTTTTATTCATTTTTCAAAAGATATTATTATGTTTCTTTGCAGAACTTTACATGGATTCTAACCTCTTAAGTCTTAATAAAAGGTGTTGCCCATACCAATTCAAATACAACTCCAACGTTTTCTAGAAAAAAAAAAATGCAAGAACTAGAACCTCTAAAACTGCATGAATAGAAAAGTGTAGTGCTATCGTCTCAATGGGAGTCATAACCTTCTGGAAGAAATGTCCGTGCAGCAATTTTGTCCTCTATACCAGCAACAATTGGATCCTACAAATTTGGACATGATTGCTCATTAGATAAGAACCATGTAAGCTAGAGAAATGCCTCAGCAGTACTGCAATCTTGGACCCTAGTTAGGTTAGTCAGTAAATATAGCAGATTCGCCCTCACAAGCATATTTCACTTAATTGGTACAGAACATGAAAATTCTTCATAAGATGTTCTACTCAAATTCATCCATCAATTGAATGGAACATGCAAGAAGAGATGCTCAGCATCCACTGATAGCCCCGTTCGGATCAATCTTATGATCTGTTTTGATCTCTGCTATGAGCTGAATCGCAAATGCACATTCAGATACAAACCTCCCACCCAAAAAAAAGGAGGAAAAAAACTCTCATTTAACCAAGCACTATAGAATTCAAGCAAAAGAAGATGAAATAGTTTGGATTCCAATATTGGGATTGTAAATATTTCATATGTCCGTAATAGTGGATATATATCTTTTGATCTTTTTTAAGGGAATGGGATATATGTTCAGTGCTGAGTAGGAAGTTTGCATGTGAGCAAAATTGTCAGAGGATAGCATACTCAAGAGAGGCTTACTGGCACCTGCATATTGTCAAATGTCAACTTTACAGGGTGAAATCAGGAAATGGAAACTACACTGAAGGAAACATTATCTGGACCATCTATTCTTTTTCTGTCAATACTCAATAGGCATCTCAACTGTGGAGAGAAGTCTTATTATCTGTCCACCTTGGCAAGATAACACCTTCAGCTAGTGAGAGAGCCTAGCAATAGTGGATTGCATCCCGTTTGAGACTGTCAAATGAAACACGTAAAGGGCTTGAGTTGATTGTCATGACACTCTCGTGCACAGTCTGGACTAAACGAAAACATGAGTTAAGGAGCTATAATTATCTCCTTGGTTGGGAAACTTTGTATGGAATGGAGCAGGGCTGGAGCTCTTCACAGTTGTTGATACTGAGGCACCTGAATTAGAGTAGGTTTTTGACACGCCCAAGGATGCAACCAGGATTAGACTTGGCCTTGGGCGGGTGGGGAAAAAATCAACCCCACACACGAAAAAAGAGCCAAAAATGATGTGTCTTTGGTATACCACAAGATCTAGCGCTACCTAATAGAAATTGACATGTAGGGCTTAAATTCTAGTATCCTAGTTATTAGACTTGACCAAAAATATAGAAAGTGTTATAAAATGTTTCATAATTTTCAAACATCGGCTCCAAAAGTATTTCGGTTACTCTTTCTCCCTCTCTAGCAACCTCTTGTATACCCAGAAAAGCAGCAGAGGTAAGCATGATTTATTTTGCGATCGAGCAAGGTAAGATTGACTCATCATTGTCAGCAGGACAAAAAAATTGGCTTTAGCTCGTACTAAATAAAAGGCTTCTGTATGCACTCGTTGATATTTTCTTTGTAGATGGACAAGCAACAGGCAAGCGCGTTCGTTTGAAAACCCTGCATTTTAGGTGTAATAAGTTTGATGCTACAACCTGTGAGATGCTCCTTTTTGGAGAACGATAGTGTGTACTTTAGAAATAATTATGACGTAATGATCTAAGAAAGAATAGTACTTTTATTGCATCGACACCTCTATGTAACATATACTTTGCATGTACAACTGCCAGAGGAAAAGGTTGTATTTTGGAAAGGCAGTCTTAATCAACAAGATGCATTCAGTAGGACACAAATAATAATAATGAAATAAAAGAGGAGATAAATAAGAAAGACCAAACCTTTGCCTTGTTGATGAATGTGCCGGTGCTGGTGCGGACGTCGCTGAGCGTGCTCTTGCCAGACATGTTATCAGCGAGACAGCGACTGCCGACCTCTTGAGCTCCGCCCTCGCCTGAAACGAAGATTAATAATTCGAAATCAATCAACTGCAGGCATTGTCGCCTAGAAAGAAACATTTCATGGGACTGGAGTGGTAGTAGATTACTGACGAGGGAAACGAGATGGTTGGCCTCGTCGTCGCTGAGAAAGTGCTGGTAGAGGAACACTCGGCAGAGACTAAACTCCATGGATCACGCATCAATCGTCTCGTTTCATTCCATTATAACCGAGATCGAGATGAAATCAGTAACGCGAGAGAGCGATGGAATGGGGTGGAGTTGCCTACCAGGGCTTCCAGGAGATTTGGCGGGAATGGTGCGGGTACGCGGAGCTGCCCCGGACGCCTGCGCCTCCCCCGGCAGCGCCGCCGAGGCCGAGGAAAAGGAACAGCATAATCAGAGTGAATTTCCAAGTTTCAGTTCTTGGGGACAAGAACTGTCTTCAGAAAGGGGGTAATGTCAGGAGCGATGTTGCTGAAGACTGGAAAACTGGGAGACGCGGGAAATCAGGGGAAACAGAGGAAGCTGAAGGCGGTGTTTAAAGATGAATCAACGGCCAGAGAAGAATGCGTAGGGTTTGGATCCATCCGACGGCTATCTTACCGGCAACAGTGATTACTGGGCGTTATTTGCTTGCTGTTTTGTCGTCTTCTTCCTTTTACATGTTTGTTTTACTCTGAACGCTTTTATCTTTCTTTTACCGCGGTGACTGGCTGGATGTATAAATTCAGTTGATGGAATGGAAAACGAATATCCTTCCGCGTATTTGCTTAGCCTATCCTAGAGTATTGTAGAACCCTAGCCATTTCCGGTAGTTCTTGCTCGTTCTGGCGGCGGGATCAAATTTCTTCAATGCTGATCGAAGGTGTCTGGATCGCTTGTGATTTGTGGTCCTGACAAAGTGGTATCAGAGCATCTCGTTCCTTGGCTGGGGAAGATCTGAGGTTGGGGAAAAACCTGTAAAATCCCTCGATCTGGGAAAGAGAAGCGGAGAATGTCATCTGGTTTCTCAACAGCGGGTGGAATCAGGAGAGAAGCGGTGGAGAGAAGCAATCGAGCAGAGATTGGAAGTATCCATGCTGATATGGAGAGTATGAAGTCAGATATGGCCGAGATCAAAAACTTGTTGATGGGAAGATCTACGCTGGCTATTAGTCAGTCGAATCAGGTGTGTCAGGCTATACCTTTGGATGGATTTCCTCCTACTTCTTCAGTAGAAGCGAACAAATCTGGAGTGCAGATGGTGTATGCGGGGACTTCTATGGAAGCATCTGGGGTGAATGAGCATCAAGTACTGGGCAACAATATGCCACCAGTATTCACGTCAGCCATTTAGGCACCTTCATTCCTGCAAGTAAAACTATCAGGTGGAAAGGGATCTTCATTTTCTTCTTCACCTCAAGTGTCCCAGTCGATGCCGTGTGGATTTCAGTATGGGCAGGGTAATTATTCAGCACAGGGATATTTTCATCCAGCTATATCACAGCAAAGCTTCCATGGTGCTGTACCTGGTCATGTGGGGAGTTTTCAGAACTTACATTTCCCGGGAGTTCAAATTGTTGATAACCAGAGGCAGGCTTATGGTAGGGATCATCAGGGTCATCATCAATATGCAGGAGCTGTTATTAAAGGGCCCAAGCTGGAGTTGTTGGTGTTTCCAGGGGATTTATCAAATGGGGGTGGATTAATTCAACATGCTCAGTATCCTGGGGAAGTCGAAGCAGTGAGAAATGGTTATAAGCACAAGCGTATGGGCATGCATGTTGGAAATGGGCCTAACCTATATCGTCAGATTAGATCAGGAATGGCTGATTATTCCTCGCAGACTCCAATCCATCATCATCCTGTACTATTTCAGAATTTGGGGGTTGGAGGAAAGGGTCATAATAGTATTCCGTTTGCGAAATATCATCATCTGGGAGTCCAGCTTGTTGATGCTCAAAGGAATGTAAACATGGGAGAATCCAGCAGCAACCATAAATATGCTGAAGATGCTATTAAAGTTCCTAAACTAGAGTTACCATTATTTTCAGGAGATAACCCGTTGTGCTGGATTGATCAGTGCGGGAAGTTGTTCAAAATGGCTGGTACTCCTCTTGATCAATGGACTAATTTAGCAGTGGGTCATTTGACTGGAAGAGCTAGCACCTGGTTTAGGGGTATTGGAGTCCCTTGGCAAGCATTGTCTTGGTCACAGTTTAGTACTATTATTTGTGACGGATTTTCTAAAGCAAGTGCCCAGGAAGCTGTAGAAAAACTACAGGGGGTTAAACACCTGAACAATGATCACTCGCCAGCTTCCCATGATGAACTGATAAAAGCGGGTGAGGAAAAGATGGCCACAGATCAGTCAGCAAATGCCCATAATGAACCGGAAGTGAATGAGAAAATGGAGGATGAATATTCGGACCAGGAAGAAGATCCTGAAGAAGTAAAAATATATGAAGATGGTGAGGACATGGATGCTGCTGCTGCTGAAGGACAGAATGTGGATAACTCTGGTAAAGAGGCCAAGGCACATGAGGGCAAAATCTGTTGGTACTGCAACGAGCCTTGGATCCTGGACCATAATCAAGAATGCAAGGTAAGAAATGTTTCGCATCCATTGCTGTTGCAAGGAGAAGAACAAAACAGGACAGAAGAAGAAGATGGAGTTCACGCAGATTTGAGTAAGTCTGTCAGTGCTCCTGGTAGTCCTGGAAAAGAAGTAAATGTGGATAGCCAAAAACACCTGAGGCAAATATCGGTGTATATAGCACCTGGTGTCCATGGCCCAATTACTTTTGCTCTAATGATCCATATTGGGAAAAGAAGAGCAATCGCACTGGTTGATAGTGAGAGTATACATTCCTTCATGGATTATGATTTTGCTCTGAAAAATGGGTATTCATTCAGTTCAATGCCACTCAAGAAAGTTATTGTAGTTGGAGGAAGAGAGTTATCTTCAGATGCTAAAGTGCAAAATCTCCAATATGAAGTTCCAAATGTTCTTTTTGTACTATCTTTAAATTGTTAAGCTTGGGAAATTATGATTTTAGTTTGGGAGCGATTGGATCTTTGAACACAATTCGATTGAATTGGATCTTGAACAAAATTCTTGAATACCACAAAGAATGTGCATCCATTCAATTGAGAGATTTTATTCATCAAACTATTAATTATATGTTCACGGTGAGAAGCTTCAGAGGATGGTGCAAAAAGTTCAAATGGATTACGGGTGTAAGTGAATGCTTTGGTCTCGGATTGGTAGGTTTGGCGCTTGATTGATCTCAAGGAGATAGAAGCAATTCTCAGTAAGTATCATGATGTCTTTATTGATTCGGTAGGACTTCTTCCAAAACGACAATGTGATCACATCATCCATTTGAAACCTAGAACTGAACCTCCTAATCGGAAACCATCTGAGTCCCCCATTATCAAAATCAGCACTTGAAGGTATTATCAAAGATATCTTTGAAACACGGAGAAATTAGGCTTAGCAATAGCCATTACTTTTCTCTGTGGTGATGATAAGACAAAAGATGAGGGCAGGAAGACTTAGCTGAGATGGGATATCCAACTTTTCGAGGAATCCTTTGCAAGTAGTAACATCCGAGATCGAACAACAACTTATACAATTCCCACCCCATACGGTACAAGGAATCTTAATTCTTGCCCTTTTTCCATTGGTAGTCGATCTTTGGGTAAGTGAAGAGGTTGGCTCGAAAAGGTGAATGGACTATTGATCCAATTAAATGTCATGGAATCGGGATTACTAGACACGAGTGAATCAACTCGGCCCGAAATTAGAGGCGGTCCTTAATGACTATGTGGATGTTTTCTTTGAAATTGAGCTTACCATCAAAGCAAGGCTGTGACCATGAGATAAATCGATGGGCGATCTGAGGCCACTTAATTGGAGGTCTTCTGAATACCATTCCACCAAAGAACTGTTTTGGAACCTATCATCAAAGAGGTGCGAGAAGATTGAAGAGTGTCTTTGTCATCATATATATGATTCGAATGGGAAACTAATGTTAAAGCTAGTTATGAGCAAGAAGCCAAGGGGTCAAAATTAAGTGAGCGTCTGGCGTTGGTGAGGACCCGAATGGCAAAAACAGAATGGAAACTAGAATTCTCAAGTACAAGAACAAGGGCTTATGGTGTCACAGAGGACAAGAGTGACCTCGGTTCACTTTGCTATTAGATGCTTTCCACAACCCAATTCAGGTACTCATTTAGGTGTGAGGCCAACCAACCCGGACTTGAGAGGGTTTTCTATTGGTTGTTCATGAGAGGAAGTGAAATTCCTTGTCGAGAATATCTTGTGTTACACGTTAGCCAATTAACAAAACATGTCAATAACCATGCAGCTCCTCTTCCCGGATTTCCATTAGTTGACTCGAAATGCAAGATTATGACAGAGCCCATAGTGATCTGGGTTGACAAATGATACCAATGGAGGATGTAGGCGTGGCCCAATGGCTTATTCTGTGGCTAAATTTACCTCAGGAAGAAGCTACAGGGAGGTGATTCATATAATCGAGTGAATTTCCAAGTTTCAGTTCTTGGGGACAAGAACTGTCTTGAAAAAGGGGTAATGTCGGGGCGATGTTCTTGAAGACCGGAAAAGCGGGAGCCTTGAAATAAGGGGAAGCAGAGGAAGTCAAGGCGGTGTTTAAAGATGAATCAACGACGAGAGAAGAATCGTGGGGTTTCGATCCATCCGACGGCTATCTTACAAACCTTGATGATTCTTGGGCGTTATTTGCTTCTTTGTTTTGTCGTCTTCTTCCTTTTACATGTTTGTTTTACTCTGAACGCTTTTATCTTTCTTTTACTGCGGTGGTGGCTGGATGTATAAATTCAGTTGATGGAATGGAAAACGAATATCCTTCCGCATATTTGCTTAGCCTATCCTAGAGTATTGTAGAACCCTAGCTATTTCCGGTAGTTCTTGCTCGTTCTGGCGGCGGGATCAAATTTCTTCAGTGCTGATCGAAGGTGTCTGGATCGCTTGTGATTTGTGGTCCTGATAGAGCCCCCGCCCAAGGCCGCGCCATGGCAGCTGAGAATGCAACCGAAATATCTCTCTCTCACGCAGGCGACCAATGGAGGCAAAGAGGAGGAAGAGGCGGTGGCGCCCGGTGCAGAGCGGAGCTGGGACGGCGGTGGCGAGTTGGAAGTGGTTGCCACTCGCCACGCCTCGCGTGGAGAAGGAGAGAGAGGCCGCTGGGCCGAAGAGGGGAGATCTGTGCCGTTCAAATCCATCGAACGGTGTTGTATCCCTTTGCCGCCAGAAGCTCTGGGACATGAGATGTTCAAAAATCGCAGCAAAGAAAAGCAAAGGGATCAGAGATTACAGAGACAGCGGAAGAACAACAAGAACAGAAAGAGGGAAGAACAGCCGAAAGGCAACAAAAGAGATTTTCATTCCATTTTTCAATCTGTCTTTCAGATTCTTCAGCCGCCTCTTATATAGACCGAGTCGTTACATTTTTACCCACCTCCCAGCGCTCAGTACATTCAATTTAACCTCTCTTTTAACTACCGGTCGGTATTTTCGTTCCTTTACTATTCACCGTCATTTTCAATTATAACCACCAGATATACTACTAACTCAATCCTGACCACTCGTTACACTACTCCCCCCTTGAATCATTGCTTGTCCCCAAGCAATGGCTGACGGAAACCTGGCTTGCAACACCGTCAGGTCCTCCCAAGTGGTCGAAGCAGCAGTTAAGCCTTTCCATTTCACGAGCCCATGTGCCACCGCAGAGTTTCCTTTCTTCACCAGCCTCCGTTCGAGAATAACTTCTGGTTCAGTCACCTGCACATCCAAATCTGTAGTCTTCGGTAGCTTAGTATATACAGGCGAATAATCTGTGGTGAATGGCTTGAGTTGCGAGACATGAAAAACCGGATGAACGTGACTCTCCGGCGGAAGATCTAACTGATAAGCAACTTGGCCAATCTTGTGAACGATTTTAAATGGCCCATAAAACTTATAAGCCAACTTTGGAAATGGTTTGTTCAGTAAAGAAGTTTGAGCATATGGTTGCATCTTCAAGAGCACTTGGTCCCCAACGAAAAACTGTCGATCTTGGCGATGTTGATCCGCCTATAGCTTCATACAGTTTTGAGCCCGGGATAAATGATGTTTAACAAGTTCAGTGTACCATTGCTGATCTCTGAGTAGATCATTCACCTCTTCAGAACTACTGGTCAGTGATGCCGGCAATGTTCCATAATTGGGCTCAACTCCATATAAGACACGAAATGGAGAACATTCGAGGGATGAATGAAAATTGGTGTTATACCAAAACTCTGGTAAAGGAAGCCATACTCTCCATTTTTTTGGCGATTCATGAACTGTACATCTCAGGTACATTTCCAAACATTGATTCACACGCTCCGTCTGACCGTTGGTCTGTGGATGATAAGCCGTGCTATATTGGAGTTTGGTCTCTAATAGCTTGAACAACTCGCGCCAAAATAGTCTGGTAAAGATGCGATCCCGATCAGATGTAATTGTGGTCGGTACTCCATGCAGTTTGACCACATTGTCTAAGAATGCCTTTGCAACCGTGGAAGCAGTAAATGGATATTTAAGGGGCACAAAATGGGCATATTTGGACAGTCGATCCACAACCACCATGATAACATTATATCCCTCCGAAATAGGTAATCCTTCAATAAAATCCATAGTTAGCTCATGCCAAACTGCATCTGGAACGGGCAATGGTTGTAACAGGCCAGATTGCTTGGTGCGCTCGCTTTTAGCCAACTAGCAGACTTTGCATTGCTTCACAAAGTCTTCAATACTATGTTTTATGCCATTGCAGTGAAAGAGCTTGCGCATGCATTGATACATAGCCTGCATACCGGAATGTCCCCCAATCGGACTGGAATGAAAAGCAGCGATCAGCTTGGTTCGTAAGGCTGAATTATCGCCAATCCATATCCTGCCACGATTCCTGATCAATCCTTGATGGAGTTCATAGCCATGCTCATCAGGGCTACGGATAGCCAACTGGGCCAACTTTTGCTGAGCTAGAGCATCTGTTACATAGGAGTTCACTACCTCCTAAACCCAAACCGGCTGTGTTTCAGATGTGAGTTGTAAAGCCAAAAGAGGTCCAACCCGAGACAACGCATCAGCGACAACATTTTCACGACCTTTCTTATATACAATCTGGAACCGCAACCCCATTAGCCTGGTCATTGCCTTCCGTTGCATATTCGATTGTAATTGTTGTGCATCCAAGTAACAAAGGCTGCGATGATCGGTTTTAATCACAAACTCCTTATGTTGCAAATAAGTTCTCCACTTGTCCACCGCCAAAATCAATGCCAAAAACTCTTTTTCATATATAGAGAGACCTCTATGAGTTGCTCCAATAGCTTTACTGAAAAAAGCAACTGGGTGGCCTTGCTGTAATAAGACGGCACCCACACCTTGATCACAAGCATCGGTCTCCACTTCAAAACTCTGTTCAAAATCAGGTAACTTCAACACTGGTATGGTAGCCATAGCCTTCTTTAACCGAAGAAAGGCCTCCTCAGCCTGTTTATCACAAGTGAATGCTTTCTTTTTCAACCTGTCAGTCAATGTCTTAGCTAGTATACCATACCCTTGCACAAATTTTCGATAATAGCCAGTGAGTCCAAGAAAACCCCTCAATTCAGTGATACTCTTTGGTGTCGGCCAGTCTAACATCACTTGAGTCTTCTTAGCATCCGTAGCCACTCCTTGATCCGAAATGATATGGCCCAAATATTCTAGTTTCCTTTGAGCAAACATGCACTTAGATCACTTGACAAAAAATTGATGTGTTCGGAGGGTTTGTAATACAGCCGCTAAATGCTCGACTTGAGCCACCAAAGTAGGGCTGTAAATAAGGATATCATCCATGAACACAAGCACAAATTTCCTGAGAAACGGCGCTAAAATCGAATTCATCACACATTGAAACGTAGCTGGTGCGTTGGTAAGACCGAATGGCATGACTTTAAATTGATAATGCCCATGGCGAGTCTTGAATGCAGTTTTAGCTTCATCCTCTTCTTTCATGCAGATTTGATGGTACCCAGCCCAAAGATTCAACTTCGAAAAGTATTGAGTACCGGTCAATTCATTCAATAATTCATCAATTACTAGCATCGGAAACTTGTTCTTAATTGTCAAATCATTCAAGCGACGATAATCAACGCAAAATCTCCATGACCCGTCTTTCTTTTGCACTAACAATACCAGAGACGCAAAGGGACTGACACTGGGTACAATGATTCCAGTAGAGAGCATCTCAGCTACTTGATGTTCAATTTCATTTTTATGCATTGGAGAATATCGATAAGGTCTGGAATTCACCGAAGTAGCACCAGGGATTAAAGTAATGGCATGACCATACTCCCGTTTTGGCGGAATGCCTTTGGGTTCAGCAAACACAACTTCATGATGATCTAATACTGCTGCGATTGCTGCTGGAATTGGGTCGTTTGCTGCACTGTTGGCAGATTCGACAACAGCCATTGCCCAAATGTCATTGCCTTTTTTCCATTTGGCGAATTGTTCAACTGTTAACGGTTGAATGTCTACTTCTGTACCGCATTTAACTCCCAGGAGCTTAACTCCTTTTCCATTGTATTGAAACTCAAGGACCTTATCCTGCCAATGACAAGTCATCGGACTATATAGCTTCAACCAATCCATTCCAAGGATTGCGTCATATGCACCTAAGGCCAAAACTCGGAAATCATTTTTGAAGGTGTGCCCTTGCGACCACCATTCTAAATCAGCTGCCACACTATCACGGTCAGGTGTGTCTCCGATTGTACCTTGAGCGACCAACGGTTTGCAACGAGAGAACGTAACCAATCTTATTCAAAAACTCTACATTAACAAAACTGTGGGAACTTCCAGAATCAATGAGAATCAACATCTCTTGGTTCCGGACCAAAGCCAAAATGTGCACAGTTTCGGCGTCATCAACTCCTGACAAAGCATTGACCGATAAGTTGCTTGATTCTTCTTTATCCAGCTCTGCTGTTTCCAGAATATCCAACACTGCATCTGACAAAACTTCCTCGTGTTCAGCCAATGTCAGGGCTTGAAGCTGGGCCTACTGTTTCTTTTTATAGTGCAAAAAGTGATTAGGCTCATACTTCTCACCACACTGATAGTATAACCCATTTGTGTGTTGGTACTCGCGTAGTTGGCGAGCTTCCCATAGATTTCCTTGTCCAATGCGGGAAGTATTCTGCTGATTGTCGGATTTGGTCAAGCCACCAGTCTCCTTGTATGATCCCACTTTTTGTTTCCATGTCTTCTGACGATCGAGCACTTCTTGCTACACCTTAGCTAACAATGTTGTGCGATCCACCGTGTCAGGAATCTGACACTGCACCATTCCTCAAAGTTCGAATTTCAGCCCTTTAACAAACTGAGATACAAAGAATTCTTCCCCATAATAAGGGTTACGCATGGAGATCTCAAACATGAGTTCATCAAATTTCTCCTTATAATCAGCTACCGAACCACTTTGCTTAAGTTCCACTAATTCCTCCAAGAGCCTTCGGTGATCAAAGGCCCCAAACTTAGTCTCCACTACTTCCACAAAATGGTCCCAATTGCCCAACTCATTCTGGACTTAAACACCTGCAACCACCGTGCCGCGTTGCCTTCCATATGGAGAGTTGCAGCCGTAACCCACAAGGCTTCTGGAATATTGAAATGCTTATAATAATCCATGCATTTGTCCCTCCACAGCCGTGGATTTTCTCCATTGAATGTAGGAAAGGATAACTTGGGTAAAGGACTTCTGACCGCCCCATTGAAATCCCTGGACAACTGCTGGTTGGGGCCTGAGATATCTTGTATTCCTCCAGCCAATCCTAGCATATGCGTCGCTCTTGCTGATGATGATGGTTCCACCTCACCTTTTCCCCACGGATGTAATGGCGGAGGTGCTAGAGTGAACAAGGCTTTCCCTGCTACCGACGAAGTTCCTTCCGTGAAACCTTGGGTGTCCATAGTTCGTCCCAAAGTAATCTGCGCGACCGCTTGGGATGTCGCCTCGAGTTGTTTCGCCAGCAATTGTTGGTCCTTGGTGTTTTGCTCAACCACTTTGGCAGTAATATCTGATCGTTTCAACAATGGCTGCTGCGCAGCATCCATTAGCTCCATACGTGCAAATAAGAGATCCAAGCTCTCCTTGATACTCGCCTGTTGTTCTTCAGATCGTTTCGCTGTCTCCCCCATCGCCGCCAAGACGAATTGGGTCTGGATTGAGGGTTTTGGAGGAGCCGTGTTGATCGATTGCCAAACCAGGCGAACCAGAATTGGGGATTTTACCAGGATCGATCGAAGCGGATGAATCCAACCTCGAGTTCCCAAACCCTTTTCCGGAAAAAAATTTTACCGCCCAACCGAGCAAATCTCTCAATCGAAACACGGCTCTGATACCAAAATGTTATATCCCTTTGCCGCCAGAAGCTCTGGGATGTGAGATGTTCAAAAATCGCAGCAAAGAAAAACAAAGGGATCAGAGATTACAGAGATAGCGGAAGAACAACAAGAACAAAAAGAGGGAAGAACAGCCGAAAGGCAACGAAAGAGATTTTCATTCCATTTTTCAATGTCTTTCAGATTCTTCAGCCGCCTCTTATATAGACCGAGTCGTTACATTTTTACCCACCTCCCAGTGCTCAATACATTCAATTTAACCTCTCTTTTAACTACCGGTCGGTATTTTCGTTCCTTTACTATTCACCGTCATTTTCAATTATAACCACCGGATATACTACTAATTCAATCCTGACCACTTGTTACAAACGGCCAGCGCGCACTGGAAAAAAACGTGCGAGCAGCAAACGGCCGATCAATCATGGAGGCACGCACCCAGGACCAGGACTGGTAGAGGCAGACAGAGATCTCGCGTTCTCTGCCTACCCAGCCTTATCAATTCTGAGCCGTCCGATTCGAGCTTAAGCGTATGGAACGCTGGCGGGCATCTTTGCCTCAATGAAATAACCCGAAAATTTCAAAAATGGATTCATTTTGATTTGTTGGATGTATTTGAATTTTTTTGCTGAATTTTCCTGAGGTTTTCTTGATCCATTTATTGCACCTTTCCCAAATTGGCAATCTCAAATTCCTGTTTTCCAGTTCGTCCATGCGCTTTCCCTTCCCAGCCATTTTTTCCCCTGTTCATCTTCTTCGCGTGCTGCTCCCGCCGGTCCGAATAAAGCTCTGCTCCCTTTCTTCGTTCCGCCCAGTTCGAACACCGTCACCATTCAATGCCTTCTTGCATATCGCCTCGCCACCTTTGTCTTCTTCCCAGGCGCTGGGGCCGCCTTTTGCCCCATCCGTCGCCATTTCCGTTCTAGCAACCATACTCGTCGCTGCACCGCCATTCATTTCCGCCGCATAAGCGCGTCCGTCGCCGCTGCTTGTATTTGCCCTCACCGTCGCTTCGCCATCTCGTCCGCCCACGAATCCCGCCCAGGAATCCCGCCGCGAATCTCATTCCTCGTCGCGCCCAAAGTCCCGCCAAAGCCTCTCTCTCTCCTCCGCCTCCATGTGCTATGAGAACTCTTGCTGAGGCCCCTTTCTTCCCCAATCCGAGCCGGTAAGCTTCCCTCCTACTTCCCCGCGCCTTTCTCTCCATTCCTCCCAAACCCATTCGGTCTCTGGCGCTTTGCTCCGCCCGCACCACGACCACTTTCCTCGGCTCCGATCTCCCTCAACCGCCGCGCTTTCCGGTTCTTCCCCGAGCCCATTTTCTCCACTCCTGAGTTCCCCACATCGCGCTCAAGCTTTTACCCCACTCCATTCCCTCTCCGGCTCCCCGCTCCGCTGTCACGCCGTGCACCTTCTCCGTCTCCGGTTGCTCCCCGTCGCCACGCTCCACCGCTCCCTCTCCCGCCCGGTTTTCCTCACCACCGAATTCCCCAAGGCGTCCTCGCACTCCCCCGCTATTTCTTTCTTCCTCCCGAGCCACAAATCGCCGAGTCCACCTTTGTCTTCCTCGGCTCCGGCCATTCTGTCATTCTTTGCTCTCTCTCTCTCACGATCATTGGTTCCCGATCGTGGGTTCCGCCGCCCTCTCGTGACGATCGGTCCCTTTGCCACCATAACTCCTCCCTCGGGCAAGGCTCCCTCAAGCCGGCTGCCTTCCGCTCGCATAGACCATCGGCCTTGCCAAAGGCCTAAATGCGCCTGGGCTCGCTTGAGTGGGCAGCGCCATGTCTTGCGAGATCGCTGTTAAATCTTTCGGGCACGCCAAAGCAAATAAAGGTGCAATCCGATTCTTGTCGCGGCGAAGCTAATTTTCGGTTTTTAAATCCGATTCAAATCCGGAAATTTGTTTTTAATTCCAGAAAATGTCCAAAAATCCCAGAAAATCCCAAAAATCCCCCAAAACCCAAAAATGACCAAAAATACATGTTCTTGACCAGTTCGAGCCGTCGAGTCCAAAAATGATCTCCATTTCACCAAACCAAGTCCAGAAAATTCCTGAAATGCCCCTGAACCCTAATCCGGCCATTTTCTCTCTCATTTTCTTTTCCGTTTCTTTTTCTTTATTTTGTTTTATTCGTTCATTTATTGGTTGCGTTTCTTCGCGCTAGATTCGACGCCAAGACGACCGTCGGCACGACTCTCGGAGCAAGAGCAGACGTTGGAGCCATACTTGGAGCCGGAGCCGTTCAAGGCCAGACACGACATCGACCAACTCCCTTTTAGGCGAACCCTCGATCACGCAAGGCAAGCCACACTCCTTGAACATATTGAACCCAGTTCCGTTATAATTATATGTATATATTTCTGTATTGCATTATTTTGGTATTTTAGAAAATTAAAAAATGTGGTAGTTTCGAATGACATGCTTAGATAATACCAAATGTTAACCCTATTGTTACGCCCTAACTCCTTTTTAACCTTAGGTTATAAAATATTGAACCACCGTAGAATAGCAATAATTATAATCTCACTCTTAGTTTGGAATAGCTTAAAATCTCCGAGGGATGGCTCGGGTGATTTTCCAAAATTGCTACTGGTTGGGGTCCCTAATTGGGCGGACCACGAGAGGTGAATCTTGGCCCAATCGGTAGATGACAAGGCCAGTTGTGGTTTGGCGGTGGTGCAGTTGGTACCAACGGGTTGTGGTATGTTATTTGGCCGAGTCTTTGGCATTTAAGGACCGATGCCTTGGGCAAAGTAAATAACTTCATATCCCGCTCAACCACAAGTTGGGCCGCCAATCCGTTGACTTGGCCCAACATAGCTCGGTACATTGTACTCTCTTTTGAATACCTCACGAAGTAGCTCGATTACAGGAAGAGAATGGGCGCTAGCGGCAAGGGGTGGAACGAGGATGGTGTGGCCATCGGTTCTCTACAACAAGAGGTGTCCACCGTAACCAGCCGCTAATCCCAGACTTGCCCGTGGGATCTGGGTCTTTGTGGGCCCAATTTAGCCCTCTTGGGTAGGAGCTAAGAAAGGAAGTCCAACAGCTATGATTATCGGCAGACCGCATGCATTAAAGTTGCATGTTGTTTGCGCATGGCACTAACGATCGATGATATCTTGTGGGTAAAGCCGAGCACCTCTGCAGTGATATCAATGGTATTGAATCTGCCGTGCTTCGGTTAATGAAGTTTGAGTTAATTTAGGGTGATTCATGCAAGCTGCGCCTGTAGCTTTATAATTAAAACTTGTCGTGAAAGAGAATTTTGCAGATAACCCCCCCTGATATATATTGCTATTTATGGTTTGTGTTTCAAATGTAAAATGAAACTGATACTTACAACTTGCATCCACAATACTTAAAACCTATGCCTGCCTTTGTTTACCATTGCATGTAATATTCAGAATTTCCGTGTGGTTTGTTGAGTACGGTTGTGTACTCACCCTTGCTCCTAACCCCTCTTAGATTTCCAAGAAGGCAGCGGATTTGAAGTCGTAGATGGCGATGTTATTTGGTTTTGAAGGCCTTGATCTATCTACTCAAGTCTTTCTGTGGGTGTTACGTAATGTATTCGGTGCTAACCGCACCTTTTGTAAAACCTTGGCCGTTAGGCCTTATTTTATCTGTAAAATATTCGCAATTGTTCTTTTGACAGGTAATGTACACTTGGTTACCTCTGTTAAAATCTCAGGTAGTGTAATTTATACGCACCCCCTGAAAAGGGTGGTCCGTTACATACAACGCAGCATTTTGGCATGGTATATCGAGGCGTTGCTACAGTAATTTTACTGGCCTGGTAGTTTCCTTTGTTTTCAAACAAGTGTCTTTTGCCGGCTCTTTTACACTCACTGAGAGAGCTAGACTTGTAATTTTTCTCGCACAGTATCTAGATTTAGAAGAAACGAATGCTACGAGGTAATACCGGAACACTTCCCTGAACGGCATAGGTGCATATCAGATGGAAATTGGAAGAGCTAGATGCTACTGCATAGCAATGGAAAGATGGTTCAGTAGCACACATGTAGCGTAGTGGTCGAACACATAGTTGTCTTGATTGAGGTCTTAAAGCTCCTAATTTTATTTTTCAAGATGCAATCCTCTTATACATTCTCTACTTTTTAGGCTTATATCCGTTTACGAACCGAGAGGTGCTTCAGTGCTTTTCTTTTTGACAGTTGCACAAATATAAAGCATAAATGAAGGGTGAATGATGATTACTTACCTCTTCACTTGTTTTAAGATCTATACAATTTATATTAAAAAGAAAAGCACTGCTCGAACCAAACCAGGTTCAAGAATTATCCACTGGCCCGTCCTCAAGGTAGTTCATACTTCATAGAAGCACAATAGCTGCGCGTTGTTAATTGGGGTTATGAATCTGTAACCGTAATACTGAACAAAAAGTAAGGAAAAAACTTAGGATCATTACTCAGAAGAAATGACCATCATACTGATCTTCTGTCCGTTCACACAAGTCAATCCAATAACAAATGGGAATCAAGATAAAAAGGAGAGAATATCTTGTACATTTTGAAAGATGCCTCGTTTCAGTGCAATTTTGTTCCAGACAAGCTCAAACTCGCCACAGCTACAATGGGTCAAAAGATAAAAGTTGCAAAACTATGCATAGGCTTACTTGTTCTATCCAAAAGAACAAAAAGAATCTTCGAGGGAAATTGCTCAAGTCTATAATATAGTCACCTTCCTTTGGAAACTATACGTAGTTACATTGCTGTACGACATAATAATCACCTTTCTCTTGTCACAAAGTAATTTGCTGAGAAACATACACCCTGCGGCGCCCATGGAAAGGTTCCTCAGTACCTTACTCATTTGTTGCATCATAAGAACCTATTTATTATGTGATTTTGATCCAGCACCTGCAGTGTTATGCTCATACTAATTAGTATTGTCTACGCATATGCTAGACTTCACATTGCTTTATGCCAAACTTAAAATGATGGATGTTTTTGACTAGGGGCGTATCTACAGTGTACAGGTTGGGATCATACGACACCGACGCCCTCCAGTCCAACACACATGGTTCTTTTAGTATATAAGGATATGATTCTCTTATTACAAGTTAGTGTTATAAGTTTGTAATGACCTTGACGACCCCAATAACCTTTTCTCCTAGATCCGCCCTTGTTTTTGACAAATTAATCTAAAAGCAAGAAGGTACGTACCTTTGTTAACCTTAGTTTTTGGTAGGAGCTCTTCAGCACCAATTCTGATGTTAGTATTAGATGCACGCCTTTTTGATTTGCCATCTAGTATTTCCACCTCAACAATAAAGGTTCCACATACAGGACGATGATCAGAAAATTTGGACTCCCCGCGAAAGTAGGATAACTGCACTATACCGTCACCATGCCACAGTATTCGATCACACCTGAACAAGTTGAACTACTTAAACAAACACGAACTGATAATTTGTTAATAGTTCATAGTACAGTTAGGTCTATAGATATGAGATACTTCACTAAATCATTTGTTAAAATGCAATATTTGTAGCAATACATGCATCCAATTGTAGACTCAAATTATGAGATGCACACTCGATGAGTTATCAACTTGGTCATTTATTGTAATACTGAATATGTGACAATGTGAATGATTTTACTGTTTTCTGTTTCAATGATTTTAACCAACATGTTTGTGTAAATGTACTTTGTTTAATCTCAAGAAAACCCAAAAAATGTTTCTTCTTCTGGTACACAATGATGGGAATTCCAGATTATAAAAGTTGTACACAGGGTGTGGATACAAGGTTGGGACCTTAGTAAACTGGGAATACTTTATAGCATAAAACTTGCTAACTTGAACATGGTAAATACCAGGCTGGGGTTCTCCTCTTTTTCTTTGATGTTGCAGTCTCTCCAGCATAAGAATCTGAGTTACAGGAGTACTTGTATGTGGGAGCAAAATAAATCTTCTCCTCACTCCAACCCTTGAACACCCTTCCAGAGTTCCGCTCAATGTTAAGCTGAAAAAATATATCATAAAGGGGTGTTTGGGACTCCAGCTCCACCAAAATCTGTGGAGTTGGTAGAGCAGGTATTTCTAGCTCATTTATGGAGCTGGAGCTGTGTATGTTTAGGTAGATCATCCTGTTTACATTTTAGACTAAAAATATGAACTTAATTTACTTTATTTTAGCCTATAAGTGTCAGATCGGAGCTGGAGCTGGGAGCTGAAGCTCTCCCAAACAGGGCCTAAATGTTAACCAAATTGTAGCATGATATAATTAGAACATAAAAAAAACATAGGGAAAGTTCTCAAAAGTTTGTCTTTTCTCATTCCATTAATTTAGTCCTTCCTTCTAGGGAACAATTCAATTCAGTTGCCCTCGACTAAATAATAAAAAGCAGTGCCATATTTTCAGGAGTTTACCTGATCCTTTTCAAAAAGGGCATCCCAGTTATTTTCGGTCAGAAGTTTTTTGGTGTCTTCATAGCTCAAGGAAATACGGTAGTTCAGATCCCCCAACCATATCACCCGACTAAAATAAGCAGCACAAGAATCAAAGAACAGCAATTGACAATAAGTAAAAACTTAAAAATAATTGTAGCATGACTTTCTTACTCATGGTCAAGAATTTTCTCAGGGATTCTTCGCCAAGCTCTTCTGCAAATTCTTGGAAACTGTGTGACCCTCAGTATCTCTAAAACATCTAAATTGCGCCTCAACTCATCGCCTTCTTTCTCACCTGAAGCCAAATGGCTGCAGATGAAACAAAAGCTTGTCTGGTGCAGTGTCATGCTCACTGATATACATCCCTGAAGCCAAAAGTAAATGCATTACTAAAAGGGTAAGGGATCTACTGCATAGGGTGCTTCAGAGTTAGTTACTTAGTTTTTTGCAAGACGGGATTGGAGTATGTCAAGTAAAATCTTGCTGTAGTTGTAGAATAATGTTGAATGTCAATAAAGAACTTTCCATCAGAAACACAACATAGACAGTCTATACATCAGTATTACAAAGGGACCTCTTTAATATTTCAGAATAAAATCTACAGTTTATTTGTTAATATCTTTATGACTATTGTAACATTTAGTTGGCATCTGTAGTTCCATCCGAAATTTAGGATGGCTACAATTTTCATATTTGAAAGGACAATACTTATATAATTTGATTCAGTTCTGACCTTGTTTCCAAGATAGCCCATTATTCCACGACCTACACAAGATGTCCTCACATGGCCAATATGCTGCACTAGTTCTTTCTTTGCCCATACTGTAACAAAAATACCAACCATTCGTTTGCAAGATATGAGGTTATATTTTAGCTGATCCCTGGAGGCAGAAGCAGCAGATGTCATTCCATCAACCACATAACCATAAGCACAATTCAATTTGTCATCCACTTCATCTTCTTCCGAAGAGTCCGTGTCATTAGCGTATGCTTGTGGGCATCCAAAGCAAGCATCCTTGTAGGATTTCCTGGTCATTTCAACTGGGCAGTTGCAAAGTTTGAGCTGTTTTCTCTGGGTTGGCATGTAAGGTTTCCTGATAGATTTCAAGGACGACTTCTGGAATATTGCAGAACTGCTAGCTGTTTTTGAGCGGCTGGAGAATGAAGCATCAAGATTTGATGAAGATTGAGATGAGGTTGAATCAAGGGACAGAGATGGCTTGTGCTGGAAGATATCAGCATCACTGTCAACTGGTTGATTTAGTGTGCGGTTTATAAGAGCAAGCCATCTTGCAGCTGGTTCATTGTCTTCTATCACAAGCACATTACCGGCATTGAGAGGGACAATTTCCTGAAAACTGTGTGAAAATTAAAGAAAAGAAGAGACATGATGATGTCTTCTTTTTGTTGAAACAATCCAAATAAACTATGGCTCATTTTGACAAAGAGTAATTGCCAGAATGACAGTAAAATCCTAAGACCAATATGAAACAAAAAAAATGGCCTACTATCATTCCTTGTCACACATTGAATATAAGTATATGACTAAGGGGAATATAACGTATGGAAAATATGTAAGTTGTACAATGTACGTTCTTCTAAGAAGATGTTGCTGGTAGATTCCAAAATTGTGAAGAATAGATGGGTCAAATACCTACCCTAAAACATAAATATCTGAATGGTCATCAGCAGGAAGGAAGTCATCCAGATTCAACTCAGCTGTAGGTGTGTTTCCTCCAACGTTCCATGTAGAGATAAATATCCTATATAATGAACCCCAAAAAAATAAATACTCTTATATTGTTTCCATTTAGAGGATGGAACTATGACAGAACATGCAAGGTTAGCTGTTTGACCTGAAAGGTTCAGTTTTTGTAGTACTTGAAGAGCGGGCTAAGAAATGACTGAGACGTATGCTCCTAACTTCTGCTACCATTTAGTCCAAAGAAACACAAGAATAAACCAAGCAAATCAAACCAGCATCATCCAAAGAGTGAATGAGGATAAGTTGCCCGATATGAAAACCACCTGAAAGTGTTCTGAAGGGAGAAGAAGATTGTGCCTTCGAGGAACTTGGTCCGGACTTAACTGCAATTGACAAAAGAAAATGAAACAGTTAGTTGCTATTATGTTATCAGGACAAAAATTGTACTGAAGTTAATTTGTACAAAATGTCAAAATTCTGAAACGAAGTGGTCAAATGTGGAATTGTTGAGCACATAAATCCTAGCATCTTCAAATAAACATATTTAAACGGGCTGCCTCTTCATAGCAGCATTTCTCATTCTACAAGGTCAACAAAGGCTCAATTGACCTTGCATGTGGTTGCCAGCTGACCTGAGAAATTCCCCTTTTCAACCAGACAAGCTGAAATTTGATACAATTATCCTCATCTATTTGCTACTAGTTATCACCACCCTACAACTACAAGACATTGACTCATTGTTGATTCAGATTTCAAAAGAAATAAGACTAACTAACCAGTGGAGCAGCTTGGACAATCTGTCTTCTTCGCAACTTTCTTATCTTTCGTCCCAAAAAGCTTTGGTTGACAGCCCTATAGTACCATTGTACAAAGCCAAACACTTAAGTCAATGCTCCATTCAACTGCAATTATGCTAATGCATTCAAGATGTATCTAGTAAAATAAGAAAAAAAGGAACAAAGGAGGGAAAGGTAAAAAACCAAGATGATTATATGAATGGCTAATGAGGTGAAACAAGAGACACATCAAACCTTCATCTTTTCATCATCCAGGAAGGCCATTCCTTTGAAGTCAGAAAAACAATGGAAGCTTTTTTCCAGTTCAAGTCTGAACACATAATATAACAGAGTTAAAGATTGCAGTATCACGAAACTATAACTGAACAATTCAGACATTAGCACAAGTAAATGCGTAAAAGAAGTATATCCATGGAGTTCTCAGAGAAAAAGGAAAATAGAAGGGGAACATTTGTACGCAAACTTCAGTGGATCCAAATTGTTCTCTCAATCCAAATTCCTGTACAGTTAGACTACAGGAACAAACATGTCGCCAAGCCAAAAAAAAAAAAAACAGCAATCTTTCGGCTAAAAAAAAAATCCCCTGCACACACTATCCACACATCCACACAGTCTGCTCCTTTCAAAACCAACCTTTCTGATCTGACATACAGAGGTTTCAGAATCCAATGCACATTACAATTCGCAACAGGAACAAAGAGGGAGAGAACTGCATAAAATTACAGAAAACCACACCACGACAGTATGGCCATGAAGAAGGAACCCACCAATCTGCAATTTTGGCACCAAATCCGGCCACCTCAGCAGCCCCAAGAACCAGCGAACTCCTCCTCGATCCCCAAGACCCAGCCAAGAATCCTAAAACCCCAGCCAAGAAGCCAACAACTCCCCAGAAACCATTCCCCTTAGCCAAGAAGGCCAGAGCCAAGAAGAGCGAGTACGGCGCGGAGACCCCTCAAACCCGGGGCGGGGTCTGCAGGAACCAGACGAGGACACGGCCATTAGGCCCCCTCGCCCCCCTCCTCCGAAGGATTAAATTAACCTGCCGCGACAACTGTACAGCAGCCAGGCAAGGAGGCTATTTTCTATGGCGTTCTTGCGCAGCTCGGCAAATTGTTTAGGAGCACGGCCACAACGCGGCATGGGCGCCGCCCGCGTGGTGGGTTGAGGTGGTTGACCATGAGGAGGAGGAGGAGATGAGGCGACTTTGAGCGGCGCGCGCGCGGCTCGTCGGATTGGGATTTGGCGCGGAGGAAGTGGAGACGGTTCGTTGGTTGGGTCCTTGGGGTCAACTGCATGTCTGCTCTTTCTCTTGATTGAATTCTTTTGAATCGTTGGTGGATAGGCTGAGGATTGTTCCCATGCCTTCGCATGATCGCATTTCCAGGTGCCTTTCTTCTTCTTCTTCTTCTTTTTTTTTAAACATCGTCTCTTTCGAATAAATTTATGTAAAAAAAAACTCTCTCCTTTATAGTAGAAAGCGCGACAGGTGACAAAGATATCGGCAGCATGACAGGGCAGGGCCCACTGGCCTACTGTGCCGTGGGGCTGTGGCAATCTCGGCACGAGCTCCTCTTCCGAGGTAGGAATGTGCCAATCAAATCAGCTAATTAATCACTTGTTTTACTCAAGTAACCACTTTTAAAACAATTGACCATGATTAACCACTTTACTTAATTAAATCGGCTAGCCTGCTGAGGTGGAGATGCTTGGCAGGTCGTGCATGAGCTATTGGTCTTGCTGTGCTACCGAGCTCTGGCTACGCGGCAGCTTTGGGCCTGTCATACCTGCTATGATGGACTGTGCTACCATGGCATCGGCGAGGTGCCGTGGTGTCGGAACGTGGTAGGTGCCACCGTGCCTTCTGCGACTGTGGAGAATCATTTTTATAATTTTATTCTGTAGGAGACATATTTTCAAAAAGAGAAAAAAAAAGAGTATGTCTCCAGGTCTTGAAAAGCGAAGGCTACGATGGTTTGCTGGCGGGTTGTTTGAGAGGGCCCCACAACATGGTTTCCTCTGATAATTGAATTTAAATTTAGAGCAAGCGGATTGGTTTATAAACCTCATCGCAAGCAACCGAGACATCGTGTATCAAATTGTAATCGGTACTATAGTGCACTCTATACGTCTCGGTTGAACTTATAATCTTAGAATGTATCACATCACAGGACAATCGAATGTGCGAGACGAAGCTGGACGCGGAAGGAGGCTTTGATCACTAAGAATTCATGAAATCGTGGTTGAACTTACACTGCTCTTGCGTGCCAACGTCGACATTCGATATGGTTCGAGTAGTGCAGATCTGTGTAGGACATGCAATGGTCCATGCGGCAAAGGCAGTAGATATGATTTGGGAACACGAGGCTACGAGCTAGCCGAAGGATGGGATCATCGTCTCCATCATTAAAACTAAGACCTCTCGAGAATTAGTGGGGGCCATGATGGGCATTTAAAATGATGATGATGACAGTGATTTCTTCCCTGAGAGCACGATCTAGAGGGCAACCAGCAAATAACAGCCTCGTATTATGTCCTCTGCGAAAAGGAATTCAAGCGAGAGAGGAGATCCAACTTTCCGACACATGAAGAGCTAGATCTTGATCCGAAATGCCTTTCTAGCTACATCGAGTTTTGAGACAACTTAACCGCTAAGCTTCCAATGACTTTGTAGCCTTCGTAGCTCGGTGCCTTCCATTATATTCAGGACAATATTGTCATAGGCAGAAGCTCGCTCACAACAAAACTTATAAATGCAGCTGTGAGGGCTGTTTGATTACCGTCTCATACGAGTCTGACCGTGAGAGCTTGCACCGCCCTAGCCTGGTTCCGGAGAAACGGTCATGGAGCTCGTTTCCCATGAGTCCCGATCATGAAAGTGTCTTGTACATCATCTCGGTCTGACTCCGACGCGCCGCAGAACCAAACAATCATCTTGCAGATGCGTGCAGACTCACGCGATACAACGATCAACCAAACACCTGGTTCTCGACTCCATGAAGTCTAACCACGTAGAACCAAGCAACCAAACAGCCCCGAAGTTTCGTAGCATCATTTGCGGTGGTGTTTGTTATTAAACGATTGTTCTGGTGCCGATGTGCCTGCATGCCCCCAGTTGTGAAAACCACATTCAGAGCATGTTTGCAATTTTATTTTTATCATTGTTGGGTCGTGTGATTGCCTTGCAGGCTTGCAGCATGTACCTGTACGCACTCTCCTCGCTTCTGTCTCCTAAGCACGGAGCACATACGTACAGGAAGGTACATAGCATAATGCAGGTTGTATCCACCTAACAGATACTGAAAAATAAAAGATGGTTGCTTCGCTGTCAAAGATTTGCACTCTCTGCATAAGCAAGCAGCTGAATTGTCGTATTGTTTTGGCTGCACAAGACAGGAGCTGGAGACAGACAGCTGCTTTGCTGTCAAAGACTCACAGGTTTGCATCTATGGACAGGCAGAAATAGCACATCCAGTTGCATTTTTATTGTAATGAAATTATACATGTTGGGCAGAGTTGGATTAGTAAGACTTCCAAATCTTGATTATATTGATTCAATAACTTAATTCTGTCTGCCATCCTGATTCAATTGACAGCTCTTCTTTCACTCTTCAGCACATAGCATTACATAACATTGGAGACATGAAGTAGTGGAAGTAGTGGATGTCTGAAATGGGAATAACATTGTTACAAAACTGGCACAGTACAGTGACCCCAAGTCCCCAACTGAATTAGGTTTTCTATCTTTCATCAAAATATGCTGCTTTATCGAGTATGATTGTGTGAAGTTTGTCTGTACAAGAAAAATGACAACAGGGTCAGGCCATGTCTAACTGGAAAAAAAAATGTTGTTCAATGCGTTATTTTGGTATTCTTCCACCATGTAAACTTAGTACTGGAACTGCATTTCCTTTGTGGTGTGCAGCCAAGCTCGTCCAGGAGTGCAGCCATGGCTTTGTTCATGGGAGGAGGTCCACATCTCAATATCTGAAACGACCAACCACAGAGAGTTGCATAATTGTCTAGCTAGCTAGATGAAATATATTTAAGCTTTCACCAAACACAACTGATGAGTTCCATGTGCATTGAAGACACGAGATTTACCTGAATGTCGGCAGCAGGTGCTGGACAATGAGTTTGGATCATTTCCTTCGACACAAACCCAACACCACCATCCCAGACTTCAGGAGGCTGCACATGAAAACAATGCCTATGATGTATGGTGCAGACTAGGAACCTCAATATAACATACTGTGTTAGGCAAGTATTCAATGAGAGAGGCAGTAATTCATAATCAATAAAAGTTAGGACTAGCAAATCTGACAGGGTCAGGCAAACAGTTTATTACAGGTCACAAGATGAAGTACTAAACGTCAGGACAGAATATAAACCTGATTCAAGACATAGTAGATCTTGAAGCGATCAGGATAGTTTTTAGCCATACTGTCCAGTTCTTCTTCTGCATGAATCGAGATAATAATAAAAAAGAAGTAAATAACAGCATTCAAACACAATACCATTTTACCATAGTGAACTTCATTCATCATAAAGTAGTAGTGTTCTAAATAGCTAGCTATAACAACGTTATAACTTTTTTGGACCCCAAACGTGAAGTTATGGACCAATGTTCCGCTATATTAGCTACAAGCATTATAGCTAGTAATAGCTTCGCTATATGCCATAGTATATAGCTAGCGATAACTCCACTATCCTACATAGGTACCCACGGGTCAAAACATTGTGCCTATTTTGAAATCCAACATTATTAGAAGGCATTGCATCTCTTATAAGCTTGAACTATGAGAAAACCTAGTAAAGATCTCATCTTGCCCTTTTTCAATAATCCAAAATTCATATTTCTTAGTAATTAAGTACTTGTTGTTAAGAACATTAGGATATCAGTTATGGCCTTTGACATGTATTAACATGTTTATTGATTCCGGACTCAACTCATATTCTTATTATAAAAATATTATTACCTTCTAAAGTACCACGGTTTTATGATTTGTTTAGAGGTAACTTATATTATATACATATTTAAATTTTTTAATAGTGAAAAAATGACAAATGATAGCTTACGCGATAGCTGCTGTAGCTTTTTTGGGACCTTGGAGCGAAAATCGTGATTTAAAACCTGTAAAGAAGTCATGCTGTAAGCCTAATGAGTTATATATGAAGCATGAGTCGAACCTGAGTTTTTTTCTTCTACAGGTCTAACCAGTAAAGAAATGTTATAACAGAGCAGACTAAAAGAACTGTTGACTAGAATTCATAGTGGGACACTGGGACATCTCTATAGATAATTTATCAGTAACAAAGGGCTGCTATCACATTATGGAAGAAAATTCTTGAAAAAAAGGCGTACATGGAATTCTAATAACAAAATACAAATTGACTTTGCCTGATCTTCTATGATAGGTTTCTGTTTTCGTGGTACAATACAAAAATTTGCCCTACACCTAGATTCTTTTATTTTCAGAAATCAGATACACTAGGATTCTATTCTACACACCATAAGCTGAACAGATCAATAAAAAATATCTAAGTTTCACCAATAGGCATCAACAATTGAACCAATTTTGTATGACTATCAGGTTAAGTGACAGCAGAGATCCACAGCTAGTTTGCCAACAAAATCATACCTTCAGAAGAATGTCTTCATATGTGACATTAGCATAAATTAAGTGAACTTTCGTATTGTCACTTGGGTTCTCAAGAATTGCCCTTGTGACCTATATAATAAGAGAGCAAAATGCATTGTTCCGTACTAAGTACTAACAGAAATGTTTCAGGTATTAACTGCGGCCAAAGAACTTTGGAGCATCTATACTTGGAACATTGGGGTAATGCCTGATCCACCAGCTAACATTCCAAATGCTCTCACCTGTCCAGGTTGGTACTTGAAACGACCCTACACCAGAGACAAATCCATTTAACCTCCGCATTGAAAGATCAACATGCATATCATTGTGAATTTATACATTTTCATAAGCAAAATTATACACTACGGTGTCAATTATGTTTCAGGGAATGTATAGATACAATAAACATAAGAACCGGAAAACATATCATGAAAATAGCCTAATACAGCAGATTCTATATGAAACAATCAGAAGGTACAACAGAAAGATAGACACACCTTGGGTCCCTTCACAGACAAATAGTCACCAACTTCCATCTCACAAAAATGATGAGACATTCTTCCTTGGGGATACATCTTCATAACAAGAAAGAAAATTGGAAAAATAAGAGGTGAATTCACAATGCCATACACAAAGTAACATTGCTGACAAAAGATATGGCTTAATATGACAACTAAAGATAGTGAGACAAAATTAAAAAATAAAAAGGGAACATATTTATGTAAACTTACCTTTATAACAAGCTCAAAGTATCCAAGATCAGAATCCAGTGTAGTTGGAGTATAAGGCTTAATTACTTCCTCGCCAGCAGCACCTCTGCAACAACAGGAGGTAGAACCCACCCAAAAGTACCCAAAAGTAAGGAGGAAATTATTACAACACCATGGCTTGCAAACCAAGACTTGGCCAGTATTAGCAAGTGCCCAAATCTGCAGCTAATATGTTGACCGATTGGAAGGCCCAATACAGAAGTAGGTGTCGGGAGAGCAAATTTGAACTTGGCCACATTATGGCTGAGCTGTCTCTTCTCCACAAGTTTAAACTCCTTGAAGTTCTCAGGATCCAAGCAGCCTAAGGGAACAAACCATAGAACACCCATTTACAATTATCAACAGGCTTCAAGAAGTAGAACAAGTTATTTATCCGGAGGACACACAGAAATAAATAATGAACTCCAGAAACAGTTTACAAATGCTTGGGAGTCTGCAGAAGCATGCAAACCAGCAAACGAAACTGTCGAACGATAGCTGTATGTTTGGATGAAGGGTGAACATGTTTAGCTTTGATGAACTAGTAACTTGCCTGACACTGGGAGTTCAAATACATCAATAGTTAACTCTTAGCAAACATTCTAGGATGACGAATTTAAGGATAGCTTAATCAGCACGAATCGTTCAATTCATTCTACTCCCCAAGACACAATGTCGCAAAGAATCACGACCACTCCACAGCAATAACCTAGAGATAATCAATCCACAATGTTTCTTTTTCAATAAATCCACTCCTCTAACCGCCTGGTAGACAGTCCGAGACTAGAACAGTGAACTCAACCCGAACCCTAATCTAACTTGCTAGAGTCACTGCCGGAGTTCTCGCCGTAGCTGGAGAAGGAGATAGGGTATGAATCTAGAGGAAAAATTCAATCCTTAAAAAAAACACATAAGTACTAATTAGTAATTTCCTTTTGTTTTGTGAAGACTCGTGTATATTGGCATGGTTTAAGGGTGGAGGGTTTGGCTCCTGGATACATAGTTGTAGACATAACCTCCATAGTTGTAGGCATAACCTTCAGCTGTATTTTATGTGAAAACCTCTTATATTTTTCAAATCTTTTGCAGAAAGGACTTAATTGGATGATAAAACAACCAACAATGAACAAACGAATCAACGATCCTTGCAGCAAATCAATACAAGTGTCGTCTTCACAAGCAACGGAGGCCAGAAGTTAGCTACGACGAGAGCTCCTTGACTGTGCCCTCAGTTGTGCCGTCCGATTAGTGCCTCGGGTGATCCATCTGGATTTGGCACTTGGGCTGAAGAAGGAAGCTCATCTCCTTGTTTGCGTCCTGGACAATGGGTCAGCGAGGCCCCTCCCCCCTTCACGTTGCCGGCCGGCGAGACACCGGAGACGACGAGGGAGAGGGAAAGGGGAGGGAAGAAGGAAGGTAAAAAGGCCCTGGAGACTCTCGCCAGAGGTGGGAGAAGGAAGCAGTAGAAGACCCATCCGTCGTGCGACTGTGGCGACGTTTTCCTTTCCTCCCGACACGGGAGGCACTCGCCTATTCCTACGGCTGTTTCTTAAGTGAAACTGAGCCCTCACGCACGGCACGTCTTCAATTAGGATGGGCTCAATCCAGCTCGCTAGTTTCCATTCCACCGTCTGTCCGTCCACAGCTGAGTGCTGGGATTTTACTGCAAATATAGGCTCGTGAATGCACACATTTGACTAATTTAATTTGCTGGAGAGATAAGCTCGTGACTCTTTCCATTGTGAAAGCAAAATTGGTTCATAGCATCGGAGAATGATTTGAGACGTATAAAGAAAAACTCCCATGTATGGTTTATTTTGAGGGAAATACGCCCGACAAGGTCCTCCTACTGACTTGGCTGAGCCTAAGTAAAGTGAAATGGTGAAGTGATGGTCTACATGTTCCAATGCACTATGGACAGAGAGTACATAAAGTTGAATATAACACAATAAGAAATTGAAAGATTTAGTTGAAATTGTTCGTTTGGATATTTCCCCAAAAACTAATTTTTTATCATTGCTTTGTGAAATCCTTAAGATTGGGCATTACTTCGATAATTCCTATTCTATTTTCTTTCAAAATAGTAGCAAGATATACTTTTTTTTTTCTTATTTCCTTCGATAAAGTATTTCCCTCTTCTATATAAATCGAGTACGAGCGATTGATTTTGATGGATTTTTAAGGCCTGTTTGGTAGAGCTCCAGATCCCAGCTTCTCCTGAGATCTGAAACTTGTAGGCTAAAATAAAGTAAATTGTTTATATTTTTGGCCTAAAATATAAACAAGATGATCTATCTAAACATTCTTAATGTATTTCATCGCTTCCACTTCACGAATCATGGAGCTAGAAACCCAATTCCACCAGATCCACGAATCACTGAAATGTTCGCACTCAAATGACACTTTAATTTAATTGAAAGAGTTCTTCTAATCTTCTAAAATTGGACTTTCGTCTTAAACGAAGCGGCTCGTTTCCTCTCAATCCCAGATCGCTGATGGCTCGTTGACGTCAGCGTGTACGTGATCCCTTGAATACTACCCTCAATATAGATGGAAGACTTCCTGGGAGGAGGCCGGCCCACGTGTCCTCTTTGGTATTTTTGCAAAAAAACCCTTCGCGTTCCTGAAATTACGGATAGGTCCTTATAGATTACAAATAAGTCCTTCGCGATTTTTTGTGAGAGGAAGATTTTTTCGCATTTATCGCGTTTGGGTCCTCGCCGCCATTTTATGAAAAAACCTCCGTTAAATTCAAATCGCGAACAAGCCCTTTTCTAATTTTTTCAGATAGCGTAATGTGTCCAAAAACGTAACAATTAGGTCCTTGCTCTTACGCTCTAGGTCCTTTCGTCGCTTTTTCTCGGAAAAATGTTTTCGCCAACGTAAATATGTGTGTAGACTTTTTCTCATCTCGATTTTTCATCTCCATCTCGATATTTTTAAAGCATGTATTATTACTCAATGAACGTGTAGAGTGTTAGACTCGACAAAAAGAATGTTGTCATTTCTAATACTTTTCAACCTTTTCCTCTGGACTTTTTCCCCACCGCGGTTTTCCACCTCGATCTCCAATATTTTTCACATAATTGGCCGAAAGAGATATTTCTACAACTCTATCTTTCTATTTTTTCCTCGTTTCACTCATTATTTCAACGATTTAAAAAATAAACGCCATCAAAAAATGTAATTTTTCTACGGAAAACAAAGACGCTGCGGTGTGTAACGCATAAAAATTTTGTATCCTTTCAAATTGCTTTGCTCATTATTTCGACGATTTAAAAATAAAACGTCAAAAAAAGAAAATTTTTCACTGAAAAACGACGCGGCATACGCCGCAAGCCTCGAGATTTTTTAAACATGTATTATTACTCTTAACGCGTAGAGTGTTAGACTAGACAAAAGAATGTTGTCATCTCTAATAGTTTTTCGCTTTTCCTCTAGACTTTTTCCCCACCATGTTTTCCAATTTCTGGCCTTCAATATTTCCTAGATAATTAGCTGAAAGAGATATTTCTACAACTCTATCTCCTATTTTTCCCCGCTTTTGCTTATTATTTCGACGATTTAAAATAAATCGCCATCGAAAAGAAAAAAAAATTTCTACAAAAATCCACAAGACGTCATGTTATGCCGCGAAAAATTTTGTATTCTTTCAGCCGTTTCGCTCATTATTTCGATGATTAAAAACTAAAACGCCGTCCGAAAATTTTTTCCCCGTTTCGCTCATTATTTCGACGATTTAAAAAATAAATCCCCACCGAAAAGAAAAAGAAATTTTCCGACGAAAAAACGGCACGCACGTCGTGTTACGCCGCGAAAAATTTTGTATTCTTTCAGCCGTTTCGCTCATTATTTCGACGATTAAAAAACTAAAATGCTATCAGAAAAAAAAATCTATGAAAATTCGGACCGCGCGGCGTATTACGCCGCGAAAAATTTTCTAGTTGAGAATAGAAGTAGAGGCACAGAGTCCCAATAAAATCTTGCGTATTTTCTTGATCAGCAGCAGGTACCCTCTGCGGATTATATGACATACTTACCTGTGCGGATTATACGACATACTTTTTTAATATGAATCAAGAAGATATTAATAATAATTAATTACTTCTAATTATTATCTCTAATCATCGAGATAATATTAAATAAAACTAGATATTCATAGGTACAAATACAACATCACATTAATTTTTATTCTAATATAAAATATACCTTATATTTTATACTGTGAACTGCTTTTAAGCTTGTGAGAAGAGAGCAAAATCATGTCGCTCATGAGCTCACATATTTTGCTATGCGCACAAAACACTCCACTTTACAGAGAGTGTGTGCTCCCATGTGTGTTGAGCATCTAATCGCGCCGACCTCCCCTGCTACCCCGTCTTCTTCGGCGCTGAGCTCCCCTAGTTCCTGTCGCCACCCCACTCATCCTGCCCACCATCGACTACCGCCTCTTAACCACTTAGCTCTCTGTGCCCCCTAGCCTCTATGGCCCGCTACCCTCTCTTGACTCGTGGCCAAGGCAGCAACACTGCCACCGCCTCGAGCCTACCCTAAACATAGTGGGCTCCAGTGAACTCAACCCGAACCCTAATCTAACTTGCTAGAGCCACTGTCGGAGTTCTCGCCGTAGCTGGAGAAGGAGATAGGGTATGAATTTAGAGGAAAAATTCAATCCTTAAAAAAAACACATAAGTACTAATTAGTAATTTCCTTTTGTTTTGTGAAGACTCGTGTATATTGGCATGGTTTAAGGGTGGAGGGTTTGCCCTGGATACGTAGTTGTAGACATAACTCCATAGTTGTAGGCATAACCTTCAGCTGTATTTTTATGTGAAAACCTCTTATTTTTTCAAATCTTTGCAGAAAGGACTTAATTGGATGATAAAACAACCAACAACGAACAAACGAATCAACGATCCTTGCAGCAAATCAATACAAGTGTCGTCTTCACAAGCAACGGAGGCCAGAAGTTAGCTACGACGAGAGCTCCTTGACTGTGCCCTCAGTTGTGCCGTCCGATTAGTGCCTCGGGTGATCCATCTGGATTTGGCACTTGGGCTGAAGAAGGAAGCTCATCTCCTTGTTTGCGTCCTGGACAATGGGTCATGAGGCCCCCCCCCCTTCACGTTGCCGGCCGGCGAGACACCGGAGACGACGAGGGAGAGGGAAAGGGAGGAAGAAGGAAGGTAAAAGGCCCTGGAGACTTTCGCCAGAGGTGGAGAAGGAAGGTAGAAGACCCATCCGTCGTGCGACTGTGGCGACGTTTTCCTTCCTCCCGACACGGGAGGCACTCGCCTATTCCTACGGCTGTTTCTTAAGTGAAACTGAGCCCTCACGCACGGCACGTCTTCAATTAGGATGGGCTCAATCCAGCTCGCTAGTTTCCATTCCACCGTCTGTCCGTCCACAGCTGAGTGCTGGATTTTACTGCAAATATAGGCTCGTGAATGCACACATTTGACTAATTTAATTTGCTGGAGAGATAAGCTCGTGACTCTTTCCATTGTGAAAGCAAAATTGGTTCATAGCATCGGCCATCGGAGAATGATTTGAGACGTATAAAGAAAAACTCCCATGTATGGTTTATTTTGAGGGAAATACGCCCGACAAGGTCCTCCTACTGACTTGGCTGAGCCTAAGTAAAGTGAAATGGTGAAGTGATGGTCTACATATTCCAATGCACTATGGACAGAGAGTACATAAAGTTGAATATAACACAATAAGAAATTGAAAGATTTAGTTGAAATTGTTCGTTTGGATATTTCCCCAAAAACTAATTTTTTATCGTTGCTTTGTGAAATCCTTAAGATTGGGCATTACTTCGATAATTCCTATTCTATTTTCTTTCAAAATAGTAGCAAGATACACTTTTTTTTTTCTTATTTCCTTCGATAAAGTATTTCCCTCTTCTATATAAATCGAAAGTACGAGCGATTGATTTTGATGGATTTTTAAGGTCCTGTTGGTAGGAAATTCCGCATCCCAAATTTTCTCCCGAGATCCTAAACTCAGGCTAAAAAATAGTAAATTAAGTTTATATTTTACCTAAAATATAAAACAAGACATCTATCTAAACATTCTTAATGTGACTCAACGCCCAAATTTTCATTAATCCATGGAGCTAGAAAACCCAATTCCACCAGATCCACGAACTGACAGAATTAGTTCGCACTAAAATGCATCTTTAATTTAATTGAAAGAGTTCTTCTAATCTTCTAAAATTGGACTTTCGTCTTAAACGAAGCGGCTCGTTTCCTCTCAATCCCAGATCGCTGATGGCTCGTTGACGTCAGCGTGTACGTGATCCCTTGAATTGAGAATAGAAGTAGAGGCACAAAGTCCCAATAAAATCTTGCGTATTTTCTTGATCAGCAGCAGGTACCCCTCTGCGGATTATATGACATACTTACCTGTGCGGATTATACGACATACTTTTTTTTAATATGAATCAAGAAGATATTAATAATAATTAATTACTTCTAATTATTATCTCTAATCATCGTAGATAATATTAAATAAAACTAGATATTCATAGGGTACAAATACAACATCACATTAATTTTTTATTCTAATATAAAATATACCTTATATTTTATATGTTTATAGTTTAGCTATTGTTTTTTCTTCTTAAATAAATGCCAGTGCTTTGACTTTTTTTTTAAAAAATCTGTTTTCTATTTTCTTCCCCGTGCGATGTGTTTTTTTTGTATAGCAACTTGAAAGCGTTGGTTGGATAAACCACTAAAAAGTGCATTACCAGACCTGATCATGCCTGGTACTACTCGTTGACAATTTGGCATGCAACCATGCTGGCCAAATTGTCTGATCTATCGAGTATCCTTGGGAATTTATGAAGAAATATAGCAGAGAAAAAAAATTAACCTGACTCACCCTCACCCTCCCACCCCAAACAACCACATCTGTTTCTTTTAGTAAGAAAAGACGAGCACGAGAAGTTAACACGCCAATAAAATAAGGGACCAGCCAACGGCAACAGACGAGCTGGTTGGCGGCTCTGCTTTGGATGAAAAGGAGGTCTTATCAGCCAAACCTCAATTTACAGGTATTAAAATCATCAAAAAGGTCAGAAGATTTATATGCTTCTATGGATGTGCTTAGTATAGCACCAATTTCATTAGATTTATGGATCTAGTAGAGTTAGATATTTCTAACTCTATTAGATCTGTGGAGCTGAAGCTGTTGGTATACTAAAAGTGTTTAGATATGTTATTTTGTTTATATTTTAGATTAAAAATATAAATTTATTTTATTTTATTTTAGTCTATAAATTTTAGATCTCAGATGAAGCTAAGACCTGAAACTCTTCTAAACAGATAACTTTATTGGCTAGAGATTTGCGCCATAAACATATAAAACTCTTCTTTTATTTAGGTGTAAGGGAAAAAAAATTGAAAGGGACGATAACATCTGAGGAGTAACTATCCAGCAGTCCAGCTACCTGCCCTGTCTGCAACCTCTTCATCTCACCTTGGCCCAAGCAAACAACAAGAAGAGGACCACCTAAATCCAATCCAATCCACTAGAGGAACAGCCAAAAGGTTAGTCACTTCTTCTATGAACTATCTCTTTTTTTTTCACATAAAAGATGATTTGTGTGTGTGTGTGTGGGGTTGCAATTCGTTGCAGTGTTCTAAATAGGGTTCACCTTGCTTGTTAATTTGGGGATTTGGGCAGAAATTTGTTTGGGGAGAGATGAGCTTTCTAAAATGTTTCTAGAGCAATGTTTGTGAATCTTGAGCAGTGCCGGAATTGGATTCTTGTTCTTCTAACCCAAAGACCTCTGCTGGGTTTTTGCTCTTATTTTGGAATAGCATCTTGTTCCCTTGAGAATGGAATCGGGACCTGATTCTTGAACAAAGAATCTTGGCTCTTGATCTCTGCCTTTCCCTTCTCAAAGATCGGTCAGTAGTCAGTATTGCCCCATCTCCAAGTGGGTCTTCTCTTTAGGACAGCTTGCCGCTCCTGTTCCTAAAGAACCAAAAAAGGCTTAATTTTATATTTGATGCGTTTATGCTTGTTCTTGTTCTCGTTCTTGATGCTGATTTTTTGGAAGATCTGCATGCTTGCAGTTGTACTGTGAAATCTATTCACAGATGGACACCATAGTACTTGTTCCATCTCTTTTTGATAAAATTGGTCCTGAGATTCTGCACCTATTCTCATAGATGGTAGATCAACTGTATCTTGCGGTTGTTTGCTTGGGAATTTATACAGACTGCCCGATTCACAGATTTACCTTTCGATCGTGTGCACCACTTGATCAACCGAAGGATTTGCGAGATGGCAGAAGCTGCAATCACAAGGTACTGGTGCTATGAATGTGAGCAGGCCATTGAGGAAGCCGTGGTGGAGGGGATCAAGTGCCCATTCTGCGATAGTGGGTTCATCGAAGAGATGGTAGGTGAGGACTTTGAGGCATTGACCAGCAGGCGATCGGAGCCGGGGTTCTCGCAATGGGGAATGCCGGACAACCCCCCTTTTGAGCAGCCGGGAGCGACAATGGACAGTGAGGATGAAGATAATGATATAGGCCATGAGTTCGAGGGTTTCATCAGGAGGCATCGACGGGCATCAGCACTACGTCGGGTGCTTGATAGCATCCATGACGACCTTAGAGACGACAGGGAAAGGGACAGTTCCATTCTGATCAATGCCTTCAACCAGGCTCTCGCTCTGCAAGGCTCAGTGCTTGATCCTGACGATGGCCGAGGCGACCATGGCAGCTCAAGTAGTGATGATGGTTTGCTGGAGGAGTACGTCCTGGGGGCAGGGCTGAGCCTGCTGCTTCAACATTTGGTCGAGAATGACCAAAGTCGGTACGGTACACCTCCTGCGAAGAAAGAGGCACTGGAAGCACTGCCCACTGTCAAAATCGAAGAGGTTGTCAGCTGTTCAGTCTGTCTTGATGATCTTGAGCTGGGGTCCCAGGCTAAGCAGATGCCTTGCCAACATAAGTTCCACTCTTTTTGTATCCTGCCATGGCTTGAACTCCATAGTTCCTGCCCTGTTTGCCGGTTTGAGCTGCCATCTGATGAGACAAAAGATTTGAGCGAGCCTAGCAACTCTGGTAGAATGGAGAGCAGCCATGAGGAGGTCAGAGCTGACGGCCCTGGGAATGGCAGTGAGAGCAACAATAGACCTTGGGCCCTTGTTCCTTGGTTTGGTGGGCTATTATCGACGCCTGAACCACAAAATGTTGGAGGTGCTTTTCCTGATCAACAGCCGCCTCCTGCTTCTGGAACCAACCCAAATGCAGGGCAGAGCTGATTTTCTCTACTAATGTGGATAATGATCATACATCTGAGAATAGTGATGAAACTTGTCTGTTGAACTCATCTTTTCCATGCTGATCATCTCTCTTGGATGAATCCTACCTAGCCTACAGAGTTTGCCACTGTTTTGCCATATGATCTGTGCTCATTTCATTTTGCTTCAGTTTATTGCAGCTAAGTCATTCGACATTTTGTTACACTGTTTTCTTCTTTCTTTCCTGGATCTGAGAATGATGCATTCCTGATTAATGTCTTCTGCTAGTGCTAGTCGCCTATCCTTTGTAAACATCAACTCTTAAGTCAACTTCGTCTTCTTCAAACTAGGTGCTAAAACATTCTCGTTGAAACATTATGGGTAGGGAATTGCAGCTAATATTGCACGTAGCAAGCAGTTGAGGTATTGTTGCAAAAAATTGAGCAGTTGTTTAAAAAATCGATGACTTTTGGTGGTGTCACATCACTTCGACACATTTTTCTTTCATACTTCAGGAGTGAGTTCTGTCATGGCTAAAATTTCCTCACACTTCAGTGTGACTAGCTATATGCCCGTGCGATGCAACAGAAACTTAATTTATAATAAAAAAAGTTTATTTGTAAAGAGCACTAACAGTGGCAAAGGTGTGTAATTTTGATGAAATGACGTGGGAAGAAACTCTTGATTTATACAGCAGAGATTAGTGAAGATGTTGCCTGAGGTGTTGTACGCTGTTCTCTTGGTGCAGATTTGAAACAAATCCTTGAGTGGACCTGAATTCATTTCAGTTTCATGAATTGTCCGATTTTTCTGCTTACTTGTGACAATGGCTGCAAGTTGATTACTAGTCTCTAAATTTAACCCTTATCATTGGTTTAGTGGGTGATATGGAAATGATACGATATCTAAGATAATCGCATCTAATAAATCGGTTCATCTTTTACCAAGCAGCAATCCTTGAACTCAGGGACATTGGATGGCCCGTGGTTGTGATCAAAAGAGCGAGTTTAGTGGTTCCAGGATAAGGATCTATGCCTGCCTTTGCATTATTCACCCTGTCATATTCGTTAGGAATGTACGAGGTGTGTAAGCGATAAGCATAGTTTGGTATGAATTCGTGGATGTTGATACCAACCAATGATAATCTAGATCACTTTCAGTTCTTAACGTCGAGAGTCGTATCAGCTGTGAAAAACTGTTACTGTGCCTAGATTCTGGTAACCAGGAGGAAAATATTACTATAAGGGCCTGTTTGGATCCATTAGCTCTAATTATTAGCTGGGAGTTGTTTGGATCTATTAGCTAATAAGTGGTTGGAAATTTGGTTGTGAGTGCAAATGTCCATTGTACCCTTGCATTAATTAGCTATTTGCATCTTTTTTTTTGCTACTGTACCGCAGTGGAGGGGTTGAGGGCAAATTGGTCTTTTAACCATTTATTAGCTGAAATTAGCAGGGGAGAACCAACTAATGAGATAACTATTAGCTGGGTTGTTGGCTAATTATTAGCTAGGTTATTAGCTGGGATATTTGGATCCATTTCAGCTAATTTTAGCAGCTAATTGTTAGTGCTAATGGATCCAAACATAACCTAAGAACTGTGTCCTATCCTATGCATGTTAGTTTCGATCTTCTTCATAGCGTAACACGCCTCATATAGTGTTGGGAGAAGTCAAGAACGGTTTTGCCTTATCCAAGACGATCGGCGAGACCAAAGCCGATCTAATACGAATTTGGATCCTCTGTGTATACTGAACTAGTCTAAGATTATGCTAGTGTACATAAGTTCAATATAGATGAATATCACAATCATACATAACGGAAACATTATTAAAGACTTCATATATTAAGTAATACTTGTTGGATTATCTTATAGTCGAACTTATATGAACATGCCTCACAAGGCTAAACTGTGAATAGCAAATTGAACAACAGCGGAATGGAATCATAGGTAAACCCCTCAGTATATAACATGCAACTGACAAGGCTCGTACCTTAAACATTCGTCTCTTCATGGTACTTCTCCTCCAAGCTGATATGGGCTCCTCCACGAGTGATGTTGTTGGCAAGGGTGAGTACTTAAAGCACTCAACAAATTATGCACAGAATGCAATTCTAACATAGCTATATGTAAGGTTTATTCCAAAGGAATGGCTAACATGGCTATTTTACAGTAAAACAATATTTATAAATAAATACAACAAGTAGATTGTAAAGACAGTAAAACAAATAATAATAAATAAATAGATTCAACATTTCTCAACTAAACAAAGTTATCCAAACCTGAGTCAAGTTCCAAATCATCCATTGGCAACCTGTCATCCATCCTAAGTTTTCATTTTATAAAATGTAACTCTTAATTGTAATCCCCGAGTATTACTCAATACCACTAGTACGACCATCCGAATAAATTTTACACTCTGCAGATATTATGCACTTTATCTACACGACATGATCAACTCCTTGTGCCTCTGGAATAATATACTTCTTTTGGTGTATCGGCAGAGCGATCATGACAAAATCTTTCAAATAACCTTTATCCCAACATGGACCCTCTCAGTAAGCCATACACTAACTCTTCCCTCATCGGAGGTGAAGGCTAGGATCAACAAACCGTTAGATTGATGTGTGACTGTAGTACACCACATCCTCCGCTATAACCACACTTCCATGTATACACTCTTCGTGTGATTATCCACCAGAGGAATCACATGTCAAGATAACGATCACTACTACAGAAAAGGTCATCACAGACGATTCGAAACCGTCATCACAGATGGTTTTTTGAACTGTCTGTAACCATGTGTCAGTGATGTTACAGCATATTACAAACGGTTTCAACATAAAACCGTCTGTGATATTGTAATATTATAGACAATTTTTAATTCACAGACAGTTTCTAAACCGTCTGTGATAGAATATATCACAGACGGTTTCAACATAAAACCGTCTGTGATATTGTAATATTACAGATGGTTTTTAATTATAAACCGTCTGTGATGTTATGATATCATAGACGGTTTTTGTTGGTGTTTCGTAAAACCGGCAAGTAAATTTGTAAGTTAAGGGCCGCGCGTTCCCTCTCCTTGAATGGTTGACTCAGGGAGCCCAAGATGTATACTGGTTCGGGCTGAATGTCCCTACTTCCAGTTCGGGCTGAATGTCCCTACTTCCAGTTCGTGCGGTGTTTATATTGATTCGGGGCACAGTGGATCATGAAGCTATAAGCGAGGGCTAAGGCCCGGCCTTGAGCGCCGTCTGCTGGGAGAGCCTCGAGCCTGAAAAGCCAAGGGCCGAGAGCCGAGGAGCGCTCAAGCTGTGTGTGCGTGTTTAGGTCGGTTTGTTTGAAATCTCTGCCCTTTCTCGAGAGTCCCGCCTCCTTTATATAGACCGGAGGCAAAGAGTTATATGGAGTTTGGAAAATAAAGTAGGGTATGCCTGGGAGTCCTGGCTTTGCCTTGGTGACTCGACAGTTCTGCTCATCCCTCGCCTGGGTTGGTAGACACATTGCAGGCGGCGTTCCGTTTGAAGGGCACACTCGCCTCAAGGCTACTGCCGATGCCGACGCCACAGGCCAAGGCCTGTGTCGCCGAGGGAGCGCGCTTCTCCACTGCATATGACGGTGAAGGGATCGGTGCTTGACTTTGGTGACCTCCCGCCACTGCTCTAGCATGGCTGCCGTGTCCGCGGGCAAGTGACTCAGGCTTGAGGTCGACCGGCGACGGGTGGAGGTCGCCGAGCCGGAGCTCGCTGGGTTCCGACCGAGGCTGTCTGAGCTCGCGGCGCGCTTCGACCTGTGGCTGTGCCTGAGTCTGGCGGAGCGTCCGACCCGAGGCCTGTTGAGCTCGGGGCGCCTGACCCGAGGTCGCTGGAGCGCCTCGCGGGCTTGATCGAGGCCGAGGATCCTTCGCGGGTTCAACGAGGCCTTCGCCGTAGCCGGGCCCGAGACGCACCCATTTGGTGTTCCTACCGCTGGGGTATCCGTGGTATGAGTATTCGTCAGTAGCCCCCGGGGCCGTCCTGGAACGCGCGCCAGCTGCATTTCTTGATTAGTGCGTTCCGGGATGGGCCTACCATCTCTGGTGGCACGGTCTCTTCGCGAATGTGACGACACCTCGGTTTCTTATGCCTTCATTTATTTGAACCTATTCGGTTTCTGCATCTTAATCATATAAGAGCGGTACGGTCGCAGGCATTTAGGGCAATTACTCGCCGCACAAGTTTCCCACTGCTCCGTAACGCTTAGCTTCCCTTAAATCTTCAATGGCTGGGCTGGTTTTCAATTTTGGAGATGAAGAACCGCTGCCCCTGGACGGACGAGGCCTCTCGCGAGCTTCCGCGATTTCGACTCGCCATGGCCGAACGGGATTTAATCGACGCCGCCGCCGCGACGCTGCCGCCGCTGACGCTACCGACGACGCTTGTTTCAAGCTTGTCAAGGCGAGGGATGCCCTTATCGAAGTGGTTAGGCGCGCGCGCGGTGCTTAGACGCCATCTTGATGTCTTCAAGTTAGATTGGTGCCTTACTGTCTTTATTAACGCGAGTAGCAATTACATGTAACTCGCAAGGCCACATAAATGACACCACCATCGTCGCTGAGAACCTTTGGCCATACGATCTCTTGGAGACCAAGAGATAGCGCCGCAGAACGGCTAACGGGTTCTCCGGTGGTCGCTTTGGTCGGCCGAGTTCACCGACTCAAACGGCCGGCGCTGACCGGGTAAGGAAGCGCACCCGGTGGGTGTAAGTAGCCCCGAGTAGGCTCGGAGAGCCGGTCGGGGTTACTTGGACGGCAAAATCCGATCGAGTGAAGCGAGCGGACTCGCTTGGTCGTCGTTCGGCGCGCCCATTCAGATCGGGCGGCGAAATCCGACCAACTTGGTCGACGAAAACCGACCGAGTGTACGGCGAACTCAATCGCCCCGAACCCCGAGTGGATTGAAGGTCGCTGGTCGGCAGAACCCGGATCGACTTGGTTTGCTGGTTTTGACCGGTGCGCGAAGCGCACTCGGGTGTAGCCCCGAGCGTGTCGAGAGCCGGTTGAGGGGTTACTTTTGCAATCGCCTTGGTCGGCGCAGACGCTCAGATGCCTTAGACAAGGTTCTGGTGTCCGAGTGCTCATTTTACGTCGTAGTTAGACATTGCCTAGGTCGGCGCGGACGCCCAGATGCCTCAGTGAGGTTCTGGTATCCGAGTGCTCGTTTTACATCGTAGCTAGATGTTGCTTATCTCGCCGGACGCCTGATGCCTCCGCGAAGTTTCGTATCCGAAAGTGCTTGCTTTACGTCAGAGCTAGACGCTGTTTAGGTCGGCACGGACACCCGTGATGCCTCAACGAGGTTCTCGATATCTCGAGTGCTCGCTTTTACGTCAGAGCTAGACAAAGTTAGTCAGCCGGTTTTACGCCGAGCTAGGCGGGTTTGTAAGGCCGGGTTTTACGCCGAGCTAGCAGTGAGGGCGCCCGCCCCCAGTCCTCATCCGCGAGGCTATCTCTAGGAGGAGCGGTCACTGCCCGCCCCACGGTACGCCTGTCTGGGCAGTGTGGGACTGGAGGAGGTGAGCGAACGCGTGTTTACTATTGTTGGTTTGAACACCGTGCTTGTGGAGCTACTAACGGGTTATCCGAGGGGCCTCGAGATCCTCCCAAGGGGACCTTTCGAGCGACGATCTCTTGCGCCGTGTCCGACCACTGGGACGACCCATAAGAAACCTTTCTTTACTCGATCCCGTATCGGACCCTGGGTCATCCGCCGACCCGGAGCGCAGCTGGCTGCCGCCCATGGATGGGTTCCGCGGGAGAGTGTGAAGTGTGGTCTCGGACACGAGTTAAGGCGATTGGGTCGTCAGCCAACCCAACTTGATTTTCTGCCGGGGCGGTCCTGAATCCACTTGGTGGATCAGGGCCTAGGAACCCGCAGCACCAGATTGGGCCCTGGCGCGAGCTGTTGAGCTCTCTCGCCACCTCGAGGCCGTAGCGGCCCGGTGGGCTTTTTTATACTGCTGAGGCGAACGACCCCCGAGGCGAGATCGAGAGGTTGCGTATGTGTCGCCGGAACAGCGCCTCGACGCCTCGCTAGTTTTAATGCGCGCGAGGCAATTAAATGTGAAGCGAAATGATTGGGAACCGATGCGCTCACCGCCTTACGGTGTGGCGCCGACGGACGGCGACGCTTCTAGTGAGACGGTGTCCGCTGATCGGCGTCTGCTTTACGGTGCTCTAAACCGTTGCTGCTCGGGCGCCTATAAATTTGGCGTGGGGTGCTCGGCGAGTTTGCGTTGCTTTCCTCGCCTCGCCGCTCTTCTTGCCTGAGAAAAGAGAGCGAAAGAGCCAGAGAGTTGTTCACCTTTCCCCTTCTCCCACCTTTTCGCTGCTTCCACCCCTGGAGATGTCGTGGCCTGAGTGTTCCGCCTAGTCGAGCCACGCGCAAGGCTTGGAGAAGAAAGGGTTCCTCCCCCCGCGAGACATCTTGCGGTGGAGGGTGTCGACGGGGGTCGCGATCCCCGCTCCGGCCGACGACGAGATTGTTGTGCCCGCCTCGTTCTACGAAAAGCGGTTCGGCTCCCGCCCACCTGCTCGTCTCCACGGCCGCCGCACCACTATAAGGCCGAGGTGCATTAGCTCAACCCTAACGGAGTGCTCCACATCGCGGTCTTCATCACGTTATGCGAGGCGTTCTTGGGGATCGATCCCCACTGGGCGCTTTGGAAGCACTTCTTTTCAGCCCGGCCGAGAAGGACCAACCGCGGATATTCGACACTCATGGGTGGCGAGCCTCCAACGCGGTAGTGCCGACAAATGTTACATCGACTTGAAGCTGTTGTCATCGAATCGGAGGTGGCACCCCGAATGGTTCTATGTCCAGAACTCGAGGAGGCGCCACTGCTTTTTACCCACGGCCAAGACTCGAGGCGAGGCCCGAGTAGGCCTAGGGGCCCGACCGGAAGGAGAAGAACAAGGTGGAGGCGATCCTCGAGCGGATCAAGGCCTAGAAGCAGCGGGCCGACCATGACGCCACAGCGCCAAGATTCATGAAGATGTGCGTTCAAACCCTCATGGAGAGGGCTCGCCCCATGTTCCAGTATGAGGGGGTATTCGACGCCACGAGGATGGTGGAGGCAGAGCTCGCCGCGTCGGAGGTCAAGGCTAGGGTGGCCGCCGTGTTGGTCGGGTGCGCCACTGAGGCGGCGGGTGGCCGCCCCGAGCCGTTCTCGGCGGAAAATTCCCCGGACTTGGTAAGCCGAGCAATTCTCTTCCTTTTCTCTTCTTTCTTCTGTAGCCCTTAGTTTTTGGTCCGACTAGTGTCTCTGTGTTGTCCAGGTCAAGCGGGATGGTCTCCTGCATTGCTACCGTGGAGAAGGAGATGAGGCCAAGGTCTGAAGGCGTCCATACACAGATTTAATCGCGCAAGAGGCTAAGGAGGAGAAGAGGAGGAAGAAGAAGGAAGAGCGGTGGCAAGGGCGGCGTCTTGCGAGGAGGTCTCGACACGACACGCCGCTGACACTTGCCGATCCGAGTCGCCTCGAGCGACAACAACGGTGATTTGCGGGCGACGACCCAGACGCGAATCGCTCTTCGACCACGGCAATCGGTGGGTCGATCGAGGGCGCCGACACCGAATTTTGCCGCCATCGAGGCCCAGTGAGGCGCCCCAAGCGACACGCCCCCGGGAAACGCAGGGCGACTCGCCCCCGCAAGGGGCCGCTTTCTGGCGAAGGCGCGGGCCGCCGCGCATTTCGCCGCTGGGTTCAGATGAGAGGACGGCGTCTCTGAGGGTCGGCGCCGCTCTTCGCAGCGGCAGCCGAGGCATTGAGCGCCGAGTTGTTGCCGTCGGTGAAGCCGACGGACGTCGAGGTGCCGCAAGTGGAGCTGGGACCACCGCAAGAGGAGAGGGTCCCGGAGGAGTTGGGGCGCGAGGAGGTCCTAGCGCCTTGGCGTGGTTTGGGCCTCGACGGAGGTCAAGGAGACGAGGGAGCTTCGCCGCCACCGCCAGACTCTGCGCTACCGGGCGTGGTCTCTCGCTGCCGTCAGGACTCCGCCGCTGCCGCCAGGCCCGCCGGAGGGCGGTCCAAACGTCGAGGTGGTCGTTGTTGGTCGCGGTGGCGGCGCTTACGCGATCCTCGCAGCGCTCACGCGGGTCCCCCAGGAGTTCGCCGGACGCCCTGCTCGGCCGACCGCCGCAACGACCGACCGGCAAGCCATTGCTCGGCCGGACGACGGGCGGGAGGGCGGGTATGGGAGGCTCTCGAGGGCGAGCAAAAGAAGTCGAGGCTGAGGTGAGCCAGATCCAGAAGGGTCTGGCCCTCGCCCTCGCATCCGCTGACAAGGCGTTGAAGGCCATCTCCGAGGAAACTCGCCCGATCGGCGCGGTAAGCCGAACCAAGCCCCATCCTAAGTTCTCAATGAGTTTTTAGCGGTCGGCGAGCTAATAGGGTGCTCGTGTCTCGTAGCAATTGCTGGACCGATCGGTGGAGAAGTCGGAGTTCCTCTGGAATCTTTTCGGTCGGAGGATGGCCGCCGAGAAGGAGTGCGACCGGCTGCGCCCCGAGCTACACAATGCTCGGGTAGCCTTGGCGCACGAGCGGGCGGAGGCGGCAGGGGCCCGCAAGGCGCTGGATGATCTTGCCCAGATCTTGCTCGAGGAGCGCCGAACGAGCCAAATTCTTCAAAAGCTTAAGGTGTCCGAGTTGAAACCCTCTGGCGGAGGTTAACAGCTACCACGGACACCGCCGAAGAGGCGCCGCACAAGAAGCTTGGCGAGGAGACCGTGGCTGGTAAGTGACCCAGCCTCTTGGTCGACTTTGGCCGTCGCAATTTGCCCTTTTTTGAGGTTGTCTCGATCTGCAGAGCTGCAGAACAAGCTTGGCGACGCCGCGGAGGCGCGGAGACAGGCGGAGGAGGCGCGTGATACGGCGGTCACGTCATGAAGTGGCCCTGCTCTGGCGGAGTCAAGGAGAAGGAGTCGTCCGAAAGGCATCACGAAGCCAAGCGACTTCTTCGAAGGTTTGTGAGGTTCGCGATCGGGTGCTCGGGACCATTGTAGGGTCTGAGCTCGCTTACCGCGACCTAGCCGCGTCTTGAGCACATCGAGAGCTTGGTGAGGGAAGGGAGCGTACTCGGAGCTTCTTTGGCGCTCGTCTGCGTCATCTCCCACTATGACGGTATCAACCTTGACGCCGTTAGTAGTGGGATTGCCGCGGACCGGACCGAGGAGGAGGTCGACGGGTTCGATGTCGAAGTCGACCCGCATGCCCAAGTGATCGCTCGGCGGATATCGCCGCAGAGCGTCCTCCACCGAGAGTGAAAGGGAAAAAGTTAGATGTTTTTTGCTTTTTCGTAATGTAATAACTTTATCATGTAATGAACTAAAGTTTATTTTAGTGTTTTGGCCAGTCGGCCGGCCATAGGTTCGGCTCTTGTCTTTTGCACTTTCTTGCTGTGATGAACACTTGACAACCATAGCCTTAGAAACCGCGGGGGTTGTTTAAGCGTAGGTCGGGGTGTTACCACTTTTGAGGGAAGCGCAAAGGGAGCAGGAACTTAGGTACGAATCGTTCATTTGCACTCGACACAGAAAAGGTGTGTTCCCGACCAACCATGGATCGCACCGCATGGGCACTTCCTTCTCCCTCAAAGCACTACTTAGCAACCGTAGCCGCTGGGGCGTAGGCCGTAGCACTTGGGTCGAGAGGGTTACCGCTAGGGTGAGCCGAGTGGCCAGTCGGGTCACCGACCCGTGTGAGTGTTGGAACTTGTACGAATCGTTCATATGTACTTGCGCGGGAAAAGAGTGTTCCCGACCATCTATGGATCGCACCGCACGGGCACTTCCTTCTACCGCTGGCTAACTACTTAGCAACCGAAGTCACTGGGCGAGGTCAGAGCACTTGGTCGAGAGGGTTACCGCTAGGGTGAACCGAGTGGCCAGTTGGGTCACCGACCCGTGTAAGTGTGTGAACTTGTAGCCCCCGATCGGTGCGTGGGGACCAAGCTGTGGCCGCCACGCAGCTCTTGAACTCGGAGGAAATGGTAGATGGGTGCGAGAATAAGAAAAAGCTTTAGGGATATAGTCGCCTTAACTTTTTATTCCACGTGTTGGAGTTGACGTGGCTATCGGGCCTCGCCGCCTTTCGCAAGGCGAAGCTACGGGCCTTCGCCACCTCGGCCGCAGCTGCCCGCCCTGTGCCTTTCGCCGTTATGGCGGTGCGGTCGGTCCACCAGAGCGAAACCGAGGGTCGCGCCGCCGCGCTCAAGCGGTGTCCTTAGCCGCCCCGCCCGTCGTGTTTTAATGCGTAGTGGGATTTTAATGCGTAGTGGGAGGAGTGGAAAGGGCACGTCCCATCCCGCAGGGCGTGGAGTTAATGCGCGTGCGGCGCTCGGCCTGACGCGTCGCCCGCTTGGACCGCTCCGCCCCCGCCTCTATGGGGGGGCGTGAGAGCGACCACGCCCAGCCATTCCCTTTGCCTCTCCGCCTCCCCTTGCCCTTCTGCAACAAGAGATGGAAAGAACCAGGGAGCGCGAGCGCCAGTGTGTTCCTTGCATCTTCAAGACCAGATGGCGAGCGGGGGCGACGATTGGAGGGTCGGTAAGCGGGTGGCGGCAGACCCGCAGGGTTTTGACCCCAGGAGGCCCCGCACCGACGCCGGGCCCTCCGTAGCCGTGACGAGGGGCGCGATCACCCTGCCTCCGTCCACCTTCCGCATCTGGAACCCTCCTCCAGAGTGAGTTCCCTTTGTTTAGCTTTAGGATGACCTTGATTTCTTCTTGCTGACGTTGAGCTGCTTCTTCTCTCTCCCATGCCTGCCCGGCTCACGCCAACACGGAGCCCGGGCGCGGCTATGCCGACGCTTGATGGATGGGCTTCTCGGCATGCTCAGTTACAACGGCCGCCCAGAAGCGGAGGCGCCAGGCAGCGGGCTTGGGTCCGGGCCGCTGAGGAGGATCTCGCCAAGACGCGCGAGGAGGCGTCGTCCTCGCGGGCTAGCGCCGAGGTCGCCGAGGAGGAGCTCGCGAAGACACGCGAGGAGGCGTCGGCCCTGCGGGCTCGCGCCGAGGCCGCCGAGGCGGAGCTGGCCAAGCTGCACGAGGAGCGCTGGGTCACACGCGAGAACCTCACCTCCATGCTCGGCCCGGCCTTCGAGAGCATGGCCAGGAGCTTGCGGCCGCTGGGGGTGAGGCTACACGAGCCGCTTCGAGGCATCTGCCGCAAAGATGCCTTCGGCCTCACCTAGGGGTCCGACGCCTTGGTCACCTCGCCAAGACCTTGAACGAAGCTGCCCACTCGCGAGGGCGGAAGTCTCGCCCGACGGCGGAGTATGTGCTCGCTCGCGGGCCACCGACACCTCCTTCGACCGATGGCGTCGCCGCCGGATCGGCAACCCAGCCCGGGCACGGGCAAGAGCACGGGCGGTGGCGGAGACGGTGGCGGAGAGGCTTCACGTTGAAGCCCAGGACGCGGACGACGAGGGCGGTTATAACTTCGATGGCGACGCCTTCGGTTAGGAGCCTTCTAGGTGCCCGCGTCTAACTTTTGCTTCTGTGTGATGTAATGTTTATGCGATATATATATTATTGGAACTTTGCTTGATACTTTGCGTCTCTTCTGTGGTGAGCACCCGTCGAATGACCGTAGCCCTCAGGAACCACTGGGGTTGTTTGAGCATAGGTCGGAGTGCTGACATTTCGAGGGAAACGCAAAATAGCAAAAAACTTCGCAGCCCACAAGCGTGTCCCCGATCAGCTATGGACCATCCCGCATGGGCGCTCCCTTCTCCCGCAAAGCACTACTTCGCAACCGTAGCCGCCGAGGCGTAGGCCGTAGCACTTAGGTCGAGAGCATTACCGCTTGGGAGGTCTCGAGGGCCGGTCGGGGCGCCGACTTGGATGAGCATGCGAAGGAATAGCCCCCCGAGTGGTGCACGAGGTCCGCGACAGGTTGGCCCCCCGCTACATTCCCCTCCAGCCAAAGTCCAACTGGAAGTCGTGGCGGAGCGACTGGCTCTACGCCAGCGACGACAGCGGGGTCGATGCTCTCGGGATGCCTGGCACGCTGGCGAAAGCCTGTGAGAGTTGGAGCTCGCCCGTCGAAGAGACGAGACGGACGAACTCCTGGCGATGGTGGCCCGCATCAACCGGCTGCTAGACGCCGGCCTGAATGGGGCGCTGGTAGTCCGGGACTTCGTAGCCCGGAGGATTAGTCCTCTTCATCGTCGTGCCCGCCCTTAATGGCAGTACACGGGTGACAACGACATGACCCGCACGTACCAGGGCCGTATGTTCTTTATCCTTCTTGTGAATACATATCTCCTTTTGTGGTCGCCATCAACCAACAATCGTGTCTTCTTTTTTTCGCCAGCGCAGGGAACTTGGACGGCCTCACCATCTCCAAATGGCTGGCCGGACTGCTCCCGCCAATGCCGAGCATCCCGGATTTCCCCGTCGGGGCCCGGCCGCTCTGCGATCTGGAGTCTGCGGAGCACGTCCAGATCATCAAGCTATTTTTGGCAATGGACTCCACCAGCCCTTCGGCACTACCGGCCCGCAGTCCCTTGGTGATCAGGACCCGCCCCACCGACAATCGAACACAGTAAGCAACCGCGGCGCTCGACGCCACGGTGCAGACCCCAAGAGGCCTCGCGACCGAGGACCGACTCTCGCCGCCGAACTATTGCACCTCCAAGCACACCCGAAGTGGTGGGATCTTTATCCGGGGCGACGACGTCTACCGCTTCTCCCAAGACTGCTCCACCGATGTTAACTCCTCCCAAGACCGACTTCATCGGCACCAACCTCATCGGCGCCAACTCCACTGGCACCGACTCCAGTGGGACCAAGGGTTGCCGCCACCGCCCACCAGGGCGGGCTTACGCTTCCGATGGCTTCCTTCCATTTCAATACCTCAAGGCGCGCTCAAGGTGCTCCGGCCAGCAGACCATGGCCAATGCAACAGACGAATGGGGGACTTCGCCCAGGCCGCCTCGGCAAACCAAGCGGACGCCGGCGCTAGCACTCACGCCCACCCTGCTTCGATCATCCTCGCCGCTCCCACCTCCTCGCTGGTCGCTATCATCGAACTTGGCGAGATGATGCTTCCTCGGGCGCCTTCCTCACGGCAGCCCATCTAGCTGGCGCGATGTCGCAGCAGATGGTGGCGCTGCACGAGGAGCTGACACAAGAGAGGAAGAAGGGGAGGTGCTATCGACCAGAGAGGGCGACGGGTGGCCTCCTGCCGCCAGCGCAGGAGGTCGAGACGGCAGGCGGTGCGGTGGAGGAGCTGCGTCACACATTGCACAACCTCGCCGTCATGCTCCGGCCACCATCGCACATGGCAAGGTTCCCGAGCCGCTGGGCTGGACCTTCATGAGCCGCTCGAGCCTTCGCCCGCAAGACGCCCATGGCGCCACTCGTCACCAAGCCCTCGCTTGCTCGCCGCTTGCCGCCGCTTCCGCCTCGAGAAGGGCGGGAAGTCGCGGTTGCCACCACGATGTTCGTGCTGGCGTGCTGCGCCAGCCGCGATGCCTCCTTCGATCCGATGGCCGTCGTGGCCGGCATTGAGGAAGACGAGGCCCAAGCGCAGGCGCGCATGCGCGAGGCAGCGGAGCACGTGGCCGGGATGATGCACGTGATAGACCCGGACACCGACGATGCACTACTGGAGGAGGAAGCCGAGGATACCACCGGGCATATCCAAGTCGTCAACGACGAGTAGCTGCCCGGGTCGCTGCCTTTGTTTCCTTCATTTCTTCTTTTTCTTGTTTTGCCTTTTTGTATGTAAAAACTATCTTAGTAATCACAATGAAATTTCTGAGCTATCTTCATTTTATGAATTAACTGATTCGGGTTCCCTATTGCGCACGTGCTCTCCAGGAAGGTTATTTTGCAAGTTGGTTGAGGTTTTGTGATCTTCGTTAGAGCTTCACACGGGTTAGTTTGTAATCTTTAGGAATATTAGTATGATGTTGTTGTAATATTATTATAATCAGTAGAATATTAGTACAAGTAGCATGGCATAAAACCACGCTATTAGTCGAACGAGAACTACATAAAATGATTGTGTTAGAATAATGAGTAGTTCATGAAAAAATATTTTGTACTTAAATAATGTTAAATATATACAATAACAGTGCGTACTTAGTGTTCATGAACAGCATAAATAGTATTGTATACTTGTCATGATTGTAGTGCAATTAGTAGTACATGAAAAAGGTATTAGTACATGTAATGACAATGTTATGATAACTAGCGTTAGTAATGTTATAATGTTAGTAATAACGGTACATAGCGTTAGTAATGGTATAATGTTAGTGAAATATTAGTATGAATATTGTAATATTAGTGTAGTATCAGTATGATGTGACATAATCAGTAGTATGTGAAATGACAATAATACTGTGATGCATGCATAATTTTAATAATTTTAGGATGATATTAATAGAATATTTGTGTGATCATTAGACTACAATTAATGGTGGTGCAATTAGTAGTACATGAAAAGACGGTGTGTAGTTAGCGTAATTTTAGTGCAATTAATACTACATTAGAAAAGATATTAGTACATATAATGACAATAATAGCATAAGTAGCAGCACACGAAATAACAATACATGGCGTAAGTAATGGCATAATGTTAATGAAATATTAGTATGAATATTGTAATAGTAGTGTAGTATCAGTATGATGTGATATAATGAGTACTATGTGAAATAACAGTAATACTGCGATGCATGCATAATTTTATTAATTTTAGGATAATATTACGAGAATATTTGTGTGATCACTAGACACAATGGTATATCAAATAGTAGTATATGAAATGACGGTGTGTAATTAGTGTGATTTCAGTGCAATTAATAGTACATGAAAAACGGTATTACTACATGTAATGATAGTTATACTGTTAGTAGCAGTACACGATTGGGGACAGTACGTGGCGTATGTAATAGCATAATATTAGTAAAATATTAGTATGAATATTATAATATTATTGTAGTACATGTATGATATGACATAATCAGCAGTATATAAAATGACAATAATATCGTGATGCATGCATAATTTTAATAATGTTACGATAATTTAATGCGTGTGTGTCATTTGCTATGGTAGGTACTACATGGTAGATATCTAAATTTTCGGGTTTTATGGTGACGACGTTGTTCAAGAGGGTCTATATGGGGTGGACCTTTCGAACTGCAAACGAAAGGTTATCTGAGCTCTGAGTCTGATGGAGATGGGCCTGGACAAGCTTCGTAGGTGCGTTTGGAGTGCATTTGATGGGGAGACCGTCCAAAAATAGGGATGACAATCGGATGGGTATTTCTGGGTACAACTGGTGCCCACCCGAAACCATGTCGCCCGCCCGAATCCACTAAACTTCTCGGGCACAGATCTGTACCCACATCAAAACCTAAATGGGTACCCGAACCAGTGCCCTATTCATGTAATAAGAATAACTATTACATCACTATTGCACATTCACATCAACGAAAAGGACCAATGATAACAAGAAAATATGGATGCTTTTCTATAACCTTCAAAGTTATGGACCAATCAGAAAAGCTTACCAACTTTAAGAAGCATACAACATGATTTGAATGGCATGCAGAGCATATATCTTCAGCAGATTCTAGCTCAGCAGTAATTTGCAATGCAATCTCATATTGTGATAGTGCATTCTCATATTCTTCAGCACCAAAAAGCTTGTTTCATTCAGCTTTTGCATCATTTTCTTGGCTTCTAGCTTTCTACAGCAAGTAGAAAGGGAAATCATTTACCAGAATGCAATAAATCTCCAACAGGATGCTAGATAAATTATCCAATTTCAAACAAATAAAAGAAGTAATCAATATAATGAGATCCAAACATTAGCTTCCACAAGGGCGCAAAAATCTAGTGAATTCCAATTGCTGTTTACTATGTACTGCTTTGTACTGGCAGTTACAAGTACAATAATTTATCGCAACACCACACCAGATCAGAACAAGGTGGTCATTAACTTGAAAGGGAAAAGTACTATGAAAAATAGCATGCAAGTAAAATTTCAAGAACAAGATGCATCTAGCACCGAAGAAATCCTTAACTGTCAGCTTGGCAACCAAATATTTGGCTAATAAGGCCTGAGATCACCAAATAATAAAATGAACCTGTGGAGACATATGCATACTAAGAATCAAACAGAATAGCAGGTACCACAATAATATATTCTAGGAAGGCAGCAACACACACTTTCTTAGCGAGGACATCAAAAGGATCTGCCAAATTGGAGAAATTAAATTCACTCGCTGAGCATCCCAATAGCAGAACTTATCAGTAGATAGCTTAGTATGCACTAATTACTTATCTTTTCATCACCCTCACATTTTAAAGAAGCTAAACGGGAGGTGAGGGGTTCATCACTATCTACAATCAAACCTAACCTAAACAATAGTCCATACTAGTAGAATCCTCGGCTGCAACCAAAATCTTACAACCTCCACCTCAATGCCCCTGTGACGGACCGCTCTTTTCAGGGGGTGCGTATAAATACCCTCATAGCTACCCAGGAGTTTAGCTGTGAGTAATCAAGTGCACATTGCCAGATATAAACACAAATGCGAATATTTGATAGACAAATTAAGGGCCTAACGGCCAGAGTTTTATAAAAGGTGCGACAGGCACCAGATACATTACCAAAACAACCACAGGAAAAGCTTGAGCAGATAGACCAAGGCCTTCAAAACCAAACATCGACGCTATCGACGTTCCTCCGAAATTCGTCATCTTCATTGAAATCTAAAAGGGGATTAGGAGCAAGGGTGAGTACACAACCGTACTCAACAAACCACATGGAAAATTCTGAATATTACATGCACAGAGTTTCAAGTGATTGGCTCTAGTTTAAATATTTAGTGGATGCATGAACTAGAACTTAACATATATATTACATTTGAAACACAAACCAATATAGCATCAATCACATCATCCACAACACAGAGTTATTAATAAAATCCAGATTACGTTAAGCAGGTTTATTTTAAAACTACTCAAGCTCGCCATCGGAATCACTCGAAATTAACCCAACTTCATTAACCGAAGCACGGCGATTCAATACCATTTGGTTCACTTTGCGAGCTACTCAACTTTACCCACAAGATATCTACGGTCATTAGTGCCACGCGATTAACATGCAACTTTTATGCATGCGGCCGACCGAGATGAACATAACCTTTCATTGAATTTCCCCTTAGCCCCTACCCAAAGAGACAAGCAGCAAATCCCCAGCCTTCGTGGCCCACGGGCCAATGCGGCGGCGCGAACTCGTCAATCGAGGAATGCCTACCGTTATGAGAACCGAATGGTCAAGACCATTCCGCTCCACCCCAACCCACGCGATACCACCTCAGAGGTATTCCAAGGGAAAAACAATATATCGGACTACGTTGAATCAGTCAACAGAATGACCATTTCAACTTATGGTTGAGAGAGGACTAAGTTATTTACTTTGCTCAAGGGTTGATCCTTAAATGCCAAGACCCATTAACGCACAAGACCACACGGGTACCACTGCATCCATCCCCCTCGTCAAGACTGGGCTGGCCATCGATTGGGGTCAGGCAACCACCTTCCGTGGTCCCCAGTATGATCCCCAACCGTAGAAAGGTTTTTAAAATAAGCCCCAAATCGACATTCGGGGTTTTTGGGGTAATTAAAGAAAAGTAAAGATTATAGTTTTAACTATCCTACGTGGTTCATTTCATGATAATCTAGGGTTGACAAATGAATATGACGTAATCAACATGGTCTTAACAAGGGGGCGGGATTTTAACTAGTCATGTCTTTCTAAACTAGCTCATTTTTAATTGCTACTCTATTTACAATCAAGTGCAATAAATACATCTACATATACAGTAATTATACGGAAAATGGAATTCAACATGTTCAAGGAGTGTGGCTTGCCTTGCGAGGTTAGAGGTTCGCCTAACGAGAGACGGTCGATGTCGTGTCTGGTCTCATGTGGCGCTTGCTCCTGGCGCAGCTCCAAGAACTGCTCCGGCTCCGGTTTCGCTCCGAGAGTTACTCCAACATCGGATCTAGCGCGAAAAAGCGAAACCGATAAATAAACGAACAAAAATAACCAAATAAAGAAAAGCCGAAAAAGAACAGGGGAGAAAATGGCCGGAATGGAGCTCAAGGGCATTTTTGGAATTTTTTTTTGGACTTGGAATGGCGAAACGGAGATCATTTTTGGACTCAGTGGCTCGAACGGATCAAGAATATGTATTTTTGGCTATTTTTGGGATTTTTGGGAATTTTCTGGAGATTTAAATCTACTTTTCGGATTTTTAAATAACAAAACCCAAAAAAAAAGATAAAGGACAACAGGCCAAAAGGGCTGCACAAAGGCGCGAAAAACAAATCACGGGTGCGACATCGCCACAAGACGCTAAGAAAGGCGGAGATGGGTGCCCAATCATACCGAGGTAAGCTACCATGCGACCAAAGTGGGAGCGACGCTGGCAAAGCTGGCTCGAGCGACAATGAAGAAGCGCCGACACCGGCCCGGTTATGGGCTGAACGGAGGGGAGAATCGGCGCGGGACCCACTTGCCAGGGAGAGGCGAAGTGAGGGACGACCGGAGGGGAAGAAGGCGCTGGCGATTTCGGCGATTGACGGCGCGAGGGGAAAAATGGGTTTGCGGGGGAGGGAGAATGGCTCACGGCGAACTCGGGGGTGGTCGAAATCGGCAGGGAAAGTGAGCGTGGAGGCGGGGCGGCGAGCGGGCACCGGAGGGGAAGAAGATGAGCGCAGCGGAGCACAAAAACGCCACCGGAGGAAGAATGGGTAAGCGGGGGAGGTAGAGGAGCTAGCAACGAGCTTTGGGCAATAAAATGGGCGCGAGCGATGGCTATTTATAGCCGAGGGAAGGAAAGAGAGAGCGGCGAGGGGAGAGAGAATGGCGCAAAAATTCAATGGCGAGGACAGCGCGCGACACGGTGAGCTCAACGGAGGGGATGGAACGGGCGCGGAGTTGGTGGCCGACGGGACAAGGCAAGTAGGTGCACGGGCTTACGCGCGAAGCAAAGCTCGGTCCGTGCGGCTCTGAGTCTGGACCGGGGAAGAAAAAAAAAAGATACTGGCGAAAGGTGGAGGAGGCGACGGGCATCAAGCGGTCCGGTGGTGAGGATGACGAGACGGGAGTGGTTGACAGTGGGACGGGACGGCGATGCAATCTTCGGACCGGGCGGAGCGCAGCGCGAAGAAGAAGATGGGGAGGAAGAAGACTAACGCGTGGGAGAGGCTGGGCCGGAGAGAACAGAAGTTTGGGCCGGAGCGGGAAATTGGCCGGAGGGAAAAATGGTTTTGGGCCAGAGAAAATCGGGCTGCGGGGAGTTGGGCCGGGACAAAGGGAATTCAAAGCGGGCTGGAGGAAAAATTGGATGGCAGTCCGAGGAAAAAGAGCGGGCTGAGAAGAATTCGGTTTGGGCCGAAGGAAAACAAACCGGGCTGGGGAAAGAAAAGTGAGGCGGGTCGAGCGGCACGGAAAGAATTGGATCACGCGAAGGAAAACAGCGGGCCGGGGAAAAAGGAGTTGGGCTGGGGCAAGGAAAATGGCCCAAGGGCGGGAAAAGAAATTGGCCATGGGTCGAGGAAATTTAATGAGGAAACCGGACCAATGAAACGAAAGATGCCAAAAAGGGAAAGGCGCATTTCCAAAAGAGGAAAGCGAAAATTCGGGGCCACTTTCTCGAAAAGGAAAGAAATCGAAATAAAGCCAAACAAAATTTAATTAAATCCAGAAAATTCAATTAAAATCCCAATAAATAAAATAAATCAAAGCTTTGAAATTTTGGGGTGTTTCAGCCCCAATCGAACAATCGGTTACCGCACGACCCCGGTGACGAGAATAGCACGAAGCCGACATGTCCTAGTTGAAGCGGAACCCTAGATTTGAGCACAGCGGTTCACAAAAGCAAGGGAGGAAGCAACAGGTGGGGGTGGATGGGACACTCGAGGCACTACCTCTCGCAGCTGTTGAAGGTACACGTGGTTAACATGGTGGGATATCCTGTTAGCTACGATAAGGTGTGGCGAGTGAAGAAGAAAGTAATAGAGATGATATACGGCTCATATGAAGAGGCGTTCAACCTTCCCATGGATGTTTCACCGGATTGCTAAAGCCAATCACGAGACCTACATCAACAAGATGGACAGACCGTGTGCACAGCACGTGCGGGCCAAGCGACCAATAGAACAAGCAAATACTTGTGCACAGCACGTGCGGGCCAAGCAACTATTTTCCCAACAAAAAAACCGTTCGGGGCTAAATCTACAAACAATAAATTTTGAAAATTTCACATTTGCCACTGACGACTAAGAGCACTGCCGAACTGGACGACGGACTATCCGTCCATATTCGAAATGGCAACATTTTAAACGCCGACAGATAGTATATTTCTAATTTTTAAAATTGATATTTTATTTTTGTAATTTTTCATTACAATAATATAATTACAAACAAATTCCTACGGTACTGTCGGCGCATGGAAAAAATTATAAAATTCCTACTATCGGTCCATGAGAAAAAAAAAGAAGTCGTGTGCAGTGTCGGGCGCTGTGCAGCGCACCCAGGCCGCTGCAAGGCTAGAGCGGCCCCGCGCCGCTGCACTGGCCTTGCAGCGTTTTCGCACTGCTGCACCGGCCGGTGCGGCTGTCCCGCGACGCTGCAGAGGGCCATAATTGCAAATACGGCTGAACGGAGGCTATTTTCGCGATAACAGTTTTTAAAGCAGCCAATACTGTAAAAATTTCCCGATAGGATAGGGTGTAGAGGCGCGCACCTCTACTCGCGTCCATCGATCGCTATCCTAACCTCCAGCACGCGCCGCCGCATCGCGATGATGCCATTTTGCCCCCAACTTCCGGTAGCCATAGCTTTCGTCGTGAGCAGTGGAGCAACTTGGAGATCACCACGCCTGGGGTTGGTTTCATCGCTTGGCGCACAGACGCACGATCGTTTTCGTGTGATCTCTACGCGATGCCGCACGGAGATTCCTCCCTATCAGGCCCCGGCCGCGAAGCAGCTGACTTCCGCTCTGCCCAATGGTCGGGTCGTGAAAGCGAGCAGTGAGCTTTTGATCCGTAATGTATCCTTAGCGTTGGCAGAAACAGGACGACGACGACAAATTCACCGTGCCACCATAGCTACTGAAACGCGATTATTGGAGGTCGCAGGATTTGAATTCGCGGTTTATCACTTTTTCTTTGAATTTTCAACGGTAACATGAAACCTATGTCCTAAATCGGTTTGGTTTCAACGAATCTGATCCACGATTTGCAGAGATTTATAGCGAATTCTGTAACTATATGTGCCACTAGTGGTCAGATGTCATTTTGCGTCAATTGGCAGGAAGTAGACAGGCGCCATTGGTTGTGGCAAGAGATGGACAAAGGTTTTTTTTTTTTGGGAATAGACCCAATTTGTTGGTGCCGCGTTAACCGGACTTCATAGGATAGGATTGTCACCAAAATCTCCGTATGATCATGCTCCTGTTGCCCTTGCCATTGCGGCAATTTTGCTTGCAAAAAACATTCTACCCGATGTTTGGACGCCAAAAATTGGCACCGACATGAATTGAGGAAATGTTAGCACCGGATAAGGCCCTATTCATTTGTTTTTTTTTACTGGTTTAAAAGCTAAAGCCTAAACAAATAGATGACTTTTTATCTAGTTTTTTTAAAAGCTATATGATTCTGTATAACTAAAAGCCAACGAAGAAGTGTTTTTTTGTTATTGAGGGTTGATTTTAGACTAATGCTACTGAAGCTAAAATAAAGTTACCCACCTCTATGACGTATAAAAGCTGATTGCTTTTAAGTTGGTTAAGCCTAAAAACTAACTTTAAACTATAAACTAAAAAGTCTAAGCCTAAGTAAATAGAGCCTAAGTATCCTCAAGCTTAAACATGGTTAACCAGTCGAGTTCATAATGGTTTTCAAGAATTTGCATGTTGTTGGCATCGGATCAAAGATGGAATAGAAAAGCGAGGTGTTTCACTGGACCGCCAAAAATTTTACAAAAACAATGCCCCAATTTTTTTTATTTTACAAAAATACACCTCGTTGCCAATTCATTTGGCAACAGAAACCTCAGTTTGATCTATGACAAAATAACTAGTCAACCAATTCAATTAGCAACAAAATAAACATCGGTTGCCAATTAAATTTATGATAGAAACTCTGTTTTGTCGTGTATTTTTGTAAAAAAAATGGACATTATTTTTATAAAATTATTTAAAAAATTATATTATTAAAAAAATTCACCCAGGCTACATGGCCCTCTGGCCTCTTCCCAAGCCAAAGCTTGGGTTTCCAATGGAGCTACCTTTCCCAAAAGAGAGATACAGTAGCCTCGACCTTCCTAAAACCTCTCGCTTGAACTCCTCTAGCCTCTAGGCTACCCTGGATCCATTTTCAGAATTCAGAGTCAAGAGTATCGTTTGATGAAAATTGGCAGCAAAATCATCATTCAAAAAATCAAGTCATGAATAGCAGTAGAGTAAAACAAATGAGGCAGAATAATCAGCATGAGATATAAGTACAAATGATATAAGCCGCGCTCAATTCCAATCATGATGATCTTATAAAGAAACTATTGTGATTCTTTATTTATTTATTTATTTAAAAGGCGTCTACCAGTCTATGTGATGACGCTGTTCACAAGTGCCAACTCTACTAGACAAATCTACATGTACGATGTGACATTGTAACATGAGAGACTTCTCAGCAGGTGATAAACAAGGAGCCTGCACCGGCAATAAACCAGGAGGCGAAATGTGGCACAACCGCGCACATTATAAGAGGAATATTGCTCATGACAACGACTAATGTTAATCTGATCATTGGAATATGAAAAAGAGAGGAAAACCAAAAGCACTGACCAGGAGTAGAAATGCCATATGCTCCAATGATGCTCCCAAGGAAAGAATATCAAATATGTCCCCCTCACCACCTCAATATAATATAATTTAACCTCAGATTTCCTTAAAACAAATCTATCCGCATCGGAGAACATAACTACATACTCCTCCGTCATAAATAGTTGTTGACATAGGTGCAGTCAAACTTTCAAAACTTTGACTATCCATATCATTTTAAATAATTAAATTGGATACATGAAAATTATATGCGTAGATTTGTCTCAAAAAATACTTTCGTAATATTATAATTTTACATGCTTTATAAATATATTATAATAGAAATTAGTACTTAAAACTGTGTTGAAGACCACATTGATGCCAAAAATGACAACTATTTGTGACTGGAGGGAGTATACAGCTATAAACAAGGTAAAAACATCTCCAATGAATCCTTTATGTGCTTCTTCGGTGCCCATGAACTGCAAGAGCATCACATAACCACTAGACCAGACTAGTTGATCAAAAAGCATCCATGAACAGTAACTATCACTAAGTGTAAGATAGTCGCCACCGCTATAGTTTATTTGCACGCTCGGGCAGCATATATTCTGTGAAAGCCACAGAAAGCTTCTGCGCTGCGCAAGGAATATTGAGACTAGGATGTGAGCAAGACGCATCAGCAAAAAGAAGAAAACTACGCATCTAGGAGCATTGACGAGAAATTAATTGAATATGGCCGTTATGGCGAAAGGCATAACTCACCGGAAAGAAATTGCATATGGCGAAAGGCATAACTCACCGGAATTGTGCAGGCTACTTGAGGATGAACACAGATGCCAAGGACACCGAGAAAAGAATCGATGCCGAGCTCGTGGTGCCTGGACAAAGAACCTCCCATTCTTGAGATAAGTAGCTCGTGCAATTGGGATGTGCTATTCATGATTAATTCCAATTGGATTTGTACTTTGCTTTGTATGGCACCAGCGATTAATTTAACAGAGGATGATCGAGAACATTGGAAAAGGAACAAATCCTGCACCAGTGTACTCTTCTGAGAAAAAAAGGTCGAAAGGCATTTCAATTGTGTTGACAAGGGAAAGATTCTGAGACCAAAACAGTTTTCTTGTTTGCAAAAAGTACTCAACTTCCAGTGAGATAAGAAAACTTACACCCTTTTTTCCTACTGACTATATGCATGAGATCTGTTCATTTTCTAAGAAAATAATCAGATTAATAATTAACAGGTGACATGCTGGCCTATTTACTACGCCTCCATACTTCCTGCAAGCAACACACTGTAGTGGCCTGCTGAACAGACAAGGCTCTATGCTGACAAAGATGCAGACACAACTCATTTAAAAGAAGTTCAACGACGCTAGAGCAGAAAGATCCAGGTCATATATAACTTACAATTCTAGAACTGCTACCAGGATCAATCTTTACAACTGAATATGCTCCCACAAGTGAAGCCGCTTTGCAAAAGATGAAGAACACATGATGATGCTTTGGATTCTTGTATCGATAACTTCTTTATACCTTGATAGCAAGACAGCCCACCCTCCAATCCAACTAGCATGCTTATAGGTAGATATGCTAAGAAAAATAAACTGCAACAAGCAGAAAAAGATATATAAATTTGTATATCACGCTACACTGTCATCAGCACAAACATACGAGTAAACAAAGCAATTTTAGAAATGGCAAAATCAATCAGTGTTACTGTCATAAACATCACAAAATAAAGAACAAATGTTCTCAAATCACTCTTCTGCCCAAAAACTCCATGAGGGTCTTACTTTTTGGGGAAAAAAGGTATAGCATAAAAAACAAGTTATGGTTACCATTTCCAGTGACTACCAAAGAAAGCTCTTAATGGGAGGGTGAGGGTTCAGTGCAACATCATCACTGATAGTGAAGCAGAAAGAGAGAGATACTCCTGACAGACCATTTCCTTCAGTAAATAACACCATTAAATTGTGACAGCAGAAAATTCTTACCAGTGGTCCCAAGTGCCAACATATGCCATTGGCACAGTTCTAATGAGGTGCCACTTCAATCAACCGAATCACACAAAGAGAAATGGTGTAAAATAAATTGCATAAAAGAAACACATACACATAGCGTCCTCGATCCCCATGTACAGGAAAAGGGGGGGTGTTTCGACCAGGCCTGCCTTATGGGTGGTTATGTGCCAAAAATAACTCAACCTTTTTTTTCAATTTTCCCTTTATTAAGCATGCCATGATACAGGAGGAAAAACCTTATGCTTGTCCCACCAATGTCTCAAATAACAAATTATATGAAGGCAAATTGATGAATGGTGGAGACCTTTGACAAACTTGATTACAGGAAGAGAACAAAACAACAAAACAGATCTCCTGGTGGACCATACATGCATTGATAGAATTGTATTGATGTTACTGTTTTACAAAGAAAGAAGAGAAGGGAGGGACTAGAATTTCCTAAATTTGCTTACTACTCACATCTAGCTTTTTAATGCCTTAGTTAGATACGAAGCATGATTACACAAAACCAGCTGCCTTTATTAGGAAAAAGTACTGAAATGATAATGGTTGTGTAACATATACAGAAACATACTACCTAAGTACTGTTTCTTTGACTGGTGATGATTACAATCAAAGCGGTCTGGTTCAGGAGGAGCTTATCCCACATAAAGAGCATAAACCTCTTGGTCCATACTTTTCTGGGCTACAATGTGAATATGTACCAATCTTAGGAAAGGACACTGATGGAACTTATGCTTGTTCATATTCCATGAACTTTAAAGTAGTACAAAGGACAGAATGAAATTGACAGGAAAAAAAATGTCTGTATGTAGGATGTCCTCCTCCAAAAAGTATCAAGTAATGAGAAAATAAGTGCAATTGTTTCTTTCAAACAAAAGTTACCCATACTGCATCCCGTTCGGGTATACATTAATCATGTAACATAACCCAACAACACTAAACTATTTCTAAGTACCAAGTGATTTCCATCAGCTAACATAGTAGAAAAGTTACTCAAACATTCCCATCTAGTGATTTCCGAGGCATGATTCAGAAAAGCATCTTTCACACTCCAAACAGACCAGATAGCAGCATCATATGCCAGAAAGCGCCATCCAAAAAGATAAATTGCTCCAATTGTGGGTGTTTATCTCTATATTCACATATCTACTGATCTAATGAGTAATGCAGAGAAAGTTACAAGGCTAGTGCTTCTTTTTCTTTTTTGATTGAGGGAATACAAGGTTGATATTATCATACTAGTCCCAGATTGAAAATAAAAATTGACATTTCAATTTGGGTTTTTGGTTCCAACTAAGAATAGCATCTTCTGTTAGTTGGCTTAAAGATTGTTCGCTTGGTGCTTGTTCCAAGATGCTAGATTCTCTGTCTTCCCATATAAGGAGCGCCTCAGAAGGCACTCCTTATCGACTTGAGAAGACCAAAAGGGTATCAACACGCTTAAGCTCGGACTAGATTTCTGGGTTTGGGCTTGTCAGTAGGTAAACACTCAGTTCCAACGCGTGAGAGCAAAGAGAAAGGAAGCAACGGGAAAACACAAGTAAGAAAGGTTAGTGAAAATGTTTGATCCTTCACATTTCCATTGTTCTAAAAATTTGTACCTATTGTACAGCAGAAGATGTATCACCAACATCAGGGCTTGAGTGAGCTCTTCACTACTAGAACAACCTGTCCAATGGAGCGGCATCTGTTTCTGCACAGAGGAAATACACAAGGAGACTCTGGGCTCGTTCTCTCAACCGACGCTAAACCTAGGCTGAAATGGACACCTGAGTTACATCAGCGATTTGTAGATGCAGTCAATCAATTAGGTGGAGCAGAAAGTAAGTATACTATCCTTATTTCCTCAGTGTACAGAAGCTAGCTGAATTCTTACATTCATGTTCATCACCCAGAAGCTACTCCAAAAACAGTCATGAGGCTCATGGGCATTCCAGGACTCACCTTGTATCATCTGAAAAGCCACCTCCAGGTACCTAATAATCAGAAATTCCCCTGTTAAAAATGGTATCTGAAAGTCATCATTTCTTGGATGTTTCAGAAATACAGGCTCAGTAAGAACCTCCAAGCTCAAGCTAATGTTGGGACAACAAAGAACAGTGAGAACAAGTTTAACTTCCATCTTTAACACTATAATGGAACTGTATAATAACTCACGGATCATGACAATTTGCAGCCATAGGATGTACAGTTGTAGCTGATAGGATGCCCGGAACAAGTGCGCCAGCAATAAGCAATACAAATGCCATTCCGCAGGCAGAGAAGTAAGAACATTGGCCATGCACTTTATAATTTTATTTCATCTGAATATTGAAGTAAGAGTCTCTTTTACTGGGTGCAAGAACTATTCAAATTGGTGAAACACTACAGATGCAAATTGAGGTGCAGAGGCAGCTAAACGAACAACTAGAGGTGAGGTACTGACACTGCTTGCATAATAAGCTCTTAACTTACATGCATACAGTAGATGGAAAAGACAAGCTAAATCGAGCATCCGGTTAGCACACTCCCATGCCAGTGGAAGAGTATAAGAAAATGACTATGGATTCCAAATCATTGGTTGACCTCCTTGAATGCTGCACTTCACTCCAGAAATGACCCCATAAAATACAAAATGAATTACAATCTAGAAATTAGAGAACTGCTGGATACTATGTTCTGATTTAGCAGCAAACTTCTTATAGTTCCAGAAAAGCAGCATACCATGCATATAGTATCTACAATATGAACTATCGGTACCATGGTTCTAACCTGGAATTAAATTGTCAGGTACAACGGCATCTACAACTACGGATAGAAGCCCAAGGGAAGTACCTACAGGCAGTTCTAGAGCAGGCACAAGAGACCCTTGGAAAACAGAACTTGGGTCCTGCCAACCTGGAAGATGCAAAAATAAAAATATCAGAACTTGTTTTACAGGTATCAAATGAGCGTTTCAGCAATGCAATTACAGAGATAAAAGAAAGTTCAAGTATGCACAGACTAGAGCCAAGGCAAATCCAGTTTGTTGAAAGTTCAAACAATAACTGTTTAACTGCAGCTGAAGTATTCATCAAGGAGCATAGACTACAGAGCCATGGAGAGCTCAAAGCATATGATGATAGTTCATTGTTTTGCAGAAAACGATCTCATGATCATGAGTCTCAATTTTCCCTAAACAGAAGCCCAAGCGAGCGTAGGATGGGTCATTTGCACAATGTAAAAGAGTACCACCAAGCTGAGTTTGGAAGTGAAAGTGATACGGAGATTCCAAATGAGTATATTAAACCTCAAAAGAATGGCGGAGGCAGCACCACCAGTTCAGCATCTCGAAGCAAAGAAAGAGACACAGAGAAGCTACATCTCGAAGAACCAAGCTGCAAGAGACAAGCGGTTGAATATCCAAGAGAAAGCAAGCTGCTAGACTTTGAACACCTAAGTTCAGGGAAGAAACTTGATCTGAACACCCACAACATTGATGATAGTGAGCAAGGTTATAGACATTTTGATTTAAATGGCTTCAGCTGGAGCTGAATAGCTGATGATATGTAATATAATCAAAGAGAAGAAATGAACCTGCAAATAATTTCTTCCAGCATTTTTGCCATATTTATCAAGTGATTAAACTATGTACGTCCAAAAAAAGATATTAGATCAGAGTTTTAGCATTGGGTACAGAAATTGAGGTGTTCTGCATTGGCAATTTAAATCTCCCTTTCAAGAAGGAAATTTAATGGTACATGAACAGGATATGCAAATGAATACCGGGAAAAAAATTATAGGAAATAAAATGAATAACACAAAGATAAATAGAGAACCACAATTAAGTCAGCATCATTCTTATTACAAGAAAACCAAGAGCAAAAAAGTGAGAAATACTCATCCATGTAAAGAATACCATTTTTCCAAACCCAGGCAGTCAGAAAAACAGGAGCTAGCAGAACTTCACCATCTCAAATAACACCAATACATTGATTTAGTAACATAAGCTATCCATAACATTATGGAGCTAACATTTCATGTTTTCAGCTCAACGCGGCTTGAAATAAAAAAGGAACAGTTCATAGATTAGTGCAGACTATTATGATCACTGTTAACTAACATTTTAGAGAAGCATAAGTACAACAGGAATGAAAGTAATTCATTCACAATCATCACCGTTAGTCACTGCTCCATAGCATAAAACACAACCAGCATAAAGAACAGCATATCAACTGATAGATTTGGTTATCAACGTGACATAAACGAGTTTCCAGGTAAAAATATGCCCGCTGCGCTTATATATACCCAATAGGCAACAGCCACTTATTGCATAATCCAATTAACAACTGCCAATTAAGGAGCAAACTATGTATGATCTTGCTGATGAATCATAAAACATGTATCTAATCCTTTATTCCTCTCCTTATTCTCAATTATACTTACTACAAGAGCAGAGCACTGTAATATTATATTTATAACTACAGATAATTATGATGGAGCAGTAACAGTAATAGTGCTCGGCTTTTCCCCATGGGAGCAGTAGGAAGCGTTTGGGTGTTTTGGCATCCCTACTTCTTGATCCGGCGCACCTTCTTGGCACCCCAGACCTCCATCCTCCCCTTGGGGCACCCGCAGGGCGCGCGGAAGATGAGCACGGTGCGGCCATTGGGGGGCGCCATCTTCCTCAGCTCCGCCTCGAGCTCGCGGTGCGCGTCCCCGACCTCGACCGGGCGGGACGCCCCGGAGGCCGCGAGCAGCGCCGCGGCCGGCAGCAGCCGCCCGCGCACGCACTCCTCCGTCTCGAGCTGGATGTCGAACTCCACCGCCTTGCGCAGCCCGCGGCAGCGCGGCTTGCCACACCTGCGCGCGCGGTGCCCGGCCGCCTCCCACGCCACCAGCCCCGCCACGGCCGCCACCGCGGCGCCCGCGCCCGCCGCGAACGGCGCGTACGAGTACGGCTCCTGCGGGTGGTGCCGCACCAGCTCCCCACCCCGAGCGCCAGCCGCCTGGCGTAGGGCGCGACGAGGAAGGCGAGCGCGGCGAGGACGGCGAGGAGCGCCAGCGCGTCGAGCGCCGCCATCGGGGAGTGGTCGCAGAGGGAGGCGAAGAGCCTCCGCCGCGAGGAGGAGGAGGAGGAGGAGGGCGCGCGGCGGGGCGGGAGCAATCCGACGAGGCGGCGGCACGGCGGTGGCGCTCAAAGGCGCGGAGGAACTCGACGAGGCTGCGGCAGTCCGCCATGGCGCGGCAGTATCGGAATGCAATTCGGGATGGGGGATCGGGATCTAGGTGGGGCGTGGGTGGTAGCCGCTTGCGGGATCGGATCGGTGCGACGCGCCGGCCGCGTGCGCGTGGGTTCTCGACTGGTGGGCGGCTCGTCTCGGTCGCCGTTCCGTGACGTGCCGGGGCGCGCCGCATGACGTGTGGCGGGGAGGAACCGAGGAGGAGGTTTCTTTTTTCCCACCTTATCTTTTTGTATTGTTATTTCAGCGTTTTATCGTATTCTTTTCCGGTTTTTTCACTTTTACTGGAAACTAGTTGCGTAACTTCCCATGCGTTGCTGCAAACAGAAGAAATCGGTGAGATAGATAGAGATTTTAGTAGAGAAAAAAATCTTTTTAGAATACATCCAAAAAAAACAAAATTGTCATATTTTTTAAACATCCCAAAAACTCGATAATGATCTATTTCTTTTGTAGCTTAGGCCTGCTAGAGGGGACCCTCCTAACAAATTTCAAAGAATTTACAAATTTAATATGTCAATTAAATCATTGAAGTTGTTTTAAGTGTGACAGTAGTATTGTCAGATTCTTTTTAAAATCGTAAAAGTTTAATCATAATCTAAAGTTTTTACGGTAGCGTAGGCATGCTGTCAGGATCATCTTAAAAAATTTCAAAAATTTACAAATTTAATAGCTCAATTAAATTAGTGAAGCTTACTCCGTACCTCTTCAAAAATATAGATTTATATAGATATTGCACGTTGCCGTGAATGGTTTAGATAGAGAAAAGAAGTTAAAAAATAAAACCAAAACTATTTTTCAAGAATTTTTATGGTACACATGCTCTCAGGATTCTTCCTATAAATTTTCAAGAATTTACAAATTTAGTAACCTAATGAAATCAGTAAAGTTGTTTTAAATTTAGTAACCTAATGAAATCAGTAAAGTTATTTTAAATGTATCAATGCAATCGTCAGAATTTGTAAAAATAGCAAAAGTTTGATCATGATCCATTTTTTATGGTAGCATAGGCATATTCTCAGGACCATTCTCACAAATTCTAAAAGATCTACAAATTTAGTAGCTTAATTAAATTAGTTAAGTTGCTTTAAATGTACTAGTAGCACTATCAAAATTTCTAAAAAATTCAGATCATAATCTGAAATCTTGACAGTAGCGTAGGCATACTCTCAGGTCCCTTTAATTTTTTTCAAGAACTTGCAAATTTAGTAGCATAATTAAATTAACGAAACTACTTTAAATACATTAGTAGCATTGTCAGATTTTTAAAAAATCGCACGAGTCCGATCATGATCCAAAATTTTTATGGTATATTAGGCATGTTCTTGGGACCTTCCCAAAAAATTTCAAAAATTTACAATATGATTCGATATTCCAATTAAATTGATGAAGCTGATGGAAAAAAATAGGCCAAAGCGAAGCTGATGGGAAAAAATAGGGCAAAAATTGCTTTCGGCCAGATTTGATCACAAGACCTCATCGATGCACGGCTAAGTCTCTGCCAACTGATCTAACCAGTGTATGTGAAATATGTAGCAAGCAAAGTGAAAAAGAGGCATGTGGGAGCGAACGGCCACGATGACGAAGAATGACCGATCGAACGCGCCAGGACATGCGAAACATTGTAGTTTCAATGGTCCTATGTGGACACGCATAGCTAGCAGCGAAGTGCAGCCGTACTTCCCCAACATTAGTAGGTTTTATATGAGTGTTTTTTTGTGACTGTGATTGCGATGGATTGAATACATTTGACTCATTCATAGAAAAATATTTAGTACTGTTTTTTATGTATCATACTTTTAATATAAATTGTATATATTTTAATATTTATACAACCTGTGAATAGTCATGAATAAAAAAATCTCCGTAATTTTTTCCGTGCTATTTATGCTACTTTTCGGCAAGATTTGAGAAAAAAAAAAGTAATTAGGGACCGATTAGTTAATCGGATAAAATAGGACTCAAAAAGTCACATGTTGCACGACCATGTGTGTGAGATATGCGCCCTTTCAAGATAAATTGAGATACCAACAAAGTGTTGCTCAGATACTATTACTAAAGGGGTTGACATGTAATTTTGCACCAACACCAGTACCATCGCAAGGACCAAAACATGAAGAGAGACCCTGTGCAGTAGTAAGTACTAGTAAATTTTTCGCGACGTAACACGCCGCGTGCGACATTTTTTCGTAGAAATTTTTCTCTTTTTTTCGGCATATTTTTTTTATTTTTTGAATCGTTGAAATAATGAGTGAAACGGCTGAAAGAATACAAAATTTTTCATGGCGAATACGTCATATCAAGCCGCATCGTTTTTTCAGAGGAAAATTTTCTTTTTTTCTACGGTGTCTTATTTCCTAAATCGTTGAAATAATGAGCTAAACGGGAAAAAATAGAGACAGAGTTGTAAAATATCTATTTCGATGAATTATTTGGAAAATATTGGAGACCGAAATAAGAACCGCAATGGGAAAAAGTCTAGAGGAAAAAGGGTGAAAAATTATTAGAGATGACAACCTTCTTGCCGAGTCTAACATTTCTACGCTACCACCGAACTAATAATACATGTTTTAAAAATATTAGAGATCGATGAGCTAAACGGGAAAGAAATATTTCTTTCGACGAATTATTTGGAAAATTCGGAGACCGAGCTGGAGAACCACGGCGGGGAAAAAGTCTAGAGAAAAAAGGGTGAAAAATTATTAGAGATGACAACTTTCTTTTGCCGAGTCTAACACTCTACGTGTTCACCGAGTAATAATACATATTTTAAAAAATATTAGAGATCGAGATGGGAAATCGAGTTGGGAAAAAAGTCTAGAGATAGAGCTGCACAGATATTTCTAGTGACGAAAACATTTTTTCCCGAGAAAAACGGAGAAAGGACCTAGACGTAAGGAGTAAGGACCTGAATGTTACGTTTTTGGACCTGTTCGCTATCCTGAAAAATTAGAAAAGGGCTTGTTCGCGATTTGAATTTAACGGGAGGTTCTTTCCGTAAAATGACGCACGAGGGACCCGAACGTGATTTTAGAGGAAAAAATCTTGTACTCACAAAAAATCGCGAAGGGCCTATTCGTAATTTATAAAAGGACTAAAACGTAAATTTTTTTTGAGCCGAACCAGCCGGTCAGCTCGAGCCGAGCGCGGCTCAAACGCCTCTGGTGCCGCGAATCCTTCAGAATTTAGGAAAGGTAGTATTTCATAGCCTGACATTTTGATAGCAAAGGATAATTCTCTGTTAAGTCAGCGTACCAAATTTGTGCGCGCCGGAAAGAGAAGGCCGCAGGAACAATAGATGAATCCCAATCCGAATTAAGGTATGTTGAATGGGATAGGGATCCATGAAGTCCCAGAGGGCCGCAACTTAAATGCAGTTCTTCACAGACCGTTCGATCGAAAAACGGCAATTTGGATCATCCAAATATATTGTGCTGATTTTGCACTGCACAAAAACAGGTACGGTAGCAAAACACTGTAGCAGCTAAGGATTCAAATTTCATTTTCGGATAAATCTCGCCTGAGTTTGAAATCTGAAATTTCACCGAAATCTCATATTTTGGGCAAATCTCGGCCGTAATTCAAGAACCAAAATTCAAATCCGGACGGTTTGCAATCGAAAAAACCCGAAATTCGGCCAAAAATCTGAAATTTCAAACTTGGTGAATTTCACTGAACAAAAAATGATCCAAACGATGTCAAAAAATTTTAAATTTTTTTAAGGTTCTTGACACATAAACGATGTTTCCGTAAAAATTTTAAATGATTATCAAGTTTGAAGAGCTACTGTCTCGAGAAAACACTAACCTAAGGTTGATCCGAATGAAAAATAGTACAAACTACAGTAAAATTTTTTAATTTTTTTTGTGCATTGTTATGTTGCATAATTAATATTCTCATAAAACTTTCAAATAATGATCAAGCTTCATGTTTTTTTAAAAAATTGGACAGTACAACTGAAGGTTGATTGATAAATTTCAACCGAATGGAAAATAGTTCAAACTATGCTATAAAATTTTGAAATTTTTTATAGATAGTCTTGATGAATCATTAATGTTACTATAAAATTTTCAAATGATAATCTAACTTTAAAAAATTTATAAAATTCCGACACTGTTACTACCTCGCTTATGCTAATTCAGTTTTTTTATTTTTAAAAGATAGTTAAAATATTTGATAAAATTTCTTGTTTGATCCTAGACTTCTTAAGATAGTACCATAAATTTTTCATAGCATTACAAAACATCTTCAATTTTATAAAATTCCAACAAGTGTTTTGCCAAAATTTTAAAATATCTCAAAATAATTTTTTTGACAAATTATCATCAAAGATCATTTTCTTATGGGTTATTGATGTAATTGAAGTCAAATTTGGCTATAAAAAAGCTAAATCCAGATTTTTTTTTATGAAATTCGCCTGGTTTGGGCGAAATTTCGCTGAAAAAATTGAAAGTACAGTAGCATTTTTATTTTTTTCCCAGCTAGTAATTTATATCTCGTGGGGGCCCGAAATCTCCGAGATTTCGGAGAAATTTCGCCGAAATTCGATGAAATTTCAATCCTTAGTAGCAACACATTATTCGCTTATCCGGACCGTCCATTACCTTGGTCAGATGGTCCAAACCTATAGAGACTATTTAAGTTACAGTCTTCGTAGGAACCGCATGAGATCCCTGTGTGTACTTTGCCCGAGTGCATTTCAAGGAGAAGGAACTGAATACAAATTGCAAGCCTAGATGGTCGGTGACAGCATCAAACCGGCCGAAGGTTAAGTTTGATGGCGCGTTTCATGAAGCTGTCAGGCATATGGTGGACGGGGCTTTGTGATCCAAAACCACAATCGTGAGCTAATGGCGGCTGGGGCTAAGATGTCTGGTGAATGTGCGTGATGCACTGCAGGCGGGAGGCGGGGGCAACGCATAGTGCTATCTAGGTGGCAACCTCACCGGACTTGGGTCGACTGATCATGTTCCAGATTAGTGTTTCTACAATGTTTAGAAGGTACTACGACGTACCACTAAATTATCTTTAAAGTATCGTATATTTTGGTAGCCTCATCCTTTAAACTTTTGATACCTATACTAACTCAATGCAAATTTTAATATCTCACAAAGACGGTAAAAAAATCTAAATCAAGATTGTTCTGTTGGTGTTAACGCAAGCTGTGCCGTGCATGGCCTTCAATCGTCCCAAGGTCTTAGGAGTTCCCTTTTGTTAAATTTCATTGACTTTCGCGTGGAGTTTTGCCACGTGTAATAATGCAGCGAGATGTTTAAAATTTACATTAAGGTAGTATCAAGAGATAACGAAAGTTGGTACCGTCGTCCTTTAAATTTTTTACATCTTATTGCTAACTCAATGTAAATTTTGATACATCTTGATAATGGTAAAAAGTCTCTAATTTGTTGCCACAATAGGTGTGGTAGACGTTCTGAACGACCATGATGTGGACAGATTAATTCCTAGTTTTCCAGTTTATGTACCGCGTGCAGTAGCCGATGATTCAGTCGCGCGCTTAGTGTAATGGAATATATCAATGTTCCATTTCAAAGAAGAAACAGCCACAAAAACAGGCCATTATACTCACAAATCAAAGCTAGCACATTGTCCGTCTCCTCTCCATCATCCTCATAAAAAGGTTGATTTTTTTTAAAAAAAAGGAACAAAGGTGCAATATGCAGCCATCCATCACAAATGATAAATCTCTAGCATCACAAGGAACTTGTGCCATAATCCTTCACATTTATCGCCTGGACCTTGGAAGTTCTAAACCAAGCATCCATAGCCCACAAATCCTTTTGCGTCGGCTTCATACATCATCATGTGAGAGTTTCACATAATTCATATAGAATGGGTAGCGCATTTTTGTAAGTCATATAATATCATAAGAGTTTTTCAAATAATTCCTGTAGAACGGATAGCATATCTTATAAGAGGTCTATAAATTAAGAAACACTTGTTTGACAAAAGAGCCCGTGATCACCAAGAGATCGACATGAAAGGCACCATGCAACCATTGCAGGACCCCAACAGCTACTAAGCCCTTCCGACGATGACGTCGTGCAGCGGAGGAGCCACGGTTTCAGTAAATCCCGAGAAAAAACAAAAAAACTATAATTAATGCCAAATATTATAGACGTTGAGATATAACAAAAGTGTAGCACAAATACATAACTAAAAATAAATTTAAACTCTATGCCTAACATTTCAACAAAATTGACAAAATACATCAAAACAATATAGCGTAGTAGAGTGGTATAAAAAATTAATACCTAATTAACAAAGGTTTTGTGCATTTGAGCCTATCATATCTTCATCAACAATAATATAAGACTTGAACCTACAAAAGATGAAATTACATGCAAATTAGGCTGCGTGATTGATTGATGGCTAAACATCCTCAACGACGAAACCTGAATTAAATTGAGCAACTAATGCTGCAACGGTTACCTAACGAACGGCTCCTACAGGAGCCACAAGGACATGGACGGTTGGGTCATTACCGCGCCATCGAGTGGAATTAGTGGGCTAGCAACCACCCTAAGCAGTACTGACACGGTAGTACTCCAAAGTCCAAACACGCTTCGACTTGGCGTAGGAAATGTCTCGTGTTTGACCTCGAGAAGGGACGTACGCGTATGGCTCATCACCACCACGGTGTGTGGTTCATGGCCTAATTGCGTATGGGCCATGGCTCATCACCATCACGGTGTGTGGTTCATGGCCTAATTGCGGATTACCACCGTACCACGATCAAAGTCGCCGTCACGTGCGGAGAAATTTCATAAGAATCAGTTTATTTTCCGTGAAAACTGAATAGTTTTACAGAGTTCTAAATAGACCGAATACCGCTAGATCTCATGAAGAGAAATTTTACGGTGCATTATACTAGTTATACATAGTGGTAGTAGAAATTAGATCCAATCGTTAAATTGTTAAGGATATCTTTACTACTCTATTATTAGAGAAAATATAAATAAATCCTAACTAATACAATCTACTAGATTAGATTGGATAGAATGAATAATCTATGTTTAGTACACGTAAAAGACAACCCAGGGATGGGTAGACACTCAGCAGCAGAAAAGGCCGTGATTTGGGCTGAATATGTTGCAGGCCAATGGTTTGGGCTGAGCACTATTAGATATTCAGAATAAAAGGGCCCCTCGAGGATCGCATAAGCATTTGAAATTGTCCTTTTCTTTGTAGTACAATAATACAATTTCCTTGTCTTTTCCTCTGCCTTTTGTTTTCACAAGAGTCAAGGGATGTTTTTGTAGGCCCAATCTCATTTATCATGGTCGATCCCATGCTTGTACTTCCATTTTGTGTAGTAAGAACTAGGATAGTTTGCGCGGCGTGACACATCGTGTGTGTTGTTTTTTTCGCAAAAAATATTTTGTTTTTTCTGTCGTTTTTTTTTGTAAAATCATCGAGGAAACGTGTAAAACAGTTGAAAGAATATAAACGCATCTGCGATTACGTTAAATCAAAAGGTCCTTTTCGTGTAAAATAGCCGGAATGATCCAAACGGCACTACGTTTTTTTCGGTATTTATTTAGGGCCCTTTCATGAAAAATTCGTAATTTTCTCAACTAGAAGGGTCTCTTCGTAAAAAAACGCAGGAAGGACCTGCACGTAATTATGCATTTTTAGGGACCTATACGTGAAAAGGAAAAAAGAGCTGAGTCGGCTGGTTCGCGAAAACAATTTCGTTTTTTTCCGCCGGTAATTTTTTTAAAATCATCGAGGAAACGCGGATACCACGTTTTGGTATAGTTTTAGGCTTTATTCTACTTCCTCATCTCTCTCTTTCTCCCTTTGTTAGCGAATCGTTTTTGGTTTCAACTCTAGCCTATCCCAACTTGCTTGGGACTAAAAGGCTTTGTTGTTGTTGTTGTATCGAGGAAACGCGCAAAATGGTTGAAAGAATACAAACGCATCCGTATTTGCGCTAAATCGAAAGGCCCTCTCCGTGAAAAATAGCTGGAACGATCTAAACGTCACGACATTATTTTCGGTATCTATTTAGGGTCCTCTCACGAATGATCCGCGATTTTTTCTGAACAAGAAGGCCCTCTTCGTAAAAAACCGTAAAAAGGACCTACACATAATTACAGATTTTTCTAGGGACCAAAATGCAAAAAAAATATTTTGAGCCGAGCCAAGACGCGCGGCTTGACTCAAACGAACGGCAACATGCAAACTTTTCTTACATTAGTAAGGTTATTATGTGCTGAACTTTATTGTTTTTTTTAAAAAAAGAATGTGCGAAATTTGCGGTTGAGGACCTTAGTTTTTCCTTGAAATTTGTGAACTAGAAAAGTACAGTGCAAAGATCTGGTTAACATTCCTCTCATCCCACCCCCTAACCCAAACGTGCATAAATTACGTACAGTTTTTCTTTTTGAAATCCTCTTATAGCTAGGAAGAAAAACCAGGACAGGAACGGAGCATGAAGTACCAGGCAATTAGACTATCTCCAACGAGTTCTCGTCCCGTTCGTCTTCCCGTCGCGATGGGAAAAGGGGGCGGAAGGGAACGCGCGCGGCGCTCAAATGACTTCCGTCCGGTGCGGCTCGAAGGGTGAAGAGAGAATCCCGTTGGGGGATTCTCGCCTTTCCCTTCGTCTCGACGATTTGGTGGAGGCGGTTCTGCGCTACCGGGTAGAAGAGGATGAGTGGCGCGAGCGTCTTGGCGACAAGCAATGTGACGGCTAGCGCAAGGAAGGCGGCAGTAGCGGCGGCAAGTGGTTCTTATGAGGCGCCAAGCATCTTCATCGACGCCCACAAAGGTCGCGAGGAACTAAACTTCCCAAAATTTCAGCCGCATTTTTTGCATCCGGTGCGATGGCAACCGGATTTTGGAGTGAATGTTTGCCGCGGTGGTCCGATCTATTGTGGATTTGTTGATTTAGGGTTTTGGGTACCTTCGATTTGAACCTGGTATGAACAACTGCCGCTGTAATGTATTTGAGATGAACCTGGTATGAACCATTGCCGATTTAAGAATTTGTCGTTTTCATGGTTTAGGTTTGCACATTTTGCTATAAGAAATTGTCGGTTTCGTGTTTAGTTAACTTTCGATCTTGACTCTAGCATGTAAACTCTTGCAAATCCATTGCCGATTTAAACTCTAGCATGTACTCAGATTTAGTTTAGTACCCAGATTTAGTTTAGTACTCAGATTTAAATCCATTGCCGATTTAAACTCTAGATGTATTTGAGATGAACCTGGTATGAACCATTGCCAATTTAAACTCTAGCATGTACTCAGATTTAGTTTAGTACTCACATTTAGTTTAGTACTCAGATTTTGCTATAACTCGAGTTTAGTTAACTTTCTCGATCAAGACTGTGATTGCGATGGATTGAATATATATGACTCATTCATAGAAAAATATTTAGTACTGTTTTTATGTATCATGCTTTTAATATAAATTGTATAAATATTAAAATAAGCAAATAGATAAGTAATCATATCTATATTTAATTTATATTTTAATATTTATGCAACCTACGAATAGTCATGAATAAAAAATCTCCCTAATTTTTCCGTGCTATTTATGCTACTCTTCGGCAAGATTTGAGAAAAAAAGAGAGTAATTAAGGACCGATTCCTTAATCGGATAAAATAGGACTCAAAAAGTCACATGTTGCACGGCTATGTGTGTGAGATATGCGCCCTTTCAAGATAAATTGAGATACCAACAAAGTGTTGCTCAGATACTATTACTAAAGGGGTTGACATGTAATTTTGCACCAACACCCAGGGGCGGAGCTAGCTTTGGGCTAGGCCTCGGGCCGGCCCTTAGTTTATTGGGCTAGATTTTAAATTTTTATAGATTTTAAAGCAATTCACATAGGATTTTTGGGCCAGACCTGAGGCTAGATTTTAAATACTTATTTCATAGCCTGACATTTTGATAGCAAAGGATGATTCTCTGTTAAGTCAGCGTACCAAATTTGTGTGCGCCGGAAAGAGCCGGCCGCAGGCACAATAGACGAATCCCAATACAGATTAAGGTATGTTGAATGGGATAGGGATCCCTGAAGTCCTAGAGGGATGCAACTTAAAGCAGTGCTCCACGGCCCGTTCGATCCAAAAACGGCAATTTGGATCATCCAAATATACTGTGCTGATTTTGCACGGCACAAAAACAGCTAGGTAGCAAAATACTGTAGCAGTCAAGGATTCAAATTTCATTTTTGGATAAAATCTCGTCTGGGTTTGAAATCCAAAATTTCACCGAAATCTCATATTTTGGACAAATCTCGGCTGAAATTCAAGAACCAAAATTCAAATCCGGACCGTTTGCAATCGAAAAAACCCGAAATTCGGCCAAAAATCCGAAATTTCGAACTTGGTGAATTTCAACTGAACAAAAAAATGGTCCAAATGATGTCAAAAAATTTTGAATTTTTTTTAAAGGTTCTTGACACATAAACAATGTTTCCATAAAAATTTTAGATGATTATCAAGTTTGAAGAACTACTGTCCCAAGAAAACACTGACCGGCAAGGTTGATCCGAATGGAAAATGGTACAAACTACAGTAAAAATTTTAAATTTTTTTTGTGCATTGTTATGATGCATCATTAATATTCTCATAAAACTTTCAAATGATGATCAAGCTTCATGATTTTTAAAAATTCGGACAATACAAGTGAAGGTTGACTAACAAATTTCAAGCGAATGAAAAATGGTTCAAACCATGCTGGAAAATTTTAAAAAATTTTATAGATAGTCTTGATGCATCATTAATGTTATCATAAAATTTTCAAATAATGATAAAACTTTTAAAAATTTATAAAATTATGACACTATTACTACCTCGTTTATGCTAATTCGGTTTTTTTATTTTTAAAAGATAACAAATGAAGTTAAAATATTTAATTAAATTTCTTGTTTGATCCTAAACTTATTAAGATATTACCATAAATTTTTCATAGCATTACAAAACATCTTCAATTTTATAAAATTCCAACAGTGTTTTGCCAAAATTTTAAAATATCTCAAAAAAAAAATTTTCGACAAATTATCATCAAAGATCACTTTCTTATGGGTTATTGATGTAATTGAAGTCAAATTAGGCTATAAAAAAGCTAAACCTGGATTTTTTATGAAATTTTGCCCGGTTTGGGCGAAATTTCGCCAAAAAATTTGAAAGTACAGTAGCAGTTTCAATTTTTTTCCCAGCTAGTAATTTAGATCTCGTGGGCCCCGAAATCTCCGAGATTTCGGAGAAATTTCGCCGAAATTCGACAAAATTTCAATTCTTGATAGCAGCACACTATTCACTGATTCGGACCGTCCGTTATCTTGATCAGACGGTCTAAACTTATAGAGACTGTTTAAGTTACAGTCTTCTTAGGAATTGCATGAGATCCCAGTCTGTACTTTGCCCGAGTGCATTTCAAGGAGAAGGAACTGAATATAAATTGCAAGCCTAGATGGTCAGTGACAGCATCAAACCGGCCGAAGGTTAAGTTTGATGGCGCGTTTCATGAAGCTGTCAGGCATATGGTGGACGGGGCTTTGTGATCCAAAACCACAATCGTGAGCTAATGGCGGCTGGGGCTAAGATGTCTGGTGAATGTGCGTGATGCACTGCAGGCGGGAGGCGGGGGCAACGCATAGTGCTATCTAGGTGGCAACCTCACCGGACTTGGGTCGACTGATCATGTTCCAGATTAGTGTTTCTACAATGTTTAGATGGTACTACGACGTACCACTAAATTATCTTTAAAGTATCGTATATTTTGGTAGCCTCATCCTTTAAACTTTTGATACCTATACTAACTCAATGCAAATTTTAATATCTCACAAAGACGGTAAAAAAATCTAAATCAAGATTGTTCTGTTGGATTTAAAGCAAGCTGTGCCGGGCATGGCCTTCAATCGTCCCAAGACCTTAGGAGTACGTTAGGAGTTCCCTTTTGTTAAATTTCATTGACTTTCGTGTGGAGTTTTGCCACATGTAAGAATGCAGCGAGATGTTTAAAATTTACATTAGTATCAAGAGATAATGAAAATTGGGACCATCGTCCTTTAATTTTTTTTTTACATCTTATTACTAACTCAATGTAAGTTTTGATACATCCTGACAATGGTAAAAAGCCTTTAATGCTGCTCATGTTGTTCCATTTCAAAGAAGAAACAGCCACAAAAACAGGCCATTATACTCACAAATCAAAGCTAGCACGTTGTCCCTCTCCTCTCCATCATCCTCATAAAAAGGTTGACTTTTTTTTAAAAAAAAAGGAACAAAGGACAAAGGTGCAATATGCAGCCATCCATCACAAATGATAAATCTCTAGCATCACAAGGAACTTGTGCCATAATCCTTCACATTTATCGCTTGGACCTCGGAAGTTCTAAACCAAGCATCCATAGCCCACAAATCCTTTTGCGTCGGCTTCGTACATCATCATGTGAGAGTTTCACATAATTCATATAGAATGGGCAGCGCATTATAAGTCATAAAATATCATAAGAGTTTTTCAAATAATTCGTGTAGAACAGATAGCATATCTTATAAGAGGTCTATAAATTAAGAAACACTTGTTTGACAAAATAGCCCATAATCACCAAGAGATCGACACGAAAGGCACTATGCAACCGTTACAGGACCCAACAGCTTATTACCAAGCCCTTCCAACGATGACGTCGTGCAGCGGAGGAGCCACGGTTTCAGTAAATCTTAAGAAAAACTAAAAAGCTATAATTAATGCCAAATATTATAGACGTTGAGATATAACAAAAGTGTAGCACAAATACATAACTAAAAATAAATTTAAACTCTATGCCTAACATTTCAACAAAATAGACAAAATACATCAAAACAATATAGCGTAGTAGATTGGTATAAAAAGTTAATACCTAATTAGCAAAGGTTTTGTGCATTTGAGCCCATCATATCTTCAACAACAATAATACAAGACTTGAATCTACAAAAGATGAAATTACACATGCAAATTAGGCCAAAGGGGTAGAAGCGCAGGGCGCACAGCCCCCTCGGCGCCAACAGGCAGCGTGGCGACTTGGACGTGGCAAGGCAGCAACGGCACAGGGCGGCGACGACACAGGGAGCAGGGCGGCCTTCGAGGCGTAGGGCGGCAACTGTGAGCGCGGTTCAACTTGGAGGCGCAGGCACATGCCGCGTAGCCGGCTGTTCAACTTGGAGTTGGAGGCGCACGGCGAAGGGGGAGGCGATAACGACAAGCGGCGTGAGGCACAGCGTGGTCGAGAGGATTGAGGAGTGACGTGAGGAAAGCGAGGGCATGAGGCGTGATGAATGCTGCTCCTAATGGGTGTCACTACGTTAACCTCAGGCTACTGCCTTATGCTGCACTGCCCCGGTACTAGTTGGAACAAGCTTGAGGCCATTACCCTACCAACTCGAGTCCTATCTCCACCGAACGCAGATTCCCTGCCGTTACGGTCTCTATGGTTGGACCACTGCCGCGCGAGCCCCATGCGACACTGCCCCAGTACTAGTTGGACCAAGCTTAGGGCCATTACCCTACCAACTCGAGTCCTATCTTCACCAGACGTAGATTTCGTGCCGTTACAGCCTCTGCCGTTGAGCCACTGCCGAGTGGGCCGCGCGGTCGGAACGGCAGACGATCCACTTCCATATCCACCCGGGTAATGCCGTCGACGTCTCTCTCTCGTCTTTTTCTAACACGCTGCGTGATTGATTGATGGCTAAACTTCCTCAACGACGAAACCTGAATTAAATTGAGCAACTAATGCTGCAACGGTTACCTAATGAATGGCTCCTACGGGAGCCACAAGGACATGGGCGGTTGGGTCATTACCGCGCCATCGAGTGGAGTTAGTGGGCTAGCAACCACCCTAAGCAGTACTGACACGGTAGTACTCCAAAGTCCAAACACGCTTCGACTTGGCGTAGGAAATGTCTCGTGTTTGACCTCGAGAAGGGACGTACGCGTATGGCTCATCACCACCACGGTGTGTGGTTCATGGCCTAATTGCGTATGGGCCATGGCTCATCACCATCACGGTGTGTGGTTCATGGCCTAATTGCGGATTACCACCGTACCACGGTCAAAGTCGCCGTCACGTGCGGAGAAATTTCATAAGAATCAGTTTATTTTCCGTGAAAACTGAATATTTTTACAGAGTTCTAAATAGACCGAATACCGCTAGATCCCATGAAGAGAAATTTTATGGTGCATTATACTGGTTATATATAGTGGTAGTAGAAATTAGATCCAATCGTTAAATTGTTAAGGATATCTTTACTACTCTACTATTAGAGGAAATATAAATAAATCCTAACTAATACAATCTACTAGGGGGTGTTTGGGAGAGCTGCTCCTCAATTTTCAGCTCACGATTCAATTTAGCGTGCTAAACACCCCACTCACGAACTCGGCTCCGAAAAAATATCTGAATCTAGAGGGCTTTCCATGGTTTTGTAGAGCTCCTCAAGGGTACTCCAAGAAACACCGTTTCAGTATCCACTCGTGAAGTTTCTAGGTAATTACCCACCTTTGCCCTGGTTACACATATGAGGAAGTTCTTAGGTAATTACCCACCTTTGCCACTGGTTCAACATCCAAAAACATAAATGGGTATCCACATCAAAACTTTTTATTCTTAGAGTTGGATCTAATTTGCAAGCCAAATACCTTTCCTCCCTACTTCAACTTTATGGTGAAGCTACTCTATGGTGGAATTAATAGAATAGAGCTGATTTTTTTAGAGTGGAGTTTTTCCAAACAGGTCCTAGATTGGATAGAATGAATAATCTATGTTTAGTACACGTAAAAGACAACCCAGGGATGGGTGGACACTCAGCAGCAGAAAAGGCCGTGATTTGGGCTGAATATGCTGCAGACCACTGGTTTGGGCTGAGCACTATTAGATATTCAGAATAAAAGGGCCCCTCGAGGATCGCATAAGCATTTGAAATTGTCCTTTTCTTTGTAGTACAATAATACAATTTCCTTGTCTTTTCCTCTGCCTTTTGTTTTCACAAGAGTCAAGGGATGTTTTTGTAGGCCCAATCTCATTTATCTTGGTCGATCGCATGCTTGTACTTCCATTTTGTGTAGTAAGAACTAGGATAGTTTGTGCGGTATGATACGTCGTGTGTGTTGTTTTTTTCACAAAAAATATTTTATTTTTTCTGTCATTTTTTTTTGTAAAATCATCGAGGAAACGCGTAAAATGGTTGAAAGAATACAAACGCATCTGCGATTGCGTTAAATCGAAAGGTTCCTTTCGTGTAAAATAGCCGGAATGATCCAAACAGCACTACGTTTTTTTCGGTATTTATTTAGGGCCCTTTCACGAAAAAATTCGTAATTTTTCTGAACCAGAAAGGTCTCTTCGTAAAAAACGCAGGAAGGATCTACATGTAATTACGTATTTTTTAAGGACCTATACGTGAAAAGGAAAAAAGAGCCGAGTCGGCTGGTTCACGAAAACAATTTCGTTTTTTTTCCGTCGGTGGTTTTTTTTAAATCATCGAGGAAACGCAGATGCCACGTTTTGGTATAGTTTTAGGCTTTGTTCTACTTCCTCATCTCTCTCTTTCTCCCTTTGTCAGCGGATCGTTTTGGGTTTCAACTCTAACCTACCTCAACTTGCTTAGCAGCTTAGGACTAAAAGGCTTTGTTGTTGTTGTTGTTGTATCGAGGAAACGCGCAAAATGGTTGAAATAATACAAACGCATCCGCGCTTGCACTAAATTGAAAGGCCCTCTTCGTGAAAAATAGCTGGAACGATCCAAACGTCACGATATTTTTTTCGGTATCTATTTAGGGTCCTTTCACGAATGATCTGCGATTTTTTTTGAACAAGAAGGCCCTCTTCCTAAAAAACCGTATAAAGGACCTATACATAATTACGGATTTTTTCAGAGACCAAAACGCAAAAAAAATATTTTGAGCAGTGGCCGGCCGTAAACCCGAACATGCACCTTAGCGCAGTTCAAACGAACGGCAGCGCGCAAACTTTTCTCACATTAGTAGGGTTATTATGTGCTGAAATTTATTATTTTTTTAACAAAAAAGAATGTGCCGAAATTTGCCGGTTGAGGACCTCAGTTTTTCCTTGAAATTTGTGAACTAGAAAAGTACAGTGCAAAGATCTGGTTAACATTCCTCTCATCCCATCCCCCTAACCCAAACGCGCATAAATTACGTACAATTTTTCTTTTTGAAATCCTCTTATAGCTAGGAACGAAGAAAAACCAGGACAGGAACGGAGCATGAAGTACCAGGCAATTAGGCATCAACACACAATAAGCACCGAATACGGTGAGATCTTCTAAGCTAAACTAAATTGAACATATTGCGTTTTTTCTTTCAGTCTTATGAATCGTATTAGTTAATATTTATTTATATTTTCTTCGATAATAAAATGGTAAGAATATACTGAACAGATCAACGACTAGATCTGCCGACCTAATGCATTGGTAGGTCCGTTGTCCGAGCAACCTCAATCCACGCGCGCCTCGCCAGTCGCCACCCATTCCACTCGTCGCTCAGCCATCCGCGCATGTGCGTGCTGCTGCGTTGAGTTGGAAAGCAACGCTCATCGATACCATCTCACCGTGTTACTTACACATGTTATTCTCTTCAGATCAGAACCTGATGCCAACGTAGTACGGGAGAGAAGACGATGCATAGCAATCGACGCACTGGCGTATAGAAAAATCGATAGATTGACGATTCCTTGGTCTCGCAATCGATCTGCGTGCTGCCCTTTATCCCCGACTTGTTCGTCGTGATCAGCTAATTAAAGACGAATCTAATCCACCGTTCATGGTGGCGCTGGTGGTCACCATGCAGAGAGCGAAAGAGTTCAGGCTTGGATAACCATGCGTGCGCTCGCCACACGTGGAGTTAACCATTGGTCATTGATTCGGGGGGTTTAAATTAAAGATAATTTAGCGGATAGATGTTAACAAATACCAAAATTTTTTAAAAGATAGAGCTACCAAAAATACTAAGAGTTTATTGGTAAATTAGCGGGGAGATACCGGTATGTTATAGTATGTTTCAAGAATGATAAAAGGCTCCCTTGAGATAAGCCTCGGGATTTTTGAAGACGCCATTCACATCATTGCTTAACTAGTCCTCTTTACCTTTTTTTTTTTTAATCTAATCCTTTCACATATGCATTTGCAGATATGGTTTTCTCTTTTCCCGTGAAAGACACGATAGACGACACTTATCTCCTGTTATGTTTGGAAAGTGTGGAAACTGACAGCTACCGGTCCTTCCACCCGCTCGCCCTGTCACGGTGACGGTTAGCTTCCGTGCTCCTTAGGAGACAGGTGTTGATCACATTCATGCACACACAAGTAGTTACGCTGTAGGAGTCTACTGGTTGTGGGGAATCTTTCTGTCAAGGTCGGGCGGGCAGTGCCTCACCGCCCAAAGACAGCGCCGATTTTGTACGCTTCTCATGCGTCACATTATAGTATGCTCGCCTCTAATGATATGGTTCCAAGAATTCTATAACCCATGCGCAAAAGCTTCATCCACTTGACCGCATCACACACAAATTTGCATGGGGTTTGGAAAATCCTTTAAGATGAAACTGAGCATGCAGAGCTAGCATGCAGAGCTAGCTGCAAGCTCCAGTGATCGACTCCAAACAGAGGAGAAGGAACCGTGATCAAGATCCATACTACGGGACTTTGCCGAGCTCTAGGTTCTTTTCTGATATATTAAATTTAATATAGATTATTCATTCTTTTCAAACTAATAGATCATATTAGTTAGTATTTCTTTATACTTTCTTCGATAGCAGAGTAGTAGAAATACTTTTAACAAATCAATAGTTAGATCAGATTTCTACTATATATTATATACTATTATTATAATACACTGTAAAATTTCTCTCGGGAATGAATGAAAATGAGGGGAGCACACTGACACCGATGAGTGAGCGATCGCAAAAGCTTCTCCTCCTCCTCCTATCCTGTAAGGCTATTCCCAGTGCATGGTAACATACCCATTTAATGCATGCCACATAAGCATTTTTGATGATGTGGCAAGAGAGTTAAGAGGGGAGAGAAGAAGGCTGTATCTTGAGGAAGATACCACTTGGGCACGAAATCATAGACATTGAAACTTGAATCATCTAAGTGGCCCACAATTCATACTCTCATACACATCTAGCATTTAATTATCTTGTGAAGACTAAAAAACAATCCACGATATGCATTGGGATAGTTGTATCTAATATCATATGACATGACAGTTTTGGATATTGTGACAAGATACAATGCATTGTAAATAGCCTAATAACCTTGTGGCGATACTTCGGCCCACTGAAAGAGCTCATGATCGATTAATCAGAAAATTTTAGAGGACAGAGTAGAGAGCCATCTTCCTGAGGGGTCAGAACTCAGCACAGCCTCGATCATGCCATCTCACGTCACTAATAAAACATGAACAGTGCGGTGTTTGTCTAAGTTCTTTTTCTAGATTCATTACTACAAAATGGTATAACACTATTGGTTTATCTGGATTGGTTCCTAACTTTTTAGAAAAAAAATCGATTATGATAGATGATTTCAAAGAGGGTGTTAATAATAATCACAATCGATTCTCATGTTAGAACTGATTGTAATGTAATATTGGGCACGTCACAATTGGTTCTCATGTGAGAACATCGGTTTTTATATAAGAACCGATTTTGATGTGCATCGTACATCACAATTGGTTCATGTGATGCGCTTCGCTAGGTTATTTATACCTTCAGGCTGAACTCTTCTCTATTGTTATTCTAGAGACAAAAAAACAACGCCGTCCCAAAAAACACCATATACTTTGGTTGGAAGCAATACTTGGGTAAGAAATTATGAAATCCTCGAGGACGGATGTTAAGAGGGTAAAGTTGAAGCCCTACCTTGAGGATATTTTCCCTCAATTTTTCTTCATTTGTGGTTTTCTTCAAAACGTGAGCATCCTTCGAGGCCTTTCAATTTTGCACTAAGTAATTTGATATGTTGAAAAGGAAGTTTAAGTTACATTGGAATTGTGTGTATCCTATCAAATTTCACACCCTTTATTTAATAAACACATCCATTTATCTTTGTAGTACTCTTGTATTAACATAGAATTATTGTTGCTATAATATGATCAATGTTAAGTTTAGGTTGCGTAAACTACATCTCTTGTTCGAAGGTACTTGTTTATAAATATGCTGAAATAACATATCTTTAAGCAAGCAGTCTCAAATTTTTCACATTTTTTAGATAATTCAAGGATATGTGGTTCGGGTAAGTTCCTAATTACGCTGTTGTACAACTACAGAGAAAATTTCGGTACCATCTCCCTGTTCTCCAGATACACATAATCTTGACTTGTTGTTGAGATGTGTATTTGGAGAACAATGGGAGATGCTGCCAAAATTTTCTTTAGAGTTGTACAAAAGCTTAAGAACTTGCTTAAACCACATATTCTTAAATGGGATTAGGACCTAACCTAATTAGAGATTATGAGTCATCATTGATACATACTTAGTTGTCAACAGATATACGTTTCTTTAAGATCATTTAATTCATCAACTTTATTAATGCTTGCACCCTTATTTTCTTTCAATGAAGTCAAAAGAATTGCAACCTTACTACATTAGATAATTCGATATCATTATTAGTGTTTTAAATGTATGTCTCCTAAGTAGGGAATTGAAAAGTCTTAACTACATAATAAGGTATTGGGAGTAAATTTATATATCTTGGAACCCGTTCTCTATTTTGTGAATATAATTAAATAATGTCTCGATATTTGAAATAACTATCCATTGCTCAAGTTTTTTCTTAATTTATTATGCGTAGTTTAATTGTAGATGGATCGTGAAAAATAGATGTATCAGAAAAGTCGTGTGAGTGCTGAATTTTATAGGGGTGTTAAGAAGTTCAAAAAATTACAGAAGAAGACATGGTGTAGAGGGGTGTAAACTTCATATATTGTCCTTGCTTTGAATGCAACAATCTCAGGAGATTTAATAACTCAGCTCAAATTAAAGACCACTTGATTCGACGTGGCTTCGTGAGAAATTACACATATTGGATCCATCATGAGACAAGTAGTACCCATTCGATATGCAACGAAGACATGCTAGAACCTGATCATAAGTTGCAGCGTGATATGTTTGAGGAGAAAAATTTAGAGCAAATGTTACAGGATGTGGAGGAAAATTACATGGAAGAGAGTTCGAAAAATTTAAAAGCTTGATGGAAGATGATGCCAAATTGTTATTCTTAGGTTGCAAAGCGGAGTACACCAAGTTGAGTTCGTTCCTTACATTGTTCGAACTAAAGGCAAAACACCATTGGACAGATACACTTTTAGTTCTTCTATCAGATGTGTTTTCGAGGGAAAAAAATTGCCAACAAGCATGTATGAAGCTAAGAAGCTACTATTTTCCATGGGAATGGAAATAGAAAGGATACATGCATCGAATGATTGCATCTTGTACCGTAACGTGCATAAGAAATTGCACGTTTGTCCATTTTGTGGTGTACGTCGGTACAAACAAAAGGAGAAGCGTAATGATAAGAAGCGTAAAAGCTAGGGCAATAATGGTAAATAGGTTATTAAAGAGGCACTGGCCAAGGTATTGTGGTACTTGCTCCTCATTCTATGTTTGGAGCAGTTGTTTGCAAATCCTAATGAGGCAAAATTGTTGCGTTGATATTATGAATCTCGAAAGGAAAATGGCAAGCAGGGGCACCCCGCTGATTCGGCTTAATGGAGAAATATTGATTGGAAACATGAGGAGTTTAGTGTTGAGATGAGGAATATAAGATTTGGATTGAGTACCAATGGAATGAATCCCTTTGGTAATATGAGCAGTCTTACAATACTTGATCAGTTCTGCTGTGTATCTATAATCTCCCTCAGTTGTACATGAAGAGAAAGTATATCATGACGTCGTTGCTAATCTCGGGACCCAAACAACCGAGAAATGGTATTGATGTGTACCCAGCACCACTGATTGAGGATTTGATAAAATTGTGGAATAAGGTGGTCGTGGTGTGGCATGTATACAAAAGAGAGAATTTCACCCTACGGGCTATGATATTTTAAACTATAAACGATTTTCCAGTACTTGGTAATTTGGCGGGCTACAGTACGAAGGAAGCCAAAGTGTATCCTCATTGTGAAGAGGAGACTGAGAGTTTGTGGCTGCCAAATTCCAAAAAAACTGGCTGTTTGGTTTGCTTCCAATTGTTGCCAATGTTTGCCTTACCAAATTTTAGTAGTGTTGACCAAATTTGGCAAGCATTTGGTTTACAACCAAATTTTGGCTAGATTCTCTTCTCCATTGGCACCCCTAGTTCATTTTCTTGCCAATTGTTGGCCAAATGTTGGCAACCAATTTGGTGACCAAATTTTTGGCATGCCAATTTTTGGTAAGGTTTGATTTGGCAAATTTGGTAGGTTTCTACCTCGAATCATCGATACCGTAAGATAGATGATACATTTGATGGAAAGAGGAAAGTTTGTTAGACCCCACAGCTTATGAGTGGAAGGCAAGTATATTCACGCGTGGAGGATATCGATGTTCAATATGAAAAGAGCCGTAAATTTGTTCATCCCAAGACCATTTGGAAGAAGATGTCGATATTTTATGAATTACTATACTAGAAGGAGTTAGGTGTTCAACATTGTATTGATGTCATATATGTTGAGAAGAATGTTTGCAATAATTTAGTTGTCATCCTACTGAACATACTTGAAATGACTAAGGGTGTGAATGCTCGCCATGATATGGCTTACATGGGTATCGAACCCAAGCTTGCAGTGATAGAGGAGAATGAAAAAGGTCTGTACATCCCTACTGCATGCTACACCCTATCCAAAAAGAAGAAAGAAGACCTCTGCAAGTATCTTTAAGGTATTATAGTTCAATCGGCTACTCTGCAAATATTAAGAAGCTTGTATCTATGGATTATTTGAAGTTAGTTAGTATGAAATCCCATGACTGTAGGGCTGGCAAAAAAGCTCGTGTGGGCTCGAATCAAATTTCTTCAATTATAGTAGTTAATAGGTTTAAAATTGAAATTAGTCTATTTCGAGTGAAAAAAGTTAATGCGGCTTGGCTCGATGTGGCTCATTAGCTCAAATTTGAATTAACCACTTAAATTGTAAATAAAATGATTTTACATTGAACTATATCAATTTCTAAATAAACTCGATAAGCTTGATAGCCAGCCCTACACGACTGTCATGTATTAATGACCCAAATGCTCCCTATTATAATCATAAATATTCTGCCAAAGGATGTCAGATTGGCAATCACAATGCTATGTTATTTCTTCAAAGCGATTTCTTACAAGGTTATTGATCTTGATATACTAGACAATTTACAGAGTGAGGTAGTGCAGACTCTTTGTTAGCTTAAGATATATTTCTCCCCGTCATTCTTTGACGCTATGGTCCACCTTATTGTTCACTTTGTAAGAGAGATTAAGATATGTAGACCCGCATTCCTGTGTTGCATGTATCCGTTCAAGAGGTACATAGGTATATTAAAGTTATACGTGAGGAATCGATCGAAGCCTGAGGATAATGTTGTTGAAGGTTATGGAACTGAAGAAATTATTAAGTTCTGCGTGGACTATCTAGGTAAAAGACAACTAATTGGTGTTCCTGTATCTTGTTATGAGGGTAGACTTGGTGGTAAAGGAATCATTGGGTCTAAACTAACGAGTCTATAGTTTGATATATATTATAAAATGTATTTGACAGTCTTGCAACACAATGTAGAAGTTCATCCATACATATAACAGTACAAGTTGATAATATAGGAAGAGAATCCACATATGGATGAGCTTTCCATCATGCGAGAATACAACGATCGATTCCTCACATGGTTCAAAGAAAAGGCGAAGGTCTCCGTTGGTGAGGATGTCAAATGGTTGGCTAACGAACCAAGATTTAATGTACAAATATGAAAGGGTATGATATTAATAGCTACACCTTTTACACTGAAAGTCAAGATGCAAAGAGTATTGTTCAAAATAGTGGTGTAAGTATAGATGCTTTGTCTGAAGGTCACTCAAAAGGAGGATCCTCAATCACAATGAACTCTTACTACGGGATGATCAAAGAAATTTAGGAGCTCTATTATAGAATATACCAAATTCCATTATTCCGATGTAAGTGGGTGAACTTCCATACGGAGTCAAGGTCAACAAGAGCGATTTTACTCTTGCGGATCTCAATAGACTCACCTATAAATATGAATCATTCGTCCTTGCAAGGCAAGCAAATCAATTCTTCTACGTTCGTGATCCGACCAATTTGAGGTCGCACGTCATCCTTCATAGCAAGAGGCAGATTGTAATACCCGAAATTAAATTGCTGGGCTCGTGAGGGCCGTTTTAGGGCTTGTGGGCCGTTGCAGGATCAACGGGAGGGTTGTAGGTTATTAAAGAATGAAAATTTGGCTTTGAGGAGAGTATTCTCATTATAAGAAAAGTGAAAAAAAAATAATCTGCAGCCACCACCTATTTGGGCCCAACCGGCCCACTCCCCTAACCTAACCCTAATCCCCACCTCCTTCCCCTTAGCGCCCCAAGCCCTCCCATGGTGGCGAATCCTGCAGCACCTCCTCTCCTCTTCCATGCCATTTTCAGCCACTAGAACTCAAGATCCATCCAGCCAAATCGTTCCTTTGCTGCTGGGATCGAGACTACCCCATGAAAACAGCCTTGAATCGTGAAGATCGGCCGTTTTGTGTCCTCAAGGTGAGGTTAATCTTGGGGCTTTAATTTTTTGTTGCTAGGGAGATTAAAGCCAGAGAAGTCTTGGTTGAGATTAATTCATTGAGGATCTGCTTGGGTGGAGATTTGATTTTCGGATCGAGTAGTCACGAGTTCAAACAATTTGAGCGATCACTACTCTGAGAATAGGTCATCCTTGCCGTTCGTCACGCCATTCTTGCGGTTATGGGCGGCGATGATTGGTCATTTGTGATACTGGGGTTATCACTGCTGGGTTAGATTATACAACCAGCGGTGATATTCGACTATCCTGCCGGTTTACACTAGAATCCGGCGGTGATACTCGACTATCTCTGCCGGTTCAAAATAGAATCCGGCGATGATATATGTATATCTCTTGGCTTATCTGAAGAACCGCGGTGATACGTGTATATCCTTGGGTTCTGGACAAACGGCGATGACAACAGAATTACGAAAAAATTTGTAGATGTACTTCATAGATTACTCTACCTATGTATAAAATTGCAGGTTCAAATTCAATGCATATTAGGACTTACAAAAAAAGAACTTTTTTTGTAAGTCCTAATATGCATTAATTTGAACCTAATATACATAGAAATAATCTATGAAGTACATCTACAAATTTTTTCGTAGATTTCGTGACTTTTATTAGTTGGTGTGCACGATGTGTACACGGAAGGCTGTGTGCACATGATATGTTGCCTTCAAATATATAGTATATAAAAGCGTCGTTAGATCATAATTAAAATATATTAAAGCATCACAATATTTAGTTTTTACAATAGTCTGCTCACAAATGTAGTGTGAGTACATCTCGTTCACTTTGGATCGAGGCGTAAATAAATGGAACTCGCCCTTTGGATCGATGACACGTTAGTCAATGAATCGTGATATGCTCTTGAATTGCTAAAATTTCTTTTGGCGATGGCGATTGGTTCTCATCTTGGGCTATTTGTTATTGAAGAAAAGAAATTTAATTAATGATGATAGATGTTAAATGAAAGAAAAGTAGGCATGAATGTGTAATTATATACCATGGCCGTTATAGCCGACACTCTTAAGTGACAATTGCATGTAAATTTGTACATCGTAGTATCTTTATAAACTATTTCCACAGTCTGTCTCATGCATGGAAAGTCTGTTATTATTTTGAAAGTTGTCACAGTAGGGAAGATCGGACCACCTTTCTTGCAATACCGTGTGAATCTTGTGTGAATGATTTTAAATAGTAATTAATTAACCTTAAATACAATAGAATAAAATATTACTAGAGCAATAGCATAGCGATCGAGTTTACCTATTCATCATCCTCCAAAATTATGTTCATACTCATCAAGTGCTTTTCTCATCGAGTCACAGACATAAACCCCGCTAGCTTCTAACTTCGATGTGAGGAGGACCCAGTGATAACTAGACATATATGTTAACATAGCCTATTAGTCCCACAGGTGTCACGTAAAAATAGTAAAACAATATTAGAAGTCGGGTAATCGTCTTGAAAGTTATAGGGTAAAAATACGGAGGTTTTGTTTTTCACTTGAAGAAAGTCTTAGATATATATTCTTCAACAAACTTTGGCTTATCACGGACGAGTGTCTCGTTGACAAGCCCAGATCGAAAATCCTAAAGCTTCATCCTTATTTCTTCTACACATCGTATCTCCATTACGCATATATAAAAAGAAGTTAGACATACAGTTGAGCGGTACAAGAATATACAATAATATAAATAGAGACTTACAAAGTCCACGGTCGACCCGATGGCGTCGAGCATCTGGCGTACAACATATACAATTCACGAACTCTAACGAAACATGCCATCCCCATTGTGAAAATCCAAATCTTTGTATTTCACTTGGGACCGCCTATACCGCTTGGCACTACGCATGTATCTTGATGGACGCCCGCAATTTTGTTGTTAGGTTCTTTAAATCTTACAGGGGAGCGGTGGTTGCCCCAAAAAGTACTTCGAGTTAGACCTAGCTCGTAATTACGGCGTTGTTCAAGACATCTTTTTGAGCTTGCGACATCGGCGCCTCGGCACTAGCCATCTTCAAGTTTTGCTTTCTAGAGATCGCTCGTGGTCGACATTTCAGAAGGTTGAAGCCCGCCACTGTCTCTTTGGCTTTTGCCATACTCAAGAAAAACTCCTGCGCATTAGCATCGACTTTAGTCTTCTCGGGTGATGGCACCTTTTGGAAGTGAGATGTTACCTCGACGCGTTTGCTCTTTGCGTTCTTCTTGATCATATTGGTAGGTAATTTCTTACGGTACATGTCTGCCTTCACAGATGACCGAGATTTGGTACAAGGCGATCACGGACTTCGAGATGGTCTTGATGTTCGATTCTTCTTATGTCTTGTTGAGGAGTTGGACTTTTCTGGTGGTGCCGGAGGAGGAGTTGGACTTTTCGGATGGTGCCGCGGAGGAGTTGAACTTTTCTGGTGGTGCCGGGTGGAGGAGTTGGACCTTTTGGATGGTGCGGCGGAGGAGTTGGACTTGTCCTAGCCGGTGCCGCGGAGGAGTTGCACTTTTCGTGGCGGCGAGGTTTGCGTGTGGAAGTCGGCTCATCATCATCGTCGTCGTTATCGGCCTCATCGTCCGGCGAACATAATCAAGCTCTTGCGCCACACGAGGAAGCCATGCACGTTTTCTCCAAGTTTGTTTTTCCGTCCTCACGAGAATCTCTACCTCCATTTTGCGATATTGTCGGACTACTTTGTCTCGCCGACCACGGCGAATCCCGGTATTAGGCGGCGGTCTGAGAGCCTGCGAGGAGGTGCATGGCCAAGCCACGCCATCAGCCACCTTGATGGTAATGCCATGTCGCGGACAAATGCGGCTTACGCGGTGTCGGTTACGTGATGTCATCCTTTGGAAAATGGAGTCGATGCTCTCCGGAATCGTTCTTGACGCCTTGTTGCTCTTAAGAACACCGTGGTGAGGTTAGAGGGTCGTCATCGAGTGGCGGTCGTGGTGAGAGCTTTCTGTCTTGCTTGCTCCTAACAAGATCGGCCGCTCTCTCTTCCTCTAACGCTCTTGCCACTGACATCTTGTATTTGACTTTGCAGTTCATCTTCTCTTATTCTTTTCGGCGCTTGTACTCCGTCGTCACCGGGAAGCCTTCTTTCCACGGCACCAAACCAACTCCTCCGGTGCGCCAGATGCTCCTGTTACCCGGAGAACAGATCGACTCATCATTCTCCTTCGTGGCACGAAAAGCCCTTGGGAAGACTCCACGTGAGCATCGATATTTTCTGCGACACCTCCGGGCTCTATCGCTCTGAAGCTCAAGCGCCATCTTCTCGAGACGAAGCCCCCTCCCAAGCAACCGGTGCTTTGATCGTGCGATGAACTCGGCCGTCGCAGAAATGCGCCCTTGAGGTTAGCTCTTGTTCGCGCCTATCCCATGCGGGTATTTTCTTCACGTAGCTACGATTGCCTAGTGTGTGAGGGTACATATTCTTATCGCGTTAGCCTTGTTCTTGACTCCTTTATGCAGGCTTCTTGAAATTCAGACTCCACAAAGTCCTTCCAAAATTCCCTTATCTTTGGAAACATGTTAAAATTTGGCGTGACATTCTTCTTCACATAGTTCTTATTCATTTGAGTCTTCCAATTCTTCGGCATGTGCACATGATACTTAGTGCACGTTTCTTTGCAACCAACTCGCCTTGGGGAAATGGAATACGTGTTTTAGCTTGCCCCATAGTGAGTCCTTGGTCATCGAACCACCCATCGATCACCTTCGCTGGTGGTCCATGATCTATAGATGATGGGCACGTTATCCCTAACAAGTACTCCAGTCAGTCTGTCATCGCAGTCGCAATATAAATAACCACAGAGCAAAATGATCAAAAGCGGCACATGTGCAGGATGTGAATTCACAAGGCAACTAGCATAAAGCTCAACTTGTTTATTTTGAGTGTTCTCGGATGTCGGGTTGCCCAAAGGCACTCCTCGCCACAAGGGGCGAGTAATAGACTAATTTTGACAACCTTACCTTAGTAATAATTGTTAGTCTTCCATAGCATGTAGCTATCCATGAACACATATATGTAAAGATCGGTGATGACAACACCACCCCAATGCTTGGACATCACAATTTTCAATAAGTCATGAATATGAGTTTAATAACAGAATTAGGAACCAAGTCTAAGTTTCTAACTCAAAGCATTTGGACTAGCTCACAACTCACAAGACATGGAAGGCCAAATGCCAAGTCTACCAAGGACGAGAATGTGAAAACCTATGTCTCAGTACATGCGAACTCTACAAGTTCCCCATGCATCATCCACAATTTGGAGGCAACCCCAAATTGCATTATAAAGGTATGCCAATATGTTCCTTGCGAAAAAAGGAAAAGAAAAGAAATGCCTATATGTTTACATCCCACTAGTAGAACATGAGAATAATCTTAGCCATAATGAATCTTTCATTGACGGATGCATAAGAAGAAAATTTTGCTTGACATTTTGTTGAATCAAGTAGCATATATATGAGAATATATAATTCACAAACAAGATGTATGACATAAACAAGACAACGATAAGCATGGTTAAGTCATACATAATATGAATTATACCTCTTGTCTCAAAGACAATAAAATGAATATGGTGCTCTCGATTTAGGGTTAGAGTAAAGATTAGAATCTTTACTACAATCACGAATCGGCTAACAATTTATTCTATTCATTAGGCCTTGAACTCTTACCACCTTAAATGCACAATTAAGAATCTCTTGTCAAGAATTATACCCAGATCATAATTAATTCCTTGTTAACTTGAAACCGCAGGACTTCCATAGCATGTGGAAATGTCGAATCTCTCAATAGTCGAGCAATGCTTTCAGATTACCAATTCCAATGATCTCTAATACCAGTTTTAAACAAACCCGATTACAAAAATTAAGCTTGATTCGGTTATCGATTCGAGACTACTTTGGTATTAAGCAGAGTTCGCACAAGAACTAGAATATATTAATCGAATCGAGCAAATATCAAACTAATCGGAATTAATGAGTAAGTATCGGTTGATTCAAACTAATCAATTCTGCACAAGAAGACACAAGTGTCACCGGTGATGAACTCTAATAGCATCGAAACACGTGAGCTAGCATAACAAGTCTTGACGAAAATATGATTGAAAAATAACAGGTCTACAGCTCAAGGCCTAAAAGCAGAGAGATAAATGTTACGGTCATACTTTTACCCTAGTTCATCACAGAGCAACAAACAGCCTTTGAAAATCGAGATTAGTTGTCACAAATTGTCTATTGCAGTCCCAAATCCTCCTTTGAACACTATACCCACATGCTAGGTCCCCAAGCCAAATGAATTGATGGCCCTTAGCATCTGCACATGCACATACTCAAACATTCACAATCACATTCACAATCACATGCACATTCACATCGCACATTCACATCTGCACAACCACATACGCACATCGCAAGAAGCGATACCAAAGGCGACGGGGAGGCGATGGGGAGGTCGAGGCGACAGCGGGGAGACGGTGGGAGGTGAAGGCGATGGTGGGGAGGAAACGCGGGCGATCTGAGTCGAACGCTACCGTCCGAGTCCGTGGCGGCGATGGCGGCCGTCGGCGGCGTGAGGGGAGGCTCGGCGAACCGAGCAAGCGGCGGTGGTCTCAGGCGTCGATGAAAGCTCGAGAGCGGCAATGACTGTAAAAAGTGAGAGGATGGCGCGGCTAGGGCTAGGGCTAAGGTAAATGAGAGGAAAGCGCGGTGTTTCTATTTATAGTGGTGGAATATCACTTGCCGGTCCATTGTACAACAAAGCGGTGATAGTCAGAATCTCTGCCGGTCCATTGCAACCGGCCGGCGGTGATAGTGGAATACTCTTCGCCGGTCCATTGTACAACCCGGCGTGATAAACTCTTTGCCCATATTCTCATTAAAATTTGTCTTTTTATTACTCTTAATATAGGACAAATTTGATCATGAAATTTATATGTAGATGGGGTAAGATGAGATGTACATCCATGATTTTGTTTGAAATTTTGGAAACTTTCAATTTGATCAAAAGAAAGCATAACCTCAATTTCCATTATTGCATATATTACATTAATTGTTACATATGAGAAAATAAACATATCGTTCATACAAAAGAAAGCATACATTTCATTACTACAACTAAGCTACGACTCGACCTTCGTTATGATTGCGGCGTATGTATGTAGCTTAAATCACATTGTCTTCCATGGTACTTAGGTCAACGTCCTCTCCAAAAGGGGAAGCTCATCGAATTGGTTGTACTCTTCCTCGTCGACAACATTCTCAACTCCGACAATCCTTCTTTTTCCTTGAATAACCACGTGGCGCTCTTTGTTAGCGAATTGAGTTACAAAGAAGATTTGTGTAATGAATTAGCAAGTATGAATGGTTCTTCTCTGTGTCAAGCGAGTTTGAGGTCCACGGTAGTGATCTGGTACTTGTCGATATTCACGCCATGGAAGTCGACCCATTGGCACCGAAGAGAGGGACCTTCAAAGGACCATAGTCAAGCTCCCAAATCTCTTCTATGAATCCGTAGTAGGTTTGCCTATTTCCATTCTTTGTCATAGGCATCTATCACGGATACCGCTATTTTGATTGGTGCTCTTTTTATCTTGCGCTCTTGTATAAAATGTAAAACCATTTATGTCAGTATCCTTGGAATGTCCGAATTGTAGTTGGCGGTCCACGAGCCAACAATTTCAAGCGAGTGCGATCTGTCTCCGTCGCATCATGTGTCTACACAACCAATCGCGAAATTATCTCTGTGCTCTTTCGCGAGCCAACCCTCGACCTCCACAGGGTTTGTTTTGGATAGCACGTTCTTGTGCATGTCGACATATGGGGCCACCTGGCTGATTGTCCCAAAAGCTGCGAAATGTGCTTGTGTAAATGCACGCTAGATTGCTAAAATGCGTCTTGATTTCTCGCCTAGTGTCCCTTTCCTGTAGCCTTCCCTCATGCCGAGATCTGAGCACACCAATCGGTTTGAGATCCATATAATCGACGAGAACTCAATGACCTCCTCGGTTCCCCGACCATCGGCAATCAGCCTTCGTCGATTTGATTCTGAACATATTTCTTTATAACCCCATGAATCTCTCGAAAGGTACATCGATGTAGAAATACGGGACCAAGAATTCGTATCTCTTTCACAATGTGAACAATGAGATGGACCATAATATCAAAAAAGATGGAGAAACACATCTCAAGCACGCACAGAGTGTGAACCACGTCTTCTGCAGCTTGTCTAGTATTAATGGATCGATGGCCTTACGTGAAATCGCGTTGAAGAATGAATACAACTTGATAATTGGGTCTCGGACTTTCTCTGGCAGAACCCCTAATTGCAATTGGAAGCATCTGTGTCATCATCACGTGGCAATCGTGAGACTTCATACCAATTAACTTTAAGTCTTTCATTGAGACTAGTCTCTTTATGTTAGCGAGTAACGGAGCGGAACTTTGATTCCGTGCAAGCATTCATAAGCGCTAATTTTCTCTTTCTTGCTCAAAGTGTAGCGAGTGCGGGAAGGTACTTTTTGCTGTATCCATTTCTTCGTGATCACGCTCCTTCCTCAATTTCATATCTTGAGGTCCATCCTTGCTTGAAGTGTATCTTTCGTTTTGCGGTATGTCGATGAAGATACCAAGCAAGCTATCACACGTTCTTCTCTATGTGCATGGCGTCGATTGCGTGTCGAACTTCCAGTCTGCCAATAAGGTAGGATCCAAAATATTGATTTCTTTTCCACAAAGGCCTTATCCGGGAAGTCGGAATAGATGTCTTGCGGCTCCCTTCCGTGAATAATTGTAAGGTCCTTTACATCGGCAAATATCATTTCCCGGTCTAATTCTTGAACTAAGGCATCTCCTTTGTCCCGTCAAAAGCTCTCTTATTATTGCGGTATGGGTGATCCTTACGGAGGAACCTACGATGCTGCATGTAAGCCATTTTTTGGTTGTTCTTGACCACCGCTAGTCAGTATCATCCGAACCTTTGGGCGCATCCGTTGAAGCCTTTTGTCGTGCGGCCCGACAGAGTTGCCAAGCGCGGATAATCATTAATGGTTACAAACAATAATGCCCGTGAGGATAAAGTTTTCTCTTTTATACTCATCCCATACACATACACCATCGGTCCACAATATTAGAAGATCTTCAACCAATGGTTTGAGGTACACATCGATATCATTGCCGGTTGCTCGGGCCCTTGGATCAATAGTGGCATCATAATGTACTTTCGCTTCATGCAAAGCCAAGGAGGAAGGTTGTAGATGCATAAAGTCACCGACCAAGTCTTTGTGCGACTACTCATGTTGCCAAAAGGATTCATCCCATCGTACTCAACCCGAACCTTATATTCCTCACATCATATGCAAAGCGCTTCTTATATTTTACGTCGATGTTCCTCCATTGCACGAATCGGCGAGGTGTCTCGAGCATTCCATCCTTCTTCGCTCTTGGCGTGCCATCGTAACAATTGGGCATGCCTTTTGTTCGCAAACAATCGCTTTGACGGGGATTATAGGAAATACCACACCACCTTACGGGACACCTCTTCTTCTTCGCCTCACCCGACATCTTCGTTCTCGATATCGTATGCGTCGTTGCCCTTATCTGCTTTGCTTTGCAAACAACACGAGCATCCATGTACGCAAACTCATTGCGATACAATATGCAATCGTTTGGACATGCGTGTATTCTTTGTACTTCCAATCCCAGCAGGCGGACAACTGCTTGGCACGATGCGTAGTTGAAGGCAACACATTACCCTCTGAAGCAAGTCCCCAAAAACATAACAGCTCGATAAAGCTCTTATCGGACCAACCATTGCTTGCCTTCAAGCTGCGATGGTGAAAGCACGGTATGCGACTTTACAGGCTCCTCCTTGCGGCCGGGTACAATGGCGTTGTAGAGTCCTCTACCATCTGTTGGAACTTTTGAAACTCCCTTTCACTCGTGAAGTCCCCTCCCCATCACGCCTGACATTTGATCTAGATCATCTTCGTGGGTATCAACGAACGCATCTTCCACCCGTCATATCGTTGTCTCCGTCATCTCCATCAATGTGTTGCCCTTCATGTACAATATCATCTTCATCAATGTGTTGCCCTTCATGTACAATATCATCTTCACCGTGCTCGATCCAACAGTATAGCGAGCCTTGAAACCCCTTGAAGCAAGTGTGCGCGTGTCGACTCTATGTTACAAAACATCTTCTCATTTTGCAATCAACGCATGGACAACACATATAATCCGCGGGTTTCTCGACTTGTGTGCCGCATGACCGCATTGAAAAACAAGTCACACCATTAAAGAATTACGCACCGACGGTCCGTGTCATACATCCACCTTCGGTCCATCTACGATTAATTATATCAAACTACATTTCGATTATATGAACAAGCGATATCAAAATAATTTATTCTTTACAGTAGTCATGCATTGCTAATTAATTAAAGCGATAAACACATTATAAGCACATAGCGCAAATAACAATATAATTGTAATTTGTCTACAACAAACAAGCCTATAATTGAATATAAGGATATATTTATGTTCCAACTTTCATTATTGCAAAATCCATCTACCATTTTCCATTATTTAAATATTCAACTAGCAATTCTCACTATTTATAATTGATCATCTAGCAATCTTTACAATTAAAAATCCATATAACAATTTTTCATTAATTAAATTAATTACAATTATGCATAATTGTCCATCTAGCAATTTTCTTACTTAAACATCCACTACATCACTAAAATGGATATGAATTTATTGCAAATAACAATATAATTGTAAATGATTAGTTTTACAAATACATCTAGCAATTTTGCCTATATAATACATCAAACCTTTTTCACTATTTAAATATCCATCTAGCATTTTTTAATTATTTAGAAGATTTCTTCATTTCATTTTGTTATGTAGCGCTAGCTATTAAATTAAATTAATCTACAACAAACAAACATATAATTGAATATAAGGATATATTTCTAAATAATTATTTATGTTCCAACTTTCATTATTGCAAAATCCATCTACCATTTCCCATTATTTAAATATTCAACTAGCAATTCTCACTATTTATAATTGATCATCAAGCAATCTTTACTATTAAAAATCCATATAACAAATTTTCATTAATTAAATTAATTACAATTATGCATAATTGTCCATCTAGCAATTTTTATTACTTAAACATCCACTACAATATGAATTATAATTTATTCAATAATTTAGCTAGATCTTAATTTGAGCGATGCAGGCATAAACCTGCTCACACTGTACAATCAGCAATTATCAACATCTATAGCACTCCGTAAAGTAAAATTTTACGACAAATATAACATACATCAAGTCAGTAACCTCGAAAAATCTTTATACAATTTTTCAGCAGCAACTCGCCAAGATAATACAGCTCCTCTTTGTTCTGCTCGGTCGGAGAAGATGTCGATTCGATGAAAAATATGAACAAAATCTCGACACAAAATTTCGGCAGACACCTCTAGGAAAATACACCCGAGCAAAGCGTTCCTCTCTTCGCTTCGGCCGAGGAAATGCGTCGGTCGGTGAAGATTGCTATATAAATAGCTTATCACTGCGGCTCTGCGAAGAACCGCAAAGATCGGTCATATTACACGGAAAATGCCTTATCATCTTTGCCGTTCTGCACCAACCGCCAAATGATAAGGTCATAGCGCAGAAAATACATATCATCGCGGTTGAATATCTGAACCGCGATAAACTTTAAATATCATTGCCGTAGTAACTTAAATCGGCGATAATATATCACTACGGTTATAGGTATTAACGGCGATGATAGTAAGTTATCACTTGCTTTAGTAATATAAACCGCGATGATACGCCCCACCTTCAAACTTCCGCGCAACGGCCAACCCAACCTTGCCGCCTGTTCCTTCCGCTGCCGCCCTGCCATGCGCTTCACATTCCTCTCGCTAATGTTGCCCTTCCCATTCGCCTCTATATAATGCCACTATTGTTTCAAGAATGGCACCCCACACAATCCACTCTTGTTGCAAAATGGCACCCCCAAGAAGCGAGCACGTGTTGGGCAAAGCCCGCTCCGTCGCTAGAGAAGGAGGAGAAGGAGGAGGAGGAGAAGGAGGAGGTGGAAGCGGAGGAGGAGGAAGAGGAGGCAAAGGAGGAGAAGGAGGAGGAGGCGGCAGACGGCGGCAATGACGGCGGCAGAAAGCTGGCGTTGGGGTAAGACCAACTCCGCCACCGAATCGGATTCGGAGGAGAAGGAGGACGAGCACCGCCGCAACTCGATCGATCTTCAAGCGGCTCGGCGAGGAGGAGGAGGAGGAGGCAGCGGCGACTTTTGGATATAGGGCTTGGCGCCATTGGCCTATTATAATTAGGACTAAATATGTAATAATAGGCGATATACTTAATTATGTTTTGTAAATGTTCGTATTTTAATTAATATATATCCCGCAAATTACAAATTTGCTTTCATATATTCTGTTTTTAACATAATTATGCTTTCATATGTTACATGCGAGATAAATTACAATGTTTCTTATTTTCTGTATCGAACTAATTATGGGGAACAGTAATATCACTGCCGGTCTAGAGTAAAACTGGCAGTGAAAATGGTGTTATCACTGTCGGTTTATAGGCGAACCGGCAATAGTGTTATCACTACCGGTTGTACATATAAACCGGTAGTGATATCTTCTTATCACTGCCGGTTCTCTATAAAACCGGCAATGATATTGCCTCCATTCCTGCGGGAAATTTATACTATTCATATCACTGCCGATTGAAGTTAGAACCGGCAGTGATAGTATTATCACTGCCGGTTGAATTTGGAACCGGCAGTGATAATATTATCAAATGGCTCGCATCTACTCGGCGATGATGAAAATCACGGATGAGGCGATGCAGTAGTGAGTCAGTTTGCGACGCGATTTCGTGGCTTAGATTATTTTTCCTGCAAAAACGTATAGCTAGAAAGTTGTAGATAACGTCGAGATCTATTTTTTATATTTTTTTCAGAATTTTTGGAGTGTCGGTCTGCGAATAATCGCCGTTAGAAGTCTGCTGCCAAATTAGGCTGCAGATTTCGTAGCTTGATTTTGGGCTGCTGATTAGGCATGGATAACAGTAGAATTTAATTTTCTTGTCTTCATGAAAGTTGTAGCTCATGTCAAAACCTAACTACTATAAATTTTTCAGATTTTTAGGTGCAATATAAAAATAGTTATAAAATTGTGAAGCAGGCATTCTGCAGCATGTTCCCGTTGGATTGTGAGTTCGTTGTTTGTGCAAGGGTTTCGGGTCGTAGGAAGCGAGTAAAAATTTTGTGTTTTCAATGGTATTATCATGTCATAATATGAGTATTGTGGTACAGGTGGTGTCGCTCCTAGACGCGTTTAGCCCTTTTTCATCTCTGAAGATTAAGGCAAGTGCATCACTTGTTTGTTTGATATGTGTGTTGATTGATGAAACGTGTGCCTTGCTAATATGACACATTGTTAATTCTTATAACTCAAGATGATGCTACTAGTATGAATAGGCTAAATTGATTCGTGGAGTTATGAGACTAGTTCAAAAATTGTGAATATGGTAATTACATGGAAATCGATGAAAATGTGACTATGTGAAAATGAAAGATGAGAATATGGTTATGAGTGTTGAGAATGGCATTTGCATATGTGCATTCATGAAATGCATCGAGCCAGGGCGGTGAGAAAGTCATATGGAATGTATGACTAATCCGGAGTGCTCGGGATCCTACCCCGTAGTCCCATCCACGCTATGGATGGGAGCGGAGAAGTGTAGGACCCGCTACTGGGTAGCGGGCAAGTCCTGCTTCAGTAGGCCCCTTCCACAGGATGGATGGGTTTGAGGGCACGCATCGATGAGTGGTGCTCGGCAATACCGGTATGTGCTAAAAAGGAGATGAGACATGCATGATGCATCAAATGAGATGAGTTAAGACATGCATAAGCATGAACGATGCATTGTATGGATAGAAATGCGTGTATGTTATGTTCTTGCGTTAAACCCTTATTGATGGCTAAAGGACCGCGGTATGTGATATGTTATTGTTTGCTTGTCAATTATTTGGATGCACTTGCTTTGAGTCTTGACTCACCCTTGGTGTTTTATGTTTTTTGTACATGCATGATGCATCAAATGAGATGGGTTAAGACATGCATAAGTATGAACGATGCATTGTATGGATAGAAATCGTGTATGTTATGTTCTTGCGTTAAACCCCTTCTTGATGGCTAAAGGACCGGCGGTATGTGATATGTTATGGTTTGCTTGTCAATTATTTGGATGCACTTGCTGAGTCTTATGACTCACCCTTATTGTTTTATGTTTTTTTTGTAGGTGCTATGAAAGCGGCATGTGGGAAAGGGACTTAGAGTCACATTTGCACCACTAGTCATTTCACTACACTAGAATTGACTAATCTTACTTGTGATAAGTTAATACGAAGTGCCACGACAAACTGTGTAAATATTCTCATACGTTGATCGTTCTTGGTTAATGTTTATAATCTGAATATGGAACGTTGTGACTTATTGTTCGTTGTTTATATCACTGTTATATCATATTGGATATTTATTATGATGAAATGTTCTTTGTCTGCTGAGTGGATGTCCGCTGTTATAGGGGAGGTTCTGTCGAAATTTTTTTTGTGAATTTAGGAGTTAGTAACATTCTGGGCTCAGTTTGGAGCCCAGGGTGTTACACAGATCGATGGAGTTCAAAATATCATATATAAAGAAGAGTATAACCAATTTGATAAAATATCTCTATTTACAGATGGGGCATATCTTTGCAGTGACGACGATACACATGGAACAAATTACATGTGTGTAGATCATCAAGAAGGGTTGTATTGTAAATAAAGGAACTATTTTAATGTTTGTTCATTTTATCGTGCCGTTTATTTGGTTTAACTATCATTACTGTTTAATAGACCCATTTTATTGTGTTGTTTATTTGAGTAAAGTTGTAGGATTACCATATGATATGGAATATTGTGACATACATAAGATGAATGCTAACTAATTTGCTTTCACATTTTTCTTTGTGTCACCACTATGGATAATTGTTGATAATCTCGTAGTTTCATTATGTATGCATAAAAGAACATGAACTAGATGCTTATTTTGGTACTAGAAATATATGAATATATTTCTCCGAATGTTGGTAATGTAAAAAAAAATAATTTCAAAAGCAATGAGTTTTTAGCCAAAAATCTAGTTACTAGTATCTTGTTTTGGATTTCTAATTGTATTTTTCTTAGAATTAATTGTAAAATAATTTTGAAAATAGCTCAAAAACAAAAAAATATAGAGTTAGTCATTCTTAACAGTTCTCGTATCCAAAAGATTTTCAAAGGACCAATCAATCCTAAGTAATTTGATTTTGAAATTAGTCCAAAAACTAGTCTTGACCTATATTGGTCATATTCTAGTATTTTGTGAGTTTCACCTTTTGGACCAGTTTTTTTTGTCATTTCCTGATTTGTAATGCATACCAGTCCATAAAAGTTCAAATCTCCATAAAATCCAAGATGAATTGCATTTTGAGACTTTGAAGGAAATTCAATCTCTTTTTATGCCTACAATGCGCATTTTGATTTATTTTTTGAAAGAAAATTCTTTTTGAGGAAATTCTTTTTGTGAAAGCTTCTAACTAGTCCAGAGTTTCTTTCTGAAAATTTTCAAACAACTTGGATTTTATTAGAAAAATGTTTTGACTTTTCTACTCTTTAAGCAAAAATCAATCCTACAAAGTGAAATTGGCTTATCTTTTTCAATGGTGACTCTTTATTCGAAAATTCCTTTTGAAAAAATCTTTGTAGTATCTCAAAGTATGTTTCTACAAAAATTTAAATAATTTAACTTATATTTGAAAAGGTTATGGTATTTTCTCTCTTTCATCAAATACTGAAAATTCAGACAATGTGAAAACCTGAATGTCAAAATTTTGAAAAGCTGGTATATCACAATCAAATTTTATTTGAAAAAGTTTTGACTTTTCTGCTCTTTAGACAAAAATCATACCTACAAAGTGAAATTTGGCATACTGTAATCGGTTTATACATGAAACCGACACAGATACTATAGTTATTCCAATCAGTTCGTACATAAAACCGACACAGATACTCACATTCATTGCTATCAGTTCTTTTAGTTAAACCAACATAGATACTCACATTCATTGCTATCGATTCTTTTAGTTAAACCGATACAAATACTCATATTCATTGCTATCGGTTCCTTCGGTTAAACTGACACAGATACTCACATTCATTGTTATCGGTTCCTTTGGTTAAACCGACAGAGATACTCACATTCATTGGTATCGGTTCTTTCAACAAACCGATAGAGATATTCACTAGCATTATAATCGGTTCTTTTAAGAACAACAGAGATATTCATTTATTGCAATCTGTTCTTTTAAGAATTGACACAGATACCTCAATGTATATAATGCCTTATTTCACTCAGCTCACTTCGTCTACCACACTCGCTCCGGCTCTAGCTCTTCCTCTTCGCCCATGCCCTCAGTCGCACCCCCCTTCGCCCGTGCCCTCACTTGCGCTGGCTCACTTGCGCCCCCTTCTCCTGTGCCCTCACTCGCACCGGCTCTCTCCCTGTTAGCAAGGTACTCCAGATCTGTGTATCCTGATCTGTATGCCTGCAAGGTACTCCAGATCTGTGGTTGAGTCGTGATCTATGCGCCAGCAAGGTATGCCAGTGAGAAGAGCTTGCTTAGGGTTGCGGGATTCAAGTCAGATTGGTGCGAATAGGTACCTTTAACTCTTTAAGTACTAATCACAAGTCTTATTTTTTGCATCTTTGCAATGTTCTGTAGAAAAGTGGAACTTGTACTACTGTTGTATGACATATGCCTAGAGGTCATAATGTTGGCACTTGACAATTGGGAAGTTGGTGGTGATGAAAAACATTCAACATACTTTCTATTTTCAAAATATTCAAAATGAATCTCAAAGTGACCCCTAGCCAGTCTAGATGAATTCTGTGAGTAACTACCTTTATGAAATATTCTTGCCATAATCACAAAAAATTACAGCTAAGTATAGAAAAAAACTTTCCAGCACATGAAGAACGCATGGGACTAAGTTTTTAGTGTGATAGTGAATGTATATTAAGATCTTTTTTTCTTGGTCATTGACTGTGACCGTAGGGGGTCCTCCATATTATGATCACCAAGACCTTATTACTATTAATAATACACTGATGACATCCTAGGTTCTAATTACATTGAATTATTGAACCAATGGGAAAGTATATAATGCTAATAGCAAGTATTAACATTTGGCAAGTGTGCAGCACAACCACTTGCCAAATATCCTTTGGAGCAATTATGAAGATCTTTTATAAACAACAACGTGGTTTATTTTTACATATCTAGAACAAAGTTTTCGCCTTTAGCATGTCAGGCTTGTGTAAGACAAACATAAACATAGTGCATCCTTCCGTCTAACAATTACCAGTTAACAAAAAAAACCTTATCAATATTACAGAATACGCTACTGCACAAGAATAATAGAACTTTGATTGCTAATTGGTCTCCTAAAAAACTACAGTCTATAGCATTTGAGGAATGATATGTGTAACATGGACTTGTAGATGTAGGAATGTACTGCACTACCCTCACAGTAAGACAAGCAATCAATGGCCTTCATATTTTTCATCTCAGGGCTAGTACTAGCACCATGTACTTCAGACCACATGTTATAGTCACTTTGTTTGGGGTATGCTTCCATCTCATACAAAGTTGTCATGTTATTTATTAAAATGCAAGATTTGTCTTGGCTAAGCATTTATTTGAATTAAAATATACTTCACTGCCTCAATATTAGAGTTTAGGTTACGTAATCTACATCTCCTGTTCAAGGATGTTTGCGTATAAATATGCCATTTTAGCATATTTATAAACAAGCAATCTAAAATTGTATATTTTTTAGACAATTCGAGAATATGTGGTTCGGACAAGTTCCTAATTACATTGTTGTACAACTATAGAGAAAATTTTATAACCATCTCCTTGGTCTTCTTTGGATACACGTCCTCTTGACTTGTTGTCGAGATGTGTATTTAGAGAACAACAGGGAAATGTTACCAAAATTTTCTCTTGAGTTGACACAACTTTCTTAGAACTATATATATATATATATATATATATATATATATATATATATATATATATATATATTGAAATGTCCGCAAGGAGAGAGCATCATTTCGTTGCTATACAGAATAGAAGGTGGTCCTCAAGGGTCAAGTAAGGTTCCAAATATTGAGGAACTGAGTAAGATGATAAAGGCCCGAGGACCAAATAAACGGGCCATAGGGAGAACGCCATAGGTTCTCTACTTTGATGTCATGGGGGTTTGCATGGGTTCTCTGAAATACAAGGGGCGCTACCGATATTTTCTTGGTCAATTGTTGAGAGAGAGAATGCTGATCATGGTTAAGGATTGGATGAAGGAAGTTAGCACCGAGCAGAAGAATCGGTTGTGGGACGAAATTAAGGGGAATTGGATTATACAAGAGGAAGATGAAAGCAATACGAGAGCGTACGTCTTAAAGAGAATGGGTGCATTTTTAATGCACTTCAGGGTTATCATGCACAGTGAGTACGTGCTGAAAGATCATACTCCCTTCGACACGTATTGGTTTGTGACTCTCAATATTTGGAATGAGATCATAAGGATGAAGAGTATGCCCGAGGCGGAGGAGCTGAGAAATAAAAACATCGCTATCTAGAGGCAGAACACATATGTGCACTACCTCGGTTCCACCGGCTATGAAGGGAAGAAGACAAAGTGGATGCGACTAGCCGAGGAGTGCACGGACTATGGGACGGTGATGCCTTACTCCCACATATGTGAGGAGCGGGCATGTGACTGGGAATTAGTGAGGATGAAGAAAAAGTCCAACGGTCGGCTTGTAGTTCCAAACCCTGTGACCACGTGGATCGTTTCCACCACCGTAAGACATCTAACTTAGTAAATTAAAGTTGACCCATTCCGTTGTATTTTAGAACTTATTTATATTCACGTCTTGTAGGAGGAGGTAAGACAACAGAAAGAGCAAGGGACATTTCAGATCCAATGGTTGAAGGACATCCTTCCAAGAGGACGCTGCTAGTGCCAGATCAAGATCATGGGTGGCACTTGTGGAGCGCCTCAAGGACACGTTGAGGAAGGAGATCAAGGAGGAGATGAGGGAGGAAATGATGGCACATGAGGAGTGACGAATACCCATACCAGGGGTACCCCACGGCAAAGTATACATCTGACGAGGGCTGGGCGTCCTTTGACCGGCTGGCATGCGGTCAACGGACCCCCCGAGCTCGGGAGGCCCCCGGCCTCGACCTGGGTGCATACCGAGGCGCTCAACCTAGAGCGCTAGACTCCGAGCACGGCCCGCCGACCTCGAGCTCGGGTGGGCCCTTGTTGAGGGCCACGATCCACCACAGGATTTCGGATCAAGCATTTGACCGAGCGGTTGCTCAAGCGCTGGTAAGTGGGCAGCGCAGATACATGCAACAAGTTTGGGCGATTACATCGGCCCTCGGCGTGGCATGAAGGCCACTCCAGAATCTAGCCCACCGTTCGGCATCGAGGAGGCATAAAACCCGGGAACCACAGTCGCCGGAAAAAGAAGACAACCCAGTACACACAGCAGCTCGAGCTAGGAATCACCATTACTATCTTGAGTTGTAAACACTTCCCTGTATACCAATATAATAAGAATCACCCAGCTGAAGGCGACCGAGAGAGACTATTACCTTCACAGAGGCTCGAACCAAGATAAAACTTTGTCTCGAGCTCGTTGTCGTCTTGCTCAGACCAACACCGCGATCGCTTTCTTCCTTCGTTCGAGCGAAAGCGCAGCTGTGGTCCCATAGCGTATTAACCCTCTTTCATTTCTTGCGGTTGGCGATCCCGATCGTCGACAAGCTGGGCGCCCACGAGGGGACCGATTGTTTTGATCTTTCGCAGAAACGCACCAGATCCTGTGAGCATGTTTTCCTCGAACGACGGATTTTCTCGCACGACTCCGTCCCTCGCTTTCGCCACCGCGCCGCCTTTCGCAAAGACCGTTCGATGGCGGGCGCTCAAGGCGCCGAGGAGAAGCGGATGGCCGTGATCCGCGAGACTCCACGACGCCACGGATGGTGCGAAGTTGCCATCAACCAAGCCATAACCGCTCTCCGGCGGAGGCCCAGAGAAGGCCAGCCGCGTTTTCCGGGCCGCCCAGGCTCCTCCCTACGGGAAGCGCCCGCTTATCGCCGGGTCATGGTCGACCCGATAGAGGCGCGATCGAACTCTTTGGCCAAGCCACGGCGAAGAACTCGATCGGGCCGCGGCAAGGAGTCGTACCGCGGCAAAGACCGGCACTTTCGGGGACCCGCTCGAGAAGTATTGATAACACGTCATGCCGCTACCCACCACGGACGCCTTACTACGAGCCGGCCCGAGCAACGGGCTCGGGATGAGCTTTGACCTTGACGCAACGGCCGCCCATGGAGCATCAACGGCCGAGCGAGGGCGAGCCGAGCCGCACCACACCGAAGTCAATCGGGCAAGCAGTTCGCGGACCTTTCCTCGACATTCCGCCCGAGCGCCGTAGGGTCGGGACCTGCCATGTTACCAACCGTGTGATTCCGCGTTCGGACACCATGGGCGTTTCACCGCAGTCGGGCACGGGCGACCTCGACTCGAATCCGGCGGCGAATGGATCTTGTCGGCGACGACCACGCACGGCGTGCACCACCTCGGCCTATGGCTGCATGGCGACTCGACGGCCTTCGCTGTGTCAGGTGGCTTGTTCGGTTCAAGCCAGCGGATCGGCGCGCTGACGGACCAAGAACCCCGACGAAGTTCTTGTCCATCTACTCAACCGCTATCTTGGCGGCCGGGGACGAGCTCATGATGGCAAACTACCTCCGACCGTCTGGATTCGGGGCGCGAGACTGGCTTTTAACTAGAAGCCCGGCTCCTTGGTCGTGGGCGCCAAATCCAGAGCGCCTTCGCTCCAACTTTCGAGTTATTACGAAGCGCTCGGCAGGGGAGAAGGACTCGGACCGTGTCATCGGGGCAGAACGAAGCCGCTCACGCGATTTTGTGCGGCGATTCATCCCCGACGAGGAACCCGATCCCGAGCATCTCGGCGAGGCCGTTATCAAGGCCTTCAAGTTCGGTCCTTGATCGACGCCACGCGAGGACACGGAAATCACATCGAGGCTCAGCGTCAACAAGCTTTTCCGCATGGCGGAACGGTATGTGAACGCGGACGACGCCGTTCGCTGGAAACGCGACTACGACCAAGGTAAGCTTGGTCTAAACCAAACAGAAGCCGGCCCGTCCAGCTCTAGGGGTGCCGACCATGGCACCTCCTCCAAGAAGCGGAAGTGCGATCGCAGGGGCGGTGGAGGCCTACCGCGGGTGATCGTTTCGGCGGATGGCCAGCGCGAGGTCCTCGAGGTCCGAGGTCAACCTCGGGAGGACTCTAAGCCTCGCCAAGGTCGGCCTCGACCTCACCAGGCGAAGAACCAGCCCCAGCAGGAGGGCCAACGACCTAGGTCCCGGCAGACTGATGCTCGGTCGGCGCGGGTCCGAAAGCGCCGCGAAGTGCACGAAGGCCAAGTTCGCGCTTATTCCACAGGCGGTAGCCACGACACTGCGAACTGCGAAGCTTAGCAAAATAAATTTGGATGCTTTCTACGATGGGCGGGGTGAGATGCCTGTGCTCCCGAAGGGCGGCATTTACCACCACCGACAGGGTAAATCTTTGCGGAAGCTTGACGACCCGATTTGGAGTTCGGCAAAGCTAACGCCGGATCGATGTCATCTTCGGTGGCTCGCCGCCTACGATCGAGCGCAAAGTCAAGGCCGCCAGCTGTGACCATCTACTGTGGTCGCGGAAGTCCGTCGCCGAAAGTGCCGCAAGTGGGCTTTGGACCACCGTCACCTTCTCTCCAGAGGACGCCTCTCCAGTATGGCCCGAGACCTGAAAACGCCTTGGTGACTCGACCATCGCCATCTGCGGCGGTCGGTCGCGTCATAGTCGACGGCGGCTCTTCTTTAATTTGCGAGCAGTGGGCGCTGGCCGGATGCGTGATTCCCGGTCGAAGGTCAAAAGCATCGCCATCCCTTTCTTGAGGATAGTGCAGGGAGCTTGACCATTCCCACAGGGCGGTGGTCTTGCCCGTCACCTTTTCGCGACTCGACAACTTCCGCACTAAGCTGGTCACCTTAGAGGTGGTCGAGGGCGACCTCCGCATAACGCCATCCTCGGGTGCCCGCCTTTGGTCAAGTTCATGGCGCCAAACCATTATGGCCACCGATGCATGAAGCCGCTCGCCCCAACAGCATCATCACCGCGGCGGCGATCTGCAGCGCACATGGGTGTGAGACCAAGGCCACAGCTCTTGCGGGCATATTGCCCAGCCCAGCGGCTCGAGGCGGCGACGAAAAACGCCCGCGAAGGCGGCGATCGAGCTAAGCCAGAGCTACAAAAGCCGTGCTTCCTCGGCGAGCGACCCGACCAAAGTCGTCCGCGTCTCAGAAACAGTTCCAAATAGGAACTCGAGCTCGTCACCTTCCGCCAGCGCCAACAAGGGTATATTCGCTGGGAGCCCGCGACATGCCCCGCGCCCCGAGGGAGGTGATTGAGCACAAGCCGCAGTGGGATCCGGCCCGACCAGGCGCCCGAGTGCGCCGCTTTCCCCGGAGAAGGTCGCGGTCATCAAGGAGAACCTTGACAAGCTCCCCGAAGGCCGGATTCATCCGTGAGAATAACTACTCGTGAGTGGCGGCCAACCTTGGCCATCAGCAGTGTAAAGGAGGAAAGTGGAGAATGCGGCGCTTAACCATACGGGTTGAACTCTGCTTGTTCCGGCGATAACTTCCCGCTCACAAGATCGACTGTATCGTCGACTCCAATCACGCTAATGCCAAGATGCTCGAAGCTCTGGATGCTTACTTTCGATACCACCAGATTGCTCGGGCGGTCGGGCTTACTTTGTGAGCAAGATTTCTTCATCACGCTGCTTGGCACCTATTGCTATATCGACCATGTCATTCGGTTCGGCGCAATGCGGGGCCACATTTCAGCTCGATGACCAAGACTTTCGAGCCCCGTGATCGGGCGGAACCTTGAGGTCTCACGGGATCGACATCATCGTTGCTTCGCACGAGAAGCACTTAATGCTCACTTACCTCGGGAGACCTTTCGCCAACCTGAATAAGCACAAGATCAAGCTCAACCCCGAGAAGCGCGGTTCGCGCAAGGCCGGGAAGGTGCTGGCTACATGCTGACGGGCCTCAGGGTCGGCCCAAACCAGTAAAAGATCGAGGCAATCGAGAAGATGGCACCTGACTCGATCAAGGGGCAGCATAGCCTCATCCGCCGCGATGGTTGCCCCTCAAGAAGTTTATCTCGAGGCTCGGGCGAAGCGAGGGCTCCCCATTCTTCCAAACCTTGCGCAAGCACGGGCTTTGAGTGGACTTCAGGGCGCAGCTGTCCTTCGACGACCAAGACGACTCGTCTGCTTCCACCTCTCTCCATAACGCCACAACCCGGTGAGAAGTTGTCGCTTATCTCGCGCCACCCCCCTATGCCGCTAGTGCGCCTCGGTGGCGGAACGAGGGTCCCAAAGAAGCACCCCATTTATTATGTCGCCAAGTCTTGCACGGCCCAAGGCGAGCGCCACCAGTAGAGGCCGTAAGCCAAGATGCTCTCCTCATGGTTTGCGCAAGAAGTCTTCGACTATTTGCAGACTCGTAATCGGGCCCCGAAAGTAACTTCCCCGCCTGGGACATCCCGAGGAACCTGTATGGTGGCGGGCGAATAGCCAAATGGGCCATGGAGTCGGGCGGCGCTCGACGTCTGTGTTGTGGCTCAGACGGTCAGAAGTCGCCGCAGTGCTCGCCGACTTCGTGGTCGAAAGCGATCGCCGCAGCCTCGCCTCACCTTCCTGGCCGAACAGAGACGCTCGGTCATGTTCTTCGACGCATTAAGATCTCTTCACGCCGGGCCGATCCTTATCCTCACCCCGCCGCAATGATAAATTGAGGTATCGAACTGCTTTTATTCCCCAACACCAACAATGTCGCGGAGTATGAAGCCCTCTCGCCGCTTATTTAGCCAGTAAGGCTTTTGGCGCATGCCGTTCCTGGTCGTGGAAGGGCGACTCCCACTGGCCATCAACCGGGCCAACAAGGACTACTAAAGGTTCGAGACTCGATGGCAAAGTATCGCCGAGGTGCGCAAGATGGAGAAGTGGTTCCAGAACTTGAGCTCAAGACATCCTCAAAGTGACAACCTCAAAGCGGCGGATTTCCTCTCCAAGCTCGGCTCCTCCCGATGATGTCCCACCCGACGCCATCCTCGAAACGCTTATCGCTCCCGCCGACTCAACCAAGGGCCATGGTCACTGTGGGTTGAGGGTATTCTCTCCGCCGAGGCCATTCACAATTCTCTCACAGGCGACTCGCCACCCGACCCCGCCGAGAGGAGCCAGATTGCCAGCCGGCGAGCCTATACACGCTTTGTCGAGGGAGAGCTTCTACAGACGCATAAGCTTCCAGATCCTCGACGCTGCATCTCCACGGAGGAGGGTAGGTACCTACTACATGACATTCACTCAGCCTCCTGGGGGGCGACTCTTCAGACAGACAATGGCTCGGCAAGGCCTTCCGTGATGGGGTACTATTGGCTCCGGGCGCTCAGATGCTCGATATCGGCCCGCACTGCCGAAAGCATGCCAATTCCACGCCTCGAAAGTCGATCAGCTCACTACGCTACCCGCACCATCCCGCTACCGCCCTTCTTGACATGGGGGCTGAACATCTCGGCCCTTTCCTTAGGGCAAACCGGGGAAGAGGTTTCGTTGCGTCGTCGTTTACCTTCACCAAGTGGATCAAGGTCGACCGTCTCGACCATAACCGCCGGGCATTGCTTCGCTTCCGCCAGTCGTGGGTCACTGTGTATGGGGTTCCATGCAAACTTATCACCGACAAACTGCACCTAGTTTACCAGCTGAATTGTTCCGTGAGTTTTGGCGAGGAACTCGCATCAAAATTTGCTTCGCTTCGTGGCTCACCCCGCAGCAACGGAGCAGCCAGAGGCCAATCCGGCAAATCGTCTGTATGCCAAGAAGCGTAGTTGCGATGAGCTCGATCGCACGGCAAGGTCCGGTGGATCTAACTTCCCACCGCCCCATGGTCTATTCAGATTCACTTAAGCCGAGCCACAGTGGTCCACACCCTTCCAACCGTGTTCGGCACCGGGCCGCCCCGCTTCCCGAGGTTACGCTGCCTCGCCAGGTCACTTTGGTCGACCAAGTCAACTTCGAGCACCGAACGGTCTCTCGACCTCACTCGCAGGCAGAAGTAAGATGTCGCAATCGCCACGATCAACGACTACCAAGCAAGCTCTTCGCAGACATATGCCCTTGCAAGGCACGACCTAGGAAGTTCCTTGTTGGGGACCTAGCCCCGAGACGGATTCAGAGCCTGGGCCCAAAGACCAACAAGTTATCCCTCATGTGGGAGGGCCCCTATAGAGTTGTTTCAACAGATCGCACCTGGCTTACTGCCAGCTATGCTTCGATAAGTGAGAGCTTCTAGCTCGTGGAACATAGATCAGCCTTCTAAGTTTTATGTGTAACCTCTATGCCTCACATTTCAATAAAAGCCGGTCTTTCATTTTGCCCTTTTATATCCGCTTCCACTTGTGTTGCTACTTTTTCTTTTTCGCTCCTTCCCTTTCGAACACGACCTTCGTAAGGCAGCCAAGATTCGCTTCTTAGTCTAAGTGACGCGGTTTTTGCCTTTCACCCCCAAAGAACGAGCTAAACGTAGTTTAACCTCTTCGCAATCTAGCTTTCCTCGCGTGTCTGAGCTCGAGCTAAGAACCTCGCCGCTTTGACGGCTGGAGCAATGCGATGGTTGCAAGGGGCCAGACGAAAGCACTAATCTACTTAACGATGTTCGCTTCGTGTCCTTCTACCTTATGCGAATTGTTCCTCAACTTTGCGTGTCGTGGCCTCTCGTCTCAGATTCAAGATTTTGTGCCCAAGGCACGCCATCGACTCGACCTCGGCCCAACGGGGCTGGGTATATACCCTACCGCGCAAGACGACCTAAAGAGCACGCGCACGGCAAACAAAGCGGCGCAAGAAAGACTCTACAAGTATCCCTAAGCCACGGGTTTATAACAGGATGAGGTTTCTTTTGTTCACCAAAAATGATCTGCTTTCATATAAGTATCCCTTGCTTTTTAACGCTTTTTTACAGTCGGCCATCTCGCGGCAAGCTTTCTTGCTCGAGCTCGCCATGACTTTGGCTCTCGTGGTCGAGTAGGCTCACTCGTTCCCGAGGGCCACCGGAGGCATCCCCGCAGCCGGGCTGCCGTGAGCTGGAGTCACATCGCGGCCATCGCCGCTCTTTTTAGCATCGCTCGAAGCCCTCTTCGAGTCCGGAGAGCTTGGCCTCGAGCTCCTGGGACGCTTCATCGAGGAGGACGACCGGGTCGGCATGCTTTTCCGAAGGTTTCTCGACCTTGCGCGCTGTCCTCGATCGCTTTGTTGGCGCAGTTCGAGCTTTCTTGAGTTCCGTGACCTTGGCCTCGAAGCTCGGGGACACCTTCGGCCGGAGGCGCTGATACGCAAAGCAGCCTTTCCGAGCTTCAACTTTAGCCCGCCACTCGAGCCGCCTTGGGCCGCATCAGTAAGGCTGCTTCTGTCCACGGCCTTGAAGCCGCGGGTCGCTGCTCGAGGCTCCTGGCTCGCCGAAGCTCTCGCTGCTGGCTACCTCCTCGCGCTCATTGTCTCAAGCGCAGACGACGAGCTTTGGGCCTACCGCCGAGGCTCCCCGCCGACCTCTATGGTCCCGATGAGCTTGAGCGCCACCCCGCGCGTATCACGCTCAGAGGCTCTCGCAAGAGGCCGCCAAGGCTCGGCCTTGTAGCCCGCGAGAGGCATGGTCGATCACCTTCACGATGAAAAGGGGGGCCCAAAATGGGAGTGGACAAGGAGCTCAAGCTATGAACTACGGCGCGCAGAAGACCCCACTCATGGAGATGGCCTCCAGTGCAGCACGGTAATCCTCGCGGCCGCTCAGACGATCGCGAGGGATCTCCTCCTCATCGGTCGCCGTGTTGGAACCGGGCGGCTAAGGTTACTGGCTGGCGACTTGGGCTGTGGCCCTGCACTCCCGCCTGGCGACGGCCTCTGGTTTTCCGCCACCTCTTCCCGGTGGATTCAACTCGCCAAATGGGGGAGGGCGGCGGCGGGTCAGCCTGACCTCCGCGGGCCGGGGCTCACCCATATCTCCGCACCAAAGGGATGCGCTGGTCCGGGCCAGCGCATCCTCGACCTCCACGTCTGGATGTCAGCGCTCAAGACACGCTAATCACCCATAGCCGGGCAAGATCCGCGAGCACCCGCAACCGGTCACCTTCGGTGGTCGGCGGCGCCGCGTTCAACGCTCGAGGCCACGGCGGGTCGGAGGAGCTCGGGTATCGCCCGCCGCAAGAAGCTCGAAGGCCCTCGCGATGACACCAGAGAGACAACGCCGCAGATGCGCCTATGGTCGACAAATGCGCCATGGGCCTCGGGCCGGTGTCGAACTGCTGCTTAGTTATGTGGCTCGAGGCTCGCCATCGTCCAGGTCGCCGAGGTCCTTGAGTCGAACTCGGCCGCTCGAATCCAAAGCCTCGGGCGACCTCGACGGAGTTCGCGCCGAGAGGCGCGACCACCTCGAATGTCCTCCTCCTCGAACTCGACTACCGCCTCGATAATGTTCCATCGCCAAACTGACAAATTTTGAGCTCTGCACCTCAAGGTCCGCGATCAAGAGCATACACTAAGCCGAAAGATGCGAGGGCGCCAGCCCTAAAGATGCCGGGGTTTACTGGTCACCACGCCTCCTGCCGAGGGTCGGCGGAGATCTTGCTGCCCCGGTACACGGGAGCATCGCCGCTGCGCCCACCACTCCGGGACCTCAGGACTCGGTCTGGCTCCATCGTCGCCAAAGACTGGGCGGTCCTAGGCCTCAGCCCGGCACTGGCCGGGCCTACTGGGCTCGAGTCCGAGGCGTCAGCCAGACTCAAGGCTACAAAGAGGAAGAACTCATCAACTGAGTCGTCACAGGCGCGAGCTTGGGGCTCTCGGCCGGGATCCTTACTATGAGACGTCCCCACTCGACGTGGGATTCTCTTCGCCTCCGAGGGGCCCGCCTCCCACAATGGAGGCCTCTTTCCCTTCTTGCTCCTTGCTTCTCCGCAAAGGAGATCCGCCGGGTGCATCAAACAAATTTTTGATGGTCTCAAGACGCACGAGAGGGTCAAGAAAGGCTCTCGGCCATCGAGACGAAAGCCCTTGGTCCGATTGGTTTACCTCGGTTTTCGGGCGGAGCATCGCCTTTGGGACGGAGTCGCCCGCGGAATAGGCAGCGCCAATTTCCGAACATCTCGTTACATCCCGCCGGGCGCACTCCAAGACTCCTTTGAGCCGCAGTAAAAGAGCGCCTTCGTGACCATCGGCGCAGATTCGAGCAAGACCACGGGCAGAAAGGGCTTACCGGACGCACTTCGCCAAGGTCGGGTCGACAGCGCCTCGATCTCAAAGAATGTGTGCCGCTTCGCAGGGGAGACACTCGGTTCCGCAGAAATCGACGCACGATCGCCGCCTGGATGAGACGCTGCCAAGGCAAGCAGGAGGTGTATGCGATGCTGATGGCCTCTTCGGCCGCCCCTCGAGGTCGCCCTGCCCGGGTCTCTTCTTCCCCGCCGACCGGCTTTCCCTTGTATGACAACAAGTGTCGAAGCTCCCCTTTCTTCTGTGTAGAACCAGCTAGCCCACTTCAGCCGAGGGGAGTCCCGCGAGATTGAATCTTGGGAAGGACTACTTTGAGCCCCGGGCTCACGCCGAAATCAGAGGCACCCGACCACAGTGGTCCTTCCCGAGCTGAAGAGGTCAAGTATCGATAAAGAAGAGCGAAAGTGGGAACGATTCCTAGGAACCCTCGCATGTGGGAAAAGATGGCGAGAGTAAGAATGGAGTTCTAAGCACTAGGTTTACGAGCTCGACCTCGCAGCCCGTGAGGACCACGGAGAGGAACTCGCCTCCCGGGTCCGTGAGGTCAAGAGGACGGCGTTTCGTGTGCATTTATTTCGCCGCCCCTAGGGGTTGGTCTCGGTCTCGCGTTCGGGAGCCGCTATGTGTATGGGGTTGAGCAAACCTGTGGTCTCGAGTTCCTTCATCCTCGGCGACGATGTGAGTGCTCCTCCCTAGCTTGGCCATGGCTATCGCGGGCGATTCCTGGTCAAGGCGGGAGGAAGGCTTGCTCTTTCTAAAGGCAATCGGTCGGGTAGCTTCCTCAAGAGATCGCAGCTTTTTTGGGTTTATAAGCCGCACCGCCGCCAAGACCTGCATCAACGGCGCTGGAGGACTCACGGCCACGATTTGACAGATGTAATTAAGGTCGGGGCGGGCGGTTTCGAGGCACTAAGCAGTGTCACCAACTGCTCGTGATCCGCATCGGGCGACGGAGATCAAGAGGCGCCAGTGTCGATCCTCAAGACTGGCGCTACATTTCCGCGACAACCTCGACCTCAAGGAAATTCTCTGGAATCGATCCCAAATATGGAGACTCAAGGTCGGGCTCTATGTTCCTGGCCACGACCTTAAGCCTCCTGGGCTAGCCGACGAGGGCAAGGCGCCTTGACCTCATTGGCGGCGCGTCAATCGGATTCCTGAGTTTCCTGAGGCTCCCCTACTCGACTGGTGCATACCGAGGCGCCGACCCAGAGCTGCCGCAGACCTGAAAGCACGGTCCCGCTCACTCGAGCTTGGGCGGCTCCTTGTTCGGGCCACGATCCACCTCGGGATTTCGGATCAAGCATTTGACCGATTTGCTGCTTCAAGGCGCTGGTCGGAGGCAGCGCGAGACATGCAACAAGTTCGAGCGACATACCTGCCCTCAACAGCATGAAGGCACACTCCCGAATCTAGCCCACCTGCTATGCATCGAGGAGGCATAAAACCGGGAGCACAAATTCTTTTGGGAAAAAGAAGACAACCCAAGACAATACAAAGCAATCGAGCTAGGAATCACCATTATCGCCTTTGAGTTGTAAATACCTCAGTATACCAATATAATAAGAATCACTCACAGGCGAATCGGAGTAGAGCTATTACCTTCACAGGCTCAAACCAAAGATAAAATCTTTTGTCTCGAGCTCCTGGTCGCTTTTCTCCACCAACACCGCGATCGCTTTCTTCCTTCGCTCGAAAGTGAAACGCAGCCTGTGGTCCGATAACGATAACCCCCTCTTTCATTTCTTGCAGTTGGCGATCCCGATCTTCGACAACATCTATTTCAAGATCGTTTTTCTCTCACCATATGCGTACATAGCAAAGAAGATCGACAATGACGCAGAAAGTGCCGAGGGGGGTATTACCAAAGACTCCATCCTCCACAGATGGGATTATCCCCAACATCGGGTCAAACACCGTGATAATCCGACTCGAGCCCAGTGCTCTAGGCCCGATAGGGCTACTGAAAGACCTCACCTTGACTAAGCCCACCTTGGGCGGTCCGACCAAAGCTTGGCCTGACGCCTCACGGGTGCCGACTGGCCACAGGGGTCGACGCCTCCGCAAGCTCTGATTAGGATTTGGGACGGAGCTCTCATGCTTCGGGCTTGGCTCTTCAGGATGTATCCCTGATGAGCCCCGACCAGAATCCTTCGCCACGCTGTCGGTCGTCTCCCCGAATTGGTCACTGCTCCTGCGGCACACGATTTCGGCACGCTGGGCAGTGGTTTTTCTCCAAGCAGGCTGGGGGCTGAAGTCAAAGCATCGGTCACTTCACCCGCCGGCGCCGCGGAGAGACGGCTTCCTCCCAAGCGGCTCTGTGTCTAATCATGACTCGCCGCCAAAGATCCGGACAGCGTATGGAGGGCAGGTGCGACCTTCCCGATGAACGCCGCTCGCTGCTGTCTACCAACCCTGCTGGGCAATAGGGACCTCACAATCGTCAAGACCGATGACCGTGAACTCCCCATGAAGCGCACTCTACCTTTTTTCCTCCAAACTCCCATGTAACCTACCCTCCGCCTATATAAAGGAGGCAGACCTCGTGAGGGGGATCGATCGCACATTCAAGGCCCTATTCCTCTGCTCAGTTCCTTACGCACTCCACATCCGCGCCATCCGACCTAGGCAAACAATCCTCACCTCCTCCACTCGGACGAACGCTAAGGGCCCTGCCTCTAGCCCCCCGCTTGTAATCCTCAGAGTTCGACACACCTCAAAGAATACAAAATCACCACATCTAACTAGACGAGGGATATTCGCCCGAGCCAAAGATAACATCTTGGGCTCCCCTTCGCTATCCATTCAAGGAGAGGGAGCGTATGCCCCTATACTAATAACACCCTTGCCTAGCAAAATGTAAACACCGACAAGGAGCTACTGAGGCTAAGATGATGGCGATGATCTCTCGTAGTCGAGCCGATTGCCTCACCTCTTGTAGAAAGGCTCAGGTCTCCGCCTCAAAGCAGCCAGGATTCCAAAATGATCACCCACCCCCAAATCAAGGTAATAATTGTTTCTGACTTAAAGGTACAAGAGTAACTCCTACAATATTTTCAATCAAGTTCGCAATTCTTGCAGGAACTTGCCAAGTGCAAGATCATCGCGATAGAAGACGGATTTCCCATTAAGGCTGAACATAGAGTTGCATTTCTATACAAGGATACTGACATGGTGCATGGTAACCCTTTAGGGAAGAGCTACATGAGAGTGCAGGTGGACTATATCTATGAAGACTTCCTATCTCATGTGCTGGAGTTCCCCCTGAACAAAGATATCACCACTCTCGGGCAAGCAAAAATGTCGTTCATCAAGTGGTCCACGACAGATGTCGTACTACTCAATATAAAAATCCTCCGTGTCTTCTCAACCATTCTAGTACTGCAACACGTTACATATGCATATGCTTTGTAGGTTCCTATCGTACCTGCATCTATTCATGCTCCTGCTCCCACCATCATGATGAATCCTACGCAGAGTATAGAGCTAGTGTGCAAATGGACTAGCATGACAGCTAAAGATCAACAGAAGACCTCGAAGACTCCTTCTGTGAAGAAGATAAAGTTGATAGAGGCAACAACGCTCCCTCAAATATATGGGAAGACCCTTGTCCTAACCTCAAAGACTCCTTCTGTCGAGAAAGCAAAGTTGACAGAGGCCATAGAACTCGCTCGAGATTATAAGGGGTACGTACATGAAAAGCCCCTTATCCCAAGCAACAAATTGAATGCTCTAGGTATATGCACTCGCTTTCTCTATGGATAATACATTGACAAGGCGAATGAGGCTGAGCGCCACATCAATTTCAATGTGATTTTTCAAGGGGCACATTTCCATAGCGAGGAGCATGTGACATTCCCAGTTAGTTTTGAGGATCTCTTTCGTTTGTACAGCCTGAAAGCCATCAATATTTCTACTGTACGATCTTGGATGCTATGAATATCGCACCATACATCATGAGCCTATAACTGTTATAGGATTTTGTATTATATTTTTAACATTTGATACAAGTTGCAGGATAATGAGGCAATGAGCCGTGATAGGTAAACACCCAGTTGGATTCATCGACCCCAAGATGGTGTTTTTGACCATTGCTAGGCTTCAATCAGAGTTCCTTGCCAACTACATTAAGTAGGCATTGTAGGCTAAGGTAAAAAAGGATTTCGTTCTATTCCCATACCACGATGAGTAGGTACTATTTTACCCTTCAATTACTTGTATGCATTTAAACCTTATATAAACTTATTTTCTTGCACTGCATACCATTTAATAAGCAACCATTAGGTTCTACTCATTGTCGCTTCGAGTAGAAACACAGTCTACACTTTTAACTCGATTGAGAAGAGACAAATGGTCTACGTGATCAAACTTGTTTTACAGAAGTAAGACATTTCTCTAACCTAAGACTTTCTATATTTAACCACGTTTATTTTTTTACCTCAATGGCATCTCTCCAATGGATGTAGGGCTTTGTTGTCTCACATTGCTGAAGGAGGGTGACACGATCACAAACGAAGCGACCAGCTGCAGTGGAATCGCTTCAAGGTATAAGTGCTTAGTATAGAATTAATTTTTTATGTCATCTATTCTTCCTCTGTTAATTTGATTTTCTTTGTTCATAGTGTTATCAACAGGGGTGCGATGACTTGTACAGCTTTTATGTCATGCATCACATGCTAATCCTAGTTGGCGGCTCATACCTTTTCTCTAAGGTATATCTACATGCATAATTGAAGGATCGAGATGGCGAACAGAGGGGGGTGAATGGTCGCAAATAAATTTTTCCCCAAAATACTCCAACTAAAACCTTGAAAAGATCGTGCAAAGGAAATCGTGAAAAACCCGAACAACTAGACAACTATGTGTACCCCTAGCATGCATGGGTGAGTTCCATAGAATATGTGGTGATTTTTGAGTTACAATTCTGGTTGTCTAGTATCCAAATCAAGAAGGAATCAAATCTACCCTTGCTTTTAGAAAAAGATCAATTCAAATCATAAAAGCCACTTTTAGAAAAGCAAGAGCAGAAAGTCCAGAAACTGTCTTCACTTTGAACAGGAGTTTGGTGGGGCTCTGCTGCTCAAGAAATTATGAGAAATTTTATTCCTATGAGAAGATGAGTCATGAAGAACTCCACCAACTTTCACTTCAAAATACCTTATAGAAAATTAATCAAAAATCAAAGAGCACAGATAGTCAGGAAACTTCGAGCAGAGAGTTTGGGGCTTGGTTTTCACCTCATGGCGCCCAAAAGGTGCATCAAGTGAACTCCAAAATTTTTATACAGATGTATATAGGAGTTCCGCACAAGCTCCAACAAGAATCACTCAAAAAAATTCTAGATTTTCTAAAAAATCAAATACAAATCGTCAAGGCAAGAATAAGTTCGACAGAGTTGGAACTTGAAAGAAAAGATGATCTCTACTCAATCAAAGAGTGCAAAAGAGATATAAAACCATATGAACACACTCAAAAACATCCAAGATCAACATTTAGAAGGAGGAGGCAAATCCAAATTTCATGAATGTAGATTATGGAAAGTAAATGCGTGAACGAATGCTGAATTTAAATTATGAAAGTAAAGACATAATGTAAATGCGAATTTAAATTCACAATAATGTAAAGAAATTTCTTTTGTATTTCTGATGGGAAGGTTTACAAAGCCTCACTTCATGTGGGCAAAGCTCAAAGGAGCAACTCAACCTTCAAGGAGGAGGCCACCCCTCCAACCCCTATTTATACTACTCTTGGGCCACCTACCACCTTTGGATGAATCCTCAACCCTAGGACACTCATCTAAGGGCTAGGATTGACCCACTCACACAGCCATGCAAGGGCTAACCCAAACCCGCACACATAATGGGGTTTCTTTGCACGGTTTTAAAGCATACTACCTAGACCCGCTTAACCTATCAACTAGACCGTGATCCGACGCAAGACTCATTGATCCACGCCAGCTAGCTTAGCATCATCTCCTTTCCTTATCTTCTTGGCTTGCCTCGGACTCGCTCGGGTCATCTTCCGCGATCTCTCGACTGCCTCGACCTCCGACGCCTCGCCTTAGTCCCGGCTCATCCTCCGCCTCACCATGACCTTAGCACTGCCGCTCAGAACTATCAAAGACAAGGAAAACTTTTCACATAGCAATGCCCACAAAGATATTCAATGATTATCCCAAAATCATTAATCGAACATAATTTCACTCAACGGTCCGATGCTATCGCCCCACGCGGGTAGCACTAGGAAAAGTAACCAACACTCAAATTGCTTCACATAGAAAATCCAATTCAAATCAAACTCAATTTCAAATCAAATCAAACTCAAATCTCGTCAATTACTCATCACACACAAGGATAGACCTCCACATGGTCTTTCAATAATACACTCAGCCTTTTACAAATAAATTTTAAAACTTACATTAGTGTACTCATTTCTATTTTACAGAAGATCGATGTCCCCACAAGAGCTTACAAAACAAAGATTTCAACAAATTACGAGACAATATATGCTAGTGGCACTGGATAGAAGTTATAGCAAAGGACGCTAGGTTTAGAGATCCAATATGCACCTACTAGTCCATATGTAATTAATATTATATCACGTGAATGTGATGTGTACTGATTGTTAGGTATGTTTATGTTATATATTACGATGAATATGATATGTGTACTGTAAAGTGTTTGTATTGTATATATATTGTGAATGTGATATACATAGTACTACGTATAATCTGTTGTTTTTGGTACATATCACAATCGATTGTGAGCTATAACCGAATGTGATGTTGATCGCATCACAATCGGTTCTAAATGAGAACCGATTGTGATGATAATTTATCACCATCGGGCAAAAAACGACTGTGATAGCACCTCTTTATCACTATCTAATGACTTTGTATCGCTACCAAAATTGATTTTGATGACAAAAAGAATCAATTGTGATGTACATTTTTTAAGTAGTGATTGAAGCAGTGGATGGTCATTCACAGGTCACGAGATTACAACTCGAAGCCATTTTAGGTTGAAGACGGGCGACTCGCTTCACCAAATTCCATGGCCCTAGATTTAAACGGTTTAAACATGCCGCCAAAGACGCAGACGATTGTCCGGCTGTACAGCTTGCCGATCGCACGATATGCATCTAAAGACGGCATTCAAGTAGATCGGATACTACCGAAATGTCAAATGCCAGTATGCGTTTACACGCTAGGCGTAAAGGACAGCAAATCAACGAGTAAATGCTACTTGCTGTATGCACGTGATCGAAGGACCAAACGAATCAAGGAAATCGAGAAGAATAAACACAATAGAATTTTGTTTCAATAAAAGAAAAGGAAGTCCAGATGATAAAGAAAAAAAAATCAATCTGTGGGTCATTTTCTCTCAGAAGCAATTGTATAAATGGGCTGAACTCGAAGCCCGCACAACACGGCAGCACGGCTTAAATGGATCACTGCTCGGCTCGCCGAAGACGAAGTCGGACCTCGCCCACACGAGATAAGTACGATAGGACCGTCAGAAGCCTCGATCTTGCTTAGACCGGCATGATGAGTCTTGCAGGATCGACCGGTCCGGCCACGACGCTCAACCGATTCAGAAGCGCAACAAAAGGCAACGTAAAACGTGGTCAAGAGAGCGATGATGCCGCTTAATTAATCATTGTGTTCACTGATTGGAGCAATCAGCCATAGGGATTGCGACAAGGGCTGGATCGATCACTACTAAGGGCTGCAAAAAGAAAAAAAACCGTTAGGACTCCGAATTAGAATATATCTGATTACAGTTTTTAATAGGTTTAAAATTAAAATGAATCTATTTTAAATAAAAAAGTTAATAAGGTTATGCTCGATAGTGATTCGGTAGATCGGATTTTAAATAACCACTTAAATAATAAATAAAAAGACTTTACATCCAACTATATTAATTTTGAAAGAAGCTCCATGGCCAGCCCGCTTGATCGATCGAGAGAGGAGGAAGGCAGAAGCTTCCGTCTGAATTAATTAACCATTTAATTCTGGTGGTATATTGTATTGACATCTGAAACACAATGTACAACGAACACTTGGGATATGCATGCAGCATGCAGAAAGATGCTATAGAGAGACAGGAGACCCAAACGAAAGCTCCCTAGCTTGATTCCTTCTTGATTTCTTAGTTCTTTTAATCTGCAGTTATAGCTGGTCTATTCTGCTAGGCACTGTATATAGGAGTCCTAGCAGTAAGAAGGATGAACTATTGAGTTCCAGCTTCGTTCATGCTCCTCATGGGGCCTTTGGAGGGTCATGGCCGTGGTTCGGGCCGGAGTTGGGGTAGTCGTTCACCTCCACGTCCATCCTCGCCGCCGCCGTGCCGAGGTTCCGCGCCGCCGCCATCGTCATCACCTGCATGCACCAATACAAGCCATGGTTCTTCTTGTCAGCAATTCAGGATATATTGCAAGTGAAACAATCTACGAAGCAGCCTGCAAATCCTCCCCGTTTGGCGTTTTCATGTATGGTACTGTACAAAAAAAGATCAAGATAAAAACAGGAGATCAGATCAGAAGAACACCTGAGCAGGGAGTTTCATAGATGGCGGGTGCTGCAGGTTCCTCGAGTAGTACAGGCTTCCTGCGCGGTTGTTGCAAAACGCATAAACAACGGCACATATGCGTGAATCAAGAACCAAATCGGAGTAAAATTAAGGCCTCCATGAATCGGCGAGATCGATGGGCTTACTTGACATAGGCACCGAGGAAACCAGCAGGGGGTGGAGGAGGAGGCAGGACAGCACGAGGAAGGCGAAGAGAGGCTTGTTGGAGCGGCAGTACTCCATTGCTCGCAACTCGCGAGAATCAGACCGCAGCCAGATCGAGGAAGAAACTCCTTCGAGCTGTGTGTGGCTGTCTCTCGCACAATACAGCTACCTGTTCTTTGGGCTGATCTGGTGGTAGGCAATGGTACCGGATGGTGGAGCTGCCTGCTTGGGGTTTTATAGTTTGAAAATATTTAATGTATATTATACTTATGGTATATAGTGGTACTAGAAATTATATCCACTTATTAATTTGTTAAGAGTATTTTTATTACTCTTCTATTAAAGAAAGTATAAATAAATACTAACTAATCTAATTTATTGGATCAAGAAATAAACGATCTATATTAAATTTAGTATACCGTAAAGAGCTCTTATAGTTTAAGAGACTTTTTACCATCTCAAAGTATCTAAGTATAACGAAAACTCTAAACTCTTTGTCTACTGACATCTTCAACCTTTAAATATTGTACAATGCTTCAATACTTTCCCTCTTAATACAAATCAGACAAACTCAAACAAGTGAAAGGATAATTAATCACCCTCTATCATTTATTTATACTTTAGTATTTGTGCTATGTCGAAAAGAGAAACATGAAAACACATCTCTAAATATTAAGTATCTCTTAGTATTAACATAATATATTATTTAGTACGGGACCAGGAATGTTAGTGGGTTCTTCTCTCCCCACTCAAACTCTAAAAAGTCAACTTCGATTTCACTTGCTTTATCTAGCGGATCTTCTGCGCAGTAGTGTCCTGTGGTTCCACTTGTGCTGCTGTGACTGTGATGTCCTTTAATTTCTACTCTTTTAAGTGGAGCGTGAGCTCTTCTAAGAGCATCTCCAACAACCGATCTTTAAACTAGCTTTATATACCTAAAATAGTGCCTAAACTGTTAATTAATTATTTCCAAGATAACTATTGACTCCAAAGCAGCTAGACTCTAAACGCTTAATAGAATTAATGAGAGGAGCTGCTACAAATATAGCAACAGGCCTCGTAGTCCTAAACCTATTTTGATACTTTTTTCAAAATACAACCTCTGGAGTGCTTTTTTCCATCAAAACTCTATAATTACAATTAGCAACCTATTTAAGGTACCCTGAAATCTTTTTAGAGGTAAGAGGTACAAAGAATCCTCGCTGTTCACTGTTGATGCTTAATTCTAACGAATATATGTTTAGTTGTCACTCCCGGTTACTTCACCATAGCCATATGTGAGTAGTAAGGTTTAATGGAATTAATTAGTACCAATTTAGTATCCTTCCTAAACTTTAGTCATGCTGCCATGTGTGGGATTAACTGCAGGGACCACAAAATAGGAAACTACCAGCTCATTATGTGTTAACGAAATCCCTAGAATAAATGTCCATATTCCATACCTATCTATGTATTAACAAAGACAAGAAAAGCCACCACATTCACTTTCAAAGGCTAGAAATTATCATATTAATTGAAGGAAAAAATCTACACCAATCATTGTGGTGGGTCCAGATATATATATATATATATATATATATATATATATATATATATATATATATATATATATATATATATATATATATATATATGAACTATTTATACTCCTGAGTAATACTCCCACTTGATATACCCCTAAGCCTATAGGAAGCCCACGATGCATGCACTCCACGTTCTAATCACTGAAGAGTACCTACTGTAGTAAACAACTAATTTTATATATATATGAAAATATCTTTTACTCCGGTGAAGTTATCCATCTCTGAAAAATACTACCTAAACAACTTGAATACTTCTTTATCACTTTAGTATACCTATACTAATTATAAGATACTCCAATGTAAGCTATATGAAAAATTGCAAGGAGTCATGATTTTTAGTGTATTTTGTAAATACTTCATATACCTTAATAAAGGATAAATCTTCTGGAGTGAAAAAGGTTTTAATATTTATATATATAATATATATATATATATATATATATATATATATATATATATTGTAGTTTTCACAGCCCTTCAGCATTTGTTAATGTGTTATAGATTACCCTACCTAATGTAGATTAATTTCATTATATATAAAATTATCTCGATATAAATGAATTTGAACCTAAATTTTATATATAGGTAAGTACATCTAAATTTTTTCAGATTTTCGATTTTTGTTAATAGTATGTACACGAACATGGCATAAGATGTTGCCTATATATATATATGTGTGTGTGTATAGGAAGCTTTTTCTACTCCGTAATATTTACTTATATATCGTATCTCACAAATAAGGAAGTATCTTGTATAAACAAGTATGTATGTGCAAGATAATTAATATATAAGATAGCTTTTATTTTCATTTTTCAAAGATGGTATGTATATTTTTAGACATATGCTTTTATATACGATATGAAGGTATTTGCAAAATATGCTAAAACTATATAATTATTTTTTTCGGTGTTTCCATATTGAAATATCTTATAATATATATAAGTGTACCAAAGTAATAAAAGAGTATTTCAAATTCGTTATATGGTATTTTATATGTGAGAGTAACTATTCCCAGTAGTAGAAGGTATTTTTCCTACATATATCTATGCATCCCACCAATCAACGCAACAGACAACCCAGTTGACTAAACTCATCATTATGCGGCAAAACCAACTAGTAAATACATTTCCTTATTTGTACTAGAATATGTTTTATTTGATTTGGCCATAACTTTTTAAAGTCGATTTATGGTTTTTACCAGATTTTTGATGTAAGAGCAACATAATGATATGTCTCGCTAATAAACGCCACATGAATGAGATTTTATGGACAGTAAAATCTATGTATACAGATAATAAAATCTGATTCATGCAGTGAGACTTATATCATTATATTGTTCTCGTCGTTAGTAAGCTACTGGTAAAAATTGTTCATGCATCGAAGCTGTCAATAAAAAAATATTGCTAAATAAAAAAACAGATTCATGTACAAACTAAAAACACAGTTTTAGTTTACGCCGCATAACCGACTAGTAAATATGTTCCTTGTTTTCACATGAATCTGTTTTTCTATGATTATCCATAACTTTTTATTGATAGTTTCGATTCATGAACGATTTTCACTAGTAGCTATCGATTTACTTAGAGCAAAGACATTTATATAATTCTTGCTGCATGAATCAATTTATTATATATATATATATATATATATATATATATCGCTATACATTGATTTTACTATCATGCCAAAGGATTCAGTAAGCCTGTGTGGTATTAAAATCTTATGACATATTTGGTTAAATGACAAGAAAATCATTCATGTCAGATTATTAGTAAGATTTATATCAAGGTGTTAATTTTTGTCTGTTACAGTAAATCGTGTGCGAATCAAAACTACCAATAAAAAGTTATAGCTAAATCAAAGAAAAAATAAATTCATATACAAATTAGGAAACACATTACTAGTTTATGCCACATGACCGACTAGTAAATATGTTTCTTGTTTGTACATAAATCTATTTTTTCTTTGATTATCCACAACTTTTTATAGACAGCTTCGACTCACAAACGATTTTCATTAGTAGTATACTGATGATGAGAGCAACACAATGATATAAGTCTCACTACATAAATCAGTTTTTTTTAAAGAGAAGGCAGGAGCTCTGCCGAATGCATTAAGCGAGCGCAAAAGCATGGAACAGTTCACAGGAGGGAAGAGAAGAAGAGACTCAAACGAGACAAACTAAAGGAAGGAAAGAAGGCAACAACCCCAAAGAAAAAACATGGAATCCAACCTTAGGAACACTTTAGACAAGATCATGAACAAAACACTCAGGTCATCCCGAAGCCATCCGACGGGTAATGTAATATCCCGAGCGACCGGCGCCGACCAATTGCTGCACCGCAAGCGGTAGGAGTTACAAAAAACTCCCATTGCTTTCTCTCTTTCCAAATGTTCCATAGGCTATATATGATAGCCCCCATCAAAGTTCTTCCGCCGTGTTGAGAAATTTGCCGCTGCGGTGTTTGTCCACCAACTCACATTATCAAACCGCCAGTATGGATGCCCTGCATCACCTGAACGCGTCTTAGAATAGCCCGCCAAACCCGTTCTCGCAAACTGACAGAAAGCAACAAAGATGTGGTTGATGTTTCCGCCCACTCCGCAAAGAACGCAAACGGAGCATGCGCTACCCTCTCGCGAAGCTTGTCCGCGTTAGAAGCCCGTCTCGCATAAATAGCTACACAAAAACTCAAGACTTTCTTCCGCCGACGCCGCCAAATCATCCTCAGAGAGAGCTCGGGCCAGGATTCATGAATTGGCGCTTATACTAACTCCGCGAGTATTCTCTCATGCACTACCTCCGTGTGATGCTATCTCGAGGTGCGGCAGTAATCGCACTCGCTGAAGAGCGAGCCATAGCGAAAAGAACTTCAGAGCTACGATGCGTTTGTGATCCGACGCAGAAGGCGGATCAAAACGGCGTGCGATAAGAACTTTACTGCTCCCCGACCTTTCTCCGTTAATCAGTAACATGACGGAAGTTATATTCCGCAGCGATCGCCCAAGCCACTTGAATCCTAAAAGTTTACAATATACTGGCCCCCATTGAAATGGTGGTACCAAGATTGAACAAGGCACTGTGTGTGGCGCCACAAGGAAAGGTGGATCCAGCCCAAGGTCTATGATGCCCTTTAGAGGCGTAACCATAGCCACCGTGAATCAAGAGCCCGCTCAAATTGCTCAATGTCTTTATGCCCAATCCTCCTAGACTTTTTGGGCGAGCAAACCTTTTTCCAATTGACCAAACAGTGTCCCCCACTGCACTCCTGGTCGCCTTTCCATAAAAAACTACGGCAAAGCTTGTCCAAACTCTTAGTGACCCAAGCACCGAACAGAAAGACCATTAGGAGGTAGACCGCAAGCGATGTAAGAACCGAGTTTATTAGAACCAATCGACCTGCCCTGGACAACAACCTCCCTTTCCAACCTGCTAGGCGACTCCGCGCCTTGTCAATAAGGGGCAGCAGATCTGACCTTTTAAGCCTCGTGGGGCGGAGGGGAAGCCCCAGATACTTGCACGGAAATGAGCTCAACCTCCGCAGGGAAATCTTGCAAAATTGTTGTCATGTCGATCAAGGCACGCACCCTCGATCAGTAGACTCACTTTTTGAATGTTTGTATGAAGCCCTCAGTAGTTCCTCCCAAAAATATAAGGATCTCGTGGATCGCTTTTGAGCTCGCCGCTATTTGGTCTCTCACAAAGATAGCCACATCATCCGCAGAAAGAGAAAAACCTTGTTGAAGCCCATCTTGCCGGGATGGGGGAAATGATGGACCTGTCCACCGCCTTAGCAATTAACCGCTGAAGAGGGTCCATTGCTAAAATAAAAAGCATGGGGGACAAGGGATCGCCCTGCCTCAACTCCTCCCCTGCTGAAACGAGGCTCTCGATACCGCTCAAGAACTCTTTGAGGAAGAGGAGGCCAATATCATAGATACCCACTCCTCCAACGCGCCTCGAAGCCGAGGTGCCTGGGCAAGTCGAGAAGGAACTCCCACCGACCGAAGTCAAGGCCTTGCAATGTCCAATTTGAGGAACAGAGAGGGATTCTTTCATCAGGTAGCTAAGCAGCCAAATTCTTGCTGCACAGTAAAATTGTCGGAATGGACCTCTTCTGACGAATGCACTTTGATCAGGCGGCACCAAGTTGTGAAGAAAAGACGCTAACCTCGACGCAGCACCTTAGAAAAATCTTTCCTGCGTAATGGATGAGACCTGGATGGGTCTGGCGCGCAATCATGAAGAGCATCTCGGCTCTTAGGCAAGAAAGAAAATGTTCGCCGAGTTGAGAAGCCTCCACAAGCGAATCGCTCAAACTATACAACCTAAAAACCCGTGATAAGGTCCACTTTGATGATGTCCCAACATTTCAGTAAAGAGGCCCGTGAACCCGCTTCTGACTGGGCCTTTTTCGATCGGCATAGAGAAAACCACGCCCGCAACCTCATCCAGATGGAAAGGTCTTCGAGGGCGCAAGTCCCACCTGCTAAGCCCAGAGACGCCTAGCTTAAAGCGGTGCGTATGCATTTTTTCTTTTGTACCTAGCTATAGAAAGAAATGCCTGCTGAGCTCTTCCTCGCTTGCCTGAAAACAAGCAAAAGACCCTGCCGACATAATGGTTCCAGATATGGTTTTTCCTCTTCGCATTCGCCTTGATGTGAAAAAAACTTTGAGTTAGCATCCTCCTGATGTGCATCATCCCGAGCTACTGCCTCGAGCCGACGGCTTGATGGTCGCGAGACCCAATAACATGTATCCAAGCTTTGGTCCTGAACTCCCTTTCGGCCTCAAAAGAAGACGAAGTTTCTCCACCCTATCGAAGTTGAAAATGATCTTCGCGCATGTGGAACTCGCATGGTTATGTCACCCAACAAAAGGCGCTCCATGACCTAAGGGCTTTGGTTGCTTCGATAACTTGGTATGCCACCGCAAGAAGCATCCTGGGCGCCGATCTGGTTCATCCCACGCCAAGCCTTTAACGCACTGCAATGAAATTTGGCATTTTGGTCCAAGTTCTCGAACTTGAAGCCACTAAACCTCAATGGGCCAGACCGACCGGAAGAAGCAAAGGACAAAGGGTCAAAGACAAGGCTAGAGCAAGCCCAAGGTGACAATCAGGATAGATGTCGGCCCCATTCTAAGAGTTAAAAATCGATCGATCCGAGATCGATGGGTTTGCCCTTCCATCTCCCCAAGTAAACCAACCACCATTGAGCCTAGCTAATCTCCTTAAGCTCTCGAAGTCATTCAAAGATATTCTCAAAAGCCCCCATCGCCTTTTTTGTTGAGATTGCCATTATTTTATCGTACGCCCGATAGATCATATTGAAGTCCCCAAGAATGAGCCAACCATCATGCATAAGACCCCGAAGGTTCCTGATCTCTTGCAAAAACATGAGCTTAGCGCCCTCCTGGTGAGGCCCATAAACACTGTGGTAAGACCATTGACTCCGCCATCCTTCATAGTTACAAAGTACGAGATCGAAGTTGACACCTACAAGAACATCGGACATCCGAAGTGAAGAGATGAGCAGCCAAAAGAATTCCCTTTGGTCTGCTCACCGAAGGAAACCTAAATTGCTCTGAAATAAGTCCACAAACAGGCTCGGACCACCCCACTATCAATGACCCGTAACTTTGTCTCCTGGAGACAAACAATGGTCGCCCTGCTTTGGAAAATGAATTCTCCGATGATCGCCGCTTAGCAATGTTGTTTAATCCTCTAACATTCCAACTTAGTATCCTTGTGTTAGCCGAGCCATTGACTACACCGATGCACTGTGTTTTCCTACCCGACAATAAAGGTCCCATGCACCAATCGACAAAAGCTCGATCGAGACAAAGTTGAAGAACTCGAACCAAAGCGTAGGTCAGAATCGAGACTCAAGGTGAGATGCACTCAAAGACCGCGAGCCGAGGAAACAACCTGACAAGAAGCAATGATCGACGGCCTGGGACATAACCCACGGAGGCAGCACCAGCTCCAGCAGAACAGCCCAGAAACAGAGCCATAATCGGAGAGCAGGACCACCTGTGGACTTGCCTCAGCCACGACATGAGCAAATACTGTAAATAACAGCAACAGCCGGCCATTCCACCTCACTGAACATAGTTAACATAGATTTTATTTACAACCTGACGAGAGAGACAGACAGCATGTTCACTAACAAAAGCGACAACCAACAACCTAGGGATACCGACGCCTAGTTAGACAGCTACCGACGCAAGTCACGCAGATACCAACATACAGCAGAGAACAACCATCCTGAAACCACCAGGAGACAACCCTGACAACCACAACGCTACCTTCTAATGGACCACAGCGACAAACACAGAATACAGACGACAAAAGGAGAGACCCCGACCACATTACAGGACACCGGCCGAACCCAAAAGACCTACGATGAACGCACACTTCAATCATGCTGGAAGCTGGTTCTCTAACGCGGCCGCCCCCAAAGTAGCAGTGAGGTCCGGGCGGCCCGAAATCCCCAGAAGATCAACAAGCGCCTCTAGTGCCCCAGGCGGAAGAGGATTGCGGAAGAGCTGGAGATAACGACGAAGAGCGTCTTCATCAAAAACTTCATTTGCGGACAGGACTCCAAGTTTCTTTGCAAGCTGGTGCTGTGCCTTCTGTGTCGCGGAGAGCTTGGAGTTGGTTTTTCCCGCAAGCCTCGCACTGCGATGGCCGGGAAACTTAGAGATCAAGCTTGGCAAAAGTCAGAGTGAACGCCCGCAAAAATATGATCCTCGCAAGTCGATTCTAAGGGAACTGAGAAGGTCCTTGTCGGTGTTTCGTATAACCGGCAAGTAAATTTGTAGGTATAGGGGTCGTGCTCCCCTCTCCTTGAATGGTTAGGCTAAGGGAGTCCCAGAGGTATGTTGGTTCAGCCGTAATGTCCCTACGCCCAGCCTGTGATGGTGGATCTCATTGCTCGTAGTGGAGTGGATTACAAGCGAGGGCTAAGGATAAGCCATTAGCCGTCCGAGTCGGAGGGAGCCCGGAGCTAAGAACGCCGCCGTGTCCAAGGTCTGAACTCGGCTTCGGGTGAGCAAGCGAGGTAGAATACGAATATGAGTGAGTCCCTTCTCGAGGGCTCGCTTCCCTTTATATAGTCGAGGGAGCAGGTTACACGGGAATTTTGAGGAAAGATGTAGGGTACGCGATGCCCGGAGTCCTGCTTCGGTCCCGACATAGCACAGATTCCCTGCTCATCCCATGCCGGGTTGGTAGACACAAATGACAAGTTGTTCCATTGGAAGGTGCGCGACCTGCCCTCTGCTCGCCTGGTCAGTCCCGGGACGCTGTTTGCGCCAGTATTCGTGTTGTTTGGGACGGAGCGATCCCTCCACTGCTCTGAGTAGGGCGAAGGACAAAGCGCTTGACTCCGGCGACCCCCCGCCACCTCCTGAAGGGGCCACCTCCCGCATGTCGCAGCAGGTCTAGGGGCGAGTGACCAGGTCGGGCCGGGCGATCGTCGCGGGGTCTTGAGGCGGAGTTTCACCTGCCTCGCCGAGCCTCGCTCGAGCCTACGGGGACGCCCACCAAGAGTTCTGGCCTGAGCGCCTCGGCGGGCCCGACGAGGCCAAGATTCTTCAGGTCCTCTGGGCCTAGAGCCAGGCCCAAGAAGGTTCATCCGTAGTCCACCAATATTTAGGATAATCCCATCCGTGAGGATGAAGGCTTTGGTAAGATCCTCAAGCGCCAGACGCTGGCCACCACAGCTGCCACAGTTCGATGATCTGAGAGAAATGCGATCTTGAAATAGATGTATACTTTTGGTCAGGTACCGTATGAGTATTCGCAGTAGCCTTCGGCCATCCTCCAAACACGGCGTATGCTTGATGGACCTTGCGCTTTTGGCGGCGCTGGTTTTCCTCAATCGGGCGTGATTTGACGCCGCTTGTCTTGGTGTTCAAATTTTGAGATTGATGGGAGGCCCTCAGGAACTGTGGTGACTGCTCGTCGGTTAGTTCGTCTGACTGGGCCGTTCTGGTCTTGACTAGGTGCGCGAAGCACCAAGGTGTAGCCCCGAGCCCCCGAGTGGGTCAAGAGCCTGGTCGGGGTTACTTTGGTCGTTGAATATCCGCTCTGCTGAATCCTCGTGGATCTAGTTAGTCCGAGTCTCGAGCGGCTCTGGAGGGCTAACTTTGTTGGCGAGTCCGACCGATTTGGTCGGTTGCAAGTGCCGCGAGCGCACTCTTGTGGGTGTTCTCGAGCCCCCGAGCGTGTCGAGATCTGACGGGGTTATTTTGTTGATGAGCCCGACCGACTTGGTTCGTGCGGATACCCAGGTGCCTTGTGCAAGGTTCCGCCTGCATCGTCGCTAAGTCAGAGCTAGACATAGCCATGGTCGCAGTGATGCCCAGATGCCTTTTGCAGAGGTTCTCGTTCTCAATGCCTGCTTTACGTCAGAAGCCGGACGCGCACTGCACGGCAGGATGCCCAGATGCCTCGCGTGAGGTTCCGTCTCCAATGCTCGCTTTACGTCAGAGCGGACGCCGCCGCGGTCGGCTGTGGGATGCCCAGATGCCTTCGCTGCGGAGGTCTCGTTCCAATGCTCGCTTTACGCCAGCCGGACGCGCCGTGGTCCGGCAGGATGCCCCGTGATGCCTTCGCGAGAGGTTCCGTTCCTGAATGCTCGCTTTTACGTCAGAGTCGGACGCCGCCGCGGTCGGCAGGGGATGCCTGCGATGCTTCGCGAGGTTCTGTTCCCGGTCGCTTGTTTTACGTCGAGTCGACGCCGTCTGCGTCGCGCAGGGATGTCCCAGATGCCTTCGCGAGAGGTTCCGTTCCCAATCGCTCATTTTACGCTAGAAGCTGGACACGGCCGTGGTCTGGCAGGATGCCCAGATGCCTTTGCGGAGGTTCTCGTTCCCGAATGCTCATTTTACGCCATAGCCGACGAAGTTAGTAGGGCTGGTTTAACGCCGAGCTAGGCGAAGTTGGTAGGGCTCGCTTTAACGCCGAGCTAGGCGCAGTTGGCGGCCGGGTTTAACGCCAGTAGCTAGGCGAGGGCATCCGTCCCGAGTCCTCGCTTCTGCGAGGCCGTTTACGAGGAGAGGCCATACGCCGTCGTCCCATCGGTACGCCGCCCGCAGTGTGGGACTCGAGGGGGTGAGCAAACACGCAGGCTACCATACATCGCCAACACCGTGCTCGTGGAGCTACAAACGGGTTATCCGAGAGGGCCTCCTGGGATCCTCCCGGCCAGGATCCCCGAGCGATCGTCTCGGCGGGCGTCCGACTACTGGGGCGACTCCATAAAATCTTTTTACTCGATCCAGACGGACTCGAGTTGCTCAGAATCTCGGGCGCACTGGTCTGCTACCTTCGAGGGCTCCGGGAGAGTGTGGAGTATGGTCTCGACACGACTCAAGGCCGCCTGGTCAGTCCGCCAACCCAACTAGAGACCCGCCGAGGGTTCACTTTGGACTCACCTCACTGCTTTCGGCCGCTAGGGCGCTATGGATCCACTTGGTGGATTTTGCCTTCAACCCACACCAAAGTCTGGATTGACAGGCATTCAAGCCTTCGCCACCTCGAGGCCGCCACGACCTGTGGGCTTTTCATACCGCTTCGGCTTAGCTTGAGCCGCCCGGCTAAGATCGATCGAGGTCCGCGGGCGCCCGCCCGAGCGACGCTCGGGCGCTCGCTAGCATTTAATGCGCTGCGGCGGAAATTAAATGCGAGTGAAATACGCCCCACCAGCCGACGCTGTGTGCTTTCGACGATTCGGCGACGCCATACGAGGCCCGCTTGATCGGCGCCAAGATCTCGTCGGCACGCCGCCCTACGATGTTTATTTTTACGCCTATGAGTTCGGCTACCGTGGGGTTAGGGGCACGCTTCAGCCTTTGCTCGCCTTTCGCTTTTGCTCTTCGCTTCTTGCCTTTGCTCGAGACAAAAAAGGAAACAAAGGAATCGAGAGAGTCGCTACATCCTTCTCCTTCCGACTTCGATTGCTCGTGGCGCCGAGATGTCGTGGTTCGGAGGCACCACCTACCACCAAGGCTTGGGCCTCGAGAAGAAAGGGTTCCTCCCCGAAGATGTCTCGGCGTGAGGGTACCGACGGGGCCGCGGAACCAAAGACCGAGGAATGGGAGATCGTGGTGCCCGCCGGTTCCTACGAGCTGGTTCGACTCGTCATCCTTTCGGCGTCTGGATGCTACACCACTATGGGGTGGAGGCGATCACCAACCCTAACGGCGTGCTCACATAGTGATCTTCATGACGCTGTGAGGCATTCCTCGATCGAGCTCCCCATTACGCCAGGGAAGTACTTTCCACGCCCGGTCAGGAAGGACAGGCGGCGACGCCACGGCCGTCCATGGGAGGCGCTGCCTCGGCAGCTTCCGCCGCGGACGGAGTACATTCCTTGAAGTCGCCATCGCGAACTGGTGGCACTCCGAGTGGTTCATACTCTTAACCGGGAGGCAGGCCCCAGCCTTTCACCGCCGCCTCCCCGAGTCGAAGGATGAATGGGGCCAGGCCCTAATCAAAGGGAGAAGAAGAAGGTGGCGCCGATCCGAGCCGGATCAAACTCCAAAGAGAGCGAGGGTTCGATCGGGCATGACGCTTATTGTATCGCTGCTCATGAGAATGCGCGCTGCAACCCCTTATGGAAAGGGCGCGCCGATGTACCAGATATGGCGGGAATCGACCCCATGAGGATGGTTGCAGAGCTCGCCCGGAGCTCGAGGCTAGGTGGCCGTGGTGGTTGCTCGGAGCGCCACTCTGGCGTGTGGTTGGCGGCCCCAGCCTTCTCTGGGGAACCTCGATCTGGTGGTTAAGTGATTCCTTTCTTCTTTCCTCCACCTCCTCGCCTTTAGCAAAGTTATTCTGGACGGCGCTTTGCATACCCAGGTCAAGAAGATGATGAAACCCAAGCGCCGCCGCCAGGAGAAGCAAGAGAGGCCCTGTACCATGAGGCGCCACGCTAAAGTGAACCGACCGAAGAAGCGGAAGGAGGAGAAAAGGAGGAAGAAGAGAGAAGAGCGCGTGGGTTAAGGTCGTCATGGCGAGAGAGGCCTCCGTGTCGACTGGCCGTCAAGATGGTCGATCCGAGTCGCCTCGAGCGGTTAGGGTAAAATAGGACAGAAATATCCGCTCGATCGATCCTTAATCCGCTTAAAACCCGTGACCGATGTTATCCAGATCCAGATCCGAAAATCCGATGTAATATGGGTTAGATATGGGAAGAGTAATATCCGATCCAGATCCGAAAAAATCTCATGTAATATGGGTCGATATGGGAAGAGTAATATCCCACCCGATATCCGTAAATATCCCAATTCGACATCCGGATAAAATCAATTATTCTTCCATTAATTTGGTTCATTATTGAATAGATAGAATAGTTGTTTGATAATCGCACTAAAAAACACTACTTTGTTATTAAGCGTGAACTTCAACAAATCTATCAACAAACAAATAGAGTGATGACATAATGCTTTTACCTAAATTGATTTGTTCAACTTATTTGATAAACTTCTTTTCTATTCAAATTATCGAATTAGTTGAGTCACTAAATTGCACCTCTAACTATACTACTATCCCACGTTGAAATAATTATGACTTGAAGCTACGTTGTAAGGTTAATGTTTCATTCATTCTTTTACGCACAACAATTATGTACTATACTACTATCCGATTATGATATCCAATCCCGAATCCGAATCCGTCAGTATCCGCCCATATCTGAATCCCGATAATCCGACCAGATCCAGATCCGGACATCCAGATCCGACCAATTTCAAAAAATATGGGTTAGGATACGGACGAGTAATATCCGCCTCAGATTCGACCCGTTTTCACCCTAGCTATGCGGTATGGCTGGCCGACGATTCAGATAAGTCTCCTGCCGCTGATCGCGGCGAGTCTAACGAGGGGCTGCCGAGCACGAGCGCCATGCGATCGCTAAGCCCTGTAGAGGTTCCCGGGAGACGCCCTCGAAAGCTGGAGATGATTCGCTTCCGCTTAGGGAGGCCGGGCGAAGAGGATGCGAGCCGCCGTAGCCTCGCCGACGGGCGGTTCCGCGTCGAGCGACGGTGGCTCGGCCGAACCCGGCACGGATGTTCCCCAATGATTGTTAGAGGCTGAGCGCCGAGCCGCCGCCGCCGGCAGACTGGGGCCATCGCCGAGGCTCGGGAGGGGTCGAGGCGCTGGGAGATTCCGCACCTATCGGGTGTCGTGGTCCCGCCGGAGTCCGCAGGAGACGAAAAGCTTCCGCCGCCACCGCCAGGTTCGGCTACCGGCGCATCTTGGCGCTCGCTATGCTTCGCGACGCCGGGCTCCAAAGGTCCGGCGTAAAGGGCGATCCAGACGCCGGGGCGGCCGATGCCGAACCACAAAGCGGAGGCGCCGCGACGTCCTTCCTCATTTAACTAAGGCTCCCTACCCGCAAGCAATCCCGGCTTAGGTGGCGATCCGACGGCAAGCCGCACTGTGGCCGGACGCCGAGGTAGAGGCCGTCGCCGGGGACCTTCCAAGAGGGTGCAAGCAATGAAAGTGGAGGCTCATCCGAGCGATTCGCAGGTCCGCCGCTACTTGGCTCACCGACGGGCGCCAAAATCATCTCGAGGTCACCGCCTAACCACCTGTAAGCCCGACCAACGCTTAGCCTCCAATTTTCGACTTGCTTTAGTGGCGGCCAGGTTAAACGGAGTGCCCAAGCTTCGCAGCCATCAAGGTCCGGCCGGGAGAAAAGTCGGCCCCTCCGTGTCTCCGTGATGAGCGGATGATGACCGCCGGAGGAGGACGGTCGCGAGCACTCGAAGTCGGTGGAGGTTCGGGAAGCCTTGGTGCGCAGCGTGGAGGCGGAAGGCGGTTCACCGAGTTGGGCCAGTCGCGTGTCTTGTTCGAGGAGTGCTGACAAACCAGCCTTGAGGACGAAGGTGTCCGAACTCGAAGCCTCTCGGCGGCAGCCAACAACGCAAAAAAAAACGCGCCGCTGCCGCAGAAAAGGTCAGCGATCGGAGGTAGCGCGCCATGGCGAGCACGACCGAAGCTCAGCAGTAGCCTGACCGCGCAAGGGGATGCCAGCGGAGCAGGAGGCTCGGATTAAGGTCGAGGAGGACCTCCACCGAGGCCTCCACTGGTAAGCAACCAACCCTAGCCCAAATTTTTCCGCGATCAGGAGCCGCGCCTCTTTGACATTGCTTCGACCAGTGTGCCGGAAGGATCTCGCCGATGCCGTGGAGGCGCAAAGGTTGGCAGCTGAGGAACGTGACACGGCGTGTTACGCCGCGAGCAAAGGCCTTCTCGCTGGCAAGGAGCCGGGCGAGCAAGACTGTCTCGAGCGAATCGCCAACTAGCGCCTTTCATGAGGTCGGCCGAAGTCCGCGAATCGAAGCGCTTAGGGACGCCGCAGTTCGAGCTCACTTGCCGCCGCTACAAGCCGCCAGGCCGGAGAGACACCGAAGCGCCGGTGAGCGTGGATCGAGCCAGCTTGTTCGGCGCCGATCTTCGCCTTCCCACTATAACGGCATCGACCTTGCCGTTGTTAGCAATGGGGTCGCAGTGAACCGGACCGACGAAGAGGTCGGCGGGTTCAGAACCAGTGTCGATCCGTATGTCATGGATCGCCAATGGATACCGCCAGAGAGCATCCTCCACCGAAAACAGGAGGAAAGTTAGATGTTTTGGCTTTTGTAATAACTTTGTCTTTGTAATGAACTGAAGTTTTTACTTTAACGTTTTGGCCGGTCGGGCCATTCCGTAGGTCCGACTCTATTTTTTGCGTTTCTCAGAGATGACAAACATTCGATGACCATAGCTTTAGAAACCGCGAGGTTGTGTGTTTAGGGTCGACATGTTGACACTCTTTGGGGAAGGCCCAAAGAATGGACAGGGACCTAAGGAAGGAACAGTTCGCTTGCACTTATCACGGGAAGGGAGTGTTTCAAACCAGCAGTGGCTCGAACCGCACGGGCACTTCCTTCTACCGCAAAGCACCACTTCGCAACCGTAGTCGCTGGGGCATAGGCCGTAGCACTCGGGTCGAGAGGGTTACCGCTAGGAGAGCCGAGTGTCTTGGCCGGGTCACCGACCTGCAGAGTGTGCGAACTCAAGAACCCCCGAAGCGCTGGGGAACTAAGCTTGCTTTCCACGCTGCTTTGAACTCTAAGAGCAGGAATCACAGAACGTGGAATAGTTCAGAAAAGAATCGCTTAACTTTTATTCGCGAGGTGGAGATGTCGGGTGGTTGGGCCCTGCTCGCCCTCTACCGGTGGTTTCGAGCTAACGAGCCTTCTCGCCATCTTAGCCGCCATGCCCACCGGGTGCCGCCACAGAAGTCGCCAAAGATAGCCACTGGTGACCCGAGATTTAAAATCGAGGAGTCGCACAGCGCCTCGCCGGGCAAAGGTCCTTTCGCCTAAGCAATCGCTGCACGATTTTAATGCGAGGTAGGAGGCGTGGACATGGCACGCCCCGTCCGCACGGACGGAATTACCGCGGCGGCGCTGCCGCCGACGACGCCCGCTGACGCCCGCCTCACACTTATAACACGGTGCGGGGAGCCACCACGATAGTTATTCTTCTTGCTTCCTACTTCCCTTCGCCTTCGCGCGAAAAGAGGGAAAGGGCTAGGAAACACGGGTGTCGGCGCGAAGCGGACGACGATCGAGGACCGGCAAGCGGGGCGGCGGCGATCCTCTGGGTCGGACCTCAAGAGGTCCCGCACCGCCCGTCGTCGCCCTGCGGAGAAGAGGGGGGCTATATCGCCTTGTCGACCTTACGATCGTGATCCTCTTTCGAGTGAGCTTTTGCTTAGTGTCTGGATGGTTTTGGTTCCGACTTCGTCGATGCCAAGCTTTTTCCTTCTTCTCTCGAGCTTCCGCCGATCGCCAGCCGCTAGCCGCGCCCCGATGACCGCCGGTGGGGAGGTGGGCACCGGGAGCCGCTTCCCACGCCTCGACCGCCTGTGGTCCTCGGGTCTGACCCGGCTGTGGTGACGCGGCTGAGGCCTCCCATGCATCCGAGTCCAGAGAGGGTCGAGGATGCGCCTAGAGGGGGTGAATAGGCGCTTTACAAAATTCGATCTCTCACTAAACAATCGCTTCTAATCAACCCCTATGTCAAAACTTAATCAAAGATATATGCGAAGCGATAAACTAGGTTTTGACAATTAAGGCCTAAATTAACTAGGCTCACTAGTGCACTAACTAAATTATGTCTCTACACAAGAATTGCTATATTGAACAAATAATTAATACTAAGCAATTCTAATTATAATCAAATAATTGAACAATACACAATAAATGTAAATACTTGAAAGTAAAGGAGACAAGAGGCAAACGATGTTTTTCCGTGGTGTTCGGAGACTCTGCTTGCCTCCCTAGTCCACGCTGAGGCAAGCCCAACCACTTGGACCGGCTCCCGCCGAGCACCCGCCTCTTTTCACTAGACGTGGTTTTTCACGCCACACGAGGCTCAACCCGAACATTCACAAACTTTGCCGGCTTTCACAACCTTGAGAGCTCCCAAGACGACGCCCACGCTGCCTAGGAGTCGGCAACCTCCAAGAGTAACAAGCCGCCCTCCGCTTGAACTTCACCGAGCACAACACATGCGCCTCCTGTGATCACCAAGTGCAACACATGCACAAGGCCTCCTCAAGTGCAACACAAGCACAAGAGGCTCAAAACCACTTACTAATTGCAACACATGCAATTAGTCTCACTTTTAGCTCAAGAATCAAATTGAGCAAAGGCAACACATGCAACCACCTCTCATAAAACTCACAAGAACACCAAGACTTGCCACGCCCCCAAGGTCCTTTTTATAGCCCATAAAGGAAAACTAGCCGCTTGGGGGCAAACAGAAAAACTCGACAAGCCTTGGCCCGACCGACTCAGCCGGTCCGACTGCTCACAGGCAACTGGCCGAAAAATCGACTGCTACATGGCCGGTGTGACCGCAAAAATCCCGGTCCGATCACATCCGGTGACCGGAGGTCCTCCGTCCGCACCGCCTCAAATGAGCAAGAAAACACATGTTCTGAAATTTCACACCGCCGAGGTTTGGTCACACCAGATCGGGGCGGTCGGACTGGCCTTAGGGCGGTCGACCACGCCACAAAGACTAAAACGGCCGTAACTTTTATTCCGAACTCCGATTTAGGTGATCTTTGATTCTATGCGAAGCTTATCACGAGGGCTACAATCTCCACCTATTTTTAATATTTAATCAACTATAGATATTTTTAAACATCACCAAAACAAAACTCAAATGTAGTCTTTCAAGTCTAAAACCGATTTTCAAATCCTCGTGATAGACTTGATGAAGGGCATGACTACAAGCTAGAAAGAGGTCAACAAGATTAAAACTTGAATCAAGTGATGATCAACTCATGATCAAAACAATTTGCAAAACATATTTGCAAATTCTATTCACATACTTCAAAGAACCACACGAAAACTCCAAATCCAACTTTCTCGAAAGCATCCTCGCTTTTGCAACACATGCAAAAACCTAGCTCCAAGCAAAACCAAAACTCACTCAAATGCATGAGCCCTCTATTTGCAACACATGCAAGCCTCTAGCTCCATACAAACACAAAACACCAAATCGCTTGAGCTCTCTCTTTGCAACTCATGCAAAACTTAGCTCCAAGCAACCACAAGTTTTGGAAGGATTTGTTTTATAAATAAAACATGAAGCTTCAACATTTGCAACACATGCAAAAGTGAACTTCACGAAGAGTCAACGATATTGCTTATTCTATTTGCAACACATGCAAATTAAAGCTCTATGCGAAAACCAAATGCATATGCTCTTCTTCTTGCAACACATGCAAATCCGAGCATAAAGCAATCAACAACCAAGCATAAGCTTAACCCATTCGCAACACATGCCAAATGGTTAACTCTTATACAAAAAACCAAATCCAAATGGTTTGAGCTCGAGTGAACGCGGGATTGAGATCATCAACACATGATGAAGTTCAAGCTAGGACACAACCCCTCTTAATAGTACGGCGATAAAACTAGACTCAAAGACTACAAAGTCCTTAGCCTATCTAGTTATACCTTTGCCGCCAAGACGCAAGCAATCCCTTTGAGGTCTTTATGATCTTCACTTCATATGCTCCCCGGATCATCACTCGACTCCTCTTTTAACTTCGATCCACTCTTGACGCCCATCACCTTATGATGCCGCCTTTGTCCCGCTTCTCATCATCTCATTCATCTTTGGACCTAACTCAATCACAACTCATATAAATAGTTAGTCCAAGATGCATGGTTGTCTCAATTATCTCTTGCACTCCATTAACACATAATGGATGCCTTTAGATCAATTGAGCACAACCTAAATCAATTTGAATGATTAAATGTGTCTTAAGTACAATAATGCAACACATGCTTCATTATACTTAAGAACTATTCATTTGTCCTTAATTAATCAAGGAACACCATCAACACATGATGAAATGTTCTTTAATGATTAACAAAACAAATGAACTCAATTTAAATTTTTATTTAAATTGATATGAGTATATATTAACTACACAAGTTTTCATATACTCATGTTGATGAAAAATAATGATCCATAATGTGTAGGCTATATGGAATTGATCGTTACTCTAAGTTATCAACTATAGAATAAACCCCACATGTATATGTGCATAAATATGATTGACTTGGATATAATATACACATATTCAATTTGATCCCATTGAGTATATCCTATATTACCATGAGTATACTAAAACTAGGCAATTCAAATATATACTCAAGGATTTAGTTTCTATATCTTGATCTTTATATGTGTCAATAAGGAATGGATCAATACATTGAAACTTTCGAGTTAAATCATAAACTCCCTAAGTATGTGCATCCATATCATATTGAGAAACATGATGCACGCTTGTGGTTAATATAATGGGGACATTTATACTTTAACTCGAATCCAAAGTATGCAATTAAATACTAGAAGGAATACGCAGACATACCTTGGGTTTTCCATTTTTCATCCAAATATGAGACGCTAAATATATATGCTCAATAAAACATGTTAGTCTCATAAAGATTAGGTTTGTCATTAAACATAGATTAAATATTAATTAACATCAATCACCAAAACCAAAGGCTCTTGAACTTACAACATCGTGGGGTCGAATGCGACGCGGACCGGGTGCGGGCTAGGGTGCGGCCAGCAGCGGAGATCGTGGCAGGGCTTGTCGCGGTCGATGTGAGCAGCGACAGCTCCGGGGACGACGACTTCACTGGATGAGCCTCCAGGCGGCCGTGTTCAACTTTTGCTTCTAGGTGGCGCAATGTGTGTACATTTGATGTTATGGATTTTGGGGATTTTGCCAAACTTTTTGCTTTCCCTGTCTGTAATGAACACTCATCGAATGACCATAGCCCTTAGGAACCGCAGGGGTCGCTGGAGCGTAGGTCGGAGTGCCAATACTTTGAGGCGAACGTGAAAAACGGCAAAAGGCCTAGCAGCCCAAAAGACGCGTTCGAGATCGACCATGGACCACCTCGGGTGGGCTCTCCCTTTTTCCACAAAGCACTACTTCGCAACCGTAGCCGTCGGGGCGTAGGCCGTAGCACTCGGGTTGAGAGGGTTACCGCTCGCAAGGGATCTAATGGTCGGTTGGGGCGCCATCTTAAGTAGCGTGTAAGCAAGCAGCCCCTGAGTCGCGTGCGCGAGGACCGAATGCGTCGTACAAAGACTTTTGAACTGGGGATTTAATGAAAACGCACGGATAAAGATGAAGGCCAGGGGTAGAATCTCCTTATCTTCTCAACACCCTACGCGTCCGGCACAGCGTGGCCATCGGCACTTCTGAGTCGAAAGGTGCCGGGCCGGAGGACCCCCAAGACGGTGAAGGGTCCTTCCGGGAGGCGACTTCGCTACCGCCACGATGGATCGAACCGCAGCGTGACCGTGTCGTCAATCACTGAAGGGCCGACCCATGCCGCAGTCCGTCCCGGAAAGCGTCCGACTGACCGTCAGTCGAAGCGACCGCCTCCGGGGTTAGTCGGCCACCCGATTGACGTGTCCGATCGGACTGAAGGCTGGAGGAGGTCGGAGACGAAGGTCCCCGACAGTATGCTGCCATACGAGTGCCGTGAGGCTCCGAGGCCTTCACGACTCGGTCGACGACAAGCTTGGATTCGCCGTGCACATAGAGTCGGTACGCGCCGAAGTCGGCGGTGATTCGGAGCGCACGAGGCTTGGGATCACTTCAAGGAGTGGCGCCGCCTACGCTGGACCTTGCTGGTCCCGCGTGGTGGCGTGGTTTGGGTAGCCCGAGGAGGCCCCCCGAGTGATGGGAACCGGAAGGCCGCATGTGCTGTACGACATCACGCTCTACCGGCCCCCGGAGGTGCTGATAGGCGGCCTTGGCCCCCGGGTCCCGTGGCTTGGGGACACCGCGGAGCAGCACCGCCGCTGCCGTGACATTTCGGCTGACGTGGGGGAAGCACGGAAGGTCGTACGACCTCTCGCCGCTTGTTGGAGAACCCGACGCGGCGTGCTGCGGCGCTGTGCACATACGGTCCGGGCTGACCTGCCCAGATCACTGAGTTCGCTGCTTGGCCTTTTGGGCCTCCAGCTTTCAAGGCCAAGCCGAAGCTCAGCGCGATGAGCCTGAGGAGTGGCGGGGATGAGCACGAACTCTCCCGCCGGGAGGGGGCGACGAAGTCGAGGAAGCCAGAACGAATCTAGCTCCTTGACGCAGTCACATCGTCGTCGGTGAAGAAGGCCATCAAGGAAGGAGATGGGAATCCGGAGATCACGAAGATGACGCGCGAAGACCCCTACCTGGCGCGCCAACTGTCGGTGTTTCGTATAACCAGCAAGTAAATTTGTAGGTATAGGGGTCGTGCGTCTCCTCTCCTTGAATGGTTAGGCTAAGGGAGTCCCAGAGGTATACTGGTTCGGGCCGAATGTCCCTATGTCCAGTTCGTGATGGTGGATCTCATTGCTCAGAGTGGGGTGGATTACAAGCGAGGGCTCAGGACAAACCCTTAGCGCCGTCCGAGTGAGGGAGCCCGGAGCTAAGAACGCTTCGCTCGGCCGGAAGGTCTGAATCGGGTCGGTGAGCAAGCGAGGTAGAATACTGAAAAATGAGTGAGTCCCCTTTCTCGAGGGCCCTGCCTCCCTTTATATAGTCGGAGGGAGTAGGTTACACGGGAATTCAGAGGAAAGATGTAGGGGTACGCTATGTCCGGGAGTCCCGGTCTCCGGACCCGATGACGGATAGATTCCTGTTCATCCCATGCTGGGTTGGTAGACACAGCTGACAGTGTTCCGTCGGGAAGGTGCGCACTCGCCCTCTCGTTACACTGTCGAGTCTCCGGACGTTGCTTGCGCCGTATTCTAGTGTTGCCTTGGGACGGAGCGCATCCCTCCACCGTGTCTCGATGGGGCGAAGGATTCGGGCGCTTGACTCGGGACCCCCGCCACCTCGGAAGGGCCACCGGCCGGCATGGCCGTTATGTCTAGGGGCGAGTGACCAGTCAAAGCCGACCGATGTCGTGGCGGGGTCGAGGCGAGTTTCACCTGGCTTTCGGCCGAGGCTCGATCGGAGAGCTTCACGGGACGCCCGACCAATAGCTCGGCTCGAGCGCCTTGGTGGGCTGATCGAGGCCAAGATTCTTCGGTCCTCTTGGGCCTAGAGCCGGCCCAAGAAGGTTCATCCGTAGTCCACCCAATATTTAGGATAATCCCATCCGTGAGGGACGAAGGCTTTGGTAAGATCCTTTCCGGCATACGCATCGCAGCCCACCTTTGCTACCGCGCAGCCCGGATGACCGAGAGAAATGCGATCTTGAAATAGATGTATACTTTGTTTGTGGGTACCGTATGAGTATTCATACCCTGACCCCGAGACGTGGTCGTGAAGGTCACCAGACGAAACACCGACCGGACACATGTCGTGTCCGGCAGTCAGACTTGATCGGCACCGCCTTCGCCTTGTCGCACAAGAATTCATCCCCCATCGGGTCCACCCTGGAGGGCTGCAGCAGTAGGTCACCAAGCCCGAGACCAAGATGTCTCCGCTCAGGACGTGAAAGAGGAACACTTGGCGCCGCAGGCACAAGCGCCATAAGCCCTCACTTCGCAGACCGGCTGGCTGATGTCAAGCTGAGAAGACCCGACGGTGACAGGATCAGTAGCATTCGCGGGAGAGGTTCCCAGCAGCCCCGCCGAGTCCTGGGCGTGATCCAGCAAGGCACGGGAGCACCGCCTAGGCCCCTGGAACCTCCTACTCAGGGACGCAGAGCCCCCCTGCCCAGAAGAGCCACCGTGGCCCGAGAGACCGTGGTGGCGGCCTCGATGTTTACCAGCGGCGGACGCCCCACCCAGACGCTCGACGACGGCCGCCTGCCCACCCGGCGCGAGCGGTCTCGACCAGACTTTAAGCAGAATGCGCAGACCATGGGAGGCAGAGCGCCGTCGACCACCCCGAGCTGCCAGGCATAGACATGTCGCCTGGGCCACTCATCCTCCGAGGACGCTATCGATGCCTCGCCGCTGACGTCACTGTGCCCCGGGCTTAGGCCTGCAACAACGGGTGCAGGACCCTCGTCCGGAGGCTCAAAATCCAGAACCTGGTCCACATGCGTGATAACCCTGTAAGAAAGCATCCTGGGCGATGGCCGTTCCCGTAGGGGGCCTTGAATGCCAAGCTCAGGGAAGTCATCAAAAGGAGGCGAACTGGTACGAGGCTCCTCAATGTAGATGATGGCCGTCTTCGGGAACGCCGCCGCATCGCCAGCCTAGATCCAGAGACAGAGGCAGGCCGTCTCAATGTCCGACGCTGGTTCATCCAACTCCGCACAGGCGAGCCCAGCATCATGAAGGAGAGGAGCGACAGCTTGAACAGACCAGGCATGCCGAGGAATACCTTCAATGCAGAGTCGTACCTTGAACCTGGCCTTGGCAGCCTCCGCTTGAACGTGCCGCGACCAGGGAACGACCTTGATGTTGATGCCCTCCTGGAGAAACCGAGAATCCGCCAGCATAGCGTTACGCAGATCAACCGAACTGCACCTGACGAAGTAACTTCTGGCCTCATCAACCGCCACATTGAAATACTCCTTGTTTGCCAAGAAGTGGTTAGCCGTGGTTGCAGATCCGATTTAACCGAGGTCCGCTGATCACCGGTGTAAACCAAAGACCGTGAACTCGCGAGAATCCCTTTCACTACCGAAATCGCCGAGACAGAGGAAGATGGCGATGGGCAAACTCAGGCCTATCATCAGGGTCACCAGTGCGAAGCGAGGGTCGCATATCGGCCAGCGAGGTCAAGAACGCCAACCACCAAGACGCGAAGGTTGCAGAATATCGGGACGCGAAGATTGCGGATGAGCCTCCCCACCGGAGAACCTGGGACAGCCCCGCGCCCTATGGCCAGAACACTTGCAGAGGAGGCATTTGGGGGGTTTGACGCAGGTGGCGACGAAATGCCCCACCTCCAGGCATCTGAAACATCTCCCCTTGGCTTGGTTTTTAAGAAGAGCCGACAGGCCGCGCGGATGAGCAACATGGGTGCTCGGCCGAGGCAGGTTGGTGGCCTTGAATTCGTCTTTACGCCAGAATACTATCTCATTTAAAAAGGTTTTCACTAGTAGCTTACTGACGATGAGAGGAACGGAATGATATAAATCTCGCTAATAAATAGCCATTGTGCTGTCTAGTAACATATTTTACTATCCATATATATATATATATATATATATATAACTATCATATAGAGCGCTCAAAGACCTCTATGTAGTCTGTAGACAAAGACTAAATCCTTAGCGTGTAAAATCCATGAAAATGATATGTACAAGTTTTAAAAAATTGTGAAAATAATTTTATATGTAGAGGAGGTCATATTATACAACTTTGTAAAATTTCAAGACCAAAATTAATTTTATTTGAAAGATATGAAAAGGAAAATTTTAGCTAAATAGTGATTTTGTTGCTTTTTAGCATCGCTTATCCGCTGCTTGTCAATTTCATATATTTCAAATGCTAATGAGTGTGGTCTTCAAATTTTTAGTATAGTATAAGCTCACCTCCCATATGTATGGTAATTTTTGGAGAATTTTGTAAAACTTTTACTTATGATTTTCACATGTTTACATTAAAAGCGTGGTAGAAGCCAAATGAACAAATAAAATCCATGTAAATCACATATACAAGTCTTCAAAAATCTCAAAAAATTACTATACATAGGAGAGATAATATTCTACAAATATATATAATTTTAAGACCAAAATCATTATTATTTGAAAGATATGAAAAGACAAATTCAGCTAAATAATGATTTTGTCATTGTTTAGCATTATTTATCCGCTATTTGTCAATTCATATCTTCCAAATGCTATTGAGTTTGGTCTTCAAATTTTGCAGAGTTATAGAAGCTCACCTTTCCTACATATGCTAATATTTTAGAATTTTTCAAAACATTTACAAGTGATTTTCATGGATTTTAGACAATAAGGGTGGTTTACTACCAATAAACACCAAATTACTTGTATGTATAAGATTTTACTACGAAAAGATGCATAATATTTTACAAATGATTCTCATTTGATTCTACCATCTATTATAGTAACATTTACGACTGTCTACATATCATTTTGCTACAGGGCCGATAAATGGAACTAAATTCTTTTGTGGCAGTTTACCTTGTTTTAGTACAGTAAAATCTTGCGTAATAGATAGTGAAATTTTATTTTATAGATAGTAAAAAGTAACACATCGAGTGTAAAACACACTTATCGTATAAAATTAAGGAAAATCAAATGTAAAAGTTTTAAAAAATTCTCAAAAACTACCATACGTAGGTGCAGTGAGATTCGACAACTCTGTAAAATTTGAAGAATAAAATCAGTTTCATTTGAAAGATATGAAAAAGACAAATTTAGCTCAATAGTAATTTTGTCGCTGTTTAGTACTATTTATTTACTAATTGTCAATTTTATATCTTTTAAATGTTGTTGAGTTTTGTCATCAAATTTTGTAGATATGATTGTATATACATATATATACATATATATATACACACACATATGGTAGTGCTATTCTAAGCGTGAGTCGTAACCCCCATGTCATATAACTAGCTGCAAATTGTGTGGACTATACCGATCACTAGTAAATGTATTTTTAGTTGTATGTGAATATGTTTTTCTTTGGTTTAGCCATAACTTTTTATTCGCAGCTTCGATTCACAAACGGATTTCATCATTAGATACAATATGATATCAGTCTTGCTAATAAATGTCACATAAATCAAATTTTACCACAAAATGAACATCAATTTAATAGAAATATAGTAATTTCTATGTATAGATGTAGTAAAATCTATTACCTGCTAGCAAAATTACTGTTTATTAGTGAGACTTATATCATTTTGTTCCTTTCATCGTCAGTAACCTACTAGTGAAAACTATTTGAGAATCAGAGCTGCCAATAAAAAGTTATGTCTAAAATAAAGACAAAAATATTCATGTACAAATAAGCAAACGTATTTACTAGTTGGTTTCCATTGTACTGAGAACTACAATCCAGTAGTAAATCATGAATCCCTCATTTCGTTGTTTAATACACTAACATTTGCTATCTTATTTTCTACATTTTACTATAGAACTATGAACAAAGTTACTACCGAATCAATAACGTGTCCAACCAACTGATAAATGTATTTTTTAGTTTGTACATGAATATGTTTTTCTTTATTTTAACCATAACTTTTTATTGATAGCTCCAATTCACGAATGAATTTCATCATTAGATTGCTAACGCCGAGAGGAACAACATGATATAAGTCTCGCTAATAAACATCGCATAAATCAAATTTTATTACCAAATAAACATCAGTTTACTACTGTATGATAGTAAAATCTATATAAAGATGGAGTAATTTCAATATATAGATGTAGTAAAATCTGTTCCTCACCGAGCAAAATTACTGCTTATTAGCGAGATTTATATCATTCTATCCCTCTCATCGTTAGTAACACACTGGTGAAAATCATTTGTGAATCAGAACTGCTAATAACAATTTATAGTTAAAACAAAGAAAAAAAGATTTATGTACAAGCAAGGAACACATTTATTAGTTTGTTAGCCTTGATGCATGGCTCGGTCACCTAGAGCAGTCTGATGCGTTGATTAGTTGCATGGCTCGGTCAAACTGCATAAACTGGTTGGCATATAGAATATACTAGCTATAGCCTTTGCATGTTCATTATGAACATCGATCAGCGGCAGTTTCAGACATCATATGGGCTTTATCCTCATTTGATGCAGCATAAATGGTTTCAGCTAATTCTCTGGCTTGCAACAAAAAAGGGCATTAAAATCTGCAAAATAAAACACTGCTATCTACATTATGAACTACCTTCATCGTAAAAGAAAGTTTGGGGATACCTGAAGATGACCATATTCAATGTGGTTCTTCCTTGTTATAAACTTCACATCAAGAGATGATAACGATTTTAGATAGTCACTTGTGACATGTTTCAAGTGTGGAAAACCTTGTGGACTTGATAGACTCGTCGCAGAAACAAAATCAATGTATATGATCTCGAAAAAATAGGGGATAAAAATTGTTAAATAAAGTGAATAAATATTTTGGTTAATTGAAAAATAGGGATCACAAAATGTATATAAAAAGCTGACTCACATCAAGAACATGGACACAACCCTTCACTTGCACATTATGGGTCACTTTCGTAGAAAAATATTAATGAGTGCTCTTACATTAGCATTAGGTCATGTACGAAGAGAACATTAGCTCGCTACTTAATTAATTAGCCTTGACACATCCTCCCGTAGGAACATGCCAGATGGGAGAAAAGAATAACATATGGATTCTAGGACGATATTTTGGCAACAACGACCATGCATGCAGCTTAATTAGCTGGCCATTTCATGATTAGCTTGCTTACATGGAGGGCATCAGAGAGCCACCTCCATGAGCAACTAGCTTTCCAACTAAGGAACCAATAGGAAGGATATGGTTGTGTGCGTGTTTATAGAAAATTAAGCTGGTGCAGTTTGAATACCCCCAAAACCGACCTTGGGAAATGGGAAGCCATAGACAGCACCACTTCACAGCCACCATTCAGCACACAAAACAACGGCTGGTCTCAAGGCATCGACTACCTAGCTCTACGCTTGTGCTTGCTCTTGTCCAACTTGGGCAGTGCTTGCATGTCAAGATCTAGAGAGATGCTAAGTAACTACTAATTAGCATGGCTCATGTTCTATTTGAGATGGTTTCAGCTTCGATTTCTCCTCTCTAAAAGCTAGAAGCTGTTCCAAATGGTTGGCTTCTCTCTTCAACTAGAAGCTAAAAGCCAACAGCCCATTGTACTAAGAGAAGCCGAAAGCTGGTCTAGAGTAGCTTTCCATGACTTCGATGGGATGAGATTCTGACGTTGCCATTAGAGTTGACGAAAATTGCCCCTCCTACCAAGTATAAAATCCTAAACCTCACTTATCTCACCCTCATTCCCGACCCGCAACACTCATACCTAAATGGAAGACTAAAATACAAACTGTCAAACACCAAAGCCTTTCACCAATTTGCTTAGCCGTAAATGCTTTTTAACCATACATCCCAACAGAAAGCTATTTTTCAGAAAAGTTGCAACCATACTAAACAGGGCCTAAGAATTATATTATTATTACATCGTGGCTTATATGCATGGAGTTAGGACAAATAATCCTCCGCCTAAGTTTATAGGACATATATTCTTTTGGTACATAGACCAATGAAATATTAAAAATAACTAAACTACGCATAATTATTATCTGTAAGTACTATATTCAATATATACATGCAGAGAATATTAAATAAATATATATATTTATTAGAGGCACAAAAGAAACATTACACTAACTTAGGTCATGTTTGGATCTATTAGCACTAACAGTTAACTGCTAAAATTAGATGAAATGGATCCAAACAGTCTAACTAATAGTCTAGCTAATAGTTAGTCAACAACCCAGCTAATAGTTATCTCGTTAGCTAATTTTTCCCTGCTAATTTCAGCTAATGGATGGTCAAAGACCAATTTGCCCTCAGCCCCCCACTACGGCCCCGTTCCTCACAAATTAATTAATGCAAGGGTACAATAGATATTTGCACCTACAACCAAATTTCCAACTACCTATTAGCTAGTAGATCCAAACAGCTTCTAGCTAATAATTAACTAGCTAATAGTTAGGTAGCTATTAACCATTAGTTAGCTAACTATTAGAGCTAATTAATAGATCCAAACAGACCCATATATTGAAACAAAACATATTTATTAACAAGACCACTCAAAGAAGATGTTCTTTAAACTTGGACTGGACGGACAGAGTATAAGCGAAGGTGCGTCAGAATCAGTGCTACGTGTAGGCCGACGATCCTCCGTCGAGTATAAAGGATTGAAGATAGTACGATTTGACAACAAAATGCTGTAGATGAGCCATGACTATTCAAGCAGAAAGCTGCGCAAATACCAGTATCATGTTTTTATAAAATTTACTTTGTTGTTTTGATATCGGTTTTGAGTGTGAAATATGATCCACGATGGGCTAATGCGCTGGCATCGTGTCTGATGATGTATCCGCGGGAGCCGCCATTACGGCCCAGGCAGGTAGCGTCCATACAAGTGGCATAATTAACTCGGCGAATTGGATGATTTGGAAAAAGAAATGCCTTTGGCTTTGTGTCAATGTTGTCAGAATTTTACGAAATTGTTCATGATTATTTGTATCGTGTTTTGAAGAGGATAGAGAGTTCGTAGCCTGTGGTCAAATGCTCACTTCACTGACCTCATCATCCAATCCTGAAGATATATACTCCAGATCCCAACTCCAGCTCAGAGCTGAAACTTATAGACTAAAATAAAGTGAATTAAGTTTATCATTTTAGTCTAAAATGTAAACAAGATGATCTACCTAAACACTCTTAATGTACCCACAGCTCCAGCTCCACAAATTTCTGGAGTTAGAAATACCCTGCTCCACCAACTCCACAGATTTTAGTGGAGCTGGAGCTGTCCCAAACACCCCTGAGAAACAACAAAGTCAATCGATTCACAAATCGCTCTCGGCGGTGGCTCCCTCATCTTCTAAACAAACCATCCCACCAGCCATTGCTAATGGCCAATGCTGAACTTTAGTATCACTAATCAAGCTTCCATTCCAAAAGTTCTAAGCCTAATATGGGGTGAGATCGTGTGATGCGAATGCAACGCGCACTCGGCACTTCATTCAGATAAAGAAAATCTTGAGGTGATTTGGACAGATGTACTACTCAATAGTTGGTCTGACTGTTCATGGCCAGAGCCGAATACTGGCCAGTGACCACACAGAAAGCACAGAAGTGGCCTCCTGCGACTAGGGGTGAAAACGGTATCGGTAATTCCCGAAATTCAAAACCGTTTTCGAAATTTTCAACCGAACGATGTCGGTATCGGTAATTTTCAGAATCGAATCGAATCGGTAATTTTTGTCGGAAACGATAACGTAACGGTTTTGATCGGTTCCACCGCTTCCTTCGTATCCGAAAAATCGGTAAATTCCGTCGGTAATTACCGGAATTATTCCAGCCACAAATCACACTCCTTCGGTCACTAAACGCCCATAACTTTTTACTCCGAACTCCGATTTAGGTGATTTTGGATTCTATGCTAAGCTTATCACGAGGGCTACAATCTCCACCTATTTTAATGATTTAACCAATCATAGATATTTTTAAATATCATAAAAACAAAACTCTAATGTAGTCATTCAAGTCTAAAATTTGATGTGTGTTCATCATAAATTTGTGAATATTTATTAATTACTAATTTCTATGTGGATGTACTATTTGTGTGAATTTTTGAAGTCAATTGGTGGTACATGTCCTACGACGTTATCGGTCTCTTTTTCGATTCCGATCGTTATCGATATATATTTTGTATCGAATTTTCGTTTCCGATATTTTCAATTACCGATGCCGCTTTCGCTTCGTAGTTATCGATTCCGATATCGCTTCCGAGAAAAAATATGAAAACAAAAATGGTTTTAGTGTTTTCCGACCGCTTCCGACCGCTTTCACCCCTACCGCGACACCTTAAACCTGCTAAATCGAATTTTTTAATAATACATTTTTATTCGAATTTCAAAAATATTCCACCAAAAATTTTTTTCAGAATACCTTGCCGCACGTTGGACGGGCGATGAGCCTAAATAGAAAATACACGGCGGCAGTGCCCGGCCGACAGCCTCTGCCGCACGGCTTAACGGCGACAGAATCGAATGGCGCTGCCGCACGGGCGAACGGGCGACAGAGCCGAAAAGGCATCAGACGCATTTAACGTGCGACAAGGAGCAATCGATCGATGGTCGTGGCGACAGTGGGGCGCGGGTTCTCGCGCACGATGGTCGGGCGATAGGAGCGCGATATGAGCTGCTTCCTGCATCTGTTCTCATTTGTGCGCCGGAAGAGAACAGAGAGAGGAGAGGAAGGAAGAGGAAGAGGGAGAGAGGGAAGAGAGAAGGAAGAAGGGCGGGGTTCTCGCCCATTGCTTTTGAGGTAAATTTTTGTTGTTTACTTTTCTTAGCAAAGAAATTATGATATGTTAGAAATAGTTAGATCTAGAGCATTGTAGCAAGAAATAGTGGTAGATTAGAAATAGTTTTAGATGTATGTTACGGATAAATGTAGGTAAATTGATAGGTCACAAATAGTTCTAGTTTAGAAAATTTAGATATTTTTTATGATAGGAGTATATCGGTATATATTGAAGGAAATATAGTTACTTAATGAGTATTTTTTAATATATAAGTACATCGATATTTAATGTATATATTGTTAGGAATGAATTTTTACGGATAGGAGTATATCGGTACATATTGATGGAAATGTAATTTTTTTACGATATAACTACATCGATATGAATTATTAGGATAACTGGGGAGCAACCTCTCCGTGGTGCCACTACCGCCGTAAAAGCCAAATCCTCGAAAGTACGCTTCTGGTGTTATTCAACGACCAAGGCGGACATCAGTATTGATCTGCAGGCACGCTTCCGGTTGTTCAAGGATAAGCCCAACACAAAACTCCTGCACCATATAGTGGAGTGCGAGCCGAAACATAGCAAAGCGCTCTCCGCATGTCTCCGCCAACGCCAACACAAGAGAAGTGCAGGAGGATTCTCTTCTCGAAGAAGAAGGACAAGGAAGCAAATGGCCGAGGTCCGCAACACGCAACAAATCCTTGACTCGTTGCGCAGACCATCCGGAAACTCGGGTGGTATTAACATAGGGAACGCCGGGAATCGGGATGACATGCCCATATGGGAGGGCAGAAATCCACATAAACAACAACCAAAATTTAAGTCTTATACACCGAGACGACGGCATAGGCCACCCAATGGGCGACGCTTGGGAGCATTATGAACCCTATGGAGTTCTTTCATAGTAGGGATTGAGCGGTGTACGAGGACTGGTCGTAATATTAGAACGGGTCAGGTAATATACAGAAAATGTCTTACATCATTTTGGTCGCACTCCAGATAGGCGAACGATCATTTGTTCCACCATGACGACAATGCTTTTTAGTTAGTTCGTCATCGTTGTAATGCCCTTGTAATATCATCTAATCTTTTGCTTATTTTATCATCCGAACTTTGGTGTATGTGCCCTTATATATGTATTGTTTAAATTTTAAAAATCCTCATATCTTAAAATCATTTGAAATTTTTATGGTAATATCATCGATATATCGTGAACCTCTATAAAGAGTTTCAAAAATTTTCGATGTCGTAAAAGTTTTCATGGTTTCGTGGCGCAAGTGCTTTTTCCGATTTTCGCAACAAAATGCCGAGGCAACGTCCGCTATCTCGCCCATACGTAAGTGGTAGCCCGCATTATGAGTCTGCCTTGATTTTTTTCTGTATTTTTGGACCATGTCCGGCCTGTTCCGCTGGGCTACGAAAACCCCTAAGTGGCCACGACACTGGCTGCTTGCGTTCGCGAAAGTGCCTTTTCCGATTTTGGTAACAAAATGTTGGGCCAACGTCCAACCATCTCGCCGCATCAAGTGGTATGCCACGCTATGTAGGCCGCCTGCTTTTTCCGCCATTTTTCGCCATATTCGCGAACCTTACGAGGCTACGAAAACCCCTAAGTGAAATGCGATCACTAACTAAATAAAATAATTTTTCCGATTCATTACAGACAATTATGTACAACCAATTTACAACAAAAATTGTCAACAAAAATATTAAATACAAAAATTCAAGATTCTGTTGTCGCCAGACGTTAGTCGTATGACGACCTCCTCGTAGCACTTTCGTCAGGCGACAGGTCCCTTCGCTCTCGCCGCACGTCGCCGCGACAGACGCCGTTTTCTGTCGCACGTTACCGTAAGTACAGGAGGCCATCGAATCGCCGGGCACTGCCGCCGTGTATTTTTCTATTTAGGCTCCTGTCGCACGTCCAACATGCGACAGAGGTATATTTCTGAAAAAAAAAATTTCGGTGGAATATTTTTGAAATTCCGAATAAAAAAAATGTATTATTAAAAAAAAAATCGCTAAACTGGAGGTCACTCATTGCTCACTGCGTGCCCACGGCACCAGCCGGGAGTCGGAAGAACTGCAGCACAGAAGATGGCGAAGCATGGTGACCACTGAGATGGAAGAGATGCTCCTGTCTCAATTACAGTCCGTCCTGTTTGGAACACAAGAATCATGTAAGAATTTAGTGGCCCCTTCACATCATGTAAGAATCCAGCGGCCCCTTCACGTCGCTTGTTTATGTCTTCATATATCATAATCTTCTTCTTCTTTTTATTTTCGGTGGTCGTTTCGTTGGAACAAATGTTTTACTCGGCAGGCAAAGAAGACACCATATGTGGAGGTTGGCCGAGAGTTCTACCTTCCACCCATCCACCCCACACACACACAAAAAAGAAGAAGCGAAGACTACATTGACCAATCACCGCTAGTGTGCAAGTCTTTTTTAAGCTAGCTTGTCAAACCTAACTACATGGGCATGCACAATGGTGTGAGGTCTTTTGTCTATATATGTTTTATTACATAAGATTTTTGCTGATATAAAAGGAGAGAATGATGAGACAGAGTATAATTGTCTTTTATGAAGGGATGACCATATAGGTAGTATAAAACACCATTGTATGAATTATTGTATATAATAAACACTTTTTAATGCCATAATTAAAGGATTGTAGGATCTTGTAGAGACAACCTTAAAATATTATCTATTATAGAAGTTGTCTTTAGTTCTGCGTTTAGATGATATGAAAAAACATATAGACAGTATTCATCTCTACTATTGTACGTGCTCTACTATTATACATGCTCTAATGGCAGCCGATCATATCAATAGTGCTTAGCAAGTTACGGTCTTTTGAGAAATTTTGGCCTTCGGCTCAATCGGAAAGTATACGTGCGTACGTCCTTGGCGCTTAGCAAATGTCTGAAATGTGATTCATGTGGCACAAACTCACTCAGTCTCTTCATTTCAAACTACCAGTCTAGCACTACTAGCAGTACTACTAGAGAAACGACCTCAGCAGTCAGCATTCCTGGAGTTGCGGCACGCTTGCTCTGCAACGATATAAAATTAGAAGCAACCTTTTCACCGTCCTTGAGAGGAATCATAAGGTACCAAAAAATTACATTTAAACTCTTTTATTTGTTGGTACATTTATCCTTTAAACTTTTGATACATTTTGATACTAATTCAATACATATTGTGATACCTTCTAATAATGATAAAAAGTCTCATGCTAGTATAATAATTTAACGAGATCTTGTAGTTTTCTACAAGTTAGGTAGAAATTGGCATGTCAGTAAATATATTTGCGCTGCTACTACATCTAGTTATTTACTTGTGATGTGTGAGCAGAGCTAAATAGTTTTTTTTTCAACCATTCGTTCTAGAAGAAGAGAAAACAATAGTAGCCTTCGGAGAGGAAGTTACAAGGTACCAACCACCATCCCCAACCAGGGGACACCACGACGGAGAAAGAGCCACTGCACAACTCCAGCAAACAACATAGAACCACCAAAACTTGTGACGCATCCCCCAACACCACCACGAAAAATAGCGACACCGCGACCCTCCTAGAGGGCCCCCACTAGATAGAGCACCACGCACGCCACCCGCCACGAAACACCATCGACAAAAGGACAAGGCGCACCTCCATGCCACCGCGTCCCTGAACCAATCAGCGACCCATGCATGCCCCTGCTAAGAAGAACCATCAATGGGGCGGCCACGAGCCATGCCCAATCGCTACCTAGCCAGCACTAAGCACTACTCAAGCAGACAAACACCTACTTATCTTCAGCAGCCGCAACCACAAGGTGATGAAATGAAGAACCCCCGCCTTTGCCGTCCTCCTTCTTCCCTTCATCTTGCTCAATCGCCCTCATCGTCCTCCTTCTTCTTCAGATGGCGGAGGGAAAGGGCTCTAAGAACCGCCATCACGCCCCGAATGTGCTGCCGCTATGCCACAGCGTGGCCAACCTCACCTCAATTGCCAGGTCAGCCGCAGCCGCAAAGTACCACGCGGCCAACCTCACCGCAATCACCGTCGGGAGTGTTCTGATGCCGTCAGCCACAACCACAAAGTGTCAACACGGAGCGCCTCGCACTCGTCGTCCACATTCTTCCCCTTATCATTCTCCTCCAGTGCCTCTGCGACTAGGATGACCTCCGCCGCATGGTCCATTGCCTACTGGTCCTCAGTGCGCCGCGCCACCATGTGGCCATCCTCACCACAGTGCATTGGTCTGCGTCCCACTCGCGACACCCCTGGCTCCATCTGACTTCATCGGCCAAGACCTCGCCGCACCCGCTTGGACCACCGAGCCACCTCAATCACCATCGGGATGACCGGATCTAACAAGGAGAAGAGCAGATTCGGTCTAGGTGAAGAGGAGGAGGCAGAGGTCGGTTGGATCCAAGGTCGATTGCTACAATTCGACCGACGACGCGTGACAACACCCGTAGATCTGCCACTGCGTCATGTCGGTCTTGTGCCCTAGCTAGCACACTCACTGTTCGTCATGGAGTTTCACCATCTGTTTTGCCATCTCCGCTGCTCGGCGACAAAGACGACCGCTACCTCCTCGACCGCTTTTGCAAAGAACCTGGAGGAGGGGGCAGAGTTGAGAATGGGAGGCCTCGCCACGACCGATCGCTAGTAGCGGCAGCGAGGGAGATGGTTGGGTGGTTTGCTCTTTGGGTTTCGCCCCCGGAGTCACTTGAGGCGCCTCCAGAGGTCAAGAAATTCCCCGAGCCTTGGAGCTAAATAGTTGACGGTTGCATTTGCAGCATATATAGTTGAGATTTTTTACCACTTTTAGGAGGTATCAAACTATACATTGAGTTAATACTAAGATATACCAAATGTTTAAAGAGGAAGTTGCTTCTCAGGTCGGTAAAAACTACATATGTATATACAGCTTTGTGCACGGGCCCAACTGAAAGGGAACAAGTGGCCTATAATTAGGTACGCCACATGCCCACACATAAGAGGAATTGTTGCCGCCGGAAGCTTCATTTCACTTGCTTGACCTCACCTCGCATGCGTGAACAAGTGGTTTAGTCTCATGGATTGTGGAATTCGGCTTTGCTAACCGGTAGAGCACCAATGCGCAATTGCAATTGCACGATGGAGAAAGAAGGCGAGGTAGCCGGGGGACATGGAAAAGAGAAGGCACATCCACTGATCGATCGATCGATCATGTATGCGTGTGCCTTGTCAAACTCTAAGATCTTGATCTCGACAACTCCAACCTTCTCAAACTCCCCTCTTGCGATTGGAAAGAGACGCGCACTCGATTTCACAAACTCAGAATATAAATATTGAAACCTCAAACAAAGTCAGCATATGTCACAGTATGTGTAAATCTTTCTGGATGATATCCTCGAGTTTCTACAATGGAGAATGATTTCCTCACGCAGCCGTTTACTAAGAAAGAGGTGAGAGCGGCAATTTTTCAAACGGAATATGATAAAGCATGTGGACCGGGCGGCTTTCTGGCCGAATTTTATTAAGTGTTTTGGGATGTTATTTAGAATGATTTAGTGGCAATGTTCTAAGATTTACATTACGAAGTTTTGCCTCATTCGGTCTGAATGTTGGAATTATCACGCTTTTGCTAAAGAATAAAGATGCAAACCAAATAAAACATTACCGACGATGTGTCTTCTGAATGTCAGCTTTAAAATTTTTACTAAAGTTGGCATTGACAGGATTATTAGTGTTGTTGATAATGTTGTACGCTCTACACAGACGGCTTTCGTACCAGATAGACACATAATGGATGGCGTAATTTTTCTTCATGAAACAATTCATAAGATGCACAAGAAAACATTGGATGGAGTAATTTTTAATGTGGACTTGGAAAGACCTATGATAAGGTCAAATGATCTTTTTTTTTCAACAAACTTTAAGGATGAAAGGTTTCTCACTACAGCGGTGTAGGTGGGTTGAGAGCTTTGTTACCGAGGGAAGTATTGGCATCAAGATCAATGAGGATATTGGTCCATACTTGCAGACTCGAAAAGGACTTTGCTAGGGTGATCCTTGTCCCCCATATTATTTAACATCATCATGAATATGTTGGTTATTATCTTAGAACATGCCAAAAGGGTGGGATAATAAGTGGAGTGGTACCTCATCTAGTGGACAAGGGGTTATCCATCCTATAGTACACAGATGACACCATCCTATTTATAGAACATAATTTAGAATAGGTCAAAGCTATGAATTTATTGTTATGTGTATTTGAACAACTATCTGATCTTTAAATCAATTTTCCATAAAAGTGAAATCTTTTGTTTTGTTGCTGCTAAAGATTTCGAGGTTCAATATACCCAGCTATTTGGTTATGGGTTGGGTAGTTTTCCTTCAGAAACATTGGCATACCAATTCATTATAGAAAACCAAAGATCAATGAGGGAAAGGGGTAAAGAAAGATTTGAGAAGCAACTGGGTAGTTGAAAAGGACAAACATTTGTCCACTAGAGGTCAATTAGTCCTTCTAACTCTGCGCTTACCAGTTTACTTATGTTTATGCCATCCTTTTTTGAGTTACCTTGTGGAGTGCTTAAGCGATTGGACTATCGTAGATTCAGATTTTTTTGGAAAAGTGATAGCCATAAGAAATTATAGGCTAGATAAGTAGAATATATTATGCCGACTCAAGGATCAAGGTGGCATGGGCATTCAAGATCTTGATGTCAAAAATATGTGCTTAATTAGCAAATGGTTTTCAAATTGCTAAATGAAAATGTGTCTAGCAATCTCTCCTTAGAAAAAAATATATAGGGAATAAATCTCTTTTTTATGTAGAAAGAAAGCTAGCGGACTTTCATTTTTGAACCGGTCTAATGAACGTCAAGCATCATTTCTTTAGATTTGGGTCTTTTTACATTCATGATGGATCTGAAATACGAGTTTGGCAAGATGTATGAATTGAGAACAACCCCTTAGTGCACAATACCCTTGACTTTTTAACATTATCGAGAAAAAATACCACAGTGGCTAAGTAAGGTGTTCTGTCACATTCAATGTGCCTTTTCATAGGACAATTACGGGAAATAATTTAATGGCCTAGCATGAGCTTATTGTAAAAATTGCTAGGGTGCAATTATCTTTAGATCGAAATACTTTTCGATAGACTCTCCATCAGAATAGACAATTTTTTATTCAATCTATGTATATAGCTTTAGCCTTTAGTGCATCAAAATGTTCTAGTTACAAACCGACAATTGTGGAAACTCAAGGTGCCATCAAAAATAAAGATTTTCTTCTAGCACTTACATCGTGAGGTGATTTTGATAAAAGATAACCCCAGTAAAAAAATTGGAATAGTAACAAAAAAATGTTATTTTTGTAACAATGAGGAAACTATACAACATATTTTTTTTACTACCAATTAGTTTGTTTCGCATGGCCTGTCATATAAACGGCTTCTAATCTATAGCCTCTTAAAAGTATGAACAATTTGTTTGGGAGCTGCTTAATAGGGTTAGGAAAGAATTTAAGGGCTAATATTTTGGTTAGGGCTGTCGCTTTGTGTTAGTCAATTTAACTATATCGAAATGATGTGGCTTTTGATAAACAAAAAATTTCTAATCCGTTGCAAGTTATATACTTTCGAACTAACTGGTTGTGCTCGTGGTCTGTGCTGCAGTGTTAGGATGCTCGAGAGGTGATGTTATCGGCATGCAGATCACTGGAGATTGTGCTCAAGGATCTCTTTAGCAGGTATGGGTGGAGATTCAGTAACAAACTGTGTACGAATTGAGACTTAGTGTTTCATGTTTTTATGGTTTGTTGCAACTTCTTTTAGTATTTGGTTGAATCTTTTTTTTTTTTGACATCTGTGCTATAAAATTGTAATAAACGGTAGGCTGCATATATCTCATGATGCAGATGCTAGAACATAAAGCTTCCGTTATCTTTAAAAATATATGTACTAGTTGCATTGTTCTCTGGATTCCAAAAAATGTGACTCAGGGTGCTTTGCTCTAATCTCCCAGCTGCTACGCAAATTTCTCATTTGTTCTGTCTAATTTCCTGAAAATACCTTTTGGTTGGAGCGACGTACCTCATCATGCATTCCAAAGTCCTAAACGGCGCAGCATTTGGTGACTGCAAAGCCACATCAACAGTGAATTAGTGACACCATCGATCGTTTCAACCCAACGCGCACCCATGTTTCTTTTTAATTTACTCTGTCTATTCCCGAATATATCTTATTTTAGCTTTCAAATTTTGTTTATAAATACATATTGTTCTACAATTTTGAGTTCACTTTTTAATGTCATTTCCTAAGATGGATTGGACTAAAACACACTATATAAAGATATAATAAAGATGAGTAATACTATTTTTCGTAGATGTGCCTTTATTTAAAGTGTATGAACATAGGGTAACGTATGTTTAGAAATAAGAAAAGAGTGAACACATGGATAAATCCTAGAATTTAATCCTGGGCAGGGGGCGGAGGAGAGAGTGATGCCCACTCTTTAGCACTCACCCATGTTATCCGAAAGGCAGATGGTACGACTGAGAAAAAGGTCAAAACCGTGAAAACTTCTCATGTGCTGTCGGGCGCGGGCTGAAAGACTGAAACATTCAGTGAGCGAAATCAGCTTTCGATTCGCCGGTGAGCTGTACGCCACTCTGATATCTGTTGCTGTGATCTACGTAGCTTGCAATACCGTGGATAATAGCTTGAATTTTGCGACTTTCGATCACATCGAATCGATACGGTATATAAAAACAATCGGTAAATCGATTACATATAAAAAAATAAAAAATTCGGAACAAAAATATGCGACGTAAATATCACGATAATCACTGAATATCACAATCGATGAATATCGGACGAAAATCGCTCACCGAAGAACACAAGTTTACAAAATCGCTCACAAAATTCCGATCGATTATCACGATAGTTACGTCGGAGTAGAATGGAACGAAGTATGCATGTTTAGAGCCGAAAATGGAGACGACGGAATGAAATGGAATGAAGCATGCATGTTTACAGTCGAAAATGGAGACCCAAGAAGAACTAGCATAATGCCCGTGCTAACGCTACGGCGATATTTAGTAATACAATTTAAATAAGAAAAAGGTGTTATATGTTTTGGTAATCAAGTGTAGTAAGATGTGATTATGATAGAAGCACAAAAGAAAGATACAGAGAGTTATTATATCGTTGATTACATAAACAGGTGCATAAAGTAACATCGCAATTGTTTATCATTAAAAATAATCTAATCTCTGAGACGATTAAGAATTTCCCGTATAACTTCAGGAATGTTGTCTTTCGATTCATTCTCATTGTAGTTCAGTAGGTCCACGAGAAACTTCGCCCTCAACAGCTTCCCATCCTATACATGCATTATTATGGACCATCATCAGAAAACATTAATTATGCTACGGTAAGACAAAGTATAATAAATAAATAAATAATAGTACTCACAGTGCAAATTGATGGTAATGTCAGAATCCGTAAATAAGTGCCTTCCTAGACTCCAATCGGCATGTCAGAATCCGATAGGAAGTAGAATTTGTAATGGACTCCAATCGGCATGTCAGGACTCCAATCAGCACATCAGAGCGTTCCCTACAAACCTACTCCCTCTATTATCTTTCCAAACTTACCCCTAATTATCTTTCCAAACTTACCCCTAATTAAGTTATTGCATCATTAACCGGAGGCAAGCATGCGCTTCATTAATGATTGCATGACCTTAGCGCCATGACAAAGCAAAATTCATGAATAAGCACGTTTTCATAACAGAAAATAGATAGCAATTAACATAAGGATACTGCAAAAAGTATGACCCAGTCTCAATTGACATCCGTGAGGCTTCATGGTTCCCCTTTGACAAGTTCTTGAAAAGAAGTTTAGCTTGCTGCTTGTAGAAGTCAGCATCCTTCTGGTCCTGCCCATCATCCAACCCTTTTGCCAGTGGAAGGCCATCAGTGACATGTGCTATCATTGTCAGCTTCACCATTTCGTCAAGAGCGCCAGAAACCACTACAAACTATAGTAGATATCCTAAAGAGAAACCTGCAAGGCAAAGCAGGGAATGGGAGCTTCAGGAGTAGTCCAACTTCAACTGTTGGACAGAGATATGTTCTGCTCACAACCCACAATAGAAAATCTTGAAGCATTCACAATACTCTAGGGAAAATAGCAACAGGAAGCTTAAAAAAAAATATCAATGAGACTTTGAGTAATTTTGTAAAAAAAAACTTGAGAATTAAATCAAGTAGAGGTTACTTTTTTTAAAAAAAAAATCCAAATTCTGAGTTAGAGGCACCAAAAATGTGAATGCAAGTCATACATGCTCAGTGACTCATTTAAATCTTGCCAAAATACCTAAATCTATCATACAAAATGAACACACAACACAGTGTAAATTGAAAATTCTCGCTGATAGTAAAATATAACCAACAAAAATAATTATAGTTCACCCCCAGCAATTTTAAGCTGACACTGCCATCTTGCATTGTTCGAAGTTTAAATAATATCAACAATTACATCACTAAACCAATTATTGTCAATAACTTGGGCTTTGTTGCAGCAGTCGAAATTACAACATGTCACTTTTTATTTACTTAGTTCGAGGCTTTTTATATTGAAAAAAAAGACAGATATATATGGTCACCATATTTCTCCAGCATGCCCATGTTCCTCAAAATTTGCAAGATCTTCTGAATAAGAAGCGTCCCAATAAATTTGGAGCCCCAGCATTTGAACAGACAAGGAAAACATTTGAATATCAACATAATGTTGAAGAAATTACACCTTATATTCTCCAGGGCTGACTTCCTTCTTCTTAAATGAATACCTGGGCCTAATCTGCAAAGTGAACAAACAAGACATGAACATATACTTAAAATTATTAGTATGCTATCTTAAGCGAGAAAGATGCAGACCTCAAAATTGAGACAATCTAATACCACAGCTTAGAAAATGCTGAAAGAATTGAGATGGTCGTACCTAAGCTCAAAAGCACGATGATTTTCTAGTACGAAAAAGGGGGAAGAAGAGCATCAATCAACTCAAGTACAATATTAAAGCTGATCAAGTAATCAGTAAAGCATAATAAGGACATCCTGATTCCTAAATGGTATGGAGTAGCAATACAACAGTAGAGGGCAAAGCATTATGGTGACCCTAAAATGAAGTTGGCAGAATGAGATAATTTTATTACTGAAGACAAGTGAAGCTTTGCAGGCTAATCTACAATGAAAAAAAAGTCAAGTTGCAGAACATGAGACGGGCAGCATCTCTGATAGCTGAATACAAGCCTTAACATCACAATCTGCCTAGATTAAAGTTTCATCACGCACATTAGCCCTCCAATAAAAGAGAGATGTTTTATAACTTCAAAATGAGGTTCACTTCAAGCAATCTGAAAAAGGAAAATTAGCACTAACAAAATGAGGTCTATTTTTGGCTGTGAATGGATTATTGGATTACACAATATCTGTGCACTTAGGCTTAGGCTAACTTATTGGTGATGAACAATATATTTCAAAATTCAGAAGTCATATCGCATAAAGCAGAAGATTAAGGATCAAAACAGACGCTACATGATGAATCATTTGTTCATAAACTAATCAGGCTAGCATGAGGAAAAGGAGCTACATTTGATCTGCAAGAACGACAGTAACTTGCAGAAATAAAATGTAACAAAAAAAATGCTCACCTGTCGACCACCAAAGATGTAGCACGTCCAGATGCAAATGATGTGAGAACCTGACAACCCAATCAACAATTAAAAATAAGAAGCTAATTGCATCAAGAATGAATTTTGACAGAGACATACCGCATTTTTTGCTAGGAACAACGCTGGCACTTTGTAGTTCTCAAACATAAGTTCCACTGCTCTATGAAACATGGAAAATAACAGTCAGGCATGAAGGTACTAACCACATCTAATGCATCACAGGATCACAGGATAACAGTCAGGCATCACAGGATCTGGGGAGAGAGGGAGGGAAACGGATCGCTCACCGGGTCGGGGGAGAGTGCCGGGGGGCCCTCCGCGGCGGGGTCCAGTGCAGCGACGACAAGCGCGTTGGGCACGTTGCTACGCCCCCCCCCCGCCGCCGCCTCCGAGCACGGCCATGGGGGCGGGGGCGGCGAGGGAGAGGAGGCGACGGATGCGTCCGCATCGGCAGTGACTTCGGCGGAGGGGAGGGTTTGAGGATGTGGGCGAGGGGAGCCATGAGGCGTAGTAGATGGGGAGGTGGGTGGTGGTGGTCGTCGCCGGGAGATGCGCGGAGGAGAGGCGCGCGCGCGCGGAGGTGGAGGGGCGACTCAACGGGGAGAGAGGGCGGCAGGGACGGGGCGCCGGTCGACGGGGCGGCAGGGACAGGGAGGGAGGGAGGGACGGGGTGTGCGGCGCGGGAGGGGGGGAGGGACGGGGCGGCGCGGGGAGGGAGGGACGGGGCGGCGCAGGGACGAATGGGAAGGGGCTGGGGTAAGCGGCGTGATTTGGGGGATTCGGGGGAGGGAACAGTTGCGCGAGGTTTAGTTAGAAGATTAGACGATAGATTGGTGGATGAACCAAATGATTTGGTTTATTAGATTTGATGAAGTTTGGCCTTCGGAGAAAACATCTTGTGCTTGATTTTGAGGAAGAGGTTTTTGGGTGCACATATTAGGGTGGATAGAGAAAAAGTACTCTCTATGGAGACCATAAGACTGTGTGGATGTAGGAAAGATTCAACTGGTGAATTATAGTATAGATGGACTAAACACTACTATAAATAGAAAAGAAAAAAAACTTAACCTCTACTAATATAAATTTGCAGTTGGTGGCAGCGGTCCGTTCTTCTTAGCCCTCCGGCCATATCTCCAATAATGACAGGTCATTATAACTAATTATTTTTTTTTCCGATTCTGTACCAACATATCTCTTTAAATATGGTCGATTATTATAGCAAAATCCTCGATTATTCTTTGGAATTAATAGCCGCCAATCATTCTTTTTGTACTCTATATATGTCAGATAGTTTTCATTTAATCAATCAAGAGAATTCATTCAAGATTGGTAATATATATTGCTACGTATAATATATTTGGTTTTAATTCATACCGGAGAAGAAACCATAAAAACTTTTGTAATCGGAAGAAATAGATGTTTGATCTTGTAGCACAATTTTCTTTTATTGCTTAACCTTTATGTTTTATTACCAATTTTATTTTTCGTAGCAACGCACGGACATTAATCTAGTAATTATAGAATTAACTAATACTCAACCTATTGCTTCGTATTGTCGAGATCTAACAAAGAAACAAACAGTCATAAATACACATCATACCCCTACTAATCTTTGAAGAAATCGCATGCTCCCAGACGTTTGAGCCGGCCGGCTCGGCTCAAAATTTGTTTTCGCGATTTGGTCCTTTTGTAAATTACGAATAGATCCTTCGTGATTTTTTGTGAGAGAAAGATTTTTTCCTCTAAATTCGCTTTGGGTCTCAGACGCTATTTTACTTAAAACAACCTCCCGTTAAATTCAAATCGCGAACAAACCCTTTTCTAATTTTTAAGGATAGCGACGAGTCAAAAACGTAACATTCAGCCCTTACTCTTTACGCCTAGGTCCTTTCTCCGCTTTTTCTCGAGAAAAATGTTTTTATCACTAGAAATATATGTGCACTCTATCTCTAGACTTTTTTCCCACCTCGATTTCCCATCTCGATCTCTAATATTTTTAAAGCATGTATTATTACTCCACTTAACGCGTCGGTCTCTAATATTTTTAAAACATGTTCTTTCTCCGCTTTTCCTAAAAAACGTTTTAAATGCCGTAAATATTTGTGCGCTTCTATCTCTAGACTTTTTTCCCAAACTCGATTTACCATCTCGATCTCTAATATTTTTAAAACATGTATTATTACTCCGTGAACGCGTAGAGTGTTGAGCTCGACAAAAGAAGGTTGTCATCTCTAATAATTTTTCACCCTTTTCCCTCTAGACTTTTTCCCCGCTGCGGTTTTCCAGCTCGGCCTCCAATATTTTTCAAATAATTCATCGAAAGAGATATTTCTACAACTCTATCTCTCTATCTTTTCCCCATTTCGATGATTTAAAAAAATAAAACGCCGCCGAGAAAAAAATAAAATTTTTCTACTTTAAAACGACACGCCACAAGGCTTTTACGCCATGAGTTTTTAATATTTTTAAAAACATGTATTATTACTCTCTACTTAACAGCAGAGAGTATTAAACTCGACAAAAAGAAGGTTGATATCTCTAATAATTTTTCACCATTTTCCTCTAGACTTTTTTCCCATCATGGTTTTCCAAATTTCTGGCTCAATATTTTCGCTTAACGAGATATTTCTACAACTCTATCTCTTTATTTTCCCCATTTCGCTTCATTATTTCGACGATTTAAAAAATTAAACGCCGTTGAAAAAAAACTTTTTCTTCGGTGGACGAGCCTTGGGCGTTTACGCCGCGAAAAATTTCTTAGTATCATAAATAGGTAGATATATCTATAGTTGTAGCAACTTCTATTTTTTCTTTTTTAAAAAAAGCGCAAACGGATGCTATGGCAACTCCAGAATCATGGTCTCGTAGGCAAGTAAACGTCGTGCCGTGTCACGCTGGAACGTCGCGAACCGTGACAGATGCACGCACTGACGCACACTTGGTCTACTAGCTGACAGAGATGGAACGAATGGACGGTCGGATGTGACCGACCTGGCCTCTCGTGAGCATGCGTGTGACGTTCCAAGTGGGATTCTCGGAGGGCGAAAAAACCGTAGGATTTTGGTTTTCGGAGATGTCTCTAAAATTCAATAAATCAATCAGTAAAACCCTTAACATGGAATTGTGAATCCAAAGAGATGGAAAACTAGAAATGGTTCGGGTAGATGCTTTGATCCGTAATTAGGATCTCGGAAAATCATAATGGAGAATCAACACAAATAATCTACCCAACTAAGGTTAGAATGGATCGAATTTTTGTCATAGGACAGAGAAACAGTGTACCACAATATTACTGTGTTAAGTTATACTGCAGTTGGTCACTCAGCGTTGATCCAAATTGGCATACACAGAAGAGAGGGAAAAAAAAAGACTAAGGTTCTATTTGGATGAGTGGTAAAATTCTTAAGAGGTTTTAGAATTTAGTTTAGATTTGAGCTAGATCTTAAAACATTTCGATAAAATACCTCTAGTCTAGTCACTCCTTAAGTTGTAGCTATAGTGGACCATAGCACATATGAGATGGATTTGAGCTTACAACCCATAAGGCAGAAGCTGATGATTTGGGCCTACAGCCCGCCAATTTCTCAACTTACTTGAGGCTAGCCTTCTCGTGCGCCCATAAGAAACCCTTGCGGGACCGCAAAGACGTCGCCACCGCTCCCTCCTCACCCCCTTTGCCGCCGCCATCACCTCGCCACCACGTACGGCATCGCCGCAAATGTAGCCATCAAAATGTTCTCCCATTCGTCTCTATCATCGAACAACTCGTTCTTGTACTCACCTTACTTCCTGCTATTGTTGCATTTTCTTTCGCACGGCTAGGGCCAGGATTAGTTAGTTTTTGCGACAGCTGCATTTCTTGGGTCCTAGATACATTGGTTGTTCTTCCATTCCATGGTGATCTGGATTTGACCAAGAAAAAGAAATTTTGGTGTTCTTGTGAGGTTTGAACCGTATATGGTCTCTTGCCCTTGTTAGTGGCTGTCGATGTACTTTACGCCAGGATACCCTCTTCGTCGCACAAAAGCGCGTGGCTCACGTGGCGCTCTTAGCAAAGGTGGGTGTTTACACCCGCTTATAGACGCCGGTCCACGTGGCGCGCGGCGAAGCAAAGTGGCGACCACGCTCGCCGCTTCGCCCGCCCACGTGGCGGCTTCGGCGGACGATGGCGAAAGCACGCTTCGCCCATCTGGTGTTTGGCCCACGTGGCGCGCGGCGGCGAGGGCGACCACGCCGCTTCTCCCGCGCCCGATCCACGTGGCGGCGGCGGCAGTGGCGAAAGCACGCCTGTCACTGGTGTCGGTCCACGTGGCGCGCGGCGGCAGTGGGCGACCACGCCGCCGCCGCCGCCCGCCCACGTGGCGGCGGCGGCAGCGGGCGAGCACGCCTCGCCCATCGGGTGCCGGCCCACGTGGCGCGGGCGAAAGCACGCCTGCTTATCCCCCGCGCCATGCGAAAAGGTGGGATGTGGTGGCTTGGCTCCAAGTCTCCTTCCCGACGCATCGATGTCAGAGATGTGTTCGCTACCAGCACGCCGATTCCAAGGAATTTTGCTACAAGCCTGCTTTCCGACGCCCACACCTATCCGCCGCAGGGTCACATTCCCGAAGAACCGCGAAGGCATGCTACCGGCATTGATTAGGTCAAGGAACGGACAAATGATAAAGGCGAAGTAAATGCATGTAAGATAGGCATGATGATGGTCCCTCCTCTAGCTGACCCATGTAAGCCCGTGCATATAAGGGCACTTGAGGGCATACGAGAGAGGGGGGTCGAAAAGGAGAGAGAAGGAAAAAGAGGCTCAACAGAAGAGCTGGTCATCAGTAAGCTCTGTAACCAAGCCCAAAATACTCAATCCAAAATCAGGCAGGACGTAAGGCTGTTACCCTTCTTGGAGAGGGCCTGAACCTGGGTAAAATCGGTGTGTGTTCATCAAATTGAAGGGGCACTAGAATTCGTTAGTGTGAGAGGTACTGGGGTTTTCCTCTGCAGGGGTTTGCCAATTACCAAAGCCACCCCCCTATCGAACTAAACCCGGCTCAGAGGCTCGGGCCCGTCCGGTGGAATACGCCGGCAGGGCGCGCTGTAGGGGCTCGTGAGTTGATTTTTCCGATCATCTCCCATGAAGTTTTGGTGTTTTTTCGCCTGCGTGCATCCGGAGATGGCGGGTTCGCAGATCGGAAGGAGAGGTGTCGCCATGCTCGAGTGTGTCCCAAGAATCCCATCGATCGCAAGACCGTCTCACTCCACCATGGCGCCGCGATGCTCCTGGCGGCGCAAGCATCCGGCGACGCCACCCGGCCATGGAAGCGCCACCCGCTCAGACTACATGCATTGCCGTCTCCTCTGGACCACCGGTGGAACTTGCGGAGATTCCCGCCACTTCGTGGTCGCAGATCTTGCCGCCTTGTTGGTGCGGCCCAACCGGTAGGGCCCCACGGCAGAGATCGGTGGTACTCGCCACCAGTATGCTGGCCGGGGCTCGCAGGCTCTAGCCACCCCGATGGCGGCGTCTGCCAGTGGGCTAAGGCCAGGAAGAGGCGTAAGGCCACATGGCCCTGGCCCGAAGGAACCGTGGGGACCTAAGGAGTCATCTTGACGAATCCCGCCGGCGACGGCGATTCGCAGACCAGAAGCCACGCCGCCCGGCCAGAGCAGCGGCGCAAGCGCAAGGTGGCCTCCGAAGATGGAAGTTCCTCCGACTCAAAGAGTCCTATCCTCGCTTCTCGCCGAGCTCTTGTGGGCGGCTCGCTCATGAGGTGTTGATATCGCGCGTTCCTCCGTTACGCACGTGTGGAGTGGCTCAAAAGTTCCGCCAAGATCTATAGAAAGTTACGACGGCACTACCAATCCGGAGGAGTTTTTGCAAATTTATACAACGGTGGTAGGAGCGGCCGGCGGGTCCGGAAAAGTCAAGGCCAATTATTTCCCGACGGCCTTGATGGGATCTGCCCGTTCTTGGTTGTTGAACCTCCCGCGAGGGTCGGTGCACTCGTGGGAGGAATTGTGTGGCCTCTTTGTCGCCAACTTCCAGGGCTCCTTCGCGCAACCGAGCGTGGAGGATGATTTGCATGCCCTGGAACAGCATAAGGGGGAGTCGTTGCGTGACTTTATCCGGCGGTTCTGCCATTGTCGCAACACGATCCCCCACATCTCGGAGCAATCGGTCGTCATCGCCTTTCGAAGAGGCGTTCGCGATCGCAAGATGAAGGAGAAGATGGCCACCCGCACTATCGCGACCACCTCGAAGTTGTTTTCTCGCGCATAAGTGCACGCGGTCGCGGAGGCGAGGGACCAGGATCTGGTCCCTCAGGTGGGCGAGTAAAGATGAAGCCGGGACCTCGGCGGTTCCGCCCGTCAGCAAGAAGGCGCGAGCGCAAAGCGCAGAGAGACCCGCGGTCTTGGCCGCCGAGCGTGACTGCTGATGACTCGGTCGCCGGAGCGCGACCGCCGTGATCGGCCATGCAATCGCTGTGACCGGCGAGACGATGATCGCCGCGATCGCTGCTGGCGATCGCCGTGGCGGCGCGATAACGCCGCGGTCAGGAAACGATCGCCGCGCGAGAGAGAGGGCCTTGGTGCCCAATTCATCGAATCGACACCCATGACTGGACAATTGTCGTCGTGGACCGAATGGTGGAGCGCCGGATCAAGGAGCGTCGCCTTTGCGATAATGAGCGCCACCCTCGTGATGGTGATCGTGGTGAAGACCCCGCCTATTGCTTTCAAAGAAAGCGGATCATACCTGGCGTATATCTATGGCGGTTAAATCCGCTTCGCTTAATACCGCTTGCAAGCGGTTGAAGAGGGAAGTGTGCGCCACGGGATCGGGTTCGGGGTCGCGTCGGATGCTGAAATGGTCGGAGGAGACGATCATCTTCAGTCAGGCCGACCACCCTGATTGCGCTACCGGCCGGCATCTCCCGACAGGGTGTCGCCCGACAACCAAATGTCCGGGTCGTGGTGCTAGTGGACGGAGGAGTTCTCTCAAAGATCCCGTCTCTACTAAGATTTCGCTCTTCAAATCCCACTACAGATCTCGTGATCCGTCGTGCTGTTTTCTTTGGACCCCGGGGTTAGTGCAATTCCGTGGGCGGTGCGCTCTCGTCACTTTTGGAGAAAGGGATAATTATCGCACCGAGTTGGTGGACTTTGAAGTCACCGATTTTGATCTCCCTACAATGCTTTTGCTTGGACGGCCGCCAAGTTCATGGCGGCGACCCATTATGCATACATGGTGGTGAAATGCCGATTCGCTGCCCCATAACCATCCCGTGGACCACAAGCTTTCTTGTTTCATAAGTTCGCTTGATATGAGTGGTGCCACCGTGTCGGGCGTCTTGATGCGCCGCTCGAGCCCTCGTGCCGGACTGCGCCTTGCCTGCTCTGCGGTGGGTTAAGGTGGTCGCCTGAGTGAGGGCGAGCCCGCAAAATCACAACATTGGCGCCACTTCGCCAAATAGGAAGACGCGCCGTCACCTTCCTCCGGTAATTCCGACATGTTTGCTCGGCAACCGTCCGATATGACCGGGTCCCCAGGAGGTGATCGAGCACCGTTTAACAACACTCCCGGCGCCGCCTTGCCAAGAAAAGATCCGGCGGCAAGCTCGGGAGCGCAAGATGCTATTCGGTAGGAGGTGGAGAAATTATTGGACGCAGGATCATCGGGAGGTCACTCACCCCGAGTGGCTTGCCAATCTGTCCTCGCCAAAAGTCCAACGGAAGTGGCGAATGTGTGTCGACTTCACCGACCTCAACAAAGCTTGTCTGAAGGATCCTTATCCCTTGCCACGAGTTGATCTCATTGTGGACTCTACGGGGTTGTGAATTGTCAGGCTTACGGATGCGTACTCTGGGTACCATCAGATTAGCATGGCGGTGGGGGACGAAGAAAAAACTGCTTTTGTAACCCCTATGGGTGTTTATTGTTATATTAGGATGCCCTTTGGTTTAAAGAATGCCGGTTCTATTTACCAAATAAGTATGCACATTACTTTTCGCCCACAGATAGGACGTAACCTTGAAGTATATGTTGATGATCCGGTCGTGAAGGTTAAAAAGGTGAAGATTTGATTCAGACTGGAGGAAACCTTCTCCAATCTTCGAAAGAATTGCCTGAAGTTGAATCCAAAGAAGTGCGTGTTTGGCATTCCCTCCCAGAATTATTGGGGTTCTCGTGTCCAACCGGGTATTGAAGCCAATCCGCATAAAATAGCAAGAATTGAGCATATGAAGCCTCCGCGACTTAAGCGGTCCAATGCTCGACCGGCTGTCCGCCGACGGCCGTGGCTGGCCTCCTCGGCGTTCATCGCCCGACTAGGAGAAAGAAACTTACCCCTGTTCAAGCTGTTGAAGAAAACTAACCATTTCGAGTGGACTCAAGAAGCCAGAGGCCTTTGAAGACTTGAAGCGGTACTCACCTCTCCTCCAGTGTTGGTTTCCCCTGCACAAGGCGAACTGCTGCTTTTGTATATTGTTTGCTACTCCTGAAGTGGTCATTAGTGTCTTTGAGAGGAAGGTGTCCAGAGGCGATCTACTATGTTAGCAAGGTGTTGCATGAAGTCAAAACCCGATATCCTCAAGCTCAAAAAATGTCAGATGCACGATCTGGTGGCGTCTAGGAAGTCTGCGACATTATTTCGAGGCGGGAAGTTACCGTGGTCACGCCTATCCGCCGCGAGAAATCTGCTCAACCGGAAGCGAAGGTCGCATTGCCAAGTGGTCGATGAACCGGAGAGTTCAACCTTAAATTTGTCCCCGTGACCGCCATCAAAAGTCAAAAATCAAGCGAGTTCGTTGTCGAGTGGACTCCGCCACTCTGGCGGAAGAAGCCCCGTCGCCTCCTTGACCTTATTTTTTGATGACTCGTTCAGATTGAGGGCGAGGGGCTGGTGTTGTCCTAGTCTCCCACCGGTGACATTCTTCAATATGTTGTTGCTCTTGATTTTAAAGCCACTAATAATATTGCGAATATGAAGGCTCACGCGAGATTGCGATTGCCCTGCTCGCTAGGCATCCCGTCTCAAGTCAGGTGACTCCTGCGGTCATCAATCAAGCGAGGAAGGAGTTTGAAGGTTCTCGACCCCACCATGGCGTGCATACTTGGCGGAGGTCGGGAAAATGGAGCGACGCTTTTGAAGGATTGGGATATATTCATATCCCCTGCGACAATCACCTTGCGGATGGGCTCGTAGCTTGCGCCCTCAAGGGCTTCGTCTGGCCTGAGTCTTCGAAGAAAGACTATCGCGACCGCCCATCGCAGACCCACGATCCGTGGGAATGATGGTGTCGTTGTCGCAGCCCCCGATTCAGGAGGGGACGATGGTATGGCCGTCGCGGCCTCTGACTCAGGTGGGGAAGGTGACGTTGCAGCTACAGCCTCCAATTCAGGGAGGGAAGGCCGCGCGTCTGCCTCAGCCCCCAAGTCCGGGAGGGAAGGCGGCGGTGCTGCCGATGCAACGCCAGGGGAAATGCTTGGCCCAACAAAGTACCCGGGCGAACACCGAGTGCTCGCCACACTTGGTCGGGAAGATCAGTGGATGGATCCGATCCTAGCCTTCCTGCGGGACCAAGTGATCCCCGACGATGATGCCTCAGCTGAGAAGATAGCACGTAAGGCCAAGTGCTATACTCTGGTGGATGGGGACCTATATCACGAGCGTAAACGAATTCTCTTGAAGTGCATCACTGAAGAAGGGAGCGCCTGCTCTCGATATCCATGGAGGCGCAAAGGGAGCCATATGTCCGATCAACGCTAGTTGGCAAAGCGTTTCGCCAAGGATTTTATTGGCCTACTGCCCTCAGGATGCTTACGAGCTGGTGAGGACATGCGAAGCTTGTTAGTTCTTCGCCAAGCAAGTCCACCGACCAGCCAAGCTCTGCAAACCATCCCGCTCTCTTGGCCGTTCGCGATGTCTGGGGCCGGATATCTGAGTCCGTTCATGGGCCACGAGGGCTTCACCCACCTTTTAAATGCGCCATCGACAAATTCACTAAGTGGGTCGGCCGAGGCAAGATGCGCATTACGGCTTCCGCTTCATCAAATTTATGCATGGGATATTCACCGCTTTGGGGCCACCAACCGCATTATTACCGATAATGGAACTCGGTTCACCAAAGGCGGTATTCCCGAGTTTTATGGCGAGATGGGCACCAAAGTATGCTTCGCCGATGCGCCCACCCCAAGAGTAACGGCTGTCGAGCGTGCCAATGCATTGGTATTGAAGGGCCTCAAGACAAGGGCGTTTAATCGACTCCACAAGCGGGGCACCTGTTGGATCGAAGAACTTCCGCCATCTTGTGGTCGCTCGCACCACGCCCACCAAGCATCGGGCGAGACCCTTCTTCTTGGTGTATGGGGAGGAAGTCGTTCTACCCTCCGAATCGTTCGGCTCTCCTCCGCCTCGGTTTTCACGAGGAAGACCATGAAGACATCCGGCAAGAAGACGCTAACCTCCTAGAAGAAGTTCAGGATCGCCGCCTTCATACGCCTCGATACCGAAAAAGCCTCAGCGATACCATGCCGCCGTCTCTGAGAGAACACCGCCGGGCGACTTCGGTCTTCTTGCAATTCAAAGCATCTTTGGGTTATATAAGCCGCCCCGGTGGGAGGGCCTTTGAGGTGGTCTTAGTATCTCGACCGGGTGGTCCTTATGCATCGAGGACGGCGAATTGGCGAATTCCTACAATGTGGAATTGTTGCGAAAGTTTTACCCATGAAAAACTGTAAGTACCCGGTGATTTGCTTTGTCACCGGGATAGACCTATCCCCACCGATCGGCGGTCATTGGTTGTTGATAATGTTATTATCTTGAAGATTTTCGACTTTGTTATTACTCCTCTTTTGTGTCCTACGGAGACGGTTCTTTGCATGGATGCTATTGGCCCTTAAGTTTTGGCAATCCCTTGTTGGTCCATAATTATGCCCGGTATTTGTGCCGGGTAGATGCATAACCAGAAGCGGATTTGGCACGGTGCTTAAATGTGGTTCATACACCTCGGGTTGGCTCTCGGAGGCACCGGTCGTTACTGTAAAGCACCGCTTGCCCATATCCTTCCCGGGAGTTCGCCGCTTTCAAGACATGCCATGGGCCGTGTTTTGGAAAAACGGCGACAACATGGAAGCCAAAACGAGTGAACCAATATTACCCCATGCGCAAACTTGTGTTGTCATGATCTATATTGTATGTGCCCTGCATGGTGTTCATTCGCCTTTGCAATAGCTGCATATGTGCACGAGTCAAACTTTAAAGCTTTGGCTCGATTTGAGAAGAAAATTTTAATAGCGTCCAGAAGGTTCACGGCCGCCCAGTAACCGAAATTTGGGGGCCGGTCGCTCAAGGTTCATTTGATCGCCAGTAACTAATGGGTCGCCCAACTGTTTGGGTTGGGCACCAGCTAATACATAAGCCAGATAAGTGTCTTAAGCAACACTCCCGATTGTTTGCTTATGTGTATGCTGAAATTAATCAAATTATGCATGGTTATCACGGGCGTCGCAAACCCAACGGCTCCTCGGTGATGTAAGGAAAGTCTTCAGTGTGAGCGTCTGGTAAGGTTAAGTGACCAGAGTGTGAATTTGGCACTGATTTAAACACGGCTCGTACACCTCGGGTTGGCTCTTAGAAGCACCGCCGGTCGTCACCGCTGAGCACCGGCCCAAGACCACTCTCGAACTTATCACCTTCGCGCCTTAATCGGGTGCGATTCTAAAAGATCACAAGGATTTAAGTTCAAAAGGTTTCAAATAATGACAACCTCAAGATAAAATCTTGATGGCGAAACTATTACGTGCTTAGCACGCACTATTACGCCAAAGCCGTCTTTGCCTAAGTTCTATGTAATTTATGCGTATTGTACTTACGTTTGTGGTCGATTGCATGCGACCTCTCAGAATTTCGACGCGTTCGACTCAAAAGCCCAACTGGCGCCTCAATTGAATTCTAAGTTGGCACTTTGCAATTCCAAAGATGCAATATCAAATAAGCACTGACAACGAGCATGAAGGTAAAACCAAAAACATCCATTACACTAAAGTTTGTTGAAGTGTTCATGCAGATATAAAAGACCGACGACAAAAGAAGTAAAAACAAAAAAAAGTGGAGTGGCGGCCAAGCCCTTCACTCATCACCCACGTTGATGTCGTCGGCGTCTTCTTCCTCCACCATCGGAGTGGCGACATCCATGACCGCCATTGCAGACTTGCAACCGCCCGGCCAAGTGCTCGGCGGTCGCTTGCACGCGTGCCTCTGCTTGGGCGGCGTTCCCCACGATGCCGGTCTCCATCGCCGCCATCGTCCAGAGCGTTGCGACCGGCGCCAAGCGGCACAAAGGTGGCGGTCATCATCAAGAACCTCTTGCCCTCCTGGCGAGCGTGCGGCGAAGCGGTGGGCAATCCCCGGAGTGCTTCCGCGGCCTGGTTGGTCGCGTAGGCGTATTGCAGGGCGGTGTCCTGGAGGGGCGTCTCCAGCACCACGCCCAAAGGTTCCAGGCATCTTTTGATGCGCTGGAAGGCTCCCTTGAGCATGGTGGCGAGATTGCGCCTGAGGCGGTCAGCCTCGTACTCAGAGGTCCTCTGCGCCGCCTCGGCCCTCTCCGCCTGGCACAGCATGGTAGCTGTGGCGGCAGGATGGTTCCTTTCTTGTGCCACCATCGTATCCGCCCTCTCCCGCTCCCGTGCGAGCTCGTTGATGGCCCTTGTCAATTGCCTCGCCGTCTGCCCATGCCCGGCCGGCCGTGGCAGTGCACCGAGGTGTGCAAAATTATCGAGCTCTGTGAAGAGCTCAGTGAACGCACGGCAGAGGTGGTGACGGTCTTTGGCCGAGTGGGCGAGTCTTGGCGGTGTCGAGGCCGCCGCCATCGCCCCGTGGTGGTGGCGGCCGGCGGTGTCTGGCGAAGCTTCCGCAGCGCAGTGGCGTCTGCTCCTTTGAGCATCTTGAGGGCCGCCTGGCGTCCCCTCAAGTGAAAGCCGCCTTGGGGACCTCAAGCCCGCCTTGTCGAGTGGCGGCGTGGGTCCCCGTGGCAGAAGGCGGTGGCGCCGTGGAGGATGAGACCGGCGCCACGGAAGGAGTCGGAGAAGAAGAAGACAATGGAGTCGGGCGTGGCGGCTTGGCACCGTGGTCGTCGGAACCGGCGCCGCTTTGCATTGGCACCGATGGCGATGAATGCGGCGCGCAGCGGCGGCGCGGTGTGGTTAGTGCTGCAATTAGGCGGCGGTCTGATCCCCATGAAGTCACCGCCACCCTTGGCCGGTGGCGGCGGAAGTTTCGCCGCATGGCGAGCCTTTTCATGCCCGGACTGGTGTCCGGACGAAGCGCCGCTGCTCATCGCCCGACGGTGGGGAGGTCGTCCACGATCGTCGGTAGACGCACCACGGCGAGGCCGGTGGAGTCCATTGGGGCAAAGAACTCGACGATCTCGGCGCCCGCAGATCCAAGTCGTGAGTGGCGGCCGATGAAGGAAAATTCAGCTACCGACCGGCAAGATGAGCATGAGAGCCAACCACCGAGGCGTGGCCCATCCAAGTTTCATGGTGGCCAAAGTTAAAAAGATCGCCGGTTGGTAGGGAGCAACACAAAAGAGACATGAATGCGAAAAAAGCCAAAAAATAGCGGTGAAGTCTTCTGGTACCGAAGGTGCGGTGATGTCATTGTCGCTCAGGTATCGCCATCTTTGGGCGAATCTGACGCGAAGCGGCTAAGTCTTCGGGATACAAAATCCCTAATAACCAGCGCCCTAGTTAATCCGGCGTCCCGCAGGTTGTTGATGCGGGTCGCCATTGCCAGAGCTCCGCCGCCTCTTCGACGGGCGAAGTTCGAGCTTTGATGACCGCCCGGTCCGGCGGCACCTCCAGAGCTCAACGCCATCGTTGCCGTCTGACGACATTATTCGCCGCGCCAGCTTTCGGTTTGATCTGGCCGAAAGGTATATAGCGGTCGCCATCCCATCCCAAGACGCCGCATCCTCATGAGTGATGGCCCCATCCAAGAATGCACCCCATTTAATGTAAGATCTCGAGAAGCTCTAATGTGCGTTCTTGGGTGGGCCCGGGGGCTACTGTCGGCGTACTTTACGCCAGGGTACCCTCTTCGTCGCACAAAAGCGCGCGTAGCTCACGTGGCGCTTCAGCAGCGGGTTGGTGTTTACACCGCCTACTGAGACGCCGGTCCACGCGGCGCGCGGCGCAGCAGCGGGCGACCACGCCGCCGCCGGCGCCCGATCCACGTGGCGGCGGCGATGATGGGCGAAAGCACGCCATCCCATCGGTGTCGGTCCACGTGGCGCGGCGCGGCAGTGGCGACCACGCCGCTCGCCGGCGCCCGATCACGGGCGGCGGCGGCGGGCGAAAGCGGCTTCGCCCATCGGGTGTCGGTCCACGCGGGCGCGGAAGCGGCAGTGGCGACCACGCCTGCGCCCGGCGCCCGATCACGTGGCGGCTCCGGCGGTGGGCGAGCACGCCTGCCGACCGGTGCCGGTCCACGTGGCGGGTGGCGAGCACGCCTGCTTATCCCGCCGCCATGCAAAAGGTGGATGCGGTTGCCCCAAGTCTCCTTCCCCGACGTCTCGTGTCGAGACAGTTCGCCAGACTAGGCACGTCGATTCCAAGGAATTTCTGCTATAAGCCCGCTTCCTCCGACGCCCACACCTACCCGTCGCAGAGGGTCACATTCCGGAAGAATCGCGAAGGCATCGCCGGCATTGATTAGGGTCAAGGAACGGACAACAGATAAAGGCGAAGTAAATGCATGTAAGATAGGCATGATGATGGTCCTCCTCTAGTCGACCCATGTAAGCCCGCATATAAGGGCACTTGAGGGCATCTGAGAGGGGGGTCGAAAAGGAGAGAGAAAAAAGAGGCTCAACAGAAGAGCCGGTCATCGATAAGCTCAGAACCAAGCCCAAAATACTCAATCAAAATCGAGCAGACGTAAAGGTCACCCTTCTTGGAGAGGGCTGAACACAGGTAAAATCGGTGTGTGTTCATCAAATTGAAGGGCACTAGAATTCGTTAGTGTGAGAGGTACTGGGGTTTTCCTCTGCAGGGTTTGCCAATTACCAAAGCCACCCCCTATCGAACTAAACCCGGCTCAGTAGGCTCGGCCTGTCCGTGGAATCGCCGGCGGTAGCGCCGGTAGGGGTCGGTAGTTGATTTTTCCGATCATCTCTCCGGCGAGTTTTGGTGTTTTCTTTCAGTTCCGTGCATCTAGAGATGGCGGGTTCGCAGCATCAGGAAGGAGAGGTGTTGGGCCATGCTCAGAGTGTGTCCCGGCAATCCCATCGATCGCAAGACCGTCTCACTCCACCCCCGCAGGGCGCTGGCGATGCTCCCGTGGCGGCGGTGGGGCATCCGGTGCGACGCCGGCTGGCCATGGAAGCGGCCACCCCGGCTCAGAATCTACATGCAGCTCGTCTCCTCCTGGACCACCCTCCGGTGGAACTTGCGGGAACTCCGGCCCTCCGTGGGCTGCAGGATCTTGACCTTGTTGGTGCGGCCCAACCGGGTAGGCCCCGGCGGCAGAGCATCGGTGGTACTCGCCACCAGTATGCTGGTCGGGGCTGCAGGCTCTAGCCACCCCGATGGCGGCGTCCGGCTGTGGGCGAGGGCGGAAGAGGCGTCTGTGCCGGTCCCTGCCCGAAGGAACCGTGGGGACCTAAGGAGTCATCTTGATTAATCCCGCCGTGGCGGCGATTCTTAGCCGTGTGCCACGCCGCCGGCCAGAGCAGGGCGCGGCAAGCGGGTGGCCTCAAGATGGAAGTTCCTCCGACTCACGGAGAGTCCTATCCCTCGCTCTCCGGGCCGAGCTCCCGGTGGGCGGCTGGGCTCTGTTTATGGTGTTGGATATCAGGCGTTCTCCCGGCGGTTACGCCGTGTGGAGTGGCCTGAAAAGTTCCGCCCGGCATCTATAGAAAGTTACGACGGCACTACCAATCCGGAGGAGTTTTTGCAAATTTATACAACGGTGGTACGAGCGGCCGGCGGGTCCGGAAAAGTCAAGGCCAATTATTTCCCGACGGCCTTGATGGGATCTGCCGTTTTGGTTGTTGAACCTCCGCGAGGGCGGTGCACTCGTGGGAGGAATTGTGTGGCCTCTTTGTCGCCAACTTCGGGGCTCCTTCAAGAATCGCGTGGAGGATGATTTGCATGCCTCGAACAAAGATAAGGGGAGTCATTGCGTGACTTTATCCGCGGTTACGCCATTATGCAACACGATCCCCACATCTCGGAGCAATCGGTCGTCATCGCCTTTCGAAGAGGCGTTCGCGATCGCAAGATGAAGGAGAAGATGGCCACCCGCACTATCAGCACCACCTCTGAGTTGTTTTCCCTCGCGCATAAGTGCACGCGGGCTGCGGAGGCGAGGGGACCAGGATCTGGTCCCCAGGGTGGGCGAGGTAAAGATGAAGCCGGGACCTCGAAGGGTTCCGCCCGTCAGCAAGAAGGCGCGGAAGCGCAAGGCAGGAGAGACCCGGCGGGTCTTGGCCGCCGAGCGTGACTGCTGATGACTCTGGTCACGGGGCGCGACCGCCGGATCAGCCGCGGCATCGCCGTGACTTCGTCCGAAGTCTCCTTCCGACGTCTGAGTGTCGAGCAGAACTGCAGACTAGGCACGCCGATTCCAAGGAATTTCGCATAAGCCCGTTCTCGGACGCCCACACCTACGTCGCCGCAGAGGGTCACATTCGGAAGAAGCAAGGCGAAGGCATCTTGCCTGGCATTGATTAGAAATCAAGGAACAGGACAAAGGTATAAAAGCGAAGTAAATGCATGTGAGATAGGCATGATGATGGTCCCTCCTCTAGGTGACCCATGTAAGCCCGTGCATATAAGGGCACTTGAGGGCATACGAGAGAGGGGGTCAAAAGGAGAGAGAAGGAAAAGAGGCTCAACGAAGAGCCGGTCATCGAAGCTCTCAGAACCAAGCCCAAAATACTCAATCCAAAATCAGCGGGACGTAAGGTCATTACCCTTCTTGGAGGGGCTGAACTCAGGGTAAAATCGGTGTGTGTTCATCAAATTGAAGGGCACTAGAATTCAAGTGTGAGAGGTATGGGGTTTCCCTCTGCGGGGTTTGCCAATTACCAAAGCCACCCCCCTATCGAACTAAACCCGGTCTGTAGGCTCGGGCCTGTCCGGTGGAATACGCCGACAGTGGCGGATTTAGGATTTTATGAACGGGTGTTCACTAATTATATTGTGCTACATTTGAAATAGTAAGCTAATACTGACACTTTGTTTAGTGATAAAATAATTACAAAATTTTTAAATAAAACTATTACAATTTCAGTTGACAACACAAGGTTGCATTTTATTCTTAAATAGATATTAATTCTAACGTTATTATCTATTCTTATTTTACATGTTAGCATATTAAATGGTATTTTTTACACACATAGAAAATGAATTAGTACATATTGGTTCAAAAATAATTAACATGAATATTTTGTCAAGCATATTGCTTCAAGAATAAGATGTAAATATTTGCAAACCAAAATCAACTCTTACAAATGATGTATATTTTTTATTCAAAGGATTATTTATAAGTTCTTATGACCACTAGACTTATGACAATTAGCACCATCAAATTCCTTCAAATAAAATATCTAAAGTATCTAGATATTTCTATAAAACTATCTGGATTTTAGAAAGATAAATTTCCATATGATCAAGTATGGTCAGATACATTTTTAAAATAGGAAACAGGAAGTACTGCTACTATGAATGATTATGGACTAGAAATCTATTTGGAATGAGTGTTTTGGTAGGGGTTTCAGAGAAATTATATTGTTTTTTTTGGTAAAATTCACATATATTTTGAAGGATTTGCGGTTCTCACAAAAATTAGAGCAGTGCTATACTATCAGCTTGATATGATCATATATAATACGAACCTAAAATATAACTACGTAAAATATTATGATAATTACTTTTTTAATACCCACTATGTTGATTACTTGATTTAGAAATATATATATGGCTAGGCCATTAGAGTAGAGCAGTGCACTATGCACCTACAACCATAATTTCCAACTACAACGACTGTTTGTCACTTATGTATTATTAATGTTTCTATAAAAAAATTTTGGATGGTCCTGATATATTACTAATGTTTCTATAAAATTTTCAGATGATAATCAAGCTTCAATAATTTTTAAAAATTCTGACAATGCTATGTACTGATAAAAGCTTGATGATCAATACATAAATTTACTTTAGAAATAAAAAAAGATTTAGAATTTTTGAAAATTTTACAAAAGGGTACTAAGAAAATACTTAAGATCTCATACAAACTTTGAATCATGATCATACTCCAGTGAATTTATATAATTCTTACAGGTGCACTGTGCCATTTATGTTATTTTTGTTTTCAATTTTTGAAATACAACAAATGAAGTTCAATGCTAACAAACATTTCATTGAGAAAACAAAAAAGGTTGAAATTTTTTGAAAATTTTATAGAATAGTAATGAGGAAATTCCTAAGCTCTCATAAAAATTTTAGATCATGATCACACTTGAGAAAATTTATAAAATTCTGACAAAGTTACTATCCCAATTATATTAATTCAGTTTTTGATTTTTTTAAAGATAACATATGAATTTCAATTATTTTGAAAATTTTTCTGTATGATTCTACACTACTAAAGATAGTACCATAAAATTTTCAAATCATGATCAAGTTTGAAAAAAATTATAAGAATCTGACAGTGTTTCTACAAAAATTTTAAAACGTCTCAAAATTCGGTTTTTCAACAAATTTTCATAGAAGATGACTTTCTTAGGATCAAATCCGATCAAATCCGGCTATAAAAAGTAAAAACCAGTCAAAAAACATGAGATTTCTATGAGATTATTGTGCAATTTATTTATTTTTTACCTGGTTGGGATTTTGGATTCTGTCCCTGGCTAGAATCCGAAATCTTAGGTGAGATTTCCGATATTTCGATGGTTTTTTTAACGTTGGTTGTAACTATTATTAGATCGATGATTTTTAAAAAAATAAAAAACGTCTCTAACTCTATGTTGCATTGCTTCGTGTACTAATTTCTTAAGAAAAGCTCTTACTTCGAATTTTTGTTTTCTTTTTGTCCACTGTAACCCTGCACCACGGCCTAATCGTGCTGGGGTTTGGGTTTTCCAAGTTTACATTTATCGGGCTTCAGGCTGGGCTAGACCTGACATTTTACGTTCGGGCTTTTTGAACCCGGCCCGGCCCCGACGTTTGATCAGGTCTACTTCTAGCCCATCCTCTCCTCCGGATCTCGTCGTGGGCCTCGTGGTTATTGCTCCCCGTTTCTCAACCTCGAAGTCGAAGCGACGGACTTCCTATCTCGTGGTGGGCATCCTTCTCCGTTCTACCGGCTGGCGTGGAGAGGAGAACCATCCGGGCGTGGATTGATCTCTACTTTCGCCGGTAAGGAAGCTCTTGCTTCGATTGTTGTTCTAAGAGTGAGCTTTGTCCTGGGGATCCTTTCTGTGCTGTGAACAATCTCATCCAGATCTTTCTTTCTGGGATGGATAGTTCAGTCCATGGAGTTTGTTGCGGATTTGTTTGCTCCGTGGTGGAGTACTAGTAGCAGTTCATTTTCCTAAATTTTTGGGGGGTTCAGTTGAACCCCCATGACCAACGTTAGGTCCGCCCCTGGCCATTGTAGTTGATCTGGTCTAGTTTTTTTTTTGTGCAGTCTATTCATCGGTTGCTATTGCTATCCATTTGGGTTTTGAGCTGGCTGTGCATTTTTTTTTTGGTGTGAGAAAAGTTGGTTGTGCATGCATCTCTGAAGTAGCTATATACAACTTCACATTATATGCAATTCATCAATGAAAAAAGTTTTTTTTTGGGTTGGGGGGGGGGGTGCTGGGGCAAAGAATTTTAATAGAAATCAGTGTAGAAAAACTTGTGAAGTACCCTAACAAGGCTGTCCAGTCAATGTATCGTTCGTCATTTGACTTTGCAGAAGACTTCAAGATTACCACCGTCCTTTCTCTAAATTTCTGACCATTGCGCCCATACGAGTGGTGGACTTGGTATCTACAAGCATTGATGACTAGGATGAAGCTGAAAGCAACTGTTGGACAAGCGATGGTTCATCATTATTTTAAATAACTTCACTACATTAATTGACCAATTCTATAACTTTTTTTGTAAGGATAGTTCTTTCAACGAATTTTGAAAATTGTGTGTGTGTGGGTGGGTGGTGGGGGTGTTAGTACAAGTTGGAATTGGACAGGCTGCATGATTTAAAGTTTGATAGAGATGTAATTAGAAAAATTATCGCATATATAAATCTGACTCAAGGGCATTGCAACGAAAATTCTCGGGCTTAGACACACTTGCCTTACTAGGAAATTCCAATTGTGTTAGGGGCTTAGGGCTCCACCGTTACAATGTAGCCTGGATTTACAGACAGGTCAGGATTAATTACCTTTCATCGTTCACAACAGAATATTACCTGCTTGAGTGGTAAAAGGGGCAAGAGTGTTGGGAAGAAAACAATATATGCATAACCAAATTACAGTTATCACTGCTCAAGAAAATAAAAGCAAGCATCACACCAGCAGATTATGTTATCAAAGCAAAGCGATGCTGGCGAGACTGCATATAGACATTCACAACTGATTTATCTTTGAGAAATCACGCAATGTAAGCTAAAAACAGTAAGCTTTTGCAGTAGCATATTCATCTTAAAATCCGTGTTATACACTCTAATACCCCTTCCTATGTAACCCCCCAGGCCCACACATGATCAAATTAGAGTTTTGTGAGATATGGCACGAGTGTGCACGGACTCAAGAACTAAGAAGATGAGTCAAGTAGAGAGAAGCAAAATAACGACGTTGATTATGACACGAGAGAAAAGATTTGACAAAGCCGACCTCAAATTCTTTAGGCACAACCTAAAAGAGTACAACAGATTGTTGCTCTCTCACAACCTCTCGAACCTTTGGATCCTTGCCCTATATAAGAATCTAGTGTTAAAAATAACTGGCCTCTAATTCTCATCCAGCAGCGAAATGTGGCCACCTCTTGATCCCTCGTGCAACATTCAGCCCGAGATGGGAGGATTGGGCGGTTGGGAGGAGGAGCGAGGCGACTGACTGATAGGAGCACACCCAACACGGCGGGTGTGTACTGGATGGAGAAGGATCCGCGCCCAACCTTTTATGTGCAGGTGGTGGTGCTTCTTGCTCTATCTCCTCGCATCCCAGCCAAGCAAAAGTAGTCGATGGAGTCAAAGAAGGTCGGGACCATGGAATTCCTGAGAGGCAAAAGGTGATGCGTGCACGCCCATTTCTCAAGATTCATCAGAACAGCTGGGCGCTTGAGGTCCACAAACTCACAGAAATGGATACCTTTTGGAAAAGAAAAATTTTGACCAAGAGTTTTGTCATTATCTTAAGGGCCTTCTTGATTCAAGAAGATTTTGAAGAAAAAATAGAGGAATATAATCCAAAGGAAAATTTCTAATGAGAGGTGTTGGTTGGTATGATCGCTTCAAATAAATTTCGTAGGATATTAAAATTTTTATGTAAATTTTGGAGGCATTGTAGTGTGAGCTCTAATGTTATATTATCAATTCCTTTGAGAGTTCTTGTTCACCTTCTCTCTAATTAATTAACATTTAATCTCTAAATTCCTGCATATTTCTATGATGTAATCAAACACCCCTTGTTGCAATTTTGCAGTTTTCAATTATATAGTATTCTAGAATTCATGAGTGCGTTTTTATTATTCTTATGTTCCTAGAATCTTGCGAATCACAAAGATTCTAAAAAGAAGGAAGGTAGCCACCCATGTACAAACCCAGGTAGGCGGGGCCTTCGACCACGCACTCTACTGATCTGCATAAATGCTGGTAATAAGTGTATACACCAATTTACCTGCCGACTGTTGTGGTTTTGTTTTCAGCGGAATATGATGTAAACAAGTATGTCAGATCATTTCAGCAGCACAGGAAATTTTATCTACAACACGGAAATTTGGTTGGTATTAAAAATTCCACCAACTTTCTAGGGTGTCTTCTTCTTCTTCTTCTTCTCTCTTTCCCCCTCATCTTTTCCTTTGAATTGAGCCTGGCAATAGCCATTGTTGATCACCGTCTCCAGCGAAATGTACAGCCTCGTCTGCTGCCTCCTTCACCCATTCTTGTCCTTGGCTACTTCCTCCCTCCCTCCCACATTGCACTCCAAGAATGCACCACGCCCTCCTACTTGCAACGACATCCGATTGGGGCTAGAAGAGGAGGTTGCAATGGGGTGTTCGACAAGGGTCGCGTGTCTCACACTCTCCTCTGACCAAGCTTCCCGGTCTATGATGAGGAGCCACACGGCGATGCAACCAACCACCACCTCCATTCTTTCCCGCCACCATCCTAATCCACTATATTCGAGCTCTTCGGCCCAAACCATAACCTCCACTCTATTTCTCATGATCCTCTTCGCCTAGAGTACTTTAGTTGCTTAGTGGTGGTAATCTCAAGTCTACTGCTGAAGTCAAATGAAGAATGATACATTGACTGGACAGTGCAGCTCTCCGACTAAATCCAGCCTTGTTGAGGTACTTCACAAGTTTTTTCTACACTGATTTCCATTAAAATTCTTAGCCCCCCTGGTGGTTCACCTGTAAAGGTGGTAGAACTTACTAGGATCAGCTTTTTTTTCATTGATGAATTGGATATATGAAGTTGTATATAGCTACTTCAGAGATGCATGCAATTGGATGTATATTATTCTTCTTTTGCAAGGGATTAGATGTATATTCAACATTCTGAGTGGATACCTGTTTTATATATAGAATAAAAAGGCATTGCCTGCAAGGGGCCCAAACAAGAAAATTATGGTAGATGTGACCGAAGTGTCATTGCCTGGTGTTAACGTAAGTAACACTGGACTGCATCAACATTCCTATACAGAAAGCAATGTTTCTAGAAAATGTGGCATGTCGGGAGACAATGAAGGTGCTACTGGATTGAAGAGGCTGCAAACACCAATCAACTTATTTGAAGATGAATGTGTTTTCTGCCATTCATTTAGAACCAGTGAGGTAAATATAATCAAATCATTTGCATCTTTTAAGTCTGAGGTGATTTGTTGAAGCGGTTCTCACTGGCATTAAAATATTTTTACTTTACTATTTCAGTTTCATGGTCCGATGGTACTTTACCTAAATGGAAGGCTTGTGTCCAGTGATGAGGGCAATCCATCAAATATAATCTATGTACATAAGAAATGTCTGGAGTGGTAAGTTTCATTACACACAATGTTTAACTCTTTATATTTATTTTACATATTTGAGATTTACCATCATACAATTTTCAATGTAGATTTAAGATGCAACAATGATGGCCCATTTGTTTAGTTCTTCTGCTTAATATTAGTCTCACAAACCACAATAGGGTTTATGTTGATACGATCTTTTTTTTTCTCCCTACTAATTTTTGTGAAGGGCCCCAAGAGTATGGTACGAGGGTGATAGGATTATAAACTTGGAGTCAGAAGTGAGTCGTGCTTCAAAATTGCGATGCAGCAGATGCAAACTCCCAGGAGCAGCCCTTGGTTGTTATTATGAGCATTGCAGTAAAAGTTTTCATGTTCCATGTGCAGTGATGATATTTGATTGCCGCTGGGATGTTGTAATCTCTAGAAAATACCTTTTCATTGATCCATTTGTTTGTGTTTTTTATCACTAATGTGATGTTCTAACATGCCTAAATTTTTTTATGTTATAGCACAATACTCATGTTTTGTGTCCCGAACATGCTTCCAAGGCGCTACCATGTGATGCGATGAGCTCACCAAGAAAGGGTAGTGACAATTCTTCTTCCTTCCCTCAGAGGTATGTGATCTTTCTTCGACCTTCTTGGAATATAATGTAAAGGTTCCTGGTTATTTGATTAATCATTACTACTTCACTTCTATAATTCTGTGCTGTATTTCGTCATTCCAGCCAATGTTCAGTCAAAGAAGGAATTTCCATCAACTGCCAAGCGGAAGATAAACAAGTAGATCAACTCAACACATCAAATTATTCTTTTTTGCCTTTAGGGTATGTGATCTTTCTTCACCCGCCTTTAAGTAGATAATTCACCAGCATTTGACTAATCCTTAATCTTCCATTTCTATATTTCTTCTTGATGTATTTTGTTGTTCCAGCCAATGTTTAGACAAACAAGGATTTTCCACCATTCATACAATTGAAGATCAACGGGTAGATCCGCTTAACACCTCAAATTCTTCCTTGCCTCAAGGGTATGTGATCTTTCTTGACCCTTCTAGGGAGACAATGCAAAGTTTCCTGGTCAGTTGGTCAATAATTAATATTTTATTCTTCAATTCTTTATTGTATTTAATCATTCCAGACAATGTTCGGACAAAGAAGGAATTTTTGCTGATTACCAGAGGGAAGAAAAACAAAGAGATCAGCTTAGAACCTCAATGAGTTTCCCTTCAGATCAGCTGGTTTTGCTTGGTTCAGCTTTGAGTGCATCAGAGAAGGTAGCAAAGAGCAAAGTAGCAAACAATATATTTTTGGTGCATTTTCGATGTATAGCATGTCAATGGACAGATAGTGTTGCAATCCTACTTTAGTGACACATTTTGCATGATAAATGATTTGCTACATTTCTTGAGTTTTGTCAACTCCAACTTGACTTGTTTTACGTTTGTCAAGCAGGATTCCTTGAAGGAATTTGCATCTTGGACCAATGCAACCGTGACCAAGGAATGGGCAAAAAATGTGACTCATGTTATCGTGGGCAAAAATGGTGGTAGCGCATGTAGCAGATCATATGAGGTCCTGATGGCGATAGCGTTTGGGAAATGGGTTGTTACAATTGGATGTTAGTATTGAGCCATCTTTGCTAGAGTTACCATATATGAGCAATTTGCTTTTTGTATGTTTGATTATTTGTTTACTATGTCCAAGTCGATGTTACATACTGCTTAATTTAACAAGCCGCTGAATCTGATCAATTCGCATTTATAAGTATGCATGAAGATCAATCGAGGATCATAATTCTGCAGATAATCTTCTTTCATTCCTGTGTTGAAGTGCTTTTACCTTGCTCTTTTAGGGATCATGGATTGCTTGGAGGAGCTGATTCCAGGTCCAGAAACTTCTTATGAGGTGAAATTCAGCCATGATTTGCACACATCAATCGATGGACCAAAGAAAGGAAGGATTCGAGCTAAAGGGGTACATATACATGTCCGTTTCTGGCAAAAATTTGTCATTACTACTATGTGGGAAAAAAATTGATGGCAGGTTGCATAAGTACAAGGATTTGGACTGTAATTTTTCTAACTACAACCAAGTATAAAAATGCATTGAAATGTTCATACAGATGTCTGTTCGATGACAAAGTGCATTTCTAGAGAAATTTAGATGTTTTTGGTCAGTATATTCCAGCAGCTTTGCCTGCAAGTTGAGGTGAAAACAGTCGAATGATCCTTAGCATATTTCACAGATTGTATCCATATCCGATATCTTGTAAATGTGCTTCAGATCTCACGTTCATACGTTATCCCATTTATATCAGCTTTTCATTCTCTTGAGAAATTTTTGTAACATTACTTCTGCATGACGAGAAAATGATGCTTGCAGGCACCGAAACTGTTTTCAGGATTGTATTTCTGCCTCAGCGCCTACATGAACACCGACGACAGAGAACACATACAAGACCTCATAGTAGCCGCAGGAGGGCAGATATTGGAGGGAAGCAACTCACATTCGCCGCGCAAAAATTTGGATAAAAATTTGGTGAAGCCTTACTTTGTTTACGATGGTGGTCCTCCAAGGGAATTCACTCCGAGCTCACTTGTTGATCTTCACAAGGAGATCGAGGAGGGCATGGAGCACGCGGGCTGCGGAGCACAGGTGATCAGCCACTTGAGGGTGTTCAATGCTATTGCGGCGTATGATGCGCAGGTTCTCAATCACAAGGATCACTTCACCCTGCATATGTGCGCGTGAATGATGCTGTGGCTGTTCGTACGCAATACACATCATATATTTTGTCTAGCCAGTTTTTGCAGTGGCTGTTCGTGCACAATACACATCATTATATTTTTTTTGTCTAGTCAGAGTTTTTGGTAATTACTGTATCCGCCGTTCAGCAGCATCAGATGTATGGCACTATAAGTCGACCAAAATGTGGAAGAAAAATACTTGTTTCCTTTTGTTTTTTTCCCAAGAGCGCTCGACGCCTTGATCAATGTTTTATTGGTCCATCTGATGAGTGTGATACCATGCGTATTATATATGTGGCATCTCCAGTCATGTTGATTTTCAGATGATGGAACGACGGCTATAGCACCTCGACAAGCTATTATGAACATGGCTACTCTCCATTTGGCTTGCTCGACCGTTTTGAACCATGTCTCTCCTACTTAAGTCTTAGTCCTCTATCCCTTGACAATAGTTGACTCCAAACCACTTACACAACAATAAACTAAGCAATTATTGCTGAGTATAAGTTACTCTCATCTTGACTCACATTAATCATAAACACGCAGTCCATATGCTGTGAAAACTCAACACAACACATCTCACCCCTGGCGATGTGACTGTAACCGGTCAAACCGTCAGGGCTGGACTGACCGATTGCACCAAGCTGGTCAAACTGCCAGCACTTGACCGATCTGACCGCTTAGGTAACGCCTATCAGACCGCAATACCTAAATTGGTCTGACCACTAGAGTCTAAAATTGACCTCAAAATTGTCAATTACCTGTCACCAGGGGGCGGTATCAGGGGGTGTCGTGTATACCCCCGCACCCTCAAAATTTTAAAAAGTGATATAAAATCACTTGTTCAATAGATCAAATCTGTTGATTGAATTGGTTCTAATTTAGTGGTTTGTGATTTTTAAGACGTTAGAATTATTTGTATTATTCTTTTAGTAAATTTTAAATATATATGTTGTATTTATGATCCTACAAAAATCATTATACAAGACTATAAAGAACATACAAAATCGCAACAACATAGAGATGATAATCATAAGGTCTCACACTTGTTGAAATGGAGAAGTCTCCCTAGCTGGAGCTGTCGTCTCCACCTCGCGGTATATCTACGTTCGAGCATGTGCTGCTCGAATTCGATGTGAAACTAAAGGCACAATACCATTTATATTTTTTCTCTTTTTGATTTTCGAAATATAATATAACAAATGAAGTTTAGTGTTTACATAGATTTGATTGAGCAAACAAACAAAGTTAATTTTTTTTTGAAAATTTTATATAATGATACTGAGGCAATTATTAATCTCTCGTAACAATTTTAGATCATGATCACACTCAAAAAAATTATAAAATTCTAACAAGATAACTGTCCCAATTATGTTCATTCTGTTTTTGATTTTTTTAAAGATAACAAATGAAGTTCAATTATTCAAAAAAAAATTTGTATGATCCTACACTTCTCAAAATAGTACCATAATATTTTTAGCTCATTATCAAGCTTGTACAATTTTATAAAAATCTAATAGTATTTCTACCAAATTTTAAAATATCTCAATTTTGATTTTTCAACAAATTTTTATAGAAGATGACTTTCTTATGGGTTATTAGACCAAATCTAGTCAAATCCGGCCCTAAAAATTCAAAATCCGGCCAAAATTCATGAAATTTTGGCAAAAAAATTACTGTAGTAATTTCGATTTTTTTTATTTTTTTTATTCAGCCGGTAATTTAGATTTCATAGTGAAAATTCACTGAAATTCGGCAAAATTTGGAACCTTGTGTGCGACCACGTACGTAGGGAATGAGGAATCAAGGAATGAGGAATCAAGGACCGCTCCTGATCCGTGTAGATTTTGCACTCCCCGGCCATGCACGAATCAGGGAGCAATCGACCGAGTTTTTATTAAAGTAATTAATTTGTTGTATGTTCGGGAACACGACACGAAAGTGAGAGCGGACGCTGGCCATCTTACGGGCCTACATCCGAGGGAGAAAGAGAGTAGACACAAGGGTTTTACAGGTTCGGGCGCTTTAGCAAGTGCCCTACTCCTATCGGTGTATTTCCTGTGGGGAGTGGGAGGGGTCTCTGGTCCAGGTTCTCAAGGGGCACACTAGTTGTTAGGTTTTGTATTCAATGAGAGCTCTGGTTACATATATGAGTTACAGCGGGGTTTTATAGGCGCCCAGCCTGTTACACAAAGTACCATCTTACCCCTACTACAGTAGCTTAAGCAGGGGCATCCTGATCATTCCCGCAAAGAGGTAGTAGATCCCACGTCATCGTCCTGTAGGGGTAGGCCTCTGACTTGTAGGTCCCACGGGGGGACCTCCTGTGGGGTATGCCTTGGGTTTACCCTCAGGGCATGAAGAGACCTTCCGTAAGGTATGCCCTGGAGGTATGTCTGCGAGGCTTGAGGCCTCTGACTCCGGAGCCTCGCAGGGGACTTGGGCACCCCACCAGGCAATTGGGCCCAAGTGGAATGCAGGTGCCCACCCATCTTCGAGGGCGGCCAGGGGGTGCCCTCTTGAACCGGGAGTTTTGCCAAGTTTCCTGTGGTCAGAGGTCTTGCCAAGTGCCCTGCGGTCGGAGGGCGAGTTGAGACCCATTGGAGGACTGGAGACCCTCGAGTACTTCCTCTAGAGAGCCTGCGGGGGTACGACTGTACGAGGGAGTCTTAAGTAACACGCCTGCAGGGCAAGAGGGAGCCTCCCATAGGTGTCGTAGAGACATAAGGGAAACTCCTATAACATGCCTGTGGAGGTAAGAGAAAACCTCCCATAGACACTTGGGGGGGGGGCAGACGAGGGGGCCTATGGGAGTTGGCATGTACTCTCCACCGTAGAGTATAATGGGGCCAGTCCCCAACATAATTAATGGCATACTGTAACTTTGCATGAACTGCAGTCTGCAGCTGACAAAATTCAAGACGAAATTAAAGCACAGATGTGCAACTCATTGAACAGTAGTTGAAGACCACATCAGTAAAGCATGGTTCGTCCATGCCTTAGCTAGGTTGTACGTCAGTACGTCACTTGCAGTGGGCATGATCGTAAGAAACCATGTAACATATTTCTGTAGTATATACCAAAACAAACAATATTTTCAGGTGGTGTATATATACACAACAACAACATACATATAAATGTATATATATGTATGTAGGTATGTATGTATATATATACGTGTGGCCGCCCACAGGCGCGGGCGGGTGGAGTAACCATACAGGCCTCCAAATTACCAGGGTCTCTTTCCTTGAGAAGGTCATAACTCTAAATCCGTAGATCCGATTGAGTTGATTCTTATTTGGTTAGTTTTGAAATTGAATCTAGTTTCTACAGCCCAAATTACGCATCAATCCAACGGTGGGATCTTCAGAAATTAATATTTTAGTAAACATATGTCAATCTATTTTTTGTTGAAACCGAAGCAATCTTTAATAGTTTGTTTAGGAGTGTTTTGAGAATTACTAAAAAATTGGTTTTAGCTTCCGCGTAATCATTCACCACCCTCTGATTGCTATATTAGTGTATATCGATCCTACAATTTTTTATACCTAATACCTTCACACTTAGACTGTTAATTTATTCTAGGTCCAAATTTGTTACTTGCAGCACGTTATTGACTGTTGACATCATGCTGCCTAGGAAATATGCATCTGTTAGTGCAAAAAGGAAAAAAAAGAAACAAACAGAGGATTTGATATGATCACAGAAAGGAGCCATTGATAAATTTTTTAAGAGCAATGATATATTTGGCCCTCTTTTGAGCTCAACAACTTTGAAGTCATTGGATCATTATCGGGGACTGGGAAATCTCTGACAAGTCAATTCACGGTCAACAAGGCCCCCGGCTCGGGACATTGTAGCGAGAGCCCTCGAACACGACCTAGGCGACGTTCATTCCCGCACGACCTCGAGCTCGGCCGGCGGGGTCTCGTTCCCGCACGACCTCGACCTTGGCTTGGGGGCGTGCGTTTACTCGGCGGTTACCAAGACCTGCATGATGGCGTCAAGGCGAACGTGGGCGGCATATCCGGCGATTCTGACCCACCTTCAATCGCACAAGGCCACTACTCGGGGATCTCCCGTCCGTTCTGACGACATCCGGGGAGGTATAAGATCTCGCAAGGCGTGCGTATGAAAAAAAATCAAGACTCTAGCAATAGACCAGCAGACACAACCAACCATCAAGCTCGGTGTAATCCACTTTGTACTCACGATTAGTGAATTCCTCCATCTTCAGAGAAAGATCGGGCGAGTCATTACGCTTGCGGGCTCGAACCAAGATAACTTGCTGCCCCTTTCCGTTGACGCCTTCCTCGACCTCCACGCTCGCACCATTGTTGAGCGAAGTGCTTTCGGGCCTCTCATTCACACTTCGTTTTCATCTTTGCGGTCAGCGATCCCGATCGTCGACAGCTGGCGCCCACCGTGGGGCCCGATAGCTTCGTTCACTCAAAGGAAAGAGATCAAGGTTTTGGGAGCATGGCGTACTCCGTCGAGGGACGTTCCTCAAGCGTGGGCTCGGGCGCAGACCCTGAGCGCGATGACTCTACGTCCATGTTTTCGCCTTCACCCCCATCACATGCGAGCGTCATGTCTCATGGCGATACCACGCAGCGCGGCGTGGCGGAGGGTGAACACGACCGCAGACCAAGACGCCATCGATGGTGCATGTTGCCGTCAACCAGGCCATAATCGCCCTCGTGAAAGACGAGAAAAGGCCGGTGCCTCGTCCGGCCACCCTGAACTCCTCCCTCGGGAGCACCTCGTGCTATCGCCGGTCATGATGAACCAAACGGGTGAGGTCGAACTCTTCGGCCGTGCTCGCCGACGAAGCTTGATCGCGTGCGATCGAGGTCATACCTCCAAGACACAGAGTCGCCGCTCGAGGACTCATTCCACGAGAAGTAACGACTCATCACGCCGATGCGGTAGCGCTCACGATCGCCTCCCGGCAAGGTGCACCTCTCGCCAACAACCGGGGCGTGTCCACGACCCGCCGCGTCGTGCTACTGCGGACACGGTTCGGCGATGTTTGGCGTCAACAAGCTACGTCGGCTCACCTTCAAGCGGCGGCAGTCCGGAGCCTTTCCGGATATCCCGCTTAGGCGCCGCAGAGTCCAAGATCGCTCGATATCTCCCGGTGACTCCGTGCTCGGCGCCATGACCATCCTCGCCGAAGGTCGGGCATCAAAGCGGCCTCGACACGAGTCCGGCGGCGTAAAGCTTCACCGGCAGCGACCTCCCAGCGCGTGCCCTTGTTCCAGCCTACGGCTATGCGGCGTACTCCGACGACCTTTAGCGGGTGCGTTGGCCGGCTCGTTTCAAGCCCGCCTTGATCGAGCGGTTTGACGGAACAAAGAACCCCGATGAGTTCCTGTCGATCTACATGACCGCCATTTTGGCCGCAAGGGGAGACGAGTACGTGATGGCTAATTACCTCCCTACCGTTTTGGATGGTGCCGCTCGCACCTAGCGCCTGGCACCTTCCGCTCGTGGCGCCAGATTTAGAGCGTGCTCCGTTCAAACTTCCAGAGTTGCTACGAGCGGCCCGGCAGGGAGAAGGACCTGGATCGAGTGATCCAGGGGAAGAACGAACCCCTCCGCGACTTCGTGCGGCGGTTCATCCGCACCAGGAACCTGATCCCAAGTGTTTCCGAAGCAGAGATCAAGGCCTTCAAGTTCGGCGTCTGCGACCGGCGCCTCACTGAAGACCTAGAGATTACGGCAAGGCTCACCGTCAGCAAGCTGTTTCGCATGGCGGAGCGCTACGCGGACGCGGTCCGCTGGAATCACGACTACGACCAAGATAAGCTTGGTGTCAATTTGGGCGAGGCTGGTCCTTCCCACGCCAAGGGTGCCGACCAAGGCTTGGTCGCCATGAAGAGGAAAAGGGACCGCAAGCGCGATGGTGGCCAACCTCAGGTGATCGTTTAGCGGATGGTCACCGTGAAGTCATGGAAGCACGGACCCGCCCAGAGAGGCCCGTCCTCGGCAAAATCGATCACGACCCAGCCGAGCGCCACGCCGACCTCGGCGAGGATCGCCGATGCAGGTCGCGGCAGTGAAGACCGCCTGCAAGGTCCTGAGGGGCGGCCTCGGTTCGATGAGGGTAAATTCTGCTTGTTCCACAGACCTCGAGCCACGACTTGGGTACAAGGCTGGCAAGCCAAACGAGGCCTTCTCGACGGCCGCGGAAATGCCCACACTCCCGAAGAGGGGATCAACCCGACAGAGATGGCACGGGGAGGACGGTGCCGTCGACCGGATTTCAATGAGGCGACCGTCGGATCGACGTCATCTTTGGCGGCTCGTCGGCGTATCAATCCCGGCGCGAGATCAAGGACGCCGCTGGTCTACTGAGCCACCGCCGAAGCTCGCGGATCGGCCGCAAATGGGCTGGAGCAACGATCACCTTCACGCCGGAGGACGCCCCCCAAGGTATGTCCAAGGATCTCAAGACCGCCTTGGTCGTGACCCCCACCATCAGTAATACCTTGGTCGGGCGGGTCATGGTCGATGGGGGTAGTTCCCTCAACCTGCTGCTAGCTAGCACGCTTGACCGGATGCAGATTCCCCGGTCGAAGGTCAAGAATATCACGATCCCATTCTTCGGGATTGTGCCTGGAAGTTCGGCCACCCCTCTGGGACAGGTGGTCCTCCCCATCACTTTTGGTGCCTCGGACAACTTTCGCACCGAGCTTGGTCACCTTTGAGGTGGTTGAGGGCGATCTCCCTTACAACGCCATCCTCGGGTGCCCAGCTCTGGTCAAGTTTATGGCGGCCAACCACTACGGCCACCGCTGCATGAAGCTCCCAGGACCAAGTGGCGTCATCACTGTGCGCGGCGACCTCAAAGCGGCGTCGGTGCAGACTCAAGCCTGGCCTCGCCGTCATGCTACCTCGGCGAGGTCCGGCAATGACCATGAAGGTCGCCCGCTTGAGCGATCATCCAACCCGGTGATACTCTGAAGGCCGTGCAGCTCGAGGAGGGTCCCCCAAAGCGTCCACGTCTCGACCGAGCTGAGTTCCAAATAGGAACTCGAGCTCGTCACCTTCCTCCGCGCCAACAAAGACATATTTGCTTGGGAGCCAGCAGACATGTCGGGTGTCCCGAGGGAGGTGGTCGAGCATCGATTGCAGGTGCGGCCCGACTGCCGGCCTGTGCGCTAGAAGTTGCGGTGCTTCTCTCCCGAGAAGGTTGCCATAATCAAGGAGAACCTTGATAAGTTGTTGAAGGCCGGCTTCATTCGTGAGATCGATTACTCCGAATGGTTGGCCAACCCGTCATCGTGCAGAAGAAAGGCGGGAAGTGGAGGATGTGCGTGGATCACACAGGGTTGAACTCGGCATGCCCGAAGGACAACTTTCCTCTCCCGCGCATCGACCAGATCGTCGACTCCACAACAAATGCCAAGCTGCTGAGCTTCCTAGACGCTTATTCTGGGTACCACCAGATCAAGCTGGCGGTTGATGACGAGAGTAAGATGTCATTCATCACGCCGTTCGGGACCTACTGCTACACGACCATGTCGTTTGGTCTCCGCAATGCCGGCGCGACCTTCCAACGCTTAATGACCAAGACATTCGAGCCCCAGATCGGCCGCAACCTCGAATTCTACGTGGACGACATCATCGTCAAGAGCTCCGCCGAGGACGACCACGTTCAAGACCTTGGGGAGGGTTTCGCCAACCTGAACAAGAACAAGATCAAGCTCAACCTGGAGAAGTGCGTGTTCGGCGCCACCTCTGGGAAGGTGCTCGGCTACATGATCGGGGGCTCAGGAGTCGGCCCGAAACCAGAGAAGATCGAGGCAATAGAAAAGATGGCCCCTCCGAGTTCGGTAAAGCAGGTACAGTGCCTCACCGGTCGCATGGTCGCCCTCAGCCGCTTCATTTCGAGGCTCGGCGAGCGCGGGTTGCCCTTTTTCAAGGCCTTGTGCAAGCACGAGGGCTTCGAGTGGACGCCTGAGGCTCAGCGGTCTTTCAACGAATTGAAGGTATACTTGTCAACCCCACCCTTGCTTACGACCCCGCAGCCAGGCGAGAAGTTGTTGCTCTACCTCGCGGCCACCGTCCAGGCCGTCAGCACTATCCTGGTGGCCGAGCGGGATGCACGGCAGCACCCGATCTACTACGCCAGCGAGGTTCTCCATGGACCAAAAGAGCGCTACCCTCAGGTTCAGAAGCTCTTATATGCCCTCCTCATGGCTTCGCGCAAGCTTCGGCACTACTTCTAGGCTCACTCCGTGGTCGTCCCGAGCAACTTCCCGCTCGGGGAGATCTTGAGAAATCCAGAGGCTGGAGGGCGCATTGCCAAGTGGGCCATAGAGCTGGCCGTTTTCGACCTCCAGTTCGTGGCGCACACGGCCATCAAGTCGCAGGTGCTGGCCGACTTCGTGGTCGAACAGACCTCGCAGCCGGCTCCCGAGTTAGTGGTTGATGAAGAGAAGCCCTGGGTCATGTACTTCGACGGCTCACGGTCTTTCAAGCGCTCGGGGGCTAGGATCCTCATTCTCACCCCGCGGAGCGATAGGCTGAGGTATGTGATTCGTTTCGGCTTCCCGGCAACAAACAATGCAGCAGAATATGAGGCTCTTTTGGTGGGGCTCCGAGCTTGCAAGGCGCTGGGAGTCCGTCGGTTGGTCGTTAAGGGCAATTCACAACTTGTCATCAACCAGTTCAACAAGGGCTACCAGTGCTCTGAAGATTCCATGGCCAAGTACCTCGCCGAGGCGCTCAAGATGGAGAAGTGGTTCCAGAACCTGGAGATCACGCATGTGGCGCGGAAGGACAACTCTGACGCAGATTTCCTCTCCAAGCTTGGGTCGTCTGACGATGAGGTCCCTCCGGATGTGATCCTGGAAACCCTGGCGTCTCCCTCCATCTCCGACCAAGGGGCCTCGGTCGCCTTCATTGAAGGTATTCCCTCGTGGGCCGAGCCGATCCATCGTTTCCTGGCGACGGGTGAGCTCCCGGCTGAGCCAGTGGAAAGGAGCAGGATCAAGCACCGGGCGAGCTCGTATAAACTCGTGGACGGCAAGCTTTATCGTCGGAATGTTTCCAGCGTCTTGACGAAGTGTGTCACCACGGAGGAGGGTAAGTACCTGTTACATGACATTCATTTAGGTCTGTGTGGGGCACACTCTTCTTTCAGGACCATGGTCGGGAAGGCTTTCCGCATGGGGTACTATTGGCCAACGGCACTCCAAGACGCAAGCAACATTGTCCGCACCTGTCGAACCTGCCAGTTCCATGCACGAAAATCGCATCAGCCTGCCTACGCACTCCAGACCATCCCGCTCGCTTGGCCTTTCTCGACCTGGGGGTTGGACATCCTCGGCCCCTTCCCGTAGGTGACCGGGGGGAAGAAGTTTTTGTTCGTGGCCATCGCTACCTTCACCAAATGGATCGAAGCCGAACCCGTCTCGACCATCACGGCTCGCGCGGCGATCAGGTTTTTCCGTTTGTTCGTGGTCACCAGGTATGGAGTTCCATGCAGAATCATCACTGACAATGGAACACAATTTACCAAAGGAGCTGTTCGAGAGTCTCGCGCGAATATCGGCACCAAAGTATGCTATGCTTCGGTGACCCATCCGCAGAGCAATGGAGCAGTGGAGCGCGCTAACGGACAAATCGTTCAAGGCGTCAAGAAGCGAGTATCAGATGAGCTCGAACGTCGCGGCCAGACCTGAGTGGATGAACTTCCCACCGTCTTATGGTCTATTCGTACCACAGCCAGCCGTGCGACGGGGTCCACACCCTTCCGGCTCGTGTTCGGTACTAAAGCCGTCCTACCTCCAGAGGTCATGCTGGGCTCCGGTAGGGTCAGCTTGGTCGATCAGATCGACTTCGAGTAAGAACGGTCCCTTTACCTCACCCTGGTGGAAGAAGTAAGATGCCGTGCACTGCTACGATCGGCGCACTACCTGCAAGCTCTTCGCAGACATGCGTCCCGATCGGTACGACCTAGAGAGCTCCTTGTTGGGGACCTAGCCTTGAGACGGATTCAGGCTCCGTCCAACACCAACAAGTTATCCCCGCGGTGGGAGGGGCCCTATAGAAATTAGCAATATTTCAGCGGTATCATACTTATATTAAAGATGGCAAGTTTGCTGGCTCCTCACCTATGCCATGTGTCAAGCATCTGCCAATGCCCCTCTAAAAAAAATGTAATTACGCTTAGGTCCTTTCAGCGGTTTTTTTACGAAAAGGACCTTTTGGTTCAGCAAAATCATGAATTTTTCATGAAAGGACCCTAAATAAATGCCCAAAAAGAGCGTAATTACGTTTATGTCCTTTCGGTGGGTTTTTAAGAAAAAGGCTTTTTGGTTGAGCAAAATCGCAAATCTTTCGTAAAAGAACCCTAAGTAAATGCCGAAAAAGAGCGTAATTACGTTTAGATCGTTTCAGCTATTTTCCGCGAAAAGGACCTTTTGATTTCGCGCAGTCGCGGCTAGTTTTAAAAAAAACACCACCAAGAAAAATGAAATTATATTTTTTCAGAAAAAATCCGAGTCAATTTTTTTTGCTGGGCGTGGCATCGCGCGCCTCGTGTCCTCCGTCTACAAGCGCCCCTAAAAATGTATAATTACATGTAGATCCTTTTAGCAATTTTTTGCAAAAAGAATATTAAAAGGACCTTTTGG